>OY288287.1:26037712-26738697 GCA_958450335.1 Hibiscus tridactylites
CTTTTCTTCGATTTATTGTTATCGAATCATTTCCATTGATCGGGTAAGCTATATTCCTCAAACAAACATTGGATTCCATGGATGTATCAAGCTTAATCTCAAGCTAGGGTTTTTGTTGAGTGTGTAAAAGTTCTATTATTTACACCTTTTTAACCCATATTTCTGCTGCATTCAAGCATCATTGCATTGCATTTAGGTTAGTTTACAGCAAAACATCACAAATATATTAAAGGCACGGATTCTACTAAAAGATGGCTGATTTTGTAGGTTGCTGCCATAGTTGACGGAGAAGGCGGGCGCAGGGTAGAGAAGCAGAGGAGCTGAACTGAACAATCAGACGAAGAGGACGATGCTTCCATGGAGCTGCCGTGACAGCAGAGGACGACAACAAGTTAGTGCAGGAAAAGCAAAGTGGACCTCGATAGATAGAGAAAATTATGCTCGTCTGTCGTGTGAAAACTATATATTTTTCCAAGCCCCGGATCAAAAGATATGTCAAGTCAAAGCTCAAGGAGAAGAAATCCCAAGAAACAAGGAGGCGGCTGAAAAGTAGGATCCTTGGAGATTAAGTCTTTATTAGAATCTTACTTTTAATTAAAGTTGTAATCCTTGTTATCTTAGAATGCTTGAGCCCAAAGCTTATATAAGGGCATAGATTTTAACCTAGGGGGAATCCACCCCATAACCGATAACAAAACCCCTCCGCCATCTACCCGCCGCCGACATGTTCTAAATTTCCCCTAGGGCCACGGGTTGTTTTGTAAAGTAGTTGCAAGGGTTGTTTTGTTTTAGGATTTTCCAAGTTCAATAAAATAAACTTCAAGTTCTCTTATTTTGGTTATTAATATCTTGCAAGAGCATCGGGAGAGCATTGTGAGGTTATCCATTTACTTAACATCGGGAGAGTTAAGTATACGAAAGAAATAAGAGCAAGTTCTCTAGTTTATAGTTGAACTATCTTGTGCCTAGGGATAGGACAAGGTTAAGTGGCTAAGGAAGAATTCATACACATCGGTGTCCATCCTTCGATTCACGCCGGGAGGTATCATCAAAGACGTGATTATCGACAGACTTGGACCTAGGGATAGGCCAAGGCAGATCTGGGATTCTTGCCAAACTTGAAGTACGAAGTTGGTGTGTTTGCTGCCACGACGACCAACGGACAGCTGCCGCGACATGTGCTGCCGCGACAGGCGCGACGACAGAACTGGAGTTCCTAAGCATTGCAATACCTGCACTACTGAGCAATTCAATACCAGCTCATTCTCTCTATCTTGATATCTCAATTCTTTTATTTGCGATTTTCCTTATTATTTTCGTGACAATTCTCCTAAATATTTTCTTGACTTCGTGCAGTAAAATAAGGTGAAGCTATTAGCCCAATCCCTGTGGAGACGATATCCGATACTTCGTATCACTTTACTACTTGCGTCATGTACACTTGCATTACAATTGCGATAGACTCTTTTACACGCAACAAGTTTTTGGCGCCGTTGCCGGGGATTGGCAACATAACTACACCTTTCTTTTATTGCACTTTTCGTTTTTGTTTTTGTTTTTATTTTTTTCATTATTTTTCGTTAGTACTTTCAACTCTTGCTTTTCACAAGGTTTTCTTGTTTATGCGCAAATCTAAAAGAGGTGAAGATCCTGAGTATAAATTAGATCCGGAAATCGAACGTTCCTTCAACCTCAAGAAACAACTTCGCCACCTTTTAGCCAGGAACGAGTACCTTGAGGAACAACTAGAGCAGATGCCCCGTAATCCGCCCGCTGGTGGAGGTGTACCGCCTGTCGGCGACCCTCCTGCGGCAGATGGACGACGGTCCTGTCGTGACTACATGCTGAACGATCATGTAGAGCTGGAGACCACACTGCCAGATATTGAAGTTGATAACTTCGAGCTTAAACCTGTCATGTTTAGTATGATCAACAATGTCGGGCAGTTTAGTGGTGCTGTGACAGAGGATGCTAGAGAGCATCTCAAAACGTTCCAGGAGATCTGTGGTTCGTTTAGACTGCCAGGAGTTAGTCCGGAGATACTGAGACTTCGGTTATTCCCCCATTCATTGAGGGACAGAGCTAAAACTTGGTGGAATAAACTTACGCCGGGTTCAATCATAACTTGGGCAGATTTATCTCGTTAATTTTTATCTCGTTTTAATCCTTCGCATTTATCTGAGCGATTACATAATGAAATTGCTACTTTTCAACAGGAAGATGACGAGCCGATGCACGAGGCCTGGGACAGATTTACTACTCTTCTTCGGAACTGCCCAATGCATGGATTCCCCGTCTGGAATCAGGTAACTAAGTTTTATAATGCTGCCAACTTATAAACTCGTATTCGAATTGATTCTGCAGCAAATGGACTATTATTGGATAAAGATCCGGACGAGGCATTGCAAGTTTTGAAAAATCTGGCTAAGAATGAGGAGCAGTTTCCGACTGCAAGAAGAGGGGGTAAACGGGTACTTGCTGTCAGGGATTATGAAGCCGACAACACTATGAAATCATATGTAGCATTCCTTACTAAAGCAATGAAAAGGTTATTGAATGATGATGAATTACAAGGATTTGCTGTCGAGGAAGTTTGTACCATCTGTGAGGGAAATCATAGTCGGGATGAGTGCCCAATACAAATAGAAGAGGGAAAATATGTTGGAAATTACGAGCCGAATTATAATTCCAACAATTATAATCCCAATTGGAGGAAGGATCCCAAATTTTCCTGGAGTAATCCTAATAATGCCCTGAATCCTCAAGCACACAATCAGAATCAGGGAGGACCTAGATTGCTAACGCGATAGCAACTGCCGCCGCAACTGTCGCCGCAACTACCGCCGCAGCAGCAACAGCAGCCACCACCTGCCACGAGCAGTATATTGGAACAGACTCTGGCCACCTTTATGTCTCAGACTGGTACGTATATGGAGAATATGAATCAGTTTGTCAAGAAGACAGAAACCTTTATGGATAAAACCGAGATGAGGATGACAAATCATGAAGCTACCTTGAAATCTCTAGAGACACAAATGGGTCAGGTTTCTCAACATATTAAGCCGAGGCAGAATGGAGGATTCCCTAGCAATACTGAAAATTCTAGACCGCCCACACATGAGCAATGTAAGGCAATTACTACTAGGAGTGGGAAGAAACTACCAGGGCCGGAAAAAGAAGCTGAAACAGAAAAGGAACCTGCCTTGGATAAACTTGCCGAGGAAGATGCCCCGACAGGTGGTAAACAGACTGCTGCCGATGAGCCTGTCACGACAGCAGAAGCGACAGAGGAGAAAAACGATGATATTCGTCCTTAGATTCGCATGCAGTGGGAAGGACGTATTGCTGATTATCGTCCTCCACCACCTTTTCCTCAACGGATACAACAAGCTAAGCATGAATCTCAACTTAAAAAGATTTATGATATTTTTAAGCAAGTTCATATTAATATTCCACAGTTAGATGCCGTTAGGGAGATGCCCGGTTATGCTAAATTTCTCAAGGATGTTATGTCGAAAAAATCTAAACTTGGGGGATTTGAAACGGTAAAGATGATAGAAGGTTGCATGAGTATTCTTCATCGGCAGCCACCCCAAAAAAAGAAGGATCCGGGGAGCTTCATCATACCTTGTGTAATCGACAATAAATTTGTGGGTAAGGCACTTTGTGATCTTGGTGCTAGTGTTAATTATATGCCAAAGTCTGTTTTTCAGAAATTAGGTATTGAAAAGCGCGACCCACAACAGTAACTCTGCAGCTGGCAGACCGCTCTTACGTTCACCCAGAGGGAAAATTGAAGACATTCTGGTAAGAGTGGATAAGTTTATTTTTCCTGCTGACTTTCTTGTTTTAGATTGTGAGGCAGACGAAAACGCACCAGTCATCCTTGGGCGACCCTTCTTAGCCATGGGAAGATCACTGATTGATGTGGAGAAAGGAGAACTCACCATGCGAGTGAACGATCAAGAGATTAAGTTAAATGTTCTCGAAGCAATGAAACATGCTGATGTGGACGAGGAATGCAAGGCTATCACTTATATTACCCTTGATCAACCCTACATCAGGTCGGGCTGTCACGATATTAAATTTGGTCACTGTCGCGGTAGCTACCTACAGGACTGTCACGACATCAATGATGACAACACCGACGACAGCAACTCCTCTGAATTTGATACCTCTGATACTGAAGGTCAGGAGGAGGTAAACTGGATAGGCAACCGTCCAGGTAAGTTATTCGAACCTTTGAATTATACTTCGGATAACCATTTAATCCAAAAGCCATCTACTGTTGAACCACCTGCCTTAGAACTGAAGCCCCTGCCAGGGCAGCTTAAATATGCTTTTCTTGGTTCAAATGACACACTGCCCGTAATCATCTCTTCTAAGCTACCGCAGGAACAGGAACGACAGCTAATCGGCATGCTAAGGCAGCACAAAAAGGCGATTGGATGGACGATTGCTGATATACAAGGCATTACTCCGGCGTTATGCATGCACAAAATCCTCCTAGAGGAAGATCATAAGCCGACTATTGATGCCCAAAGGCGGCTAAACCATGCGATGAAAGAGGTGGTGCATAAAGAGATAATCAAGTGGTTAGATGCTGGTATTATTTACGCCATCTCCGACAACAAGTGGGTGAGCCCGGTGCAATGTGTTCCTAAGAAAGGAGTTAATTGTTGAGTGTGTAAAAGTTCTATTGTTTACACCCTTTTTAACCCATATTTCTGCTACATTCAAGCATCATTGTATCGCATTTAGGTTAGTTTTCAGTAAAACATCACAAATGGATCAAAAGCACGGATTCTACAAAAAGATGGCTATTTTTGCAGGTATCTGCCATAGTTGACAAAGAAGGCAGGCGCAGGGCAGAGAAGCAGAAGAGCTGAACTGGACTAGCAGACGAAGAAGACGAAGCTGCCATGGACCTGTCGTGACAACATGGTGACAACAGACTTATGAAGAGGAAAAACGAAGTGGACCTCGATAGATAGAGAAAAATCTGCTCGTCTGTCGTGTGAAAGCCACATATTTTTCCAAGCCCCGGATCAAAAGATATGTCAAGCCAAAGCTCAAGGAGAGGAAATTCCTAGAAACAAGGATGCGGCTGGAAAGTAAGAGTCTTTAGAGATTTAGTCTTTATTAGAATCTTACTTTTAATTAAAGTTGTAATCCTTGTTACCTTAGAAGACTTGAGCCCAAAGCTTATATAAGGGCATAGATTTAACCTAGGAGGCACAACCGATTACCCCATAACCGAAACCAAAAACCCCTGCCGTCCACCCGTCACCGACATGTTCTAAATTTCCCCTAGGGCCACGGGTTGTTTTGTAAAGTAGTTGCAAGGGTTGCTTTGTTTTAGGATTTTTTCAGTTCAATAAAATAAACTTCAAGTTCTCTTATTTTGGTTTTAACATCTTGCAAGAGCATCGGGAGAGCATTGTGAGGTTATCCATTTACTTAGCATCGGGAGAGTTAAGTATACGAAAGAAGTAAGAGCAAGTTCTCTAGTTTATAGTTGAACTATCTTGTGCCTAGGGATAGGGCAAGGTTAAGTGGCTAAAGAAGAATTCATACACATCGGTGTTCATCCTTCGATTCACGCCGGGAGGTATCATCAAAGACGTGATCATCGACAGTCTTGGACCTAGGGATAGGACAAGGCAGATCTGGGATTCTTGCCAAGCTTGAGGTACGGAGTTGGTGTGTCTGCTGCCGCGACAGCTAATGGACAGCCGCCGCGACAGGTGCTGTCGGCGACGGGAGCGACGACAGAACTGGAGTTCCTAAGCATTCAATACCTGCACTACCGAGCAATTCAATACCAGCCCATTCTCTCATCCTTGATATCTCAATTATTTTATTTACGTTTTATCTTATTATTCTCGTGACAATTCTAAACTATCTCTTTTACTTCGTGCAATAAACTAAGGTGAAGTCATTAGCCCAATCCCTGTGGAGACGATATCCGATACTTCATATCACTTTACTACTTGCGTCGTGTACACTTGCACTACAATTGCGATAGACTCTTTTACACGCAACAAGTTTTTGGCGCCGTTGCCGGGGATTGGCAACATAACTACATCTTTCTTTTATTGCACTTTTCGCTTTTATTTTTATTTTTGTTTTCGTTTTTATTTTTAAGTTTTCTTTTGTGCTTTCAACTCTCGCTTTTCACGAGGTTTTCTTGTTTATGCGCAGATCCAAAAGAGGTGAAGATCCTGAGTATAAATTAGATCCGGAGATCGAACGTTCCTTCAATCTCAAGAAACAACTTCGCCGCCTTTTAGACCGGAACGAATACCTAGAGGAACAGCTAGAGCAGATGGCACGTAACCAGCCTGTTGGTGACGGTGTACCACCTGTCGATGACCCGCCGAGGGCAGATGGACGACGGTCATGTCGTGACTACATGCTGAACGATCATGTAGAGCTGGAGACCACACTGCCGGATATAGATGTTGATAACTTCGAGCTTAAACCTGTCATGTTTAGTATGATCAACAACGCCGGGCAGTTCAGTGGTTCTGCGACAGAAGATGCTAGGGAGCATCTCAAAACGTTCCAGGAGATCTGTGGTTCGTTTAGACTACCAGGAGTTAGTCTGGAGATACTGAGGCTTCGGTTATTCCCCCATTCATTGAGGGACAAAGCTAAAACTTGGTGGAATAAACTTACACCGGGTTCCATTATGACTTGGGCAGATCTAACTCGTGAATTTTTATCTCGTTTTAATCCTTCGCATTTATCTGAGCGATTACGTAATGAAATTGCTACTTTTCAACAGGAAGATGACGAGTCGATGCCCGAGGCCTGGGACAGATTTACTACTCTTCTTCGGAACTTCCCAATGCATGGATTCCCCGTCTGGAATCAGGTAACTAAGTTCTATAATGCTGCTAACTTACAAACTCGCATTCGGATTGATTCTGCAGCAAATGGATTATTATTGGATAAAGATCCGGACGAGGCGTTGCAAGTTTTGAAAAACCTGGCCAAAAATGAGGAGCAGTTTCCGACAGCTAGAAGAGGGGGTAAACGGGTACTTGCTGTCAAGGACTATGAAGCCGACAGCACTATGAAATCACAAGTAGCGTTCCTTACTAAAGCAATGAAACATTTATTAAATGAAGAAGAATTACGAGGATTTGCTGTCGAGGAAGTTTGTGCTATTTGTGAGGGAAATCATAGTAGGGATGAGTGCCCAATAAATATAGAAGAGGGAAAATATGTTGGAAATTACAAGCCGAACTACAATTCCAACAACTACAACCCTAATTGGAGGAAAGATCCCAAATTTTCCTGGAGTAACCCTAACAATGCCCTGAATCCGCAAGCATATAATCAGAATCAGGGGGGTCCTAGATTGTTGACGCGACAGCAACTGCCGCCGCAGAACCTACCGCAGCACCTGCCGCCGCAGCAGCAACAGCAGCCACCACCTGCCACGAGTAGTGTATTGGAACAGACTCTGGCCACCTTTATGTCTCAGACCGGTACGTATATGGAGAATATAGATCAGTTTGTCAAGAAGACGGAAAACTTTATAGATAAAACCGAGATGAGAATGACAAATCATGAGGCTACGTTGAAATCTCTAGAGACACAAATGGGTCAGGTGTCGCAACATATTAAACCGAGGCAGAACGGAGGTTTCCCTAGCAATACTGAAAATGCTAGACCACCCCCACATGAGCAATGTAAGGCGATTACTACTAGGAGTGGGAAAAAGCTACCAGGGCCGGAAAAAGAAGTTGAAACAGAAAAGGAACCTGCCTTGGATAAACCTGCCGAGGAAGCTTCCCCGACAGGTGATAAACAGACTGCTGCCGATGAGCCTGTCACGACAGCAGAAGCGACAGAGGAGAAAAAAGATGATCATCGTCCTCAGATTCGCATGCAGTGGGAAGGACGTATTGCTGATTATCGTCCTCCACCACCTTTTCCTCAACGGATACAGCAAGCTAAGCATGAATCTCAACTTAAAAAGATTTATGATATTTTTAAACAGGTTCATAATAATATTCCATTGTTAGATGCTGTTAGGGAGATGCCCGGTTATGCTAAATTTCTCAAGGATGTTATGTCGAAAAAATCTAAACTTGGGGAATTTGAAACGGTAAAGATGACAGAAGGTTGCATGAGTATTCTTCATCGGCAGCCACCCCAGAAAAAGAAGGATCCGGGGAGCTTCATCATACCTTGTGTAATCGGCGACAAATTTGTGGGTAAGGCACTTTGTGATCTTGGTGCCAGTGTTAATCTAATGCCCAAATCTGTTTTTCAGAAATTAGGTATTGGCAAGGCGCGGCCCACGACAGTTACTCTACAGCTAGCCGACCGCTCTTACATTCACCCCGAGGGAAAAATTGAAGATATTTTGGTAAGAGTGGATAAACTTATTTTTCATGCTGACTTTCTTATTTTAGATTGTGAGGCAGATGAAAACGCACCAGTGATCCTTGGGCGACCCTTCTTAGTCACGGGAAGATCATTGATTGATGTAGAGAAAGGAGAACTCACCATGCGTGTGAACGATCAAGAGATTAAGTTGAGTGTTCTCCAAGCGATGAAACATGCTGATGTTGATGAGGAATGCAAGGCCATCATTGAGGTGACCTTTGATCAACCCTGCATCAGGTCGGGCTGCCGTGATATAAAATTTGGTCACTGCTGCGACAGCCACTTATAGGCCTGTCACGACAGCGATGACGACAGCAACAACGACAGTGACTCCTCTGCATCTGATACATCTGATACTGAAGGTCAGGAGGAGGTAAACTGGTTAGACCATCGTCCAGGTAAGTTATTCGAACCTCTGAATTATACTTCGGATAACCATTTAATCCAAAAGCCATCTACTGTTGAACCACCTGTCTTAGAACTTAAGCCCCTGCCAGGGCAGCTTAAATATGCTTATCTTGGTTGTGATGAAACACTGCCCGTAATCATCTCTGCTAAGCTGCCGCAAGAACAGGAACGACAGCTGATCGACATGCTAAGGCAGCAAAAAAGGCAATTGGATGGACGATAGCAGACATTCAGGGCATTAGTCCGGCGATTTGCATGCACAAAATCCTCCTAGAGGAAGATCATAAGCCGACTATTGATGCCCAAAGGCGGTTAAACCTTGCAATGAAGGAGGTAGTGCGTAAAGAGATAATTAAATGGTTAGATGCTGGTATTATTTACGCCATCTCTGACAGCAAATGGGTGAGCCCGGTGCAATGTGTTCCCAAGAAAGGAGGAATGACCGTGATAACCAACGAAAACAATGAGTTAATCCCAACCAGGACTGTGACCGGTTGGAGGGTTTGTATGGACTATCGGAAGCTTAATAAAGCTACCCGAAAAGACCACTTTCCTTTACCCTTTATTGATCAAATGCTTGATAGATTAGCGGGTAAACCTTACTATTGTTTTCTTGATGGTTATTCAGGTTACAATCAAATTGCTATTGCACCAGAGGATCAAGAGAAAACGACTTTCACATGCCCCTACGGAACATACGCATTTAGGAGGATGTCGTTCGGCCTCTGTAACGCACCTGCCAACTTCCAAAGGTGCATGATGGCTATATTCTCCGATATGGTAGAGGACTTCCTTGAGATTTTCATGGATGATTTTTCCGTCTTTGGAGATGATTTTGAGAGCTGCCTCGACAATCTTCAAAAGGTACTTGAAAGATGTGAAAAAGCTAATCTTGTTCTAAATTGGGAAAAATGCCATTTTATGGTGGATGAAGGGATAGTCCTAGGTCATAAGATTAGCTGTCGTGGGATAGAAGTCGACAGGGCCAAAATTGAAGTCATAGAGAAGCTGCCGCCGCCGACCACAGTCAAGGGTATTAGAAATTTTTTAGGGCATGCTGGTTTTTATTGGAGATTCATTGCAAATTTCTCAAAAATCACGAAGCCCCTATGCCATCTCTTAGAGCAGAACCGACCCTTTGACTTTAATGAGGAATGTACTGAAGCATTCAAGGTTCTGAAGGAAAAGCTAGTGACAGCCCCCATAGTACAGCCACCAGACTGGACACAGCCATTTGAAATTATGTGTGATGCTAGTGACTATGCTGTCAGGGCAGCACTTGGGCAGCGCAGAGATAAGTTGTTTCACGTCATATACTATGCCAGCAAGACGTTAAATGACGCCCAAGTGAACTACACCACCACAGAAAAGGAGCTGTTAGTTGTGGTGTTCTCCATCGACAAGTTTCGTTCTTACATACTTGGAACGAAAGTAATAATACACACCGACCATTCTGCCCTCAAGTATTTGTTCACAAAGAAGGATGCAAAGCCTAGGTTGATACGATGGATCTTGCTATTACAAGAGTTCGACCTTGGGATCAAAGACAAAAAGGGGACAGAAAATCAGGTGGCAGACCATTTGTCGAGGTTGGAGACGGGACAGAGTCTACCGTTAGATGAGACACACATACTAGAGACCTTCCCTGATGAGCAGCTCTTTGCTGCCGCAATCGCTGTCGCGACAGCCATGGCGGCAGGTAAGTCTTCTAACCTTCCCTGGTATGCTGATTTCGTTAATTTTATAGTTAGCGGAATATTACCTTCTGATCTTAATTATCAAGCCAGGAAGAGGTTCCAAAATGATGTTAAGCATTATTATTGGGACGAACCTCTTCTTTTCAAAATGTGCGCAGATCAGGTTATAAGGAGGTGTATACCACAAGAAGAGCAAGAAGACATTCTCCATCACTGTCATGCTTCACAATATGGAGGACACCTAGGAGGAAATAAGACTGCTGCCAAGGTGCTGCAGTCGGGGTTCTACTGGCCGACATTATATAAAGATGCACAGGAATTTTACAAAAACTGTGACAGATGCCAGCGGACAGGTAACATCTCGAGAAGAAACGAGATGCCACTGCAGAATATTTTAGAAGTCGAGATCTTCGACGTTTGGGGGATCGATTTCATGGGACCTTTTCCATCTTCGTGTGGAAATTTGTACATCCTCCTAGCAGTGGATTATGTCTCCAAGTGGGTTGAAGCAATCGCCACTCAAAAGAATGATGCCAAGACGGTCCAAAAGTTTTTGCACAAAAACATTTTTTTCTAGATTTGGCATCCCTAGGGCGATTATCAGTGATGAAGGGAGACATTTTGATAATAGGGTAATTGCTGCCGCCTTAAAGAAATATGGTGTCAAGCACAGGATCGCGACAGCATACCACCCACAGACCAATGGACAGGCTGAGATATCCAATAGGGAAGTGAAGAACATTCTTGAAAAGATGGTTAAACCAACTAGGAAAGATTGGTCTTTACTTCTGAATGATGCATTATGGGCATACAGGACAGCTTTCAAGACTCCATTGGGCATGTCTCCATACCGACTGATTTATGGGAAAACCTGTCACTTGCCTATCGAGATCGAGCACAAGGCATATTGGGCAATCAAGGCAGTGAACATGGACTTGGACAAGGCAGGCCAGAAAAGGTTATTAGATCTGAACGAGATTGAAGAATTACGGACAATGGCCTACGACAACGCAAGGATCTACAAAGAAAAGACTAAGAAGTGGCACGACAAGAAACTGCTGCCACGACAGTTCTGCCCATGGCAGCTTGTGTTGTTATTTAATTCTAGACTTAAACTCTTCCCAGGAAAACTAAAGTCTAGATGGTCTGGCCCATTTCAAGTGGTTCAAGTGTTTCCCCATGGTGCCATCACAATTCAATCATTAAAAGACGGGCACCAATTCAAAGTAAATGGACAACGCCTCAAACACTATCAGGGGACTGAAGCCCCAGGAATTCAGGAAGTGGTTACTTTAGGAGATGCCCCACAAGGCACCCCTAATTTAACCTAAGTTTCATTTTTTATTTTTAGTTTATTATTATTATTATTTATTAGGAATTAGGTTTATTTTATTTTGCTTTTATAATTTCAGTTTTTAGGAAATAAAGGAGTCAAGAAGGAAAGAAGAAGTGGCCCAAGCCCACCGCCCATCCATCAGCCCAATAAAGCCCATTTATGGTAACCTGTCGTTTCGGCTGCCGCCGCAGACGGACTTGACAGGCTGTCAACAGACTGACATTGCAGACGCAGAAGCGTGCAGCAGACGCACAGCAGATGCATAAATGCGTGTCAGACGCGTCAGACACGCTACATCCAATCTGCCGCCCCGTTATTCCCGCCTGCCGTTGCAACATTAAATGGGCAGATACCCGACAGCTATATAACCCCGTTTTCCCCTTTCATTTTTCATCACTTCTGATTTTTCTCTCTTGCTTTCTCCTCTAGTTTTATTTGTTTTCTCTCTTTCACAGCCCTTGCAACTAAAATGTTGTCGAGACAAACCCGTCGTAACGCTGCCTCCGCTTCTTCTTAAGCAGCAGCGTCACCCTTCGCCAACAAGGAGTTATGGGAGGAGCGTGGCTTCATATACAACAGAAATGCTCCCCATATGGGACTCCGGCCGTTCATTGTAAAGGCCATCACGGCACAGTTATGGGAGGACTTTGCCGAGCAGCCGGCAGAACTAAATGATACCTTGGTCCGGGAGTTTTACGAGGCCATAGACAGCAAAACGGCGACATCTGTCACCGTCCGAGGAGTGGAAGTTCCCTTCACTGCCAACAGCATCAATCATATGTTTTGCCTCTTCTTTGGCCCCGATGATGATGCTCACCAACTATTTCTCGACACCCTCGACGCTGCTGCCTATGATGCTGTCATGGTGGAGCTGACAGAGGCTGGTACATCATGGACTACCAGCAAGAAGAACCCCCACTCCGTCAAGAGGGGGCAGCTCCTCCCCGAGGCTAAACTCTGGAACGCTTTCATCAAAAAGCATATCCTGCCTCTTCCCACCACACGACAGTCAACCGACAGCGGCTGGCCCTTATTCACTCCATTATGCACGACCGGCCCATCAATGTGGGCAAATATATGAGGGACAACATCCTCGATTGTGCCGTCCGCTCTGACTCGCGCCTCTGCCTGCCATTCACCATCACTTCCCTCTGCCGATGTGCTGTTGTACCCGAGGAGCCCTCCGACAAACTACTCCAAGGTCATGGCTGGACTGACAATAACATCTCCAGCCTCATGGAGGTCATAGCTGCAACACCCATCAACGCCTTCGATCCAAATGCACCACCTGCAGACTCAGATGATGAACCTGCCACCGAGCCTGCCACTGAAGCTGCCACCGCCACCGCTCCGACAGACCAGTCGGCACACATCCTTGCTACAATCCTACAGGTAGAGGAGCGGCAAATGGGTTTGATGACTTTCATCCGCGATTTCACCAATGCAACGGTAAATTTCATTACTAATACTTTACATTATTCGGATGTCATCTTCCCCACCTTCCCCGCCCATTATTTCCATATCCCCTCCCCCACACCTACACCACTTGTCTCTCCCCATACACATTCTGCCACTTCCACACCATCCCCTGCCCCGACGGCAGCAGGCAGCCCTCCGGCAGACACCTCCCCTCGAGGAACCAAGAGACCTGCCACTGATGACAGCCTCTTTTTATTATTTGTTGTGTCTTATTATTTATTTAAGTTCTTTTAAAAAAATCATCAGAAAATATAAAACTGTTGGCTTAAAACTGTGAAGTTAACTTACCTATCATGACGGCTCTGTCGTGGCAGCATCTTTAGGACAGGTTAAGGAAAAGTTTAGAGCCTTTCTATAGTTCTGAAAAACTTAAACACTTTTGTGACTGTTATATTGCTTAGA
This sequence comes from Hibiscus tridactylites, assembly GCA_958450335.1. NCBI lineage: Eukaryota > Viridiplantae > Streptophyta > Magnoliopsida > Malvales > Malvaceae > Hibiscus > Hibiscus tridactylites. Next base: position 26,051,441 of record OY288287.1, read on the forward strand.
TTTCTTTTAGCCAAACTAGAATAGGAAGCTTAGAACTTGAATAGCCCCTAGAGGTGCCTAACACTGGCTCTAGGAAAGAAGTTTAGCAAAAGAAAATCAAAAACCTAGAGGTGCCCGAAACCGGCTCTAGGAAGCTAACTAGAGGTGCCCAAAACTGGCTCTAGAAAAATTAAGCTTGAAAATAGAAGAAAAGAAGCATAAAAATGTGCCTTCTACAAAAAAATAAACTTTGGCATAAAAATTCGAGTTAAGAAGTTGAATATTCTAGTGAAACTAAGAGAGTCTTAGCATATAACTGTTCACAAGCATGCACACACTGCACGAGAGCTATAGGGAGATTTCGGACAGATCCTAACCTTTCCGACAGGTTGCTGCCGCCATAGAGAATGAGCGACGGGTAAGGGACAATTCACTGTTTGAAGGCCAACACAAAAATTTTCTTTTTTTTCTTTTAGTTTTAATTGCTTGAGGGCAAGAAAAAACTTGAGTTTGGGGGTGTGTTGAGTGTGTAAAAGTTCTATTATTTACACCCTTTTTAACCCATATTTCTGCTGCATTCAAGCATCATTGCATCGCATTTAGGTTAGTTTTCAGTAAAACATCACAAATGGATCAAAAGCACGGATTCTACTAAAAGATGGCTATTTTTGCAGGTATCTGCCATAGTTGACAAAGAAGGCAGGCGCAGGGCAGAGAAGCAGAAGAGTTGAACTGGACTAGCAGACGAAGAAGACGAAGCTGCCATGGACCTGTCGTGACAGCATGGTGACAGCAGACTTATGAAGAGGAAAAACGAAGTGGACCTCGATAGATAGAGAAAAATCTGCTCGTCTGTCGTGTGAAAGCCACATATTTTTCCAAGCCCCGGATCAAAAGATATGTCAAGCCAAAGCTCAAGGAGAGGAAATTCCTAGAAACAAGGATGCGGCTGGAAAGTAGGAGTCTTTAGAGATTTAGTCTTTATTAGAATCTTACTTTTAATTAAAGTTGTAATCCTTGTTACCTTAGAAGACTTGAGCCCAAAGCTTATATAAGGGCATAGATTTAACCTAGGAGGCACAACCGATTACCCCATAACCGAAACCAAAAACCCCTGTCGTCCACCCGTCACCGACATGTTCTAAATTTCCCCTAGGGCCACGGGTTGTTTTGTAAAGTAGTTGCAAGGGTTGCTTTGTTTTAGGATTTTTCAGTTCAATAAAATAAACTTCAAGTTCTCTTATTTTGGTTTTAACATCTTGCAAGAGCATCGGGAGAGCATTGTGAGGTTATCCATTTACTTAGCATCGGGAGAGTTAAGTATACGAAAGAAGTAAGAGCAAGTTCTCTAGTTCATAGTTGAACTATCTTGTGCCTAGGGATAGGGCAAGGTTAAGTGGCTAAAGAAGAATTCATACACATCGGTGTTCATCCTTCGATTCACGCCGGGAGGTATCATCAAAGACGTGATCATCGACAGTCTTGGACCTAGGGATAGGACAAGGCAGATTTGGGATTCTTGCCAAGCTTGAAGTACGGAGTTGGTGTGTCTGCTGCCGCGACAGCTAACGGACAGCCGCCGCGACAGGTGCTGTCGGCGACGGGAGCGACGACAGAACTGGAGTTCCTAAGCAATTCAATACCTGCACTACCGAGCAATTCAATACCAGCCCATTCTCTCATCTTTGATATCTCAATTATTTTATTTACATTTTATCTTATTATTCTCGTGACAATTCTAAACTATCTCTTTTACTTCGTGCAGTAAACTAAGGTGAAGTCATTAGCCCAATCCCTGTGGAGACGATATCTGATACTTCGTATCACTTTACTACTTGCGTCGTGTACACTTGCACTACAATTGCGATAGACTCTTTTATACGCAACATTAATCCCAACCAGGACTGTGACCGGTTGGAGGGTTTGTATGGACTATCGGAAGCTTAACAAAGCTACCCGAAAGGACCACTTTCCTTTACCCTTTATTGATCAAATGCTTGATAGATTAGCGGGTAAACCTTACTATTGTATTCTTGATGGTTATTCAGGTTACAACCAAATTGCTATTGCACCGGAGGATCAAGAAAAGACGACTTTCACATGCCCCTACGGAACATATGCTTTTAGGAGGATGCCGTTTGGATTATGTAATGCACCCGCCACCTTCCAAAGGTGCATGATGGCCATATTCTCCGACATGGTAGAGGACTTCCTTGAGATATTTATGGATGATTTTTCTGTCTTTGGAGACGATTTTGAGAGCTGCCTCGGCAATCTACAAAAGGTACTTGAAAGATGTGAAAAAGCCAATCTTGTTTTGAATTGGGAAAAATGCAACTTTATGGTGGATGAAGGGATAGTCCTCGGCCATAAGATTAGCTGCCGTGGGATAGAAGTCGACAGGGCCAAAATAGAAGTGATTGAAAAGCTGCCGCCGCCAACCACAGTCAAGGGCATTAGAAGTTTCTTAGGGCATGCTGGTTTTTATCGGAGATTTATTGCAAATTTCTCAAAAATCACTAAGCCCCTATGCCATCTCTTAGAGCAGAACCGACCCTTTGACTTCAATGATGAATGTACTGAAGTATTCAAGGTTCTGAAGGAAAAACTAGTAACAGCCCCCATAGTACAGCCACCAGACTGGACATAGCCATTCGAGATTATGTGTGATGCTAGTTACTATGCTGTCGGGGCAGCACTTGGGCAGCGCAGAGATAAGCTGTTTCATGTCATATACTATGCCAGCAAGATATTAAATGACGCCCAAGTGAACTACACCACCACAGAAAAGGAGCTATTAGCTGTGGTGTTCTCCATCGACAAGTTTCGTTCTTACATACTTGGGATGAAGGTAATAGTGCACACAGACCATTCTGCCCTTTAAGTATTTGTTCGCGAAAAAGGACGCAAAGCCTAGATTGATACGGTGGATCTTGCTATTGCAAGAGTTCGACCTTGAGATCAAAGACAAAAAAGGGACAGAAAATCAGGTGGCAGACCACTTGTCAAGGTTGGAGAAGGGACAGAGTCTACCAATCGACGAGACAAACATACTGGAGACCTTCCCAGATGAGCAGCTCTTTGCTGCCGCAATCGCTGCTGCAACAGCCATGGCGACAGGTAAGTCTTCTGAACTCCCCTGGTATGCTGATTTCGTTAATTATATAGTTAGCAAAATATTTCCTTCTGATCTTAATTATCAAGCCAGGAAGAGGTTCCAAAATGATGTTAAGCATTATTATTGGGACGAACCTCTTCTTTTCAAAATGTGTGCAGATCATGTTATAAGGAGATGTGTACCACAAGAAGAGCAAGAAGACATTCTCCATCACTGCCATGCTTCACAATATGGAGGTCACTTAGGAGGAAACAAAACTGCTGCCAAGGTGCTGCAGTCAGGGTTCTACTGGCCGACACTATATAAAGATCCACAGGACTTTTACAAGAACTGGGACAGGTGCCAGCGGACAGGTAACATCTCGAGGAGAAACGAGATGCCACTGCAGAACATTCTAGAGGTCGAGATCTTCGATGTTTGGGGGATTGATTTTATGGGACCTTTTCCATCCTCATGTGGAAATATATACATCCTCGTAGCAGTGGATTATGTCTCTAAGTGGGTTGAAGCCATCGCCACTCAAAAGAATGATGCCAAGACAGTCCAAAAGTTTTTGCACAAAAACATTTTTCTAGATTTGGCATCCCTAAGGCGATTATCAGTGATGAAGGGAGACATTTTGATAATAGGGTAATTGCTGCCGCCTTGAAGAAATATGGTGTCAAGCACAGGATCGCGACAGCATACCACCCACAGACCAATGGACAAGCTGAGATATCCAATAGGGAAGTTAAGAACATTCTTGAGAAGATGGTTAAGCCAACTAGGAAAGATTGGTCTTTACTCCTTAACTATGCATTATGGGCATATAGGACAGCCTTTTAAGACTCCATTGGGCATGTCTCCATATCGTTTGATTTATGGGAAAACCTATCATCTGCATGTCGAGATAGAGCACAAAGCATATTGGGCAATCAAGGCAGTGAATATGGAATTGGACAAGGCATGCCAGAAAAGGCTATTAGATCTGAACGAGATTGAAGAATTACGGACAATGGCCTACGACAATGCAAGAATTTACAAGGAGAAAACTAAGAAGTGGCATGACAGGAAGCTGCTGCCACGACAGTTCTGCCCAGGGCAGCTTGTGTTGTTGTTCAACTCTAGACTGAAACTCTTCCCAGGAAAGCTAAAGTCTAGATGGTCTGGCCCGTTCCAAGTGGTACAAGTTTTTCCCCATGGTGCCATCACAATCCGATCATTAAAAGACGGGCACCAATTCAAAGTCAATGGACAGCGCCTCAAGAATTATCAGGGGACTGAAGCCCCAGGAATATAGGAAGTGGTTACCTTAGGAGATGCCCCACAAGGCATCCCTAATTTAACCTAAATTTATTTTTATTTCTTTATTTTTATTATTTATTATTTATTAGGAAATTAGGTTTATTTTATTCGAATAATGTTTTTATATTTTCTGTTTTTAGGAAATAAATGAGTCAAGAAGAAAAGGAGAAGTGACCCAAGCCCACCATCCATCCATCAGCCCAACAGAGCCCATTTATTAAAGCATGTCGTTCCAGCTGCCGCCACAGACACGGATAAGGCAGGCTGTCAACAGACTGACACGGCAGACGCAGAAGCGTGTGACAGACGCGTAACAGACGCATAATTACGCGTCAGACGCGTCAGACACGCCAAAACTCATCAGTCGCCCCGTTATTCACGCCTGCCGTTACAGCATTAAACGGGCAGCAACTCGACCGCTATAAAACCCCGTTCTCATTTTCATCTTCCTCGCTTCTGCTTATTCTTACTTGCTTTCTCCTCTCGTTTTTATTTGTTTTCTTTACTTTCACAACCCTTGCAACTAATATGTCTTCCAGACGTACCCGCCGCAGTGCTGCTTCAACCTCTTCAGCAGCAGCACCCACACCGCAGTCGTTCGCAACCAAAGAATTATGGGAGGAAAGAGGATTCATCTACATCCGCAAGGCAGCAAACCTGGGGCTCCGACCGTTCATTGCGAAGGCGATAAGGGCTCAGCTATGGGAGCAGTTCGCAGCACAACCTGCAGAATTAAATGACACATTGGTGAGGGAGTTTTATGCTGCAATCGACAACAGAACAGTAACATCCGTAACTGTCCGAGGGGTAGAGGTACCATTCACAGCCGATAGCATCAACCACATATATGGCCTCTATTTTGGTCCCAACGACGATGCCCATCAGCAGTTTTTAGACACCCTCGATTCTGCCGCCTACGGTGCTGTCATGGCAGAGGTGACAGAAGAAGGGACGGAGTGGAACACGAGCAAAAAGAACCCCAACTCTGTAAAAAGGGGGTAGTTGCTTCCAGAAGCCAAGCTTTGGAACGCTTTCATCAAGAAGCACATCCTGCCGTCCTCCCATCACACGACGGTGGACCAGCAGAGGCTTGCCCTCATTCATTCGATCATGAACGACCGACCTATCAACGTGGGCCGCTATATGAGGGAAAGCGTCTTGGATTTCACACATCGATCAACCTCCCGCCTCTGCCTACCATTTATGATTACCTATCTCTGCCGCTGCGCTGCTGTCCTAGAGGCCACCACCGACAAACTGGTCCAAGGCAGAGGCTGGACCGACAACAACATTACCAGCCTCATGGAGCTGATAGTCGTAACCCCCCTCTCCTCCTTCAACTCGGCTGCCTCTCTAGCAGAATCATCCGAGGAGCCTGCCCCTGAACCTGCCGCCGACACCGCCCAGACAGACCAATCTTCCCAAATCCTTGCTGCGATACAAAGGGTGGAAGACAGACAAATGGGGCTGATGACATTCATCCGAGATTTCGCCAACTCAACGGTAAATTTCATTACCAAGACTTTACATTATCCCGATGTTGTCTTCCCCACATTCCCTACCCACTATTTCCACATCCCCTCCCCTGTCCACACACCTACACCACCTGCCTCCCCACATGCACACTCTGCGGCTTCCACCCCATCACCTGCCCCGACGGCAGCTGGCAGTCCTCCGGCCGACACCTCCGCCCGAGGCACGAAGCGACCAGCCTCAGATGACAGCGAGGCAGAACCTCCTATTAGGAGGAATTTGGAGAAGGAGTTCACGCCTGTCAAGAGGCAGAAACACGTGGCAGACAGAAAACTAATGCCCAAGGCCAGCACCACCACCAGCAGCACTTGGGATAGTGGCAGCAGCTCTGACATCCAGGTCGTGGAGCAACCTGCCCAGCCTGCCCCACAGCCCAGACGCCGCCACCAGATCCGTGTCAGCAGCAGCAGTGAAGACAACGATTAAAAATCTAAGTCTTTTATTTTCTTTTTATTGCTGCCTGCTTAATATATATTTTGTGATGTACCTGCCTTCATTTTATCTGTCATTTGCATTGAGGGCAATGCAACCCTCGAGTTTGGGGGTGGCAACCCTCCATTTTAATAGAGTCTTAGTACATCTTTAAATTATTATTTTTTTTATTTAGTAAGTTCTCTTCAAAAAAAATTAGAAAAGACTGAAAACTGTTGGCTTAAAACTGTGAAGTAATCTTACCTGTCATGACAGCTCTGTCGTGGCAGCATCTTTAGGACAGTTTAAGGAGAAGTTTAGAGCCTTTCTATAGTTATGAAAAACTTAAACACCATTGTGACTGTTATATTGCTTAGATTTCTTTTAGCCAAACTAGAATAGGATGCTTAGTACTTGAATAGCCCCTAGAGGTGCCTAACACTGGCTCTAGGAAAGAAGTTTAGCAAAAGAAACTCAAAAACCTAGAGGTGCCCGAAACCGGCTCTAGGAAGCTAACTAGAGGTGCCCAAAACTGGTTCTAGAAAAATTTAGCTTGAAAATAGAAGAAAAGAAGCATGAAAATGTGTCTTCAAAAATAAACTTTGGCATAAAAATTCAAGTTAAAAAGTTGAATATTCTAGTGAAACTAAGAGAGCCTTGGCATATAACTGTTCACAAGCATGCACACACTGCACGAGAACTATAGTGAGATTCCGAATAGATCCTAATCTTTCCGACAGGTTGCTGCAGCCACAGAGAATGAGCGACGGGTAAGGGACAATTCACTGTTTGAAAGCTAACACAAAAATTTTCATTTTCCTTTAGGTCTTAATTGCTTGAGGGCAAGCAAAAACTTGAGTTTGGGGGTGTGTTGAGTGTGTAAAAGTTCTATTATTTACACCTTTTTAACCCATATTTCTGCTGCATTCAAGCATCATTGCATTGCATTTAGGTTAGTTTACAGCAAAACATCACAAATATATTAAAGGCACGGATTCTACTAAAAGATGGCTGATTTTGTAGGTTGCTGCCATAGTTGACGGAGAAGGCGGGCGCAGGGCAGAGAAGTAGAGGAGCTGAACTGAACAAGCAGACGAAGAGGACGATGCTGCCATGGAGCTGCCGTGACAGCAGAGGACGACAGCAAGTTAGTGGAGGAAAAGCAAAGTGGACCTCGATAGATAGAGAAAATTATGCTCGTCTGTCGTGTGAAAACCATATATTTTTCCAAGCCCCGGATCAAAAGATATGTCAAGTCAAAGCTCAAGGAGAAGAAATCCCAAGAAACAAGGAGGCGGCTGAAAAGTAGGATCCTTGGAGATTTAGTCTTTATTAGAATCTTACTTTTAATTAAAGTTGTAATCCTTGTTATCTTAGAATGCTTGAGCCCAAAGCTTATATAAGGGCATAGATTTTAATCTAGGGGGAATCGACCCCATAACCGATAACCAAACCCCTCCGCCGTCTACCCGCCGCCGACATGTTCTAAATTTCCCCTAGGGCCACGGGTTGTTTTGTAAAGTAGTTGCAAGGGTTGTTTTGTTTTAGGATTTTCCAAGTTCAATAAAATAAACTTCAAGTTCTCTTATTTTGGTTATTAATATCTTGCAAGAGCATCGGGAGAGCATTGTGAGGTTATCCATTTACTTAACATCGGGAGAGTTAAGTATACGAAAGAAATAAGAGCAAGTTCTCTAGTTTATAGTTGAACTATCTTGTGCCTAGGGATAGGGCAAGGTTAAGTGGCTAAGGAAGAATTCATACACATCGGTGTTCATCCTTCGATTCACGCCGAGAGGTATCATCAAAGACGTGATTATCGACAGACTTGGACCTAGGGATAGGCCAAGGCAGATCTGGGATTCTTGCCAAACTTGAAGTACGGAGTTGGTGTGTTTGCTGCCGCGACGACCAACAGACAGCTGCCGCGACAGGTGCTGCCGCGACAGGCGCGACGACAGAACTGGAGTTCCTAAGCATTGCAATACCTGCACTACCGAGCAATTCAATACCAGCCCATTCTCTCTATCTTGATATCTCAATTCTTTTATTTGCGATTTTCCTTATTATTTTCGTGACAATTCTCCTAAATATTTTCTTGACTTCGTGCAGTGAAATAAGGTGAAGCTATTAGCCCAATCCCTGTGGAGACGATATCCGATACTTCGTATCACTTTACTACTTGCGTCGTGTACACTTGCACTACAATTGTGATAGACTCTTTTACACGCAACAGTTTTGACCTTCCATGGATAATACATCATTGTTGTTTATATGGAATTCGGATGTCGATTTTGATATCGTTATATTGGTTTTGATATCGTACTATCGATCCTAATAATCTCCCTATTGATTTTCTATATCAAGAAGTGAAGAGAGAGGTTTCACCATCTCCATCGAAATCTAGAAACAAGGGTGTTGTCATCCGAGAGACGTAAGAGCATCGGATATCAAGGTGAGTGTAGTCGGAGTCTCGGGATTAGGCGAGGAGCCTTTCTGAATTCATTGGTATTGATTTTGATTAGAATAATTAATGTTGATTGAAAGGATATTGTGTCGGATTAATAATCGGAAGCATTGGGTAAGTATTAGTAAGTTAAGTATTGTGCATCGATCATTGATATTGTCAAGGCTATTGTGCATTACAACTAATGTAGTTGTATTATTGAAATATAGAAAATAGATTCATTGATCATAGTCATTAATGGTATGAATATTGAGCATCTATTGTTGTTGTTGTTATAGTCATTGAACATTGTTATTAGACATTGTTATTGAAATTAAAATATTGTAAGCACTGGACATCGTGTTGATCATTGAATGTTGATTTGATGTTAATATCGAACCTTGGATTTGAACGGACTTGGGATACAATTGGCATGCCATATAATTCATGAGCTCAGTGTACGGGTGGACTACGGTCCTAAGGCTACAACCTATATTGATTTGGCGAGGAGGAGGGATGTGTTTGGTATTGGTCATATTAGCGAGGCGGAGGGACTAGACCATTTATTGATTTGGCGAGGCGTAGGAATTCGTGTATTCACTATCTTGATTCAATCCAAGGGTTAATAACGAAATTGATGTGTTAGACATTTCATATTGAAACATAATATTGATATTGATAAACATAAGAATATGTATGTGCATCATTCATTGATATTTACATTGTTTATGACTACCTCACAAGACAATGCATGTCTAATGTGTCTCGTCTCATGCATTTCAGGATAAGAAATCGACTCCTTTTGGAAGATCGGAAAAGTCGAGGTAAGACAAGTCATTACAAGCCAAGAGTAATTTATTTTGACCTCATGAAATACTAGGAAGGTGGCAAAGTAGTAGAACTAGTATTTTGTGCCTATTTTGGTATGTTTGTAATGTGTATAAGTGGTAATGTTGATAAAAGCCTAATATTGACCTTTGGTATGGTTAAAAGTTGGCAAAATGGCATATATGGCTCACATAGGTGAAAACTTAGTAAACATATTCGAATGATCATGAAATTTGGCATGCCACTAGTTTATAACATTGAAATATTGTGTGTAAAGTTTCATTGCATTTGAACACCAATTTGTAGGTCAATTTGATTAAGGGTATTCTTCACCAGTGGTCCCTTTCGTTTAGGGTGTGTTCTATTTTGGTCACCAGAATTCAAAAAAGATTATTCTGGTCACTTACGTTTAGAATCGTTTCTATTTTGGTCCCTTAGCTGTTAGTCTCTGTTACTTTAAAAAAATAGTTTCTAATTTAACCCCCAAACTTTCAAAATTTTATTTTTCATCATCTTCCCCTAAAATTATAAAATTAAAACCCCATAAAATTAAATCATTGGCTATAACCCACCACTACAACCCATTCCCCAAGATTAAAAGCATCAACTTCCTGAATTACACCATGAAAAGCATATGATCATTACTTGGAGCAAACCAAATAAAAGAAAATTCCATATATATATGGAATATATAGTACCATTAGCATGTTGGAGACGTTGCTAGCACCAAAGACTTTTTGAACAGAAGCAAACTTGTGGGGTTCATGTGGGGAGAAATATGGAGAAAAGGGGCATTCTTTAGCACACTTGCGCCTCAAGAGTTTGCATGCAGCACATGGCGTAATGGTATTTAGGTTTCCTGGAGGCCCCAATATGTGTCTCCTTCCCATCTGCTTCTCTCTTGATCTTTTTGCCTACCTCCTCAAATCTCTCCCTAAATAATATTCCACCAAAAAAGAAACCAATTTGGTATCTTAAAAAAGATGGTCCATAAAAGAGAACTAAGTTGATGGGATCTTACCAGCTTTCTGTGGACATTCAGCTTCAGGCATGCATGTTCTCGAAGCATGGAGAACATATATTGCTACTGTGTATTTACAAGGCATCTTTAACCAGAATTACAATAGAGGTTTTATTTGTCATGGTACATAAAAATAGATACTAAGCTATGGTGGCAGTGAATTGGTTCATGGCCAAAAAACGGCACAAAATATTTTAACAACTTTCTCCACTTTAACACGATACTTGACACTCTCGGCTTCTTCTTTCTCCATGTAAAACGCAACTCTATCACCGACAACAAGTCGTTTGCTGCAAACAAACTCTCGCCACTCCTTGGTAAGAACCGGCTTTGGGTACTTTGTGTTCTTTTACGAGTGTAGATTCGGAACTTCCAAACACGGCCGCACTCGTCTCTAACTAGAAAATCGACCATATGCTTATCCCCAATCAAAGGAGGGAAACACTTGAGGGACTTGCTCGGGAGGGTCATTCATTTCTCGATATCGGTCTTCCCGAGTTTTTTTAAGATGATTGGTCCCATTGATCAGGTAGGAGGACTTGTTGTGGAAAGCTTTCTTATGCTTGGTAGAGAAACGATGGGTCTGAAAATACATATATAGAGAAAAAACCAAAAACAAAAGTGCCTCAAGGACCAAGTTTCCTACCATTTTTCTTCTGTGGACTATGGGGCTGGCACGCTTGATTTTCCTGCCCAAACGCGCGATTTCTATATTTATGTTTTCGATGCTCGAACTTCGAAAGTCTAGTTGTGAAGAAAATGGTGACGTGGGGCAGTGGGGTCGCGCGATTTTGCTCGAGTTTTTTATAGTGACTCGCATTTATCCTCTCTTTTTTTCCTAAGCTCTAGATACGTCATTATATAGGGAGTTGATACTTTTAATCTTGGGGGAATGGGTTGTAGTTGTGGGTTATAGCCATTGATTTAATTTTATGGGGTTTTAGTTTTATAATTTTTGGGGAAGATGGTGAAAAATAAAATTTTGAAAGTTTGGGAGGTTAAATTAGAAACTATTTTTTTAAAGTAACGGATATTAACGGCTAAGGGGCCAAAATAGAAACGATTCTAAACATAAGTGACCAGAATAATCTTTTTTGAATTCTGGTGACCAAAATAGAACACACCCTAAACGAAAGGGACCACTGGTGAAGATTACCCTTTGATTAAAAACCAGCAAAAATCTGTCATTATAGGGTAGGCCGTATCGATACGGGGTAATGGCGTATCAATACGATTAAGCATAATTGAACCTAAGGAACAAAGTGTATCGATACGGTTTGGAACTGTATCGAAACATTTTTCCACTGCAATTCCTTGTTTCGATACGAGGCTAACCTGTATCGAAAAGGGTCAAAGGTCAAAGTCATTGAAAGTCAACATGTACCGAAACAAGAGTTACATGTATCGATACGGGTCATAGGCAAAAGTCAACCCAAGTTGACCATCGTATACCCGTATCGAAACAACATCAAGGTGTTTTGATACAGGATTACTATAGTTGGTTATAAGGCAAAAATTGAAGGTTTACAATGTTCACAGATTGGTCACTGGGTTTAGGACGAATCAATTGGATGAGTAAATGAACTCCAATTTGTATGAAGCTTTTCAAACTTGTTATTAATGTACTGAATTTCATTGTGGTTAAATCAAATGCATCAAAAGACCTCTAATTTATCAGATTTATAGTTTAGTCCCTAAAACTTGCAATAGCTTAAGAATTGGTCCTAAATGATTAATTATCGCTTCATATTGGGTAAATTGGGCTTAGTTGTATATTCGATAATGTTCTATAGTATAACATTGATTATGTATTTTTTATGAATTGATATTTTATTACACTGATCACCGTACTATTCACCGGTAGCACACTCTGACCTGTTTCTCGACCTGGCCGGGAAGGGGTGTTACAGCTGGCTTGATGTGGCATCAGTAGGGGCTGGCTCTTGTGTTGTTGGCTTTGATTGTGCAAGGGTCAAACACATGGGAAGGATTTCTCTTTGATAGTGAAACAACACATCCCAACTTACATGTGTCATTGCACCCCATTTGTTCCAAAATCTGAATTGTACTGGCCATCCAAGCCTCGGATGCCTCGAGCGACAAACCACGATACTCAATTGTTGAGTGTGTAAAAGTTCTATTATTTACCCCATATTTAACCCATATTTTGTTACATTCAAGCATATATCATTGCATTTAGGTTAGATTTCAGTTATACATCACAAATATATTAAATGGCACAGTTTCTACTGAAATTGGTTGCTTTTGCAGGTTGTTGCTGTAGCAGATGGAGAAGCAGGCGCTGGGCAGTGATACAGCAGAGCTGGAACTGGATGAGTAGACGAGGAGGACGATGCTGCCATGGCCGCTGCCGTGGTAGCCAAGGACGACAGCAGTATTGAGGAGAAGAAGGTAAATGGGCCTCGACAGAAAGAGAAAATTATGTCGGTCTGCCGTGGATCACCCTTATATTTTTCCAAGCCCTAGATCATAATGAAGGCCAAGCCCAAAGTTCAAGGAAGAAACTCCAAGCAAGAAGGAAGGACGAATTAAAGACTTATGCTCTGAAGATTTAGTCTTTAATAGAGTTGTACTTTAATTTAAACTTGTATTCTTGCCATATTAGAAAACTTGAACTCAAGGCCTATATAAAGGCATGTAATTCGACCTAGGAGAGGACATCATCTATCTCTAGCCTTCTTCCCAAAACCCTAGCCGTTTTCCCCTTCTCAACATGTTCTAAATTCCCCCTAGGGCCACGGGTTGATTTGTAAAGTAGTTGCAAGGATTGCTTTTGTTTTAGGAATTTTCTGTTCAATAAAATAAACTTCAAGTTCGCTTATTCTGGTTGTTAACATCTTGCAAGAGTATCGGGAGAGCATTGTGAGGTTATCTATTTACTTAATATCGGGAGAGTTAAGTATATGAAAGGAATAAGTGCGGGTTCTCTAGTTTATAGTTGAACTATCTCGGACCTAGGGATATGACAAAGTTAAGTGGCTAAGGAAGAATTCAACAACATCGGTGTTCATCCTTCGATTCACGCAAGGAGGTATCATCAAAGACGTGTTCATCGACAGACTTGGACCTAGGGATAGGCCAAGGCACAACAGGGATTCTTGCCAAGCTTGAAGTACAGAGTTGTGTGATCGCTGCCGCGACTAACAACAGACCGCTGCAGCAACGGGTGCTGCCGCGACAGGGACGACGTGTAACGCCCCGGTTTTGGGCTTGGACCGGTTCGGTCAAAGTGCTGTTCGAATACAAAAAGGTGAAATTAGGAAAGCCTAGTTCGGGTTGCATTAAAAATATGGGAAAATGTCCTAAAATCCTCTTTTAATATATATAAGTGAACTGTGAAATCAATTTTACAAAATGAGGTTTGGAAGGGTGACATTTTGGCTAGTGACCAAAATGTAATTTTTGAAAACTGCGTGACTGTTTTAAAAAGGATTGAAACTTTGAATCTTTAAGGAGCTATTTACCCAATGGGAGTTTCTCCAGATTTTTCCTAAATATTAATGATTTAATTAAATGTTTTTGAATAAAACTAAAAAGGAGGGAAGATATTTTCTTAATTTCCAACTAACTTTTCCATTTTCCATTTTCATTCTCTCATCTTTTCTCTCAAACCAAACACCTTTTCTCCAGAGCTTTTTCCTCTGATTTTGTCACCTAAATATCTCTTTTCAATTCTCTTTTGATTGCTAATCATCTCCTCATCAAAACCTATACATTTGCTAATTGGATTTTCAAGATTTTGGTTCCAAAAAGGGAGAAAACTCAAGTTTGGAGGTAAGAACGTCCTTCTCCTCTAAACTCTCAGTTCTTTACTGAAATTCCCAAGTTCTCAATCCTTAATTGATGATTTATAAAAGGTTTTATAGTTGCATCCTTGATCTTAGCTTAAAATGCAAGATTTGCTTGATTTTGATGAAAATTCGTGTGATCTGTTTAAGCAGTGATTTGAGGTGTATTTTTGATGTTAAATGAATGCTAAATTGATTAGAAGTTGAGGTTTAATTAATGCAATCCCGGATAGGTTGAATTTCCTAAGTTTAGCTTGTGTTCTTGGTTGTTTTTGGAGTGATCTTGTGGATCTGTTATAGCTGGAGGTATAAGGATGATGTTAGATCCTTTTTGGATGTTAAATGATGTTTAAAGATGTTTAGATTTGATGGATCTTGGCTGGGCAATGTTGTGGAGTTGTTTGGATGCATTTTCGGTTGTGTTTGGTAGCCGAAAATGGAGTGTGGATGAGAGCAGCGGGTTTAGGTGCTTTCATTGAAGCTATTAATGCATGATGATGCATTAATCCTCTGCTTTGATGTGTTTAAAACAGGGGAGTCATCTTTGGATCCAAGTGGTGGTGATCCGGAAGCTTGATTGGTGTTTCGGCAAGAGGCGAAATGGAATCGGTGAGTGGATTTTGGTTTTCGGCTTTGAAACCAGTGTTTTGAAGGTTTGGGAGCTTAGTTTAAGTCTAAGCAACTTAGCTAAGCTCAAGAGTAAGTTTTCGGAAAACTCTCTTGGTGATGGCCATGGATTTGGTTGTATGCAATGTGTTTGTTTGCATGATTTTAAATCTGTTTTGAAAGCATATCTAGCATGTTTATTTGCTGGGATTATAAGCCATGTGTTGAAGGAAACTCAAGGTAAGAGTTCCTTGTTTTTGAACATTGTTTTAATGTGGTTTGATGCTTAAAAATGCATGATGATTATGGCTTGTTTAAATGCTTTAAAACAGTGGAATATTGATGTTAATGATGCATATTGGCAAGTGATGGTTAAGGTCACAAAGGTGGTTAAAAGTCCTTGTGTGAGCCTTGTAAATTTAAGAACATCAAGGTGGTTAAAAGTCCTTGGATGGTTCTTGGTTAAGATCACAAAGGTGGTTAAAAGTCCTTGTGTGAATCTTGTGAATTTTAAGAACAACATGGTGTTTAAAAGTCCATGGTTGGTTCTTGGTTAAGGCTCAAGGTGGTTAAAATTCCTTGTGTAAGCCTTGTTACTTAAGAACTCCAAGGTGTTTAAAAGTCCTTGGGAGATTCTTTGTAACCCCCTTAACCCGGCCCAGACGGTTGACCCGAATTAAGAAAGTCACACGGGGAAAACCAAAGTCAACCCGAAAGTCAACCTTGATTAACGACCCTTTTTTTTTCTTTTTACTCTTGTCTAGATGCACATTAACCTTAGATGAGATCATGCAAACAGCATACTCAAGATCATAAACATCAGAGATCAAACAGGGACCCAATTGAACAATTTACAACTTTAGGGACCAAACTGTAAATTCTGAAAACTTTAAGGACTTTACCAATTTTTAAGTTACCATTATGAAATTAGTCATATTTCATGCCTCTCTGCCAAATTTCAGCTCGAACGGACATCCCAAACTCATACAATTGCACAAACAAGTTTCAGGACCAAAACGCAAACATTCCAAAACATTTAACTGCCAATGTCAGCCCCCAACGGTCACATGTTCCGAAACAGGCAGAGCCCGTTTCGAAACGCGGGGCCGTTCCGCAACGCGTACCGAAACACGGGCTGGCAGTGACCAAACCGTTTCGGAACAGTGTCTCCCGTTTCGGACGCCTGGGCTGCTACAAGGCACCCGTTCCGAAACGGCACCAACTGTTCCGAAACACCCTGCACAGAATGTAGCAAAATGCATGCTTAAACCCACAATTGATCATCCAATCATGCTCCGAAAGCCACCAAACTTTACCAGCATGCAATTCAACATATAAGAGACAAACTTGCATCAACAATTCAACAATATTTCAACATATACGAAAAGCCCCAATTCTATAGGCATGTTTCCTACACAAGCAACCACTTAAACACAAAATCTCCAAATCAAATCTCATAAAGGCCAAAACATGTTCCAACAACATCAACATCATAAAACCATCCTTGTCCGAACACATACGAACACATAAACAACAACCCAAGAGATTCTACCCCATTGCCTTTATTAACTATAGCTATTCACCGAGACATACATCTCAAATGGAGTCCTCCTTGAATCCCTTGCTTCTCGCTGTCCAAACTTCAAGAATCTGCATTGATGGACAAAAAGGAGCGTAAGCACATAATGCTTAGTGAGGAATGCTCAAAACCAAAACACCATCAATGCAGCGGGTCATAAAATCACTTTTAAAACAAACCCGATTTGACAAACCAAAGCCATGTTTGAAAACCCTTTTCAACAACAAGCTTAAAATCATGCATTGACCAAGCATGAAAACCAACCCTTAGCTTAGCAAGCTAAGAAAACCCTTTTCAAAGCATAACTTGCCAAAATCATCCATTTAACCATTCCATGCATAAACACCATATGCAAAGTTAAATTCAAAACCTTGGAAAACACTTCCTTTTCACAACATACCTTTCTTATACTTGAAAATCATTCCAAACAAGAAACCCTTTAAAACCATTACTCAAACAATCCAACACATGCATTAAACAAAGGCAACATATGAACCACAACATTATCATCACATGCCTTTTAAAACAAGTCTTAACAAGACTCCAATGCATTAAAGAGATTCCATGCACACATGCATCATTTACCAAATGATAATCAACACTTGTTCAACTTAACAAGTAAACATGCATTCACAAGCATCATACACTTTTCATGCAATCATGCATCTTTTCAAGCATCTCATGCTTCTTTATAATCAAGAACATTATATTGGCTTCCAAGTGATCAACCACATCCACTTTTCAACTCAACACCCAATCGGATACGCGGATCACAAGCGTTGTCCCCCACGCTTCATACACACTACCAATCCAAGGTCTCCAAATGGACTTTTAAACACCATTTGACCTTACCATCCTAAGGTTCCCATGTATGGACTTTTAAACACCATACAACCTTAGCTTTCCTGAGGTTCCCATGTATGGACTTTCAAACACCATACAACCTCAACTTTTCACAAGGTTCCTATGTATGGACTTTTAGTCACCATACAACCTTAACTTTCCTAAGGTTCCCATGTATGGTCTTTTAAACACCATACAACCTTAGCTTACACAAGGTTCCCATATATGGACTTTTAAACACCATATAACCTTAACATGCACAAGGTTCCCATGTATGGACTTTTAAACACCATACAACCTTAGCATCACCGATTGGTAGTTGTATAACATCACTAACGAGATCCGGGACACCCAACACAAGATCCACACATGGACTTTACACCACCATTGTGATCTTAACAAGCACAAGGTTCCCATATATGGACTTTTAACCACCATATAACCTTTGCTTAACCAAGGTCCTCGAATGGGCATTCAACCTCCATTATGACCTTAACCATCTCGTTAGGATACTTGAAGGGAGTTTACCGGTTCACTCTTAACCACTCCACCTCCAAGGCGACTTTATTCACGATGCACCCAATCCTATAGCCGGCTAACTATATCCGATCAAAGAAACCAAGAACCACTTACATCACTTGCCAATATAACCACCTTACCGCATTAGTCCAATGATTCACATGCATAACCACAATGCAAAAACCATCATTTACCATCATCAACTCATTGTTTTAAAGCATTACACAAAGCCATTGATCAACATGCAACATCATGCATCAAAACCACAATTTCCATGTACAAAACCATGGATCTCTTACCTTGAGCATCCTTCACATATGGCTTTCAAATCCAGCATTAAACCATGCTAAAAATATGCTTTCAAAACAAAATTTAAACCATGCAATCACATGCATTGCAACCATCAATCACAATTGCTTTTAAAAGCCAAATCACAATACAATTCAAGAGCGAAAATCCATTTACTTACTCTTGAGCTTAGCAAAGTTGTTTAGACTTAAACTAAGCTCCCAAAACCTTCAAACCCTGGTTTAAAAGCTGAAAACCCAACTTCACTCACCGATACACAAAACAAGGCTAACCAACAAGCCTTCCAAGCATCCGAAGCCTTCCGTACCACCTCTAAAGCTCACGGATCAAACTCCCCTGTTTCAAGCACACAACAACAGAGGATTAATGCATCATTATGCATTAAAAACACCAGCAACAAGACTCAACTCGCTGCCCATCCCAAATCCAACATTTCGGCTACCAAACACAACCGAAATCACCTCCAAACACTTCCAAAACTTAACCCAGCCAAGATCCATCACTTCTAACCATTTTTAAACATCAATTAACATTCAAAATGATCACAAACACGTCCTTATACCTCCAGGTATAACAGATCACCAAAAACACTCCAAAAACAACCAAAAACTCAAGCAAAACTTAGGAAATTCAACCTATCTGGGATTGCATTAATTAAACCTCAATTTCTCATCAATTTAACATTCATTTAACATCAATTTGACACCTCAAAACACTGCCCAAACAGATCACACGAAAATTCCACCAAAATCAAGCAAATCTTTCATTTTAAGCCAAAATCAAGATTTCAATTGAAAAGCCATTAACAAATCACAAATCAAGGATTGAGAACTTAGGAATTTCAGTAAAGAACTGAGAGTTTAGAGGAGAAGGACGTTCTTACCTCCAAACTTGAGTTTCTCCCTTTTTGGAACCAAAAAGCTTGAAGAATCAACTAGCAAATTGAGAGGTTTTGTTGATGTGATGATTAGGAATCAAAAGAGAGTTGAAATGAGTGATTTAGATGACAAAATCAGAGGAGAAAATCTGGAGAAATGTGTTTGGGTTGAGAGAAAATGAGAGAAAAGGAAAATTGGGAGAAAATGGAAAGTTAGTTACAAATAGCCAAAATGACTTTCCCTCCTCTTTTCTTATGTTTTAAAATCAGAATAAAGCCTTAAAATATCTTAGAAAAATCTGGAGAAACTCTTTTTGGAATAATAGCTCCTTAAAGATTCAAAGTTTCAACCCTTTATAAAACAGTCACGCAACTTTCAAAAATTACATTTTGGTCACTAGCCAAAATGTCACCCTTCCAAACCTCATTTTCCAAAATTGATTTCACAGTTCAATTTTATATATTAAAAGATGATTTTAGAACATTTTTCCATATTTTTAATGCAACCCGAACTAGGCTTTCCTAAATTCACTCTTATATATTCGATCAGCACTTTGACCGAACCGGTCAACGCCCAAAACTTCTGAGCCCAAAACCGGGGCGTTACATTCTTGTTAAGGACACAAAGGTGTTTAAAAGTCCTTGTGTGGTCCTTGCCATGGTGTTTAAAAGTCCATGGGGCCATGGTGTTTAAAAGTCCATGGGGTTAAGGACATAATGGTGTTTAAAAGTCCATGTGTGGTCCTTGGAAAGTATAAGATCACAATGGTGTTTAAAAGTCCATGTGTGGATCTTATGTGAAATGTATCACTTGTTGCCAATATGACTTGTTATGAACTTGAAGCATGAGATGCTTGTTTTAAATGTTTAAGAGCATGTATAAATGTTGCTTGAAGAATGATTTATAAATGAATTTTATAAATGCATTATTGTGTGGTTTTAAATGAGCATCCCTCACTAAGCTTTTGCTTACGCTCTCTCTCTTTTCTTAAACCAATAATGCAGAACATTAAAGTGCATTTGAGGGCAGCAAGGTGGTGAAGAATCCAAGTGGTGAACAAAGCTCATGTATGGTGAAAGTTTCTTAAACACTATTAGCTTTTAGTAATTTGGCAATGAGGGACCTATGTTGTTGTTTTGGGGAGATGTTTTGGACTCCCTAAGTTGGATATATGTTGTTAATAATGTTGGAACATGTAATTGGCTTTTGTGAATTGGTTTAATCAAATTGATGCTTGAATGGTTTGCTATGTAGGAAGTATGCCTATAGAATTGGGGCTTTTCATGTTTGATGCCATGCTGATGTTTTATTGGTGCAATTATGTTCCCTGTATGTTGAATGTCTTGCTGGTAAAGTTTGGTAGCTTTTGGAGCATGTTTGGTGGGTAAATTGTGTATTTAATCAGCCAATTATCTGCATTCTGGGCAGGCCGTATCGGAACGGGAGCTACCGTTTCGGAACGAGGGCCCTGTATTAGCCCAGGCGTTCGAAACGGAAGGTACCGTTCCGAAACGGAAATGCCTCTGCCAGGCCTCGTTTCGGAACACGTTGCGGAACGGTCCCGCGTTTCGAAACAGGTTCTCCCTGTTTCGGAACACTTGACCGTTGGAGGCTGACATGAGCGGTTATATGTTTTGAAATGTTTGCATTTTGGTCCTGAAACATGTTTATGCAATTGTATGAGTTTGGAATGTCCGTTTGAGCTAAAATTTGGCAGAGAAGCATGAAAGATGACTAATTATAAGTTGGTAACATTAATTTGGATTAAGTGCTTATAATTTTCGGAGTTTACAATTTGGTCCCTAAAGTTGTAAATTGTTCAATTGAGTCCCTGTATATTCTCTGATGGTTATGATCTTTGAGTATGCTGTTTGTATGATCATATCTAGGGTTAATATGCATCTATTCAAGTTTTAAAAAGAAAAAAAGGTCGTTAATCAAGGTTGACTTTCGGGTTGACTTTGGTTTTCCCCGTGTGACTTTCTTAATTCGGGTCAACCGTCTAGGCCGGGTTAAGGGGGTTACACGACGACAGATCAGATATTCCTAAACTTTGCAACACTTACACTACTGAGCAATTCAATACCAGCCCATTCTCTCTATCTTGATTACTTTAATCTTATATTCTTGTTCTCTTTATTATTTTCGTGACAACAACTTAAACTATTCTTTTACCTTCGTGCAGTAATTCAAGGTGAAGCTATTAGCCCAATCACTGTGGAGACGATATCTGATACTTCCGTATCACTTTACTACTTGTGTCGTGTACACTTGCACTACATTCCGATAGACACTTTTACACGCAAAAAGTTTTTGGCGCCGTTATCGGGCCACTGACAACATAACTTTACCTTACCTTTTACTGCATTCTTTTTATTTTTCTATTTTATTTTGGATTGTTCAACCTGTGCTTTTCACAAGGTCTCTTGTTTATGTGCAGATCGAGATGAGGAAAGGAACCTGAGTATACATTAGATCCTGAAATCGAACATTCGTGCAATCTTAGGAACCGACTTCGCCACGTACTAGCCAGAAACGAATACCTTGAAGAACAGTTAGAGGCCATGAACAACCAAAGGAATCCCCAGGATAATAACAATCCTGCCGGAGATGGAGGGAACGATCCACCTGCCGACCCTCCTGTCGCTGCCGCACGCCGGTCATGCTGAGACTACATGCTCAATGACCATGTAGAACTAGAAACCACCCTGCCAGACGTAGATGTTGACAACTTTGAGCTGAAACCTGTTATGTTCAGCATGATTAACAACGCTGGCCAATTTAGTGGTGCTGCTACAGAGGTTGCTAGGGATCATCTGAAAACGTTCCAGGAAATCTGTGGTTCGTTTAGACTACCAGGAGTTAATTCGGAGATACTGAGGCTTCAGTTATTTCCTCATTCATTGAGGGACAGGGCAAAGACTTGGTGGAATAAACTAACGTCGAGTTCAATTCGAACTTGGGCAGATTTAACTCGTGAATTTTTGTCTCGTTTTAATCCTTCACACTTATCTGAGCGATTACGTAACGAAATTGCTACTTTTCAACAGGAAGGTGACGAGCCAATGCACGAGGCCTGGGACAGATTTACCACTCTTCTAAGGAACTGCCCGATGCATGGATTCCCCATTTGGAACCATGTAACAAAATTCTATAATGCTGCCAATTTACAAACTCGTATTAGAATTGATTCAGCAACAAACGAATTACTACTGGACAAAGACTCGATGAGGCAATAGCAGTATTGAAAAATCTGGTGAAGAATGAGTAGCAGTTTCCTACAGCAAGAAGAGGGGGTAAACGAATACTAGCTGTAAAAGATTATGAGGCCGACAGTTCATTAAAATCACAGGTGGCATATCTCACTAAGGCAATGAAAAAGCTCTTGAAAGAAGATTCACAGCCTGTCTACTCTGCTGAAGAGGTATGCGAAACGTGTGAAGGAAATCACAGTTCGGAGGAATGTCCATTACAGTTAGAAGAAGGGATGCATGTTGAGAACTATAATAAGCAGAATTATAACTCCAAAAACTACAATCCCAACTGGAGAAAGGATCCCAAGTTCTCTTGGAGCAATCCTAATAAGGCCATGAATCCTCAGGCACAAAATAACCAGAACCAGGGAGGACCTAGATTGCTGACTCGGAAGCAACCGCAGCAGTAGCAGCAACAGCCACCAGCTGCCACAACTAGTATACTGGAACAGACTCTGGCTACGTTTATGTCTCAAACAGGAACATATATTGAGAACATGAATCACTTTGTCAAGAAGACGAGAACATTCATGGATAAAACAGATATGCGGATGACCAATCATGAAGCTACTCTGAAATCATTGGAGACACAAATGGGTCAGGTTTCCCATCATATTAAACTGAGGCAGAATGGAGGATTTCCTAGCGATACTGAAAACACTAGACAGCCGACACATGAGCAGTGTAAAGCTATCACTACTAGGAGTGGGAAGAAACTACCAGGGCCTGAGAAGGAAGCTGAATCAGTTAAGAAACCAGCCTTGGAGTCGACTGTCGAGGAAGTTGCCCCGACAGGTAACAAACAGCATGTTGCCGATGAGCCTGTCATGACAGCAGAAGGGACAGAAGAGAAAGATGATGAACCTAAACCTCCTCAGATCTGTATGCAGTGGGAAGGACGCATTGCTGGTTATCGTCCCCCACCTCCTTTTCCTCAACGGTTACAGAAATTGAAACAGGAATCACAACTTAAGAAGATTTATGATATTTTTAAGCAGGTTCATATCAACATTCCGCTGTTAGATGCCGTTAGGGAGATGCCCGGTTATGCCAAATTTCTCAAGGACGCCATGTCAAAGAAATCCAGACTTGGGGAATTTGAAACGGTCAAGATGATAGAAGGATGCATGAGTATTCTACACAAGCATCCACCCCAGAAGAAGAAGGATCATGGGAGCTTCATCATTCGTAATCGGAGACAAATTTGTGGGTAAGGCACTTTGTGATCTTGGTGCTAGTATAAATTTAATTCCCAAATCTGTTTTTTCAGAAATTAGGTATTGGAAAAGCTCGACCCACAACAGTAATACTTCAGCTGACAGACCGCTCTTACGTTCATCCAGAAGGAAAAATTGAAGATATTCTGGTAAGGATGGATAAGTTTATTTTTCCTGCTGACTTTCTTGTCTTAGATTGTGAAGTAGATGAAAACGCACCAATCATCCTGGGGCGACCCTTCTTAGCCACGGGAAGATCACTGATTGATGTGGAAAAAGGAGAACTCACCATGAGAGTAAACAATCAAGAAATCAAGTTGAATGTTCTCCAAGCAATGAAGCATGCTGATGTAGAAGAAGAATGCAAGGTTATCACTGAAGTTACCCTTGACCAACCCTGCATCAGGTCGGGCTGCCACGACATCAAAATTGGTCACTGCCTTGACAGCCACTTAGAAAACTGTCACGACAGCAGCCCCTCAGAACCTGATACATCTGATACTGAAGATCAATAGGAGATAAATTGGATAGGCAATCGTCCAGGTAAGTTGTTCGAGCCCTTAAATTACACCTCGGATAACCATGTAATTCAAAAGCCATCAACTGTTGAGCCCCCTGTTATAGATCTTAAGCCCCTGCCAGGGCAGCTAAAATATGTTTTTCTTGGTTTAAATGATACGTTGCCCATAATCATCTCTTCCAAGTTGATGCAGGAACAGGAACAACAGTTAATAGGGATGCTGCAGCAGCACAAGAAGGCTATTGGATGGATGATAGCTGATATCCAAGGCATCAGTCCGGCATTATGCATGCATAAAATTCTTTTAGAGGATGATCATAAGCCGACTTTTGATGCACAAAGACGTCTGAACCATGCTATGCAAGAAGTAGTGCGTAAAGAGATAATCAAATGGCTAGATGTTGGAATAATCTACGCCATCTCGGATAGCAAATGGTTGAGCCCGGTGCAATGCTATCCCAAGAAATGAGGAATGACCGTGGTAACCAATGAAGAAAAAGAGCTAATCCCAACCAGGACTGTGACCGATTGGAGGATTTGTATGGACTACCGGAAGCTTAACAAAGCTACCCGGAAGGACCACTTTCCTTTACCCTTTATTGATCAAATGCTTGATAGATTAGCGGGAAAACCTTACTATTGTTTTCTTGATGGTTACTCAGGTTACAATCAAATAGCCATTGCACCGGAAGATCAAGAAAAGACGACATTCACATGCCCTTACGGAACTTATGCTTTTCGGAGAATGCCTTTTGGACTTTGTAATGCACCAGCCACCTTTCAAAGGTGCATGATGGCAATATTCTCCGATATGGTGGAGGATTTCCTAGAAATATTTATGGATGATTTTTCAGTCTTTGGAGACAACTTTGAAAGCTGCCTAGGGAACCTACAGAAGGTGCTCGAGAGATGTGAAAAAGCAAACTTGGTATTGAACTGGGAAAAGTGTCACTTCATGGTGGATGAAGGGATAGTCCTTGGCCATAAAATTAGCTGTCGTGGCATAGAAGTCGACAGAGCTAAAATATAAGTGATCGAAAAGCTGCTGCCACCCACCACAGTCAAGAGAATCAGAAGTTTCTTAGGACATGCTGGTTTTTATCGGAGGTTCATTGCGAACTTTTCAAAGATCACCAAGCCCTTATGTCATCTTCTGGAGCAGAACTGTCCCTTCGAATTTAACGCTGAATGTACTAAGGCATTCAAGGTTCTGAAGGAAAAGTTGGTAACAGCCCCAATAGTACAGCCACCAGATTGTTTTCAAAGATCACCAAGCCCTTATGTCATCTTCTGGAGCAGAACTGTCCCTTCGACTTTAAC
Organism: Hibiscus tridactylites; assembly: GCA_958450335.1. Classification (NCBI taxonomy): domain Eukaryota; kingdom Viridiplantae; phylum Streptophyta; class Magnoliopsida; order Malvales; family Malvaceae; genus Hibiscus; species Hibiscus tridactylites. The sequence continues at coordinate 26,076,915 of OY288287.1, forward strand.
GCTGAATGTACTAAGGCATTCAAGGTTCTGAAGGAAAAGTTGGTAACAGCCCCAATAGTACAGCCACCAAATTGGACACTGCCATTTGAGATCATGTGTGATGCTAGTGACTATGTTGTCGGGGCAGCACTTGAGCAGAGGAAAGACAAACTTTTTCATGTCATATATTATGCCAGCAAAACACTAAACGACGCCCAAGTGAACTACACCACCACAGAGAAGGAACTTTTAGATGTGGTATTCTTCATTGACAAGTTTCGTTCTTATCTACTTGGAACGAAGGTCATAGTCCATACAGACCACTCCGCATTGAAGTATTTGTTCACCAAAAAGGATGCAAAGCCTCGAATGATACGTTGGATTCTGCTACTGCAAGAGTTCGACCTTGAAATCAAGGACAAAAAGGGGACAGAGAATCAAGTTTCAGATCACTTGTCAAGGTTGGAGAAGGGAAAGAGTCTACCGGCAGACGAGACACACATACTGGAGACCTTCCCTGATGAACAGTTGTTTGCTGCCACAATCACTGCCGTGACAGCCATGGCGGAAGGTAAGTCTTCTGAACTCCCCTAGTACGTTGATTTCGTTAATTTTTTAGTTAGCGGAATAATTCCTCTTGACCTTAATTATCAAGCTAGGAAGAGGTTCCAAAATGATGTTAAGCATTATTATTGGGACGAACCTCTTCTTTTCAAAATTTGTGGAGATCAGGTTATAAGGAGATGTGTACCACATGATGAACAGGAAGATATATTACATCACTGTCATGCTTCACAGTATGGAGGACATTTGGGAGGTAACAAAACTGCTGCCAAGGTTTTGCAGTCGAGATTCTATTGGTCGTCACTGTACAAAGATGCTCAAATATTCTGCAAGAACTGTGACAAGTGTCAAAGGACTGGAAATATCTCAAGGAGACACGAGATGCCGCTGCAAAATATTCTTGAAGTCGAGATCTTCGACGTTTGGGGGATAGATTTTATGGGACCATTCCCATCTTCATGTGGGAACTTATATATCCTCCGGGTAGTGGACTACGTGTCCAAGTGGGTTGAAGCGATCGCCACTCAGAAAAACGATGCCAAGACAGTTCAAAGGTTTTTGCATAAAAACATTTTTTCCAGATTCGGCATCCCTAAGGCGATCATCAGTGATGAAGGGAGGCATTTTGACAATAGAGTTATATTTGTTGCCTTGAAAAAGTATGGTGTCAAACATCGGATTGCAACAGCGTACCACCCTCAGACCAATGGACAGGCTGAAATATCCAACAGAGAAGTCAAGAACATTCTTGAAAAGATGGTTAAGCCAACTCGGAAAGACTGGTCTCTACACCTCAATGATGCATTATGGGCCTACAAGACAGCGTTCAAAACTCCATTGGGAATGTCCCCCTATCGGCTGATTTACGGGAAAATGTGCCATTTACCTATCGAAATTGAGCATAGAGTATATTGGGCCATCAAGGCAGTTAATATGGACTTGGAAAAAGTAGGGCAGAAAAGGCTACTTGATCTAAACGAAATTGAAGAAATTCGAACAATGGCCTATGACAACGCAAGAATCTACAAGGACAAGACCAAGAAGTGGCATGACAAGAAGTTGATGCCACGACAGTTCTACCCAGGGCAGTTTGTGTTGCTATTTAACTCTAGGTTGAAACTCTTCCCAGGGAAGCTAAAATCTAGATGGTCTGGCCCATTCCAAGTGGTGCAGGTTTTTCCCCATGGGGCCATCACGATCAGATCTTTAAAAGACGGGCACCAATTCAAAGTCAATGGACAGCGTTCGAAGCATTATCATGGGACTGAAGCCCCAAGAATGCAGGAAGTGGTTACCTTAGGAGATGCCCCACCTGGCATCCCTAATTTAACCTAAATTTTATTTTTATTTATTTTTATTATTTATTAGGAAATTAGAATTATTTTATTTTTAGGAAATAACGTCTTTATTTTTATTGTTTTTAGGAAATAAAGGAGACGAGAAGAAAAGGAGAAGTGAATTCAGCCCACCATCTTTCCATCAGCCCAAAAAGCCCAACTTTGGAGCCTAACGTTACAACTGCCGCGACAGACGCGGAAAATACAGCATGTCGACACGCTGTCACGGTAGACACGCAAATGTGTAACAGACGCGCAGCAGACACGGAAATGCGTGACAGGCGCGTCAGAAACCACGTAACAGCTGGCCTCGTTATTCGCGCCTGCCGTTACAGCTCCAACGGGCAGCAAACTCTCCCCTATATAAACCCCGTTTTACTACTCATTTTTCACTCACTTCTACTCTTCTTACTTGTATTCTCTAGAATTTTTACTTGCTTTCATTTTTCTTCTTACACAATCCTTGCAAAAATGTCTTCTAGAAACACCCGCAGGAGTGCTGCTTCAGGCTCTGCCCCGGCAGCATCAACCCCACGATCCTTCCAGATTCGTGACATGTGGGAGGAGAAGGGCTTTATCTACACTTCCAAGGAGGGGAACCTGGGACTGCAGCCATTTATTGCTAGGAAAATCAAAGCTCTGCAGTGGCAGATATTCGCAGAACAACCAGAGGAGATGAATGTGTCTCTTGTTCGAGATTTTTATGCTGCCATCAGCAGTAGAAACGCGACAGCAGTCACAGTCAGAGGGAGAGAGGTGCCCTTTGAGCCAGAATATATCAACACTCTTTATGGATTTTATGTGGGCAGCAACGAAGATGGCCACCAGCAATTTCTCGAGAGCTTAGAACCTGCTGCCTACGACGCTGTCATGGCAGAACTCACGGACGAAGGTACACAATGGAACACTAATCTGAAAAACTCGAGGACAGTGAAGAGAGTCCAACTCACCTCGGAGGCCAAACTGTGGAACGCCTTCATCAAAAAGCGAATCATGCCATCCTCACACAATACAACCGTAGACCAACCCAGGTTAGCCATCATTCATTCTATATTAAATGAGAGGCCAATTAACGTTGGCAGATACATCCGAGAGAGTATATTGGAATGTGCACACCGGTCGTCCGGACCGCTCTTTTTCCCTATCTCATCACCGCTCTCTGCCGCGGCCACCAAGTACCAGAAGCTACCACAGATTTACGAGTCCAAGGGAAGGGTTGGACTGAGAGAAATATACTCAGCCTGATGGAACTAACTGCTGCCACCCCACTGTCGTCTTTCGACCCTACTGCCACAACAGCAGAGTCGACAGAACCAACAAACACTGAGCCTGCTGCCACAGAACCCAGGCAGCATACAGCAGCAGCAACTCCGACCGACACATCCTCCCAGATCCTTGTTGTCATACAAAAAATAGAGGAATGACAGCTCGGTCTCATGAGTTTCATCAGGGATTTCACCATAGCCACGGTACAATTTATTCAAACCTCTCTTAATTTCCCTAATGTTGTATTTCCTGCCTTCCCAAACCAGTATTTTGCTGCCACCACCCATGCCCATACCTCCACACCTGCTGCCACGCCAAAGACGCCATCTACAGCGTCCACACCAACCCTTGCCACACCAGCTGCAGGCAGCAACCGCGCAGCCGACACCTCTGCCCGAGGAACCAAGAGAAGGATGCCTTCAGAAGAACTCGATGCCTACATTGCAAGTTTCTCCTCGATTTGAGAGGAATCCGACAACGAACTCTCTGTCAAGAGGAATTTGTCCAAGGAGTTCACACCAGTAAAGCGGCAGAAAACAGTGGCAGACAAGAACAAGAAAGATAGCGGCAGTAGCAGCGATAGCAGCAGTAGCAGCGACAGTAGCAGTAGCAGCAGCAACAGCTCCGAGGTTCAGGTAGTGGAGAAACCTCCTCACATCTCCCCTACCCATATTCAACCTCCAAAGGAGGCCAAAACGAAGAATACATCTGCCTCCCCCATCCGCCAGCCAGCCAAGAAGGCCCCTACCCACCTACATATCCGACTGAGCAGCAGCAGCGACGACAACACCTAAAATTTAAGTTCTTATCTTATATTGATGTCTGCCTTTTTGATATTTTGTGATGTACTTTTTCTTTTCTTTTAACTGTCATTTGCATTGAGGGCAATGCAACCCTCGAGTTTGTGGGTGGCATCCCTCCATTAATGGAGTCTTATTTAGTTTAAAAAAAATTGCGTCTTTTACTTAGTTTATTTTTGCTTAAAAAATGAAAAAAAATGATGAAATTTTTGGCTTAAGTCTTTGAACTGAACTTACCTGCCGTGACAGATCTGTCGTGGCAGTGCCTTTAGGATAGTTTTAGCAGCAGTTTAGAGCCTTACTATAGTTCTGAAACTTAAACACTAATTGTGACTGTTATATTGCCTAGAACTCTACTAGTAAACTAGAATAGGAAGCTTAGCACTTGAATAGCCCCTAGAGGTGCCTAACACTGGCTCTAGGAAAAGAAGTTAAGAAATATAGACTCAATACACCTAGAGGTGCCTGAAACCGACTCTAGGAAGTTAGCTAGAGGTGCCCGAAACCGGCTCTAGTCAAACTTAAGCTTGAGAAAATAAAATCGAGTCTGAATAAAAACTAAAGGAGCCTAAGAATTGCCTCCAAAAAGATGAACTTTGGCATGAAAATTCAAGTTAGAAGCTGAAATATTCTAGTGAAACTAAGGGAGTCTTAGCATATAATTGTTCACAAGCAAGCACACACTCCACGAGGATTATAGCAAGGTTCCGGACGAATCCTAAATTATCCGACAAGGTGTTGCTCACAATAGGGAATGAATGGTGGGTAAGGGGAAGTTCACTGTTTTAAGCCAAACAAAAATATTTTATTTAGGTTTGAATTGCTTGAGGGCAAGCAAAAACTTGAGTTTGGGGGTGTGTTGAGTGTGTAAAATTTCTATTATTTACCCCCTATTTAACCCATATTTCTGCTGCATTCAAGCATAATTCATTGCATTTAGGTTAGATTTCAGTTATACATCACAAATATATTAAATGGCACAGTTTCTACTAAAATTGGTTGCTTTTGCATGTTGTTGTTGTAGCAGATGGAGAAGCAGGCGTTGGGCAGTGATACGGCAGAGCTAGAACTGGATGAGTAGACGAGGAGGACGATGCTGCCATGGCCGCTGCCGTGACAGCCAAGGACGATAGCAGTATTGAGGAGAAGAAGCAAAATGGGCCTCGACAGAAAGAGAAAATTATACCGGTCTGTCGTGGATCACCCTTATATTTTTCCAAGCCCTAGATCAGAATGAAGGCCAAGCCCAAAGTTCAAGGAAGAAACTCCAAGCAAGAAGGAAGGACGAATTAAAGACTTATGCTCTTAAGATTTAGTCTTTAATAGAGTTGTACTTTAATTTAAACTTGTATTCTTGCCATATTAGAAAACTTGAACCCAAGGCCTATATAAAGGCATGTAATTCGACCTAGGAGAGGATATCATCTATCTCTAGCCTTCTTCCCAAAACCCTAGTTGTTTTCCCCTTCTCAACATGTTTTAAATTCCCCCTAGGGCCACGAGTTGATTTATAAAGTAGTTGTAAGGATTGCCTTTTTTTTAGGAATTTTCTATTCAATAAAATAAACTTCAAGTTTGCTTATTCTGGTTGTTAACATCTTGCAAGAGTATCGGGAGAGCATTGTGAGGTTATCTATTTACTTAATATCAGGAGAGTTAAGTATATGAAAGGAACAAGTGCGGGTTCTCTAGTTTATAGTTGAACTATCTCGGACCTAGGGATAGGACGAGGTTAAGTGGCTAAGGAAGAATTCAACAACATCGGTGTTCATCCTTCGATTCACGCCGGGAGGTATCATCAAAGACGTGTTCATCGACAGACTTGGACCTAGGGATTGGCCAAGGCACAACAGGAATTCTTGCCAAGCTTGGAGTACAGAGTTGTGTGATCGCTGCCGCTACTAACAACAGACCGCTGCTTCGACGGGTGCTGCCGCGACAGGGACAACGACAGAACAGATATTCCTAAACTTTGCAACGATAGGGACAACGACAGAACATATATTATCGTTCTCTTTATTATTTTCGTGACAACAACTTAAACTATTCTTTTACCTTCGTGCAGTAATTCAAGGTGAAGTATTAGCCCAGTCCATGTGGAGACGATATCTGATACTTCTGTATCACTTTACTACTTGCGTCGAGTACACTTGCACTACATTGCGATAAACACTTTTACACGCAACATCAACACCGCCCAAACTTCGCAAGTGTTCTAACGACAACCTCGTTTTCCCAGCGGCTGGTGCTTGCACTTGCACTCCAGAAACAGTAGCCTGGAATGCTCCAACCATTGCTTGAACTAAAGGAGTCAAATCACCCAACACTGGCCCAGCTTGCTCAGGTTGTACTCGCTCCTCACCATCAGGTGGAGGAGGTAGATTCCCTCTAGGATGTATCTCGTTCTCTTAATTTCCCTGCCCTCAGGCAGCAGTGATCGTACCAAATCTCAACTCCTTCCTCGGTCCCATTGTGCTACTACGACTAAGGCAGGGTAATAAACCAAAACAAAATAATCAGGCCGGCTTCAAGCAAAGATCCAAGACTTCTAATTCAAATAAAAACATTTCAAATTATAGTAATAAGGCAATGGATATCCTAATTTCCCCCAAACATGACATAAAGCAATCAACATACATATTGCAAACACCGTACACAACAACCAACAAGATTCAACTCACAACATGTATATAGCAATCACCGTGCATAACAATCAAGAGTATACAATTCACAATTACTTCGCACCATCTTACCAAAAATTTACCAACATCACTATCCTTTGAAACTTGGCTTTGATACGACCAAATGTAACCCCCTTGACTCGGCCTAGACGCGAGACCGAATCGAACGGGTCACACGGGGACTATTGAAGTAAACCAGAAAGGTTTACTCAATAAACAACCCTATTTTTTCTTTTTTATCTTGTCTAGATGCACATTACATCCTAAGGGAGAAGACTCACAACGGAAGACACGTCAACTCAATCAGACATCGATTTGGCACTCAACTAACAACATACATTTTCTAGGGACCAAAATGTAATTTAAGAAAATTATAGGGGCTTCATCCAATTTTAAGTTACCAACTTTTAATTAACCATTTTCATGCCATTGTGTTGAATCTCAGCTCAATTCGATAATGCAAACTAATTTAATTACATCCAATTTTAAGTTACCAACTTTTAAAGGCTACTTGTATCGATATACTCAAGCAGGTGTACCGGTACACTTACTTTTTCCAAATTCTAAATTCCAGTAGCTCAATACCGTACCGATACAGTCTCACGTGTATCGATATGCCCTGCCAAATACACTAGGGTCGTACCGATACACTAACTCGTGTACCGATACACTAAGCCTGGATTGGCTTACCTATACCGATACAATGGTAAGTGTACCGATACACATGTGCCTGAAATGCCCAATTTTGCTGGTTTAACACACTTTGATGCTACACAAACCACCTAAACATACTGCGAACATATCCATAACATATTCAAGGAACAATTCTCAACCAAACATGATATTTTCAACATCAAAACATAGCTCCATGCCTCAATTGAAAATCTATAGGCATGCTTCCTGAAAACCAAGCCAAGAAAAAACAAAAAACCATATCAAGGCAAATACCAACAAATAAAGGCCATTTACAAATTCAAAACAGCAATAGAAACTTGCTCAAGCATGGAGTTTACACATATCTCCCCAAAACACAACGAATTCCCCCATTTCCCTTATTACTTATAGTCTAAACCGAAACATACTTTCAAGAATGAAGTCCCTCTTCATCCCTTGCTCCTCGCTTCCTTTCGTACCTTAATTCTCTACCTTGATGGACAAAATAGAGCGTAAGCACACAAGGCTTAGTGAGGAGTGCTCAAAAACAAAACACCATCAATGCATTTAAAACCATTTTCCAAATCCACATTGAAATCTTATTTCAATTACTTTCAAATCATCATTGAAAACCATCATGCCCTTAAAACCATGCACTTTAACTAATCAAAGACCAGCATAATAAACCATATGCACCATGTATCATGAACCAACAGCAAGTTTCATTGCTAACACTCAATTTAAGCCTTCTCATGCATAACTTCCATATGCAAAGCTTAATAAGTAAACATGTAAAAATCACATTTCACAACACAAATCATTTCATGATACACCATCAATTATATTGGCTCACGAGTGATCATTAATCAAGTCCATTCTCAAAATATCATATCGGATACAAGAATTCAACAAGTGTTCCCAAAACACTTCAAGCCATCTTAACCGGAATAATGGTACAATCACAACCAACGAGGACACCAACCCCCAACATCGGTTAGATTCTTAACCCACTAACGAGAGACGGGACACCAACATCTTCGATAATTAGGGTACTTGGATGGAGATGGGACACCAACCTCCTCGACATCCAAGGCGACTTATTTATAGTGCACTCAATCCTATAGCCGACTAACTATATCCGATAACATTTACAAACCATTTTCATACCATCACTTGCCAATATAATTCACATTTAACCACATACCTCATTGTTTTCAAAGCATCAATAATAAACCATTTATCAAAGCATCAACCATGCCATAAATCACAAGTACAAGTCATATACTTACAAAGATCACTTACCATGTGCATCCTTCATCATTTCAACACTAAAAACAGTAATCCACATACTTAAAACATGCTTTAACAATAGGTAACCTTAAATCAAAATCAAGTGCCTAAAACAATTTCATAATAGCACAACTGAGAGAGAAATTCTTTATACTTACTTCCAAACTTAGACAAGTGTTTCAAGCTTACATCTAAGTTCCCAAAACCACCTTTCAAATATTTCAAAGCTGAAATCAACGTTCTTACTCACCGACACGCGAAACCTTGACTAGACAACGCGAAACTAAGCGCCTGAAGCTCCCAAAGCCTCATTTGTTTCTTCCGAAACGTTCTCCTTTTTTTAACCACACAAGAACAGAGTATTAATGCATCTCAATGCATTCAAAACTCCAGTAAGCAATCCTACCACATTGCCTTGTCCAAAACCACCAAAACGCTCATCCAAAACAACTGAAAACATCACCATTCAACCTCTAAACTTAACCCAGCCAAAACCTAACACTTTCAACCATCCATTAAAATTGAATAACATCAAAAATCATCATATTATCAACCTTATACCTCCAGAATTCACAAAATCACATCAACTCCACAAAAACCCAACTATAGCAACCTAAAAAACTAGAGACTCGCATAGTTTCGGGATTACCATGCTTAAACCTTTATCTTAACATTATTAAACTTCTAAAACAAGATTAAAATCAACCTTAAACCCAGAAAAATAGATCCATTGCGAAAATTACACAAAATCATCAATTAAAGCATAATTTAACCATTTTCCTCAAATCAATCATGAAACCTCATTAAGAGACATAATTAAAGAGTCAAACACTTGGAAATTTGAATAATAAACCTTGATTAGAGGAGAAGAACAAAGATTTCCTCTAATCCCTTGCTTTTCCCTCAATTAACATGATTTGATTGAAAATCTTCAAGAAATCATTGAAGCTAGTTGAGGTATATCCATGCAAATAATTTGGAGATCAAAGTAAAATGAAAAGGGGTAAATATCTAGAAGTTCTGAAAGAAAATAAGTATTTTTTTGATGAGAAAATAGAGAGAAGTCTTGAGAAAATGAGAGTTACGTCAAAATGTGTTTTATAGATTAACTGTCTTTTTAGTCAAATCATTTTTAACCCTTTTAATTTAAATACATTTAAAACAAATAAAATTAAGGGAATAGCTTATTAAAATTACATTAAGCTCCCTAAAGATTATATGTTTTTACTCTTTTCAAAATAATCATTAAAAACAATTTTCATTTTTTATAATTTAGTCACTAGAGCGAAATGTCCACACTCAATTACCATTTTCCAAAATTGATTTCATCAAACCCTTATGTATATATATATATATATATATATATATATATATATATATATATAAAGTATTTTAGATAATTTTTTCATATTTTTATCACCTTTCGAACTAGGTTTTCCCTGGACCCATCCCAAAACCAACCCGAGTCTCTAGTCTCGGTCCAACAGACCCTGAACCCAACCTAAAAACCTCTAGGCCCAAAATCGGGGCGTTACAGATGGGCTATACAAGAGTGATTGTTTTAGGACTTGTGCCGTGTAAAGTGCTCATAAGTTATATATTTTATATGCATTTCATCTTATATTATTGTTGTTCTTAAGAACATTTTAGGCATATTTAGGTTCATGCATTGCATATTACAGTATTCTTTTCTTTGCCATGATTTTATTGAATATCTTTAATTCGGTATGGAAAAGACGTTGTTTTAGTTTAGTTTGCATGAGTGGCTAGAAGTTGTTAGGAGGAGGACAGATCAGAGGAGAGGATGCAGAGGCAGCAGACCAAGGAGCTGTACTAATGTAGTTCTAAGCAGAAAAAGCCATTGTCGAGTACCTGCCGCTGCCATACCTGCCGCCCAGAGCAGCAAGCTGAGGAATCGGAGAATTGGAGTGCGATCTGTAGAGCAAAAAATCTTGATTCTAATGATGTCATCCACTCATTTTTCTGACGCCTGGAGCAGCGGACAGAGCAGCTTAAGGAGGAGATCAAGATAACTAGTGGTGCAAGGCATCGAGAAGAAGTCTGACTCAACTCAAAGAAGTCAGAATTAAAGGTTGCATTTAATGCAAAAGCTACTTTGACGACTTCTACTCCAAGGAGGACTTGGACTAGCTAATGCCTATATATACTTGACATATTTTGTAATTGTAGACATCCTAGGTTTTCTTTTGGGGCTTAGTCTAGGTTTTCTTGCCGCCATTATGTTCTAAATTCTCTCTTGAGTTTGGGTTATGTTGTAAACTAGTGTGAGAACGGTTGTTTAGGTATTAAGTTTGTTTTTGCAATAAAACATCAAGGTTTGCTTATTCCATGCTCTTCATAGTTTTCAATTAAGTTTGAAAGATTAGTTGTTAACTATTTATTTGTTCGGTATCGAGAGAGTCGAACTCATGAAAGGGATAACTACGATCCTCATCCTAATCATGTGTTGATCAATTCGGCCTAGACATAGGTGCGAGTTTAAGGCGGCTAAAAGAGGACAAACCAACGTTGTTGTCATTGCAAGATTCACGCCGTGACGGGTATCATCTGTAGTGGGCAACAACAGCATTCTGACTTAGACATAAGCGGGATCAATATCGAAGCGTTCTGTCGAGCCTTGAAGGTCTATCGAATTTGTCACCGAGCCACTGGTCCGTTCCACTACCGAAGTAGGGATAGCTTCAAAGCAGCAAATATGCCATCCTCCGCCGAGGCAGAAAAGTCTGGCAGTGCAAAGCAACTTAACCTATCCAACGCAGTTTCACACTACTAAGTAGCATAACCTGGCCCATTCTATCACTCTGATCTTTTCTATCAACTACTTGTGTTTTATTAACTTTTTGTTCTTTTATAAACTAAAATCATATGTGCATTTAATTTTGTTTGTGTGTGAATTAAAATTCGAATAAGTTATCCAATCCATGTGGGAGATGATATCTTTTATACTATAACTTGACAAGAGTGTGCACTTGCGCTCATATTTAGAGAACACCCTAAATGCTCTACAAGTTTTTGGCACCGTTTCCGAGGATTGGCAACAGTAAATTCATTTTTATTTTTCTGTACTTTTACTTTAATTGCATTTAATTTTAGTTTTTATTATTTTTATTCAAAAAAAGAATTTTACAGTTTTCTTGTCTAGTGCATAACTAGAGCAAATCCAAAGGAAGAAATCGTTTTCTTTGACGAGATTGAACGAAGAGCAAGAGAACTTAAGAAAGCAGGTAGAGAAGCCCTTGGGAAAGCCAAGAAAGAGGGAAAAGCATAAGCAACCATGTATAACGGCCAAGAAGACAACCCTGCCATTGATGCTCAAAACGGCAGGGATGGGCAGCAAGATCTGCCACCTAGACAACAACCCCCAATTCTGCCCAAGTAGCCACAGTATGTTCGAACCACTAGGGACTACTTGGAGCACGACTTCAGGGGATTTGACCCAACTGTTGCAAAGCCTAAAATTGAAGCGGATCACTTTGAGTTAAAGCCTGTGATGTTCAATATGATCAACATATTGGGGCAATTTGGAGGCACTGCCACAGAAGATGATCGGTAGCACTTGAGAGGATTCTTAGACATATGCAGATCTTCAAGATGCATGGAGTCCATCAAGACGTGCTGAAGCTGAGATTATTCCCCTATTCACTAAGAGATAGGGCAAAACAATGGCTGAACAACAAACCGGCGGGATCATTCAATACTTGGATGAAGCTGTGCAAGGATTTCTTAGATCGTTTCAGTCTTTCAAATGTCACGGATAGATTGAGAAACGAAACCACAGCCTTCCGCCAAGGGGATGACGAACCAATCTATGAAGCTTGGGAGAGGTACCAATAGATGCTGAACAATTGCCCACTTCATGGTTTCCCATCCTAGACGCAAGTGTCGATGTTCTACAATGGAGTAAACCAACCGACACGAATGATGCTCAACACCTCATCCAATTGAATCATCCTGGATAGACCACCTGAGGAGGCACTGTTGTAACCCCCTTAGCCCGACATAGATGATTGACCCGAACTACGAAGATTATACGGGGAAAACCAAAGTCAACCCAAAAGTCAACCTTGATTAACGACCCTTTTTTTCATTTTAACCTTGTCTAGATACATGTTAACCCTAAGTGATTACTCACGAATCATGATTGAGAAAGGCACAACGATCGGATAACAAATGGGGACTCAATTGCACTACACACAAGATTAGGGACCAAATTGTAATTTCAGCAAAATAGAGGGACTTCATTGATTTTTAGTAGTACCATTATGAAATTAGTCATGTTACATGCTTCTCTACCAAATTTCAACTTAAAAAGACATCTCAAGCCTAAGTAATTGCAATCTTAACATTTAGGACTAAAATGTAAAACATGCAAACATCAAAACAATTCAAATCTGGGTCCAACGGTAACCCGTTTCAAAACGCCTACTCACCGTACCGGAACGTTGTATCAGAACGACATTGACCATTTCGGTACGCGGGTATGTTCCGAGACCAGTTCCAAAACATGTCATTCCAGTAGCTAAAATGTATCGAAACAGCCCTTTTCATTTCGAAACGCCAAGGCCATTTCATGTCCCCGTTCCGAAACACCATAGGGTGTTTCGATACACCCTGCCCAGAAATAGCAGGAAATGCTGGTTTTTCACTCAAACACATACTCAAACATGCATCAAAGACCCTCTAACCATACCAACAAGTCATCATACATACAAGGAACATATTTGGGACATACAAGCACAATCATAGCATCAAATACAAAATCTCATTATTCTAGAGGCATGCTTCCTATCACAAAACCCAAAATGAGCAATCCAACCTCAAATCAAACAATTAAGGCCATTTACAATCCAAATAAGCTAAAACAAACATGCCGCAACCTTAGGGAGTTTAACACATCTCCCAAATACAATTCTTGGTTTCCCATTGCCAATCTATCAAAACTAAAGTGTATGAAAACTTCACCATACATGAGCTTGGACTTCCTTGGATGAACTTAGCTTCCTTGAAGCCCGAAAAACACCTCAATTATCTGCATTATTGGTAAAAGAGAGAGCGTAAGCACAAATGCTTAGTGAGGCATGCTCTAAAGAAAACCAACACAATAATGCACATCTTGAAAACACTTTCTCAAAAGCTTTTAAACCACATGCTCATTCTATCTCATGCTTGGAACCCTTTCAAAGCAATTTCTCATTGAAACCACATGTACCTTCATTCTATCTCGTGCATTAAAACCAATGCAAAACTCTTAGCAAAGCCAAATTCATGATTGTACTCTAAAACATTTCATAAACAAACCACATATGCATTTCTCATAGCATAAACCATTACATCAAAGGTACATGTGAATCAAAAACCATAACATATTTTATATTCGCATTTCACATCGTTTTATTACTCAGATATGCAGACATCTCACTAGACACTTTCGGTGGCATCTCTCATCACCATACTCATTCGTCTAGCAACATAGTTTCCGGTGGAATCTCACATCACCGTACTCATATGGCGGAATCTCTCATCACCACAAAGCTTGGGTATTTCACCAAGTCCTATCCGATGGAATGCCCATCATCGGTTCTCTCCCTGTAGCTTAACCAAAGAGCGCGTACGAATTTTTAGTTTATAGTGCACTCTCATCCTATTAATCGATCAATTATATCTGGTAAGTATCTCAACATCTATGCCAATATATTATGTCAAATCATCATCTCACCTACTGTTTTTCATGCATTTAAATCTCAACATTCTCATCTCATTTCAAAATCATAACATTTGCTATGCCTTAACATAAAAGCTCAAATCTCAACTATGCAACATGTTACTTTATGAAATCATTTCAAGCATCATCTCATGCTATAATTCATGCATAAAAACAGTAGGAATTTATCAATCTAAAACCACGATCATGTAAAAGCATTTAAGGGGCAATCACCATATTTTAGAGAGCAATCTAGTCAATACTTACTTCCGGACTTAGGAAGGTGTTTCAAACCTTTCCTAAATCCCCAAACCTTGATTCTTTGTCCCTCAAGGACTTCTAAAACCATACGCACTCACTGATTACGTTCCGCTTGCTTGCCGAAACGCTACCTAAGCTTCCGGATCAACTCCAAAGGTGTCCGAAGATGTCTCCCTTGTTTTTAACACATAAGAGCAGAAGATTAATGCATCATCATGCATTGAAATCATCAGCCACACACCTAAACTCGCTGATCTACACAAAAACCACATTTCGGCTACCAAACACTACCGAAATCACCTCCAAACTCTTCCAAAACCAAACCCAGCCAAGATCCACACTTCTAATCATTTCTAAACATCAATTAACATCAAAACCATCATTCTAGCAAGCAAAACTTAGGAAGAGCAAACCTATTCGGGATTGTATTGTTAAAACCTCATTTATAACATCAATTAACATCCAAAATACATTAGAAAACCATCTCAAAACAGAGCCCAATCAATCACCACGAAAATCTTCAAGATCTCTTTCAAAATCTTGAGTTTTAAGCCAATTTCTTGTTTCTAACATTAAAACCACTTGAAAATCATTAATAAAGGATTGATAACTTGGGAATTTCAATAAAGAACTGATCATTAGAGGAGAAGGACGAAGCTTACCTCTAATGGATGATTTCTCCTTGATTTGGGCAAGTTTTCTTGAAAATTCAATGTAGAACTCAAGTGGATTTGATGAGGAATTAATTAGGAATCAAAGAGTGATTGAAATCTCATCAAATGAAGTAGAAATCAAAGTGTATTTGCTGGAGAAAAAGTGTTTGGTTGAAAGGATTTTGAGAGAAAATGAAATGAAGGAAAATTTGTGAAAAGTAGTTATGAAAAGTCAAAGGTGGTTTTCTATTTTAATCACCTTTATTTTCTTTAATTAAAACATTAATTAAATCACCTAAATTAAGGAAAAATATGATGAAAACATTTTTGGTAAAATTAGCTCCTTAAAGATTCAAAGTTTCAATCCTTTACAGAACAGTCACTACTAAACTTTGCAAAAACTAGGATTTGGTCACTACACTGAAATGTAGTATTTCCAAACCTTATTTTGTAAAATTGATTTCACCATTCTCTTTTATATATTAAATGAGGATTTTTAGATATTTTTCTATTTTTTAAAGCATCCCGAACTAGGTGTTCCCTAAAACTCCCTTTTAGATTCGAACTAATTTCCAGACCGATCCGGTTCAGACTCTAAACATTTAGGCCCAAATTTGGGGTGTTACAACTGCAGATTCTGAACAGAATTGCTAAGAATGACTACAAGTTCCCTTCAGCCCGCCGCGGCGGCATAAGGCGGTCAGTTGTTGTGAATGAGGTAGAGACCACTGAATCTGTTAATGCCCGTCGGGATAAACTGACCGAGCTGGTGATGAATATGGCCAAAGGAAAGGCATGTGAGGCCAAGGCTGCAGAGCTTTTTGTGACGAGTGTGGGGGCAATCATGATTCCTTTGAGTGCAGTGAATCTACCAACTTCATGGAACCTACGAGAGGAATAGCAGACCCAACACCAACACATACAACCCAGGTTGGAAGAAACATTCAAACTTCTCTTGGAGTAATCCAAACACGGCTTCAAATCCAACTCAGCAACAAGGAGGATACCAACAGAACTTGTCTAGACAGCCACCTCAGCAGCAACAGACTACGAGCAATAACTCACTCGAAAATACCTTACATACTTTTATGTCTCGAACTTGTGATTTTATTGTTCGTACTAATAAATTTATTGATAAAATTGAGTCGTTTATGGACAGGACTGAGATGAGGATGAACAACCATGAGGCTACGATAAAGAATTTGGAGACTCAGTTTGGGTATTTTACTGAGATCATAAGAAATAGGACAAAGGGTGCAGCATCCAGCAACACAAAGGTAGCAGCCAAACCCACCTATGAACAGTGTAAAGCCATATCAACCAGAAGTGGGAAACAACTGGATGAGCCCAGAACTGAACAACAAATAGAACAGTCTGTCGTGGAAGCATTAAAACCAGCCGCCCCGGCATATGAGGTTAACAGTAGCCCTAAAGAGGATGATCCTGAGTCGCCACAAATTAAATTTCCATGCAAGGAACGCATTCAGGACATCCGTCTGCCACCGCCTTTCCCTCAAAGACTAAAGCAACAGAAACATAAGCACCAGTTCGGAAATTTTCTAAATATTCTAAAACAGGTGCACATTAACATCCTTCACGTGGAAGCCATCCAGAACATGCCTAATTACACGAAATATCTGAAGGACATGGTTTCTAAGAGGAAAAGAATTGGGGAGTTCGAAACTATAGTTGTGACAGAGGAGTGTATGGCTATGATGTACAATAAGTTGCCAGCCAAAAGGACAGATCCAGGTAGCTTCGTAATTTCATGCAAGATCAGTAGCAATCATGCCATGAGAGCCATGTGCGATTTAGGAGCCAGCATTAACCTTATGCCAAAGGCGTCTTTGACAAGTTAGGTATTGGGCAAGCCAAACCCACCTCCATCATGATGAAACTAGCAGACCATTCATTCGTATAACCGGAGGGAAAAGTTGAAGACATCCTGGTTCGCGTGGGCAGCCTTATTTTTCTAGCAAACTTCCTCATCCTAGATTGTGAGGCCGATGAAAACGCCCCTATCATCCTTGGGCGACCATTCTTGGCCACGGGAAGAACGTTCATAGATGTGGAGCATAGGGAGCTGATCATGAGGGTGGACAACCAAAGCATAAAGCTAAATGTTTTACAGCCCTCAGCAAAGGAAAAGCAGGATGCCCAGATGCACAAGCTCCTAAGATCAGCAACGAGACAAGGCAAGACAGTAGCCGCTAGGGCAGGCAACAAGACAAACAGAAGAACCCCAAAGAACAAGAGGACCCCCCCCCCCATGAGGGAGAACAGCACATCACCTCAGGAAGTGTTTATGTCTGGGAGATGCACCTCAATGCACTCCCAACATAACTTAATTAATTTTATTTTTTATTTTATTTTCTTGTTTTAGGAATAGAATTTAATTTATTGCAATTTATTTTCTTTCTTTTATGATTAGATTTTAAATTAAGTTAAAATTATTCTCCACATTTTTATTTTTCATTATTTATTTATTTATAGTGTTTAATTATTTTTATTTTTTCAGGTTTTAGAAATAAAAGAGCCGGACCAAGAAGAAGGCCCAACAAGGAGCCCACCCACCATCCCGCCAACACAATTGAGGGCGGGCCAGCGCAGAAACAGCGTAACGGCTAGTTGACCCGCTAACGGCTAGCTACCAACGGCTACAAAAATAACAGGCAGAAAACTTGTAACGTGTGCAAAGAAATTTGCTTGTTGGGAATTTAATGCCACCACGGCATCTCTTGGAACCATCTATATAAACCCCACTTCTCCCATTCATTTACTTTACTTTCATCCCCTTGTTAACATATTCTTGAATCCACAACTCTCTTTCTCATTTTCTTATTTTAGTTTCAGATTACAAAAACTGTCTCACACATGGCATCAGCATCACAATCCAAATCCACATTCCAACGATTCTTCTCCCATAAATATGCAAAACGGTACATAACCCAATTCGCAAAACAAGTCATATGGTGAGAACAAGTATTCCATTACTCACAGCAGACAGGGGATCTCGGCCTTGAGCCCGCCCTATTCGAGAAAATCCACAACAAGGATTGGGAGATATTTACACGACAGCCGAAGGCAGTAAACATCACGATGGTCTGAGAATTCTATGCCCCCCACCCCCACCCAGAAATACCTTTCGTTTTTGTCCGTGGAGAGCCTTTCAAGTTAAATGATGTCGTCATCAACAGCTTTTATGGATTAGAGATGGACAGCAACCCTCACGAAGAATGTAGGCAATCACTAACTACTACCGACTATGACAGAATCAAGGGCCAGCTGTGCTAACCCAACACTCCTTGGTTGGTAGTAAAACATGGCGGCTCAGTGCAACACCGCCAACTGCTGTCCGAACGGATGTTGTGGAACACATTCATTAAACGACGTCTACTACCCACCTCCCATAATTCCACCGTGGACCGGCCATGTCTAGCTCTCATTCACTCCATCAAGATAAACATGCCAATCAACGTTGGAGAAATAATCTGCAAGGAGATCCACAACTGCTTCCGAAAATCAAAGGGTTGGCTTTACTTCCCATCCCCCATCACGGGCTTATGTGCCAATTTCAATGTCCCGTTAGATCCAAATGATGAGATCACATCCGCCAAGGAGGACTGCACCAGAAAGGTCCACATGCAGATGATGCAGGCCCAAGAGACGGAACTGATCATACCATCGCAGCTCTCCTCCGCCCATCCAGCTACACTGGCAGCCCCAAGTAATACTGATGCTGCCCAGAACAATGAAGTCATTGCTCTGCTCTACACCGTTATAGACAGCAACAAATGTATAGAGCAGCAGCAATTGACATTCATGAAGTATGTGGGAGAGGTCCAAGAGGCCTTTGTGGCTTACCTTCTTCAGAAATTCCCAAATGACGACCCCTCTCTGCCTACATTCCCTGCAGACCTAGTCGCCGCAGCCGAACCCAGAGAAGGAACACCATCAGAAGCAGTTGCCCGCCATGCCGCCTTCCGCCGCCATATGCCATCTCCGACGCACTATCCATCATACTTCGCCACCTCCACGTCTAACACGGAGGTAGACACTCCCAAGCGGCATCAACAACATTTCTCTCCTGCCCACACAGCGAAAACGATGGCAAATACCTCCCAACCCAATGAGGCTGAGCAGCAGACGACAGCAACAGCAGCACCTATGGCAATAGAGGATCCAACGGTGGAACCCATGACAGAGGCAACCAGGAAGAGAAAACGACACATCATCTCTGCCGAGCCGGATGAGGAGGAGTCTGAATCTAAGCCAGACCAAAGTGCATCTCCTCGCCCTACTCCTAAGAGAGTCCAACCGCCGCAGATAGCAAAGATATCACCTGCCAAGTCTGCCGCCCAAACACCTTCCAGCCGCTACCTTGGCATCCAGTCTTCATCTTCTTCCTCTGTTGAAAAGACCCCGGTTTCTTCTCAGCCCTCCGCCAACTTCTAGCGTTATTTCTATTCATTTCTTTCTTACTTACTTATTTTTATGTTTTAATTATCTTACTTGTATTTTTTTCTTCTGCTTTTCTATTTTATTTTATTTTATGCATTTAGGGCAATGCCCATCTTGAGTTTGGGGGGTAGCTCTCATATTTTTGTTTAGGCATATTCTAGTAGCATATATATTGCATTGTACTTGCCTTAAAAATTAATCAAAAGAAAAATTTTGTTAGTACTTGTGCCTATGATAGGGTAGCCGACTTTAAATTTTTCGCACCAATTAAAAAGAACTTAATTTTGGGGAAAGCATGAAGTAAACTTAGAATTTTTCTAATAATGCCAAAAATTAAAAACACTACTTTTTCTTGCTGAATTTGTTAATATTTCTGATAAACATTGCTTGTTTCAATTATTTGTAAAATTCTAACATGGTTACAGGAAGCTGTCGTGGCAGGCAACAAACAGAAATAGAAAAGCACTGCCACGGCAGGAAAGAAATTTTTATGTTGTCTTTCTCTATAGGTGCTCAAAACCGGCTCTAGGAAGAATCATGTGCAAGGACACTCCGCTACTATCAAAGTCCATGAATTTGAAAATCCTTGAAGTGACGGACAAATTAGCACGAGTGAATAAAAGTCTTCATGGGATGACTCTGCTCAAAGGGTTCAGGGTTTTTGTAGTTTGCTCTAATCTTATTTTCAGACCTAGAGAGTAGTTGTGATGAGCTGAAGCCCTTACTGCCATGATTAAAAAATTATGCTTAATTATGCTGCCTCGGCAGCAACCTTATATACTATGACAGTATCCTTGTTTACTTAGAATGTTCTTCAGATTCAGTCTGTACACAGTTTCTGCACACATTGCACTGGCATTATAGTTTAATTCTGATGTAATTTATGCTCTTCTCCTTTCACTAATATAATGTAGGTTCCACGGTCTTGAGGTGATAAGTCAAGTTTAAAACAGGTGTTTCTTTCTGAATAGTTCAAAGGGCAAGTATGTTTAGGGTTGCATTGCTTGAGGACAAACAATAGTTCGAGTTTAGGGATGTGTAAAGTGCTCATTAGTCCTATATTTTATATGCATTCCTTCTCATATTATTGTTGTTCTTAAGTACATTTTAGGCATATTTAGGTTCATGCATTGCATATTCACAGTATTCTTTACTTTTCCATGATTTTATTGAATATCTTTAATTTGGTAAGGAAAATACGTTGTTTTAGTTTAGTTTGCATTTCAGGGCAAGAAGTTTTTAGGAGGAGTACAGATCAGAGGAGAGGATGCAGAGGCAATAGACCAAGGAGTTGTACTGATGCAGTTCCAAGCAGAGAAAGCCGTTGTCGAGTACCTACCGCCTAGGGCAGCAAGCTGAGGAATTGGAGAATTGGAGTGAGATCTGTAGAGCAAAAAATCTTGATTCCAACGATGCCATCCACTCAATTTTCTAACGCCTAGAGCAATGAACAGAGCCACCGAAGGAGGAGATCAAGATAACTTGCGGTGCAAGGCAACGAGAAGAAGCCCACATTCAACTCAAAGAAGTCAGAATTAAAGGTTGCATTTAATGCAAAAGCTACTTTGAAGACTTCTACTCCAAGGAGGACTTGGACTAGCTAATGCCTATATATACTTGACATATTTTGTAATTGTAGACATCTTAGGTTTTCTTGTCGCCATTATGTTCTAAATTCTCTCTTGGGTTTGGGTTATGTTGTAAACTAGTGTGAGAGCGGTTGTTTAGGTATTAAGTTTGTTTTTGCAATAAAACTTCAAGGTTTGCTTATTCCATGATGTTCATAGTTTTCAATTAAGTTCGAAAGATTAGTTGTTAACTATCTATTTGTTCGGTATCGAGAGAGTCGAACTCACGAAAGGGATAAGTACGATCCTCATCCTAATCATGTGTTGATCAATTCAGCCTAAACATAGGTGCGAGTTTAAGGTGGTTAAAAGAGGACAAACCAAGGTTACTTTCTTTGCAAGATTCACGCCATGATGGGTATCATTTGTAGTGAGCAACAACAGCATTCTAACTTAGACATAAGTAGGATCAATATCGAAGCGTTCTACTGAGCCTTGAAAGTCTGTCGAGTTTGATGCCGAGCCACTCATCTGTTCCACTACCGAGGCAGCGAAAGCGTCAAAGCAGCAAATCTGCCGTCCTCCGCCGAGGCAGCAAAGTCTGGCAGTGCAAAGCAACTTAACCTATCCAACATAGTTGCACACAACTAAGCAGCATAACCTGGCCCATTCTATCACTCAGATCTTTTCTATCAACTACTTGTGTTTTATTTACTTTTTATTCTTTTATAAACTAAAATCATTTGTTCATTTAATTTTTTTTTTGCAAGCATTACAATTCAAATAAGCTATCCAATCCCTCTTGGAGACGATATCTTTTATACTATAACTTGAAAAGAGTGTGCACTTGCGCTCATATTTAGAGAACACCTTAAATGCTCTACATACCTACTCTAGATATAAAGGACAATAGTATATAATACATAAACGAGTTAGTCACGAAATTGTTATGTCGAATCATGACTTCTTGTAACTTAGATGACCATGATACATTGCTAGATGTGACTCATTGTTTGTAATATTAGAATGGTTCTAATAATTACTACTAATTTTATAGAAACCTACATGGTCACACCCTAGAGTTGAATTGAGCAAATATCAAACGAGTTATAATTGTACAATTTTATTGTACATGGATGAAGTATATAATTAAAGTTAATATATATTTATATATTTGATATGTGTGTGTAAATTTGATTATCGTAGATTTCTTAAATAAATATTAAAAGAATGTAATTATTATAATTCTTTTAATAGATATAAATTCTGATTAAATTACCTTAAGGGTTAGGGTCACTAGATATAAAAAATAGAAGTGTGGTCTAGCAGCCCTCTCTCTCTCTTAGACGAAATATTCTCAAAAACAATTTTTGAGAAAAGAAAATTTTCTCTCAACCGGGTGAACTGAGTAGAATCCGAGAATTTTCAGTGGAGGCTTGAGATTCGAATTGATCGTGACTACACTGCCAATTTTCTGTTTTTAAAGGAACCCAAGGTAAATCACATATCTTTTCCTCCCGAATTTGATTTTTCGTACATGGAACCATGGTGAGATCGTCGGATTATTTTTCTGTTGTGCCATAGGGTGTACCGGTGATCCTAACACTGAGCATGTTGAACATAATAGGCTTAAGCTCAAAGTGAGATGCCTCTATTGTTGGCACAACGATTGTTGGAGTAAGGTGATTCAGAACAGGTGCAAATTTGTCAAGAATGGGTCGTCTTGGATGGGCTAATGGTTGAGCACCATGTTGTTCGTTCCGTGCTCCATCAGCAATCATTCCTTCAACAATTATTCCTACACCAAGTGGAGGATCGTTGTTGACATTGCGTGCGTTATTCAGGTTGTCCATGTTGACTTGTTGAGGTGGATCCACCATTATTATGTGTTCTTTCTACTTAGCACGGGAAAATCTTTCGATCTCCAGACTATATGGAATAGGTGGTTCCTCTTGATTTGTGCGTCTAGTCATGCACTATGACACGCCTGAAAAGAAAAATAAAAATAAAAATAAAAGTTAGAACTAAAACTAAAATTTTAAAGCACAGTTACTAAGTAACTATCAATTGCCAATCCCCGGCAACAGCGCCAAAAACTTGATTGCTGCAAAATATGTATGCAATTAAGAGCAAGTATACTCTTCGATCAAGTAATAAAGTGATAGAGTAGTGTCGAACCCACAAGGATTGGATTAATAACTTTGAATCAATCGTACTCGAAAGTTAGTAAGCAAATAATGGTTTGAAGATGGTTTATGTAACTAATTGCAATAAAAGTAAAGGTAGCAATGATCATAAGACAAACAGATGTTGTAGCAGGTATTCAAATGATTATGGAAGCTGGGTTTATTACCTATGAACTATGCTAATTACTATGAATGTTATAGCAATTGGTGAAACATGTCTGCGTGAACCAATTATGTCTTTACCTATTCGACATGGTTTTCTAATTAACTTCTTGACTCTCTTGGTACCTAGAAGTTGATAATAAGGATGTCACGGAAATACATGCATGCGTGAACTCTAACAACTTTATTATCTATTCAAGTTCCCCTTATTAGTCGTTGAAATCCTAAACTTATGTCTAAGCCGGATTAGAACCTAAGTTGACAGCTTAAGCTTCATTATCCATGTTTGTCTAACTTAACTCTCTTGATATTAAGTCACAGATCAATAATTAAAAGGCCTCTCTCGATAGCTCTTACAATAACTATGTATGAAGAACGGTGAACAAAATAGATAAAGGAGAAGGGTTATAGCATTGAACAAATGATTAAAACATAAACTTCTAAAACAACAAACCCAACAAAAGTATTTAGCTCATGTCTGAGCAAATAACATTCATAATAAAAATAGTAAAGAACATGGCAGTTTATAAAGCAAAGAGAAAGAAGCCAATCGTCCTCGAATTCTCCTCCAAGTCCTCTAACTATGTTGCAGGTCCCGCACTCCTCAAGCCTCTCTCGATAGCTCTTTTCGTTTAGAGACTCCTCTACACCCTCAACTACGGTGGTTCTCCGATAGTGAAGACTAAGGGTTGTTGTCTAAGAACAAGCTCTCTTTGTTTGTAGCTCAAGTATTCTTTATATACGCGGCAAAGCTAGGGTTGAGAAATCCTAAAGCGTGATAAGCATCTTAATAAGGATCTTGCTTTCTCGGTTCATTCAATGAGAGTTCATATCGGATGGAAGTCCACATGTGTCAAACATCCAGGTTCATCTCTAACTTTACTGCTTAGTTGGCTCGTCACGAGAGGGACACCATTCCACTGCTCCAGCGTTCCTCTGCCTTGGTTTCTTCTTGCACAAGCTCCACTAAAACACTACATTCCTCATTAAAAGCATCAATATATATCAATTAAGCGCAGGCATACCAACTCCATGCAAACTACTCCTAAATGCAACTATATGGGCTTAAACACATGCAAAAGCTAAGTAAAAATGGTATAAAATATAGGTTATCTATGTAGTCATCAACTATGAGCTACACCGATCACCTTCGTCACAACCTTAATGTCTCTCTCAGTCCAATATTTTTGAATACCCAATATTCCTCATGTACATAGCAATACGAAACTACATTAATTACCACATTTAAAATAATCACTAGACTAATTCTTAACTTTAAACATGAAAAAATAGCTTATCATGTTTGAATTTGGAGAAACGGACAACGAAATTGGACTTATAACGTCAAAAAACCCCTAGGTAGGGTATCCTGAAAAAGTCAACACCGGATCAAAGTTAAAGTCAACAACAACTAGTCAACAGTGGTAAAAGTCAATTACGGCTTGGTCAATAGTCAATCGACTCGGCTTATTAGACTAACTTGGTGGACCGACTCAATAGTTCAGCTCGCAACTGGCCTTATGGCTTGGCCCAACCAGATGCATCTCAATAGCTTGGTTAGCCTCCTTGTTGATGGGGCACACCTACGAGTTGGCCGCGGTGTATGCGTCTGGCGGGAATCAACCAATGAGATCTAGTTCACCATTTTTTGAGCTAGGGAGTTCGATTTTGGGTCCAATTCACAGTGGAAGATCGTGCTTGCAACTTACGAACTCTTTCGAGCTTCACCACGACAAATAGAGGCTCCGATGACGACGATAAGACCACCAAACAATGTGGGACGGTGAGCTAGGCTCAACGATGTCGACGTTGTCATCCACGAAGACACCAACAATGATGAAAATGTGATAAAAACTCACTCCAACATTTCTCCTCATCTCTCTCTCCTCGTAATTCCTTTTTTTCAAATTATCATTTTTCCCACTTCTTCATGCAAATAAACGTTCAATTTAATGTATGTCAACATTTCATGGGTAAATCACATAAGTGGTCATCATACTTATCAAAAATTTACACTTTTGGCACCCAAGTTTTACACACTTACAAAATGGTCACCAATTTCCTTAATTTAAGCTTCAAAGCTTTAAAATCTTTCAATTTAGTCACCAAATCAAAATACCAGTAACTCGAATCCACGACTCGAACTGCTAACCAAAAAATTGGGTCGTTGCAAAGGGTGTACATGTCATCACACCTTTTAGTTTGTAACGACGGGTGCTATGATTGAGCCTAAAATTAAATTTTAGTATTAAAATTGGACCAATTAGAAGTTTGGTGGCAAAAAAGAGTCTAGGGCAATAGTTTGGTGGTATTTAGTGTAGTTTACCCTGATTTTGAAATGCAAGAAGAGATCCACTAATTAACTTAATGGTAATGAATGATAATCCACGTCACCTCGTTGTTTGTGTTCAAACCCCCTGACATTTGTCTTTAAAATATTGGTATAACACTACTTAATAAAAAACACAAAAAAAAAACAAAACAAACACTAAACGTAAGACAAATTTGCTTTTTTCATCAAAAGAAAATCTAAAAATGTTATGATCAATATAGAAGTTATATTTATTTACATTTTAACGACATTTATATATTTTTATTTGATTTCTTAAAAAATATCGAACAATTCCATGTGTCAAATTTTAATGTTGCATGTTTTTTAATAATGTTACAAAAATATCAAAATATTTGACAAAATTAAATTTCAGTACTAACTTTGGATCAAAAAAATTATCAATTTGAGAAAAAAAGTAAAGTATAGGATTGATTTTGTAATTAATTTTTTTTCTCAAATTAACTTTTAACAATGGTGCGAAAGTAATTTGAACATAATGATATATTTTTGGTAATACAGAAGAAGCAAATGACTAATTAATTAGCAGTTGTTCACTGTGCACCCACTCTTGCAGTTCCTCGGGTGGTTCGTGATAGGCAAGAACTCCAATTGGTTTTCCTCGTCCCATGGAAGCAAGCTTGTCGGCAATACTATTTTTCTCTCTTCGAACAAGGAGAACTTTGCACTCCCAATCCCGAGCAAATAAATCAAGCGTTGACAACACAAGAGCATAACCAACAATGGTAGACTTAGGATTTTTATATAGTAGGGTCAGTGCAGAGTGTGAGGAATAAAAGATTATCATACCACTACTGTAACCCCCTCGACCCGGCCTAGATGCCCAGTCGAATCAAGTGAGCTACATTAGGTTTTCCGAAGCAAACCGGAACAATTACACACGAAACGGATCTTTTTATCTTTTCTAGATGCAACATATTAATCTATGGTGAGAATATAGGCAGCGAGTGAATCACAAAAGAAACGGACACCGAATGAACACTCGATTGCATATTGTTACATTTTAGGGACTAAAATGTAAACTTAGTTAAAGTTTAGATTACCAATCCTCAATTAGACAGTTTGCATACTTTCTCGTTGAAGTTCAGCTTAAAACAATTATCCAAACTCATTTAATTGCATGCATAACAAACAGGGACCAAAACGAAAGAACCGCAAACTTCAAATATCACTTTAACTGAAATCACCACTGACCGTATCGATACATGAGCAAGTGTATCGATACGTTTATGCCAATTTTAAATTCCATATTCCAGTAGCTCAAAACCATACCGATACGCTTCCCCGTGTATCGGTGCCTCTTTGTAAAACTCATACACTCGTACCGAAACAGTTACCCGCGTACCGATCCCTTAAGCTAAAATACACTTACTCGTATCAATATGGTTCCCCGTGTATCGATACGCTTGGACCTGTAATGTCCAAATTTTTTGCTTTTTCAACTCAAAGGTGCCTCAAACATACATCAATCAATCCCAAACATATTCATCAGTAAACCAAGCATCAATACAAGCCAATAGCTCATAGAAACTTGAATATCTAGATGCAAATCCTACAAGATCACATCACTAGAGACATGCTTCCTATTTTCACCCAACTTGAAATCCAAAGAGGCATTTAAGGCATAATTCAATATAGGCATCACATCAAGAGACCAAACACATACATAAGCATAGGCATATCTAATCTATTTGCATGCTATGTTGTAACCCCCTTAGCCCGGCCTAGTCGGTTGACCCAAACTACGAAGATTACACGGGGAAAACCAAAGTCAACCCAAAAGTCAACCTTGATTAACGACCCTTTTTTTCTTTTTAATCTTGTCTAGATGCACGTTAACCCTAAGCGAACACTTGAGAAACATATACGAAGAAAGCACAGCGATCGGATTTGAATAAGGGACTCAATTGCACAAAATACAAATAATAGGGACCAAAATGTAAATTCTGAAATTTAGGAGGTCTTAACTGATTTTAACGTTACCAGTATTTAATTAGTCATATTCCATGCTTCCCTGTCAAATTTCACCTTAAACGGACATCCCAAGCTCATGCAATTGTAAAAACAACGTTCGGGACTAAAACGTAAAGATAGCAAACCTCAACACCATTCAAATCAGTGCCCAACGGTCACCTGTTTCGAAACGGTGTTGACCATTCCGAAACACGGGTTCGTTTCGAGACTTGTTCCGAAACAGGGCCTTCCAGTGGCCAAACCATTTCGGAACGGCTTCCGAAACACGAATGCCATTACAGGCCCCCGTTTCGAAACGCCAGTGCCCGTTTCGATACGGTTTGCCCAGAAGCTGCAGATTTTGCTGGTTTTTCATGCATAAACCCAATCAAACACTTCCTAATGACCCTCTAATCATACCAACAAGTCATCATTCACATATGGCATAGGATTATAACCCCTAAACACATTTATAGCATCAAACATGAAATTCCACATGTCTATAGGCATGCATCCTATTATCCAAACGAATCAATCAACCAAACTCCAAATTAAGCATCAAAAGTCCAATTACAAATCCAAAACATCAAAATCATCATGCCTCAAACTAGGGAGTCCAAAACCTCTCCCAAAACACATCTTAGGTTCCCATTGCCAAATTACCAAAACTAATAGTGTGCGAAAACATCACCATACATTAGCTTAGTTCCCTTGGACACTCTTGCCTCCTTGTTGCCCTTTAAAACTTCAATTATCTACATTATTGGTTCAAGAGAGAGAGCGTAAGCACAATTGCTTAGTGAGGCATGCTCTAAAGAAACAACACAATAATGCATTTTACAAAACACTTTCAACAAAGCCTTTAAACACATACTCATCACTTTTCATGCAACCTTGCATACATAACAAGCATCTCATGCTTCATTATAATCAACACATCATATTGGCTTTCGAGTGATAATTCATAACCATTTATAACTCAAAACACAATCGGATACGCGGATTACAAGCGTTGTCCCATACGCTTCATACACACTATCGAACAACATAAGGTGGAGTTTATCGGTACAATCACAACCCCTCAACACCCGTGATGGAGTTTAACGGTACAATCACAACCCATCCACATCACTCATCGATAGTTGTATAATTCCACTAACGAGTGCAAGGGACACATAACACAAGATCCACATACAGACTTTTAACCACCGTTGTGATCTTATCTCACTCGTTAGGGTACTTGGATGGAGTTTACGGTACAATTACAACCCCTCAACATCCAAGGCGACTTTATTCACGGTGCACCCAATCCTATAGCCGACTAACTATATCTGATTCAAGAACTTTAAAACCATAACATCACTTTCCAATATACATCATATAACATCAACAACTCACTGTTTTAAAGCATTAAACAAAGCCATTTAACATCATGCATCTCTATGCATCAAATCCATATTTACAATATGTCAAACCAAGGATCTCTTACCTTGAGCATCCTTCAACACATGGCTTTCAAAACCAGCATTAACCATGCTAAAACGTGCTTTCAAAACAGAAATTAAACATGCAAATTACAACCAATGCATTAACACACCAAATAAGTGTTCCAAAGCTGGATACCAAACTCCACTCACCAATTCCGTTTCGCAAGCTTGCCGAAACGCCGATCAAGCCTCCGGATCAACTCCAAAGGTGTCCGAAGATGTCTCCCCTATTTTTAACACACCAAAGCAGAGGATTAATGCATCATCATGCATTAAAATCTTCAGCCATCACACCTAAACTCGTTGCTCTAACCAAAACCTACATTTCGGCTACCAAACACAACCGAAATCACCTCCAAACTCTTCCAAAACTTAACCCAGCCAAGATCCATCACTTCTAACCATTTCTAAACATCAATCAATATCCAAAATAAACCTAAACTCGTCTTTATACCTCCAGATATAACAGAACACCAGATCACCTCAAAAACCACCATTTTCATAAGCAAAAACTTAGGAAATACAACCTATTCGGGATTGCATTGATAAAACCTCATTTACACATCATTAGCAATCCAAAATACATTTAATAATCATCTCAAAACAGTGCCCAAACAATCACAACGAAATTCTTCAAGATTTCTTCCAAATCTTGAGTTTTAAGCCAAAATGAAGTTCCTATCATTAAAATCATTTATAAAACGTAATTTAAGGATTGATAACTTGGGAATTTCAGTAAAGAACTGAGTATTTAGAGGAGAAGAACAATTTTACCTCTAAATGGTGATTTCTCCTTGATTTGAGCCAATTTTCTTGAAAATCCAATGAGGAAATCAAAAGGATTTGATGCTAGATTGATTAGTAAATAATTGATGATTGAATTCTCATCAATTGAAATGAAAATCAATGAAAAGGTTGCTGGAGAAAAGTGTTTGGATGATGGAATTTTGAGAGAAAAAGAAATGAGAAAATTTTAAGAAAAGGTAGTTATGAAATTCTCAAAAGTAGTTTCCCTTTTTCTTTTAATTAATTAAAACATAAATTAACTCACTCAAATTAAAGAAAAATCTGGAGAAATCATTTTTAGGTAAATTAGCTCCTTAAAGATTCAAAGTTTCAATCCTTACAAAACAGTCACCACTAAACTTTTCAAAAATCACATTTTAGTCACTACTCCAAAATGTAGTATTTCCAAACCTTATTTTTTAAAATTGATTTCACCACTCTCTTATATATATTAAAAGAGGATTTTTAGATATTTTTCCATATTTTTAAAGCATCCCGAACAAGGCTTTCCCTAAAACCTCCTTTTATATTCGAACCGAAAATCAGACCGGTCCGGTTCAGACCCTAAACTTTTAAGCCCAAAATTGGGGTGTTACTGTTGCGTGTAAAATAGTCTATCGCAATGGTAGTGCAAGTATACACGACGCAAGTAGTAAAGTGATACGAAGTATCGGATATCGTCTCCACAGGGATTGGGCTAATAGCTTCACCTTAGTTCACTGCACGAAAGTAAAGGAAATAGTTGAGAAAGTTGTCACGAGAATAATAAAGTAAACGAAAATAAAAGAGAAGAAATATCAAGATAGAGAGAATGGGCTGGTATTGAATTGCTCAGTAGTGCAGGTATCGCAATGCTTAGGAAATCCAGTTCTGCCGTCGGGCCTGTCGCGGCAGCAGTTCGTTGATCGTCGCGGCAGCAAACAAACCAACTCAGTACTTCTTTCGTCGGGCCTATCCCTAGGTCCAAGTTTGTCGATGATCACGTCTTTGACGATACCTCCCGGCGTGAATCGAAGGATGAACACCGATGTGTATGAATTCTTCTTTAGCCACTTATCCTCTCCCTATCCCTAGGCACGAGATAGTTCAACTATAAACTAGAGAACTTGCTCTTACTTCTTTCGTATACTTAACTCTCTCAATGCTAAGTAAATGGATAACCTCACAATGCTCTCCCGATGCTCTTGCAAGATATTAATAACAAAAAAAGAGAACTTGAAGTTTATTTTATTGAACTTGAAAATTCCTAAAATAAAACAACCCTTGCAACTACTTTACAAATCAACCCGTGGCCCTAGGGGGAATTTAGAACATGTCGACGGTGGGTAAACGGCTAGGGGTTTTTTGGTTGTCGGTTATGGGGTAATCGGCTATTGTCTCCTCCTAGGTTAAAATACATGCCCTTATATAAGCTTTGCGCTCAAGTTATCTAAGTTAACAAGGATTACAACTTTAATTAAAAGTATGATTCTAATAAAGACTTAATCTTCAAGGATCCTACTTTCTAGCTGTCCTTTTTGTTTCTTGGGATTTTCTCTCCTTGAGCTTTGGGCTTGACATATCTTTTGATCCGGGGCTTGGAAAAATATATGGTTTTCACACGACAGATGAGCAGAATTTTCTCTATCTATCGAGGTCCACTTTGCTTTTTCTCCACTATCTTGTTGTCGTCCTCTGCTGTCACGGCAGCATCGTCTTCTTTGTCTGCTTGTTCAGTTCAGCTCTTCTGCTTCTCTGCCCTGCGCCCGCCTTCTCCGTCTACTATGGCAGCAACCTGCAAAATCAGCCATCTTTTAGTAGAATTTGTGCCTTTAATATATTTGTGATGTTTTGCTGTAAACTAACCTAAATGCAATGAAATGATGCTTGAATGCAGCAGAAATATGGGTTAAAAAGGGTGTATATAATAGAACTTTTACACACTCAACACACTCCCAAACTCAAGTTTTTGCTTGCCCTCAAGCAACTAAGACCTAAAAGAAAAAATTATTTTTGTTTTGGCTTTCAAACAGTGAACTTTCCCTTACCTGTCGTTCATTCCCTGTGACGGCAGCAACCTGTCGGCTAGATTAGGATCTGTCCGGAATCTCACTATAGTCCTCGTGCAGTGTGTGCATGTTTGTGAACAGTTATATGCTAAGACTCTCTTTGTTTCACTAGAATATTCAACTTCTTAACTCGAATTTTTATGCCAAAGTTTATCTTTTTGAAGGCACATTTTCATGCTTCTTTGATTTTTTATTTTGACTCGATTTCTAAAGTTTTACTAGAGCCAGTTTTAGGCACCTCTAGTTAGCTTCCTAGAGCCGATTTCGGGCACCTCTAGGTTTTTGAGTCTCTTTTGCTAAACTTCTTTCCTAGAGCCAGTGTTAGGCACCTCTAGGGGATATTCAAGTACTAAGCTTCCTATTCTAGTTTGGCTAAAAGAAATCTAAGCAGTATAACAGTCACAATGCTGTTTAAGTTTTTCAGAACTATAGAAAGGCTCTAAACTTCTCCTTAAACTGTCCTAAAGATGCTGCCACGACAGAGCTGTCACGATAGGTAAGTTCAAATCACAGTTTTAAGCCAAAATTTTCAGTCTTTTCTGATATTTTTTTTAGGAGAAAAATAAAAGACGCAACAATTAATTAAAATGTACTTAGACTCCATTAAAATGGAGGGTTGCCACCCCCAAACTCGAGGGTTGCATTGCCCTCAATGCAAATGACAGAATAAAAATGAAGCAGTACATCACAAAATATAGATAAGGCAGGCAGCAATAAGAAGAAAATAAAAAACTTAAATTTTAAGCATTGTCTTCACTGCTGCTGCTGAGGCGGATTTGGCGGCGGATTTTGGGCTGTGGGGCAGGCTGGGCTGGTTGCTCTACGACCTGGATGTCAAAGCTGCTGCCGCTGTCCCAACTGCTGCTGCTGCTGGTGGTGGTGGTGCTGGCCTTTGGCATAAGCTTTCTGTTGGCCATTCTTTTCTGCCTCTTGACATGCGTGAATTCTTTCTCCAAGTTCCTCCGAATAAAGGGTTCTACCTCGCTTTCTGCCCAGACGGAGGAAGAAGAAAAACCAGCTACGAAGGCAGCAATGTCATCTGAGGGCGGTCGCTTCGTTCCTCGGGCGGACGTGTCGGCCTGAGGGCTGTCGACTGTCGTCGGGGCAGGTGATGGGGTGGAGGCAGCAGATTGTGTATGTGGGGTGGCAGCAGGTGTAGGTGTGTGGGTAGGGGTGGGGACGGTGAAGTAGTGGGCAGGGAAGGTGGGAAAGACAACATCAGGATAATTTAAAGTAGTGTGAATGAAATTTACCGTCGAGTTGGAAAAATCCTTGATGAATGTCATCAGACCCAGCTGTCTGTCCTCCATCCTCTGAATGGCAGCAAGGATTTGAGTAGATTGGTCCGTTGGAGCAGCTGCTGCGGCAGATTCAGTGTTGGGCTCCTCTGAGGATTCTGCTGGGGCGGCATTAGGGTTGACAAAAGAGAGGGGGTTGCTACTGTTAGCTCCATGAGGCTGATTATATTCTTGTCTGTCCAGCCCCGTCCCTTCACTAGTCGATCGGTGGTGGCTTCTGGTACGGCAGAGCAGCGGCAGAGAGATGTAATAAGGAAGGGAGGGCAGAGGAGGGCTGTCGATCTCTGGGTGCAGTCCAGGATACTTTCCCGCATATATTGTCCCACATTTATGGGTCGTTTGTTCATGATGGAGTGGATTAGGGCTAACCTCTGCTGGTCCACTGTGGTGTGATGGGAGGACGGCAGAATCCTCTTCTTAATGAAGGCGTTCCACAATTTAGCTTCTGGCAACAGCTGCCCTCTTCTTACGATATGGGGATTTTTCTTGCTTGTGTTCCATTCAGTTCCTTCTTCTGTCACTTCTGCCATGACAGCATCGAAGGCAGCATTTTCTAGGGTGTCCAGGAACTGCTGGTGAGCATCGTCGTTGGGGCCGAAGTAGAGGCCATAAAAATTGTTGATGCGCTCTGCTGTGAATGGCACTTCTGTCCCTCGGACAGTCACTGTTGTTGTCGTCCTGCTGCCGATGGCAGCATAGAATTCCCTCACCAGCGTTTCATTCATTTCTGTTGGTTGCTCTGCAAATTGCTCCCACAGGAGAGCCTTAATCGCCCTTGCGATGAATGGCTTGAGGCCCATATTAACGGCCTTTCGAGTGTAGATAAAACCTCGTTCTTCCCAGAGATCCTTAGTTGCGAAGGACTGCGGGGTGGGTGCTGCCGGTGAAGAGGTTGAAGCAGCACTGCGGCGGGTTCTTCTGGAAGACATGTTAGTTGCAAGGGTTTTGTGAAAGTAAAGAAAACAAAGAAAAACTAAAGGGGAGAGCAAGTAAGAATAAACAGAAGTGAGTAAAATGAAAATGAAACGGGGTTTTATAGAGGAAGAGTTGCTGCTCTTTGAAGATGTAACGGCAGGCGTGAATAACGGGGCGACTGTTGAGCTTTAGCGTGTCTGACGCGTCTGACACGCATTTATGCGTCTGTTACGCGTCTGTCACACGTTTCTGCGTCTTTCGTGACAGTCTGATGACAACCTGTCTTATCCATGTCTGCGGCGGCAGCTGGAACGACAGGCTTCAATTTTGGGCTTTGTTGGGCTGATGGATGGATGGTGGGCTTGGGTCACTTCTCCTATTGTTGCGTGTAAATAGTATATCGCAATTGCAGTGCAAGTGTACACGTCGCAAGTAATAAAGTGATACGAAGTATCGGATATCGTCTCCACAGGGATTGGGCTAATGACTTCACCTTGATTTACTGCACGAAGTAAAGGAAATATTTTAGAGAATTGTCACGAATAATAAAGTAAAACGTAAATAAAAAGATTGGGAAATCAAGATAGAAAGAATGGGCCGGTATTGAATTGCTCGGTAGTGTAGGTATTGAATTGCTTAGGATCTCCAGTTCTGTCGTCGCTCCCGTCGCCGACAGCACCTGTCGCGGCGTCTGTCCGTTAGTTGTTGCGGCAGCAGACACTAACTCAGTTCTTCAAGCTTGGCAAGAATCCCAGATCTGCCTTGCCCTATCCCTAGGCACAAGTCTGTCGATGAACACGTCTTTGATGATACCTCCCGGCGTGAATCGAAGGATGAACACCGATGTGTATGAATTCTTCCTTAGCCACTTAACCTCGCCTTATCCCTAAGCACGAGATGGTTCAACTATAAACTAGAGAACACGCTTTTATCTCTTTCGTATACTTAACTCTCCCGATGCTAAGTAAATAGATAACCTCACAATGCTCTCCCGATGCTCTTGCAAGATGTTAAAACCAAGATAAAAGAACTTGAAGTTTATTTTATTGAAACTGAAAAATCTTAAAACAAAGCAACCCTTGCAACTACTTTACAAAACAACCCGTAGCCCTAGGGGGAAATTAGAACATGTCGGAGACAGGTTAACGGCAGGGTTTTGGTTTCGGTTATGGGGTAGTCGGCTCTATCCTAGGTTTAATCTATGCCCTTTATATAAGCTTTGGGCTCAAGTTATCTAAGGTAACAAGGATTACAACTTTAATTAAAAGTAAGACTCTAATAAAGATTAAATCTCTAAAGTATCCTACTTTCTAGCCGCCTCCTTGCTTTTAGGGATTTCCTCTCCTTTGAGCTTTGGCTTGACATATCTTTTGATCCGGGGCTTGGAAAATTATTTGGCTGCCACACGACAGACGAGCAGATTTTTCTCTATCTATCGATGTCCACTTCATTTTTCCTCTTCAATAATCTGCTGTCATCATGCTGTCGTGACGGGTCCATGACAGGTTCGTCTTCTTCAGTTGCTTGTTCAGTTTCGCCTTCCTGCTTATCTGCCCTTCGCCTGCCTTCATCGTCCACCTTGGCAGTTACCTGTAAAATATATCATCTTTTAGTAGAATCCGTGCCTTTTATATAATTGTATTGAAAACTAACCTAAATGCAATGCAATGATGCTTGAATGCGGCAGAAATATGGGTTAAAAAGGGTGTAAATAATAGAACTTTTACACACTCAACACCTATTCTTCTTGACTCCTTTATTTCCTAAAAACAGAAAACATAAAAACATTATCGAATAAAATAAACCTTATTTCCTAATAAATAATAAATAATGAAAATAAATATAAAAAAATTAAGTTAAATTAGGGATGCCTTGTGGGGCATCTCCTAAGGTAACCACTTCCTGTATTCCTGGGGCTTCAGTCCCCTGATAATGCTTGAGGTGTTGTCCGTTGACTTTGAATTGGTGCCCGTCTTTTAACGATCGGATTGTGATGGCACCATGGGGAAAAACTTGTACAGCTTGGAACGGGCCAGACCATCTAGATTGTGATGGCACCATGGGCTTCAGTCTCCTAAGAGTTTTAGTCTAGAATTGAACAACAATACAAGCTGCCCTGGGCAGAACTGTCGTGGCAGCAACTTCCTATCATGCCACTTCTTAGTCTTCTCCTTGTAAATTCTTGCATTGTCGTAGGCCATTGTCCGTATTTCTTCAATTTCGTTCAGATCTAACAGCCTTTTCTGGCCTGCCTTGTCCAAGTCCAAATTCACTGCCTTGATTGCCCAATATGCTCTGTGCTCTATCTCGACGGGCAGGTGACAGGTTTTTCCATAAATCAATCGGTATGGAGACATGCCCAATGGAGTCTTAAAAGTGTTTAAGTTTTCAGAACTATAGAAAGGCTCTAAACTTTTCCTTAACCTGTCCTAAAGATGCTGCCACGACAGAGCCGTCATGACAGGTAAGCTAACTTCACAGTTTTAAGCCAACAGTTTCTGAAATTTTTTTTTTTTTTAAATAAAGGCAATTAAAAAGACACAACAGTTAAACAAAAGATGTGCTAAGGATGCCATTAGATATGGAGGGTTGCCACCCCCAAACTCAAGGGTTGCATTGCCCTCAATGCAAAACAACATAAAAACAATTAAAGAAGAAAAAAGAAAAGTACATCACAATTATAAAAGGCAGGCAGCAATAAGAAGAGATAAAAGAAATAAAAACTTAAATTTTATGCGCTGTCCTCGCTGCTGCTGCTGACGCGGATCTGATGGTAGCGTCTGCGTTGAGGAGGTGGCTGGGCAGGTTCTGGGGCAGGTTGATCGACAGCTTCGTCAGCCTGTTGAGGGGCAGGATCTTCCTCCGGTTGGGGGACAGGGTCGTCAGCATGTGGAAGGGCAGTTGTCTCCACTAGCCTGACATCAGAACTGCTGCTGCTGCTGCTGCTGTCCCAGCTGGTGGACATGATGGCCTTGGACAGCTTTCTCTTATCTGCCACATGCTTGATACGTTTCACCCGTGTGAAGGCGCTGTCCAAGTTCCTCCGGACAAGGGGGCTGTCGTCAGTGGCGGCTCGCTTTGTTCCTCGAGGGGAGGTGTCTGCCGGTGGGCTGCCGGCTGCAGTTGGGGAAGGTGTGGAGGAGGCAGATTCTCCATGGGGAGAGACAGGTGGTGTGGGAGTAGGGGATGGGATATGGAAATAATGGGCGGGGAAGGTTGGGAAAGAAACATCCGAAAAATTCAAAGTGTTGGTAATGAAGTTTACCGTAGCATTGGAGAAGTCTCGGATGAATGTCATTAAGCCCATTTGGCGTTCCTCGATCCGCAGGACTGCAGCAAGGATGTGAGCATTCTGATCTGCCGGAGTGGTGTTGGTGGCAGCTTCTGGGGCAGGTTCAGTGGCAGGCTTGGGGACAGGCTCCTCATCAGACTCAGCAGGAGGGGCGTTGGGATCGAAGGCGTTGAGAGGCGATACGACTACCAGCTCCATGAGGCTGGAGATGTTGTTGTCTGTCCAGCCGCTGCCCTTTTTGATGTTGTCTGAGGTTTCCTCCGGTACGGCAGCGCAGCGGCAGAGGGCAGTTATGGTGCAGGGCAGGCAGAGCCGTGAGTCTGAGCGGAAGGCGCAATCTAGAATGCTGTCCCTCATATACCTGCCCACATTGATGGGCCTGTTGTGCATGATCGAGTGGATGAGGGCCAGTCTCTGCCTGTTGACTGTCGTATGGTGAGATGAGGGCAGGATACGCTTTTTGATAAAAGCGTTCCATAACTTTGCCTCTGGTAGGAGCTGTCCCCTGTTGACAGAATGAGGGTTCTTCTTACTCGTGCTCCACGTCGTTCCCGCTTCTGTCAACTCCCTCATGACAGCATCATGGCCGGCAGCGTCTAGGGTGTCCCAAAACTGTTGATGGGCATCATCGTTGGGGCCGAAGAAGAGGCCGAAGACATGGTTGATGCTGCTGGCGGTAAAGGGTACTGTCACTCCCCTGACGGTGACAGATGTTGCTGTCTTGCTCTCGATCGCCGCATAAAACTCCCTTACTAGGGTGTCGTTAAGTTCTGCCGGCTGCTCAGCGAAATCTTCCCACAATTGAGCGGTTATGGCCTGCATGATGAACGGCCGGAGTCCCAACAGAGGGGCATCTCTGTTGTAGATGAAGCTTCGTTCCTCCCAAAGTTCCTTCTTAGCGAACGGAGATGCTGCTGCGGAAGAGGAAGCGGCAGCAGCGTTCTGTCGGGTTTGTCTTGAAGACATGTTTGGTTGCAAGGGCTGAAAATGAAAGAAAAGAGATCAAAGTCGAAGAGAATAGCAAGAGAGAAAATCTGAAGTGAGGAAAAATGAAAAATAGAAGGGGTTTATATAGCTGTCGGGGGCTGCCCATTTAATGCCGCAACGGCAGGCGGGAATAACGGAGCGGCAGATTGAATGTTGCGTCTGACACGTCTGACGGACATTAATGCTGCGTCTGCCGCACGATTCTTCGTCTGATGTGCGTCTGTTGACAGCCTGTCAACTCCGTCTGCGCCGGCAGCCGAAACGACAGGTTATAAATGGACTTTATTTTGGGCTGATGGATGGGCGGTGGGCTTGGGCCACTTCTTCTTTCTCACTTGCCTTCTTTATTTCCTAAAAATTGAAATTAAAAAAAACAAAACATTATTCGAATAAAATAAATCTAATTCCTAATAATAATAATAAAAATAAAAATAAAAATAAAAATAAAAGAATTAGGTTAAATTAGGGATGCCTTGTGGGGCATCACCTAAAGTAACCACTTCCTGTGTTCCTGGGGCTTCAGTCCCTTGATAGTGCTTGAGGCGTTGTCCATTGACTTTGAATTTGTGCCTGTCCTTTAGTGATTGAATTGTAATGGCACCATGGGGAAAAACTTGAACTACTTCGAATGGGCCAGACCATCTAGATTTGAGCTTCCCTGGAAAGAGTTTCAATCTAGAATTGAACAACAACACAAGCTGCCCTGGGCAGAACTGTCGTGGCAGCAACTTCTTGTCATGCCACTTTTTAGTTTTTTCCTTGTAAATCCTTGCATTGTCGTAGGCCATTGTCCGTATTTCATCGATCTCATTCAAATCTAACAGCCTTTTCTGGCCTGCCTTGTCCAAGTCCATGTTTACTGCCTTGATCGCCCAATATGCCTTGTGTTCTATCTCGACAGGC
This sequence comes from Hibiscus tridactylites, assembly GCA_958450335.1. Lineage (NCBI taxonomy): Eukaryota > Viridiplantae > Streptophyta > Magnoliopsida > Malvales > Malvaceae > Hibiscus > Hibiscus tridactylites. The sequence continues at coordinate 26,116,518 of OY288287.1, forward strand.
AGATGACAGGTTTTCCCATAGATCAAACGGAATGGAGACATGCCCAATGGAGTCTTGAAGGCTGTTCTGTATGCCCATAATGCGTCATTCAGAAGCAAAGACCAATCTTTCCTAGTTGGTTTAACCATTTTTTCAAGAATGTTCTTTACTTCCCTATTGGATATCTCAGCCTGTCCATTGGTCTGTGGGTGGTATGCTGTCGCGATCCTGTGCTTGACACCATATTTTCTCAAGGCGGCAGCAATTACCTTGTTGTCAAAATGTCTCCCTTCATCACTGATAATCGCTCTAGGGATGCCGAATCTAGAAAAGATATTTTTGTGCAAAAATCTTTGGACTGTTTTGGCATCATTCTTTTGAGTTGCGATTGCTTCTACCCACTTGGAGACATAATCCACTACTAGGAGGATGTAAAGATTTCCACAAGAAGATGGAAAAGGTCCCATAAAATCAATCCCCCAAACGTCGAAGATTTCGACTTCTAAAATATTCTGCAGTGGCATCTCGTTTCTCCTCGAGATGTTACCTGTCCGCTGGCACCTGTCACAGTTTTTATAAAATTCCTGTGCATCCTTGTACAGTGTCGGCCAGTAGAACCCTGACTGCAGCACCTTGGCAGCAGTTTTATTGCCTCCTAAGTGTCCTCCATATTGTGAAGCATGACAGTGATGGAGAATGTCTTCTTGTTCTTCTTGTGGTATGCATCTCCTTATAATCTGATCTGCGCACATTTTGAAAAGAAGAGGTTCGTCCCAATAATAATGTTTAACATCATTTTGAAACCTCTTCCTGGCTTGGTAAGTAAGATCAGAAGGTAATATTCCGCTAACTATAAAATTAACGAAATCAGCATACCAGGGAAGGTTAGAAGATTTACCTGTCGTCATGGCTGTCGCGACAGCTAGGGCGGCAGCAAAGAGCTGCTCATCTGGGAAGGTCTCCAATATGTGTGTCTCATCTGTCGGTAGACTCTGTCCCGTTTCCAACCTCGACAAGTGATCTGCCACCTGATTTTCTGTCCCCTTTTTATCTTTTATCTCAAGGTCGAACTCTTGTAATAGTAATATCCAGCGTATCAACCTAGGTTTTGCATCCTTCTTTGCAAATAAATATTTGAGGGCAGAGTGGTCGGTGTGTATTATAACTTTCGTTCCAAGAATGTAAGAACGAAACTTGTCGATAGAAAACACCACGGCTAACAGCTCCTTTTCCGTGGTGGTATAATTCACTTGGGCATCATTCAATGTTTTGCTAGCGTAATATATGACATGAAACAGCCTGTCCTTGCGCTGCCCAAGTGCTGCCCCGACAGCATAGTCACTAGCATCACACATAATTTCAAATGGTTGCGTCCAGTCTGGTGGCTGTACTATGGGGGCTGTCACTAACTTTTCCTTCAGAACCTTGAATGCTTCAGTACATTCTTCATTAAAGTCGAAGGGTCGGTTCTGCTCTAGGAGATGACATAGGGGTTTTGTAATTTTTGAGAAATTGGCAATAAATCTCCTATAAAAACCAGCATGCCCTAAAAAACTCCTAATGCCCTTGACTGTTGTTGGCGGCGGCAGCTTTTCTATGACCTCTATTTTGGCCCTGTCGACTTCTATCCCACGGCAGCTAATCTTATGGCCTAAAACTATCCCTTCATCTACCATAAAATGACATTTTTCCCAATTAAGAACAAGATTAGCCTTTTCACATCTTTCAAGTACCTTTTGAAGGTTGCCGAGGAAGCTCTCAAAATCGTCTCCAAAGACGGAAAAATCATCCATGAAGATCTCAAGGAAGTCTTCTACCATGTCGGAGAATATTGCCATCATGCACCTTTGGAAGGTGGCAGGTGCGTTACAGAGGCCGAATGGCATCCTCCTGAATGCAAATGTTCCGTAGGGGCATGTGAAAGTCGTTTTCTCTTGGTCCTCCGGTGCAATAGCAATTTGGTTATAACCTGAATAACCATCAAGAAAACAATAATAAGATTTACCCGCTAATCTATCAAGCATTTGATCAATAAAGGGTAAAGGAAAGTGGTCTTTTCGGGTAGCTTTGTTAAGCTTCCGATAGTCCATACAAACCCTCCAACCGGTCACAGTCCTGGTTGGGATTAATTCATTGTTTTCGTTGGTTATTACAGTCATGCCTCCTTTCTTGGGAACACATTGCACCGGGCTTACCCATTTGCTGTCGGAGATGGCGTAAATAATACCTGCATCTAACCATTTAATTATTTCTTTACGCACTACCTCCTTCATTGCAAGGTTTAACCGCCTTTGGGCATCAATAGTCGGCTTATGGTCTTCCTCTAAGAGGATTTTGTGCATACAGATTGCCGGACTAATGCCCTGGATGTCTGCTATCGTCCATCCTATCGCCCTTTTATGCTGCCTTAGCATGTCGACCAGCTGTCGTTCCTGTTCCTGCGGCAGCTTAGCAGAGATGATTACAGGCAGTGTGTTATCACAACCAAGATAAGCATATTTAAGCTGCCCTGGCAGGGGCTTAAGTTCTAAGACAGGTGGTTCTACAGTGGAGGGCTTTTGAATTAAATGGTTATCCGAAGTGTAATTTAAGGGTTCGAATAACTTACCTGGACGATGATCTAACCAGTTTACCTCCTCATGACCTTCAGTATCAGATGTATCGGATTTAGAGGGGTCACTGTCGTCTGTGCTGCCGTCGTTGCTGTCGTCGTCACTGTCGTGACAGGTCGGTAGATGGCTGTCGTAGCAGTGACCGAATTTAATATCTCGGCAGCCTGTCCTGATGCAGGGGTAATCAAAGGTCACCTCGATGATGGCTTTGCATTCCTCGTCCACATCGGCATGTTTCATTGCTTGGAGAACATTCAACTTAATTTCTTGATCGTTCACGCGCATGGTGAGTTCTCCTTTTTCCACATCAATCAACGATCTTCCCGTGGCTAGGAAAGGTCGTCCGAGGATGACTGGTGCGTTCTCATCTGCCTCACAATCTAAAATAAGAAAGTCAGCAGGAAAGATAAGTTTATCCACTCTTACCAAAATATCTTCAATTTTTCCCTCGAGGTGAACGTAAGAGCGGTCGGCTAGCTGTAGGGTAACTGTCGTGGGCCGCGCCTTTCCAATACCTAGTTTCTGAAAAACAGATTTGGGCATTAGATTAACACTAGCACCTAGATCACAAAGTGCCTTACCCACAAATTTATCACCGATTACGCAAGGTATGAGGAAGCTCCCTGGATCCTTCTTTTTCTGGGGTGGTTGTCGATGAAGAATACTCATGCAACCCTCTTGCATCCTTACCGTTTCAAATTCCCCAAGTTTAGATTTTTTAGACATTACATCCTTGAGAAATTTAGCATAACCTGGCATTTCCCTAACAGCATCTAACAACGGAATATTAATATGAACCTGTTTAAAAATATCATAAATTTTTTTGAGTTGAGATTCATTCTTAGCTTGTTGTATCTGTTGGGGAAAAGGTGGTGGAGGACGATAATCAGCAATGCGTCCTTCCCACTGCATGCGAATCTGAGGACGATAATCTTCCTTTTTCTCCTTTGTCGCTTCTGCTGTCGTGGCAGGATCATCGGCAGCAGTCTGTTTGTCACCTGTCGGGGCAGCTTCCTCGGCAGGTTTGTTCAAAGCAGGGTCCTTTTCTGTATCAACTTTTTCGGGCCCTGGTAACTTTTTCCCACTCCTAGTAGTAATTGCCTTACATTGCTCATGAGGGGGTGGTCTAGCGTTTTCAGTATTGCTAGGGAAACCTCCATTCTGCCTCGGTTTGATATGCTGCGATACTTGACCCATTTGTGTCTCTAGAGATTTCAAGGTGGCCTCATGGTTTGTCATTCTCATCTTAGTCTCGTCCATAAAATTTTCCGTCTTTTTGACAAACTGATTAATATTTTCCATATATGTGCCAGTCTGAGACATAAAGGTGGCCAAAGTCTGCTCCAATACACTACTCGTGGCAGGTGGTGGCTGCTGTTGTTGTTGAGGCGGCAGGTTCTGCGGCAGGGTCTGCGGCTGCAGTTGCTGTCTCGTCAACAATCTAGGACCCCCCTGATTCTGATTATATGCTTGCGGATTCAGGGCATTGTTAGGATTACTCCAGGAAAATTTGGGATCCTTTCTCCAATTAGGGTTGTAATTGTTGGAATTGTAGTTTGGCTTGTAATTTCCAACATATTTCCCTTCTTCTATGTTTATAGGGCACTCATCCCTACTATGATTTCCCTCACAAGTGGCACAAATTTCCTCGACAGCAAACCCTCGTACTTCCTCTTCACTCAATAAGTGTTTCATGGCTTTAGTGAGGAATGCTACCTGTGATTTCATAGTGTTGTCAGCCTCATAGTCCTTGACAGTAAGTACCCGTTTACCCCCTCTTCTAGCTGTCGGAAACTGCTCCTTATTCTTAGCTAGATTCTTCAGAACTTGTAATGCCTCGTCCGGATCTTTATCCAATAATAGTCCATTTGCTGCAGAATCAATGCGAATGCGAGTTTGTAAGTTAGCAGCATTATAAAACTTAGTTACCTGATTCCAGACGGGAAATCCATGCATTGGGCAGTTCCGTAGAAGAGTAGTAAATCTGTCCCAGGCCTCATGCATCGGCTCGTCATCTTCCTGTTGAAAAGTAGCAATTTCGTTACGTAATCGCTCAGATAAATGTGAAGGATTAAAACGAGATAAGAATTCACGAGTTAGATCTGCCCAAGTCATAATAGAACCCGGTGTAAGTTTATTCCACCAAGTTTTAGCTCTATCCCTTAATGAATGAGGGAATAGCCGAAGCCTCAGTATCTCCGGACTAACTCCTGGTAGCCTAAACGAACCACAGATCTCCTGGAACGTTTTGAGATGCTCCCTAGCATCTTCTGTCGCAGAACCACTAAACTGTCCGGCGTTGTTGATCATACTAAACATGACAGGTTTAAGTTCAAAGTTATCAACATCAATATCCGGCAGCGTGGTCTCCAGCTCTACATGGTCATTCAGCATGTAGTCACGACATGACCGTCGTCCACCTGCCCCAAGCGGATCGCCGACAGGCGGTACGTCTCCTCCAGCAGGTTGGTTATGGGCCATCTGCTCAAGCTGTTCTTCAAGGTATTCGTTCCTGTCCAAAAGATGGCGAATCTGTTTCTTGAGATTGAATGATCGTTCGATTTCCGGATCTAACTTATACTCAGGATCCTCGCCTCTTTTCGATCTGCGCATAAACAAGAGAACCTTGTGAAAAGCAAGAGTTGAAAAACAAAAATAAAAATTAAAGAAAACAATTAACGAAAAACAAAAATAAAAATAAAAATAAAAACAAAAAGTGCAATAAAATAAAGATGTAGTTATGTTGCCAATCCCCGGCAACGGCGCCAAAAACTTGTTGCGTGTAAATAGTATATCGCAATTGCAGTGCAAGTGTACACGTCGCAAGTAATAAAGTGATACGAAGTATCGGATATCGTCTCCACAGGGATTGGGCTAATGACTTCACCTTGATTTACTGCACGAAGTAAAGGAAATATTTTAGAGAATTGTCACGAATAATAAAGTAAAACGTAAATAAAAAGATTGGGAAATCAAGATAGAAAGAATGGGCCGGTATTGAATTGCTCGGTAGTGTAGGTATTGAATTGCTTAGGATCTCCAGTTCTGTCGTCGCTCCCGTCGCCGACAGCACCTGTCGCGGCGTCTGTCCGTTAGTTGTTGCGGCAGCAGACACTAACTCAGTTCTTCAAGCTTGGCAAGAATCCCAGATCTGCCTTGCCCTATCCCTAGGCACAAGTCTGTCGATGAACACGTCTTTGATGATACCTCCCGGCGTGAATCGAAGGATGAACACCGATGTGTATGAATTCTTCCTTAGCCACTTAACCTCGCCTTATCCCTAAGCACGAGATGGTTCAACTATAAACTAGAGAACACGCTTTTATCTCTTTCGTATACTTAACTCTCCCGATGCTAAGTAAATAGATAACCTCACAATGCTCTCCCGATGCTCTTGCAAGATGTTAAAACCAAGATAAAAGAACTTGAAGTTTATTTTATTGAAACTGAAAAATCCTAAAACAAAGCAACCCTTGCAACTACTTTACAAAACAACCCGTAGCCCTAGGGGGAAATTAGAACATGTCGGAGACAGGTTAACGGCAGGGTTTTGGTTTCGGTTATGGGGTAGTCGGCTCTATCCTAGGTTTAATCTATGCCCTTTATATAAGCTTTGGGCTCAAGTTATCTAAGGTAACAAGGATTACAACTTTAATTAAAAGTAAGACTCTAATAAAGATTAAATCTCTAAAGTATCCTACTTTCTAGCCGCCTCCTTGCTTTTAGGGATTTCCTCTCCTTTGAGCTTTGGCTTGACATATCTTTTGATCCGGGGCTTGGAAAATTATTTGTCTGCCACACGACAGACGAGCAGATTTTTCTCTATCTATCGATGTCCACTTCATTTTTCCTCTTCAATAATCTGCTGTCATCATGCTGTCGTGACGGGTCCATGACAGGTTCGTCTTCTTCAGCTGCTTGTTCAGTTCCGCCTTCCTGCTTATCTGCCCTTCGCCTGCCTTCATCGTCCACCTTGGCAGTTACCTGTAAAATATATCATCTTTTAGTAGAATCCGTGCCTTTTATATAATTGTATTGAAAACTAACCTAAATGCAATGCAATGATGCTTGAATGCGGCAGAAATATGGGTTAAAAAGGGTGTAAATAATAGAACTTTTACACACTCAACACCTATTCTTCTTGACTCCTTTATTTCCTAAAAACAGAAAACATAAAAACATTATCGAATAAAATAAACCTTATTTCCTAATAAATAATAAATAATGAAAATAAATATAAAAAAATTAAGTTAAATTAGGGATGCCTTGTGGGGCATCTCCTAAGGTAACCACTTCCTGTATTCCTGGGGCTTCAGTCCCCTGATAATGCTTGAGGTGTTGTCCGTTGACTTTGAATTGGTGCCCGTCTTTTAACGATCGGATTGTGATGGCACCATGGGGAAAAACTTGTACAGCTTGGAACGGGCCAGACCATCTAGATTGTGATGGCACCATGGGCTTCAGTCTCCTAAGAGTTTTAGTCTAGAATTGAACAACAATACAAGCTGCCCTGGGCAGAACTGTCGTGGCAGCAACTTCCTATCATGCCACTTCTTAGTCTTCTCCTTGTAAATTCTTGCATTGTCGTAGGCCATTGTCCGTATTTCTTCAATTTCGTTCAGATCTAACAGCCTTTTCTGGCCTGCCTTGTCCAAGTCCAAATTCACTGCCTTGATTGCCCAATATGCTCTGTGCTCTATCTCGACGGGCAGGTGACAGGTTTTTCCATAAATCAATCGGTATGGAGACATGCCCAATGGAGTCTTAAAAGCTGTCATATATGCCCATAATGCATCATTGAGGAGTAAAGACCAATCTTTCCTAGTTGGCTTAACCATCTTTTCAAGAATGTTCTTAACTTCCCTATTAGATATTTCAGCTTGTCCATTGGTTTGTGGGTGGTATGTTGTCGCGATCCGATGCTTGACACCATATTTCTTCAAGGCGGCAGCAATAACCCTATTGTCAAAATGTCTCCCTTCTTCACTGATAATCCTCTTAGGGATGCCAAATCTAGAAAAAATGTTTTTGTGTAGAAACTTTTGGACTGTCTTGGCATCATTCTTTTGAGTGGCGATAGCTTCAACCCACTTAGAGACATAATCCACTGCTAGGAGGATGTATAAATTTCCACATGAAGATGGAAAAGGTCCCTTAAAATCAATCCCCCAAACGTCGAAGATTTCGACTTCTAGAATGTTCTGCAGTGGCATCTCGTTTCTCCTCGAGATGTTACCTGTCCGCTGGCACCTGTCACAGTTCTTGTAGAAGTCTTGTGCATCTTTATACAGTGTCGGCCAGTAGAACCCTGACTGCAGCACCTTGGCAGCAGTTTTGTTACCTCCTAAGTGTCCTCCATATTGTGAAGCATGGCAGTGATGAAGAATGTCTTCTTGCTCTTCTTGTGGTACACACCTCCTTATAACTTGATCTGCACATAGTTTGAAAAGAAGAGGTTCGTCCCAATAATAATGCTTAACATCATTTTGGAACCTCTTCCTGGCTTGATAATTAAGATCAGAAGGAAGTATTCCGCTAACTATAAAATTAACGAAATCAGCATACCAGGGGAGTTCAGAAGACTTACCTGCCGCCATGGCTATCGCGGCAGCGATTGCAGCAGCAAAGAGCTGCTCATCTGGGAAGGTCTCCAGTATGTTTGTCTCATCTATTGGCAGACTCTGTCCCTTCTCCAACCTTGACAAGTGATCTGCCACCTGATTTTCTGTCCCTTTTTTGTCCTTGATTTCAAGGTCGAATTCTTGCAATAGCAAGATCCACCGTATCAATCTAGGTTTTGCATCCTTTTTCGCGAACAAATACTTCAGGGCAGAATGGTCTGTGTGCACTATTACCTTCGTCCCAAGTATGTAAGAACGAAACTTGTCAATGGAGAACACCACAGCTAATAACTCCTTTTCTGTGGTGGTGTAGTTTACTTGGGCATCATTCAGTGTCTTGCTGGCATAATATATGACATGGAATAGTTTATCTCTGCGCTGCCCAAGTGCTGCCCCGACAGCATAGTCACTAGCATCACACATAATCTCAAATGGCTGTGTCCAGTCTGGTGGCTGTACTATTGGGGCTGTTACCAGTTTTTCCTTCAGAACCTTGAATGCTTCAGTACATTCATCATTAAAGTCAAAGGGTCGGTTCTGCTCTAAAAGATGGCATAGGGGTTTGGTGATTTTTGAGAAATTTGCAATGAATCTCCGATAAAACCCAGCATGCCCTAAGAAACTTCTAATGCCCTTGACTTTGGTTGGTGGCGGCAGCTTCTCAATTACCTCAATCTTGGCCCTGTCGACTTCTATCCCACGGCAGCTAATCTTATGGCCAAGGACTATCCCTTCATCCACCATAAAGTGGCATTTTTCCCAATTCAAAACGAGATTTTCTTTTTCACATCTTTCAAGTACCTTTTGTAGATTGCGTAGGCAGCTCTCAAATCGTCTCCAAAGACTGAAAAATCATCCATAAAAATCTCAAGGAAGTCCTCCACCATATCGGAGAATATGGCCATCATGCACCTTTGGAAGGTGGCGGGTGCATTACATAGTCCAAACGACATTCTCCTAAAAGCATACGTTCCGTATGGGCATGTGAAGGTCGTCTTTTCTTGATCCTCCGGTGCGATGGCAATTTGATTATAACCTGAGTAACCATCAAGAAAACAATAGTAAGGTTTACCCGCTAATCTATCAAGCATTTGATCAATAAAGGGTAAAGGAAAGTGGTCCTTTCGGGTAGCTTTGTTAAGCTTCCGATAGTCCATACAAACCCTCCAACCAGTCACAGTCCTGGTTGGGATTAACTCATTGTTCTCATTGGTTATCACAGTCATTCCTTCTTTCTTTGGAATGCATTTCACTGGGCTCACCCATTTGCTGTCGGAGATGGCATAAATAATACCAGCATCTAACCATTTGATTATTTCCTTACGCACCACCTCTTTCATCGCATGGTTTAGCCGCCTTTGGGCATCAATGGTCGGCTTATGATCTTCCTCTAGAAGGATTTTGTGCATGCATAACGCCGGACTAATGCCTTGAATGTCAGCAATCGTCCATCCAATCGCCTTTTTGTGATGTCGTAGCATGCCTATTAGCTGCCGTTCCTGTTCCTGCGGCAGCTTAGAAGAGATGATTACGGGAAACGTATCATTTGAACCAAGAAAAGCATATTTTAGCTGCCCTGGCAGGGGCTTCAGTTCTAAGGCAGGTGGTTCAACAGTAGATGGATTTTGGATTAAATGGTTATCCGAAGTATAATTTAAAGGTTCGAACAACTTACCTGGTCGATTGCCTAACCAGTTTACCTCCTCCTGATCTTCAGCATCAGATGTATCGGATTCAGAGGAGTTGCTGTCGTGACAGTCCTGTAGGTGGCTGCCGCGGCAGTGACCAAATTTAATATCGTGACAGCCCGACCTGATGCAAGGTTGATCAAGGGTAACGTCAGTGATAGCCTTGCATTCCTCGTCCACATCAGCATGTTTCATTGCTTGGAGAACATTCAACTTAATCTCTTGATCGTTCACTCGCATGGTGAGTTCTCCTTTCTCCACATCAATTAGCGATCTTCCCGTGGCTAAGAAGGGTCGCCCAAGAATGACTGGTGCGTTTTCAACTGCTTCACAATCTAAAACAAGAAAGTCAGCAGGAAATATAAATTTATCCACTCTTACCAGAATATCTTCGATTTTTCCTTCGGGGTGAACATAAGAGCGGTCTGCCAGCTGCAGAGTTACTGTCGTGGGTCGCGCCTTTCCAATACCTAATTTCTGAAAAACAGATTTTGGCATTAAATTAACACTAGCACCAAGATCACAAAGTGCCTTACCCACAAATTTATTTCCGATTACGCAAGGTATGATGAAGCTCCCCGGATCCTTCTTTTTCTGGGGTGGCTGCCGATGAAGAATACTCATGCAACCTTCTGTCATCTTTACCGTTTCAAACTCCCCAAGTTTAGATTTCTTTGACATGACATCCTTGAGAAATTTGGCATAACCGGGCATCTCCCTAATGGCATCTAATAGCGGAATATTAATATGAACCTGCTTAAAAATATCATAAATCTTTTTGAGTTGAGATTCTTGCTTAGCTTGCTGTATCCGTTAGGGAAAAGGCGGTGGGGGACGGTAATCAGCAATACGTCCTTCCCACTGCATACGAATCTGAGGAGGTTTAGGTTCATCAATTTTCTCCTCTATCGCTTCTGCTGTCGTGACAGGCTCTTCGGCAGCAGTCTGTTTTTCACCTGTCGGGGCAGCTTCCTCGGCAGGTTTATCCAAGGCTGGTTTTCTTACTGTCTCAGCTTCTTTTTCCGGCCCTGGTAGTTTCTTCCCACTCCTAGTAGTAATAGCTTTACACTGCTCATGTGTGGGCTGCCTAGCATTTTCAGTATTACTAGGGAATCCTCCAGTCTGCCTCGGCTTAATATGTTGGGAAACCTGACCCATTTGTGTCTCCAAATATTTCAGAGTCGCTTCATGATTCGTCATCCTCATCTCTGTTTTATCCATGAAATTCTCTGTCTTCTTGACAAACTGATTCATATTCTCAATATAAGTACCTGTCTGAGACATAAAAGTGGCTAGAGTTTGTTCCAGTATACTGCTCGTGGCAGCTGGTTGCTGCTGTTGCTGCGGCGGCGGCAGTTGCTGTCGCGTTAGCAATCTAGGTCCTCCCTGATTATGATTGTGTGTTTGAGGATTCAGGGCATTATTAGGATTACTCCAAGAAAACTTGGGATCCTTCCTTCAATTGGGATTATAGTTGTTGGAATTGTAATTTGGCTTGTAATTTCCAACATATTTTCCCTCTTCTAACTGTATTGGGCACTCATCCCGACTATGATTTCCCTCACAGATGTCACACACCTCCTCAACAGCAAATCCATGTTGTCCATCATCATTCAATAACCTTTTCATTGCTTTAGTAAGGAATGCTACCTGTGATTTCATCGTGCTATCGGCTTCATAATCCTTGACAGCAAGTACCCGTTTACCCCTTCTTCTTGCAGTCGGAAACTCCTCCTCATTCTTAGCCAGATTTTTCAAAACATGTAGTGCCTCGTCCGGATCTTTATCCAATAATAGTCCATTTGCTGATGAATCAATTCGAATACGAGTTTGTAAGTTGACATCATTATAAAACTTTGTTATCTGATTCCAGACGGGGAATCCATGCATTGGGCAGTTCCGTAGAAGAGTAGTAAATCTGTCCCAGTCCTCGTGCATCGGCTCGTCATCTTCCTGTTGAAAAGTAGCAATTTCATTACGTAATCGCTCATATAAATGTGAAGGATTAAAACGAGATAAAAATTCACGAGATAAATCTGCCCAAGTTCGAATTGAACCCGGCGTAAGTTTATTCCACCAAGTTTTAGCTCTGTCCCTCAATGAATGAGGAAATAATCGAAGCCTCAGTATCTCCGGATTAACTCCTGGCAGTCTAAACGAACCACATATCTCTTGGAACGTCTTTAGATGCTCCCTAGCATCCTCTGTAACAGCACCACTAAACTGCCCAACATTGTTGATCATACTAAACATGACAGGTTTAAGCTCGAAGTTGTCAACATCAATATCCGGCAATGTGGTCTCCAGCTCTACATGATCGTTCAACATGTAGTCACGGCATGACCGTCGTCCGGCGACAGCAGGGTTACCGGCATGCGGTATAACATCGCCAGCAGGTGGGTCGTCTCCTACGTGGGCCATCTTCTCTAGCTGTTCTTCAAGGTATTCATTCCTGGCTAAAAGGTGACGAAGTTGTTTCTTGAGATTGAAGGAACGTTCAACTTCCGGATCTAATGGATACTCAGGATCTTTACCTCGATTAGATCTGCGCATAAACAAGAAAACCTTGTGAAAAGCAAGAGTTGAATGCACCAACGCAAAATAGAAAAAGAAAAATAAAAACAAAAACAAAAACAAAAGGTGCAATAAAAGAAAGGTAGAGTTATGTTGCCAATCCCCGGCAACGGCGCCAAAAACTTGTTGCGTGTAAAATAGTCTATCGCAATGGTAGTGCAAGTATACACGACGTAAGTAGTAAAGTGATACGAAGTATCGGATATCGTCTCCACAAAGATTGGGCTAATAGCTTCACCTTAGTTCACTGCACGAAAGTAAAGGAAATAGTTGAGAAAGTTGTCACGAGAATAATAAAGTAAACGAAAATAAAAGAGTAGAAATATCAAACACACCAACTCAGTACTTCAAGTTTGGCAAGAATCCCAAATTTGCCTTGGCCTATCCCTAGGTCCAAGTCTATCGATGATCGCGTCTTTGACGATACCTCCCGGCGTGAATCGAAGGATGAACACCGATGTGTATGAATTCTTCTTTAGCCACTTATCCTCGCCCTATCCCTAGGCACGAGATAGTTCAACTATAAACTAGAGAACTTGCTCTTACTTCTTTCGTATACTTAACTCTCCCGATGCTAAGTAAATGGATAACCTCACAATGCTCTCCCGATGATCTTGCAAGATATTAATAACCAAAATAAGAGAACTTGAAGTTTATTTTATTGAACTTGAAAATTCCTAAAACAAAACAACTCTTGCAACTACTTTACAAATCAACCCGTGGCCCTAGGGGGAATTTAGAACATGTCGACGGCGGGTAAACGGCTAGGGGTTTTTTGGTTGTCGGTTATGGGGTAATCGGCTATTGTCTCATCCTAGGTTAAAATACATGCCCTTATATAAGCTTTGGGCTCAAGTTATCAAAGTTAACAAGGATTACAACTTTAATTTAAAGTATGATTCTAATAAAGACTTAATCTTCAAGGATCCTACTTTCTAGTCGTCCTCCTTGTTTCTTGGGATTTTCTCTCCTTGAGCTTTTGGCTTGACATATCTTTTGATCCGGGGCTTGGAAAAATATATGGTTTTCACACGACAGACGAGCAGAATTTTCTCTATCTATCGAGGTCCACTTTGCTTTTTCTCCACTATCTTGTTGTCGTCCTCTGCTGTCACGGCAGCACCATGGCTGCATCGTCCTCTTTGTCTGCTTGTTCAGTTCAGCTCTTCTGCTTCTCTGCCCTGCGCCCGCCTTCTCCGTCTACTATGGAAGCAACCTGCAAAATCAGACATCTTTTAGTAGAATCTGTGCCTTTAATATATTTGTGATGTTTTGCTGTAAACTAACCTAAATGCAATGAAATGATGCTTGAATGCAGCAGAAATATGGGTTAAAAAGGGTGTAAATAATAGAACTTTTACACACTCAACAGTTACAACTCTCCCTCCCCCCCTTAAGAAATTTCGTCCTCGAAATTTACCTTGAGGAAAAAGGTACGAAAACTGCTTCTTCATATCATCCTTCCTTTCCCACGTGGCTTCCTCAACACCACGGTGCTTCCACAACACCTTAACCAATTCAATGGTCTTGCCTCGAAGAACTTTATTGTCCAAATCCAGAATTTTAACTGGTTCCTCATCATAGGTCAAGTCTAGATTCAACTCCACTTCCCCCACAGGCATAACATGCGAAGGATCCGATTTATACCTCCGAAGCATATAGACATGAAACACATCATGAATCTTTTCCAACTCTTGTGGAAACCTCAGCTTGTACGCAACAGGACCCACACGCTCAATCACCTCATATGGTCCAATATACCTAGGGCTCAACTTAGCCTTCCGGCCAAACCTCATCACCTTCTTCTAAGGCGAAACCTTCAAGAACACACGGTCACCTACCACAAACTCAATCTCCTTACGCTTCAAATCCGCGTAAGACTTATGTCGATCAGAAGCTGCCTTCAATCGCTCACAAATGAGCTTCACCTTCTCGGTGGTTCCCTTCAACAAAGTCGGCATCAAAACCAACTTCTGACCCGTTTCAGCCCAGCAAAGAGGAGTTCTGCACTTCCTCCCGTACAAGGCTTCATAAGGTGCCATTTGAATACTTGTCTGGTAGCTATTGTTATAAGAAAACTCCACCAAAGGCAAATGCTTCTCCCAAGATCCTTGAAACTCAATCACACAGCATCTCAACATATCTTCCAGCACTTGGATAACACGCTCAGACTGTCCATCTGACTGTGGATGATAAGAAGTACTGAAATTCAACCGTGTACCCAAAGCTTGATGCAAACACTCCCAGAAACGCGACGTAAACCTCGGATCTCTATCTGACACTATAGACTTTGGCACACCATGCAGTCGCACAATCTCAGTAATGTACAACTCTGCAAGCTTGTCCAAGGTATACGTAGTATGCACAGGTAAGAAATGCGCACACTTCGTAAGGCGATCCACAATCACCCACACTGAATTCTTCTTCGATGGTGACAAAGGCAAACCAGACACGAAGTCCATGGTAATCCTTTCCCACTTCCACTCAGAAATCCTCAACGGTTGCAACAACCCAGAAAGAAACTGATGCTCAGCCTTAACTCGCTGACAAACCATGCACTTACTCACGTACTCCGTAACATCTTTCTTTAAACCCACCCAATAGTACTCATCCTTAAGATCACGATACATCTTTGTACTACCATGGTGCATAGCAAAAGGACTACTATGAGCTTCAGTCAGAATAGTATGCCTCAACTCAGCATCATTCGGCACTACCATCCGACTCCCAAAACATAGAACCCCATCATCATTAAAGCAAAAATCCGATGGTCTATCCTCAGCAATATCCTGAACATGTGGCACCAAAGAATCATCCAACAACTATTTGTCCTTTATCAACTGAACCAAAGATGACTTCACTTGCAATTCAGCCACAAGACCCCCATCTCGCGAAATGCTCAAGCTGGCAAACATAGCCCTCAACTCCACTGCCACTTTTCTACTCAAGGCATCTGCCATAACATTACCTTTTCCCGGATGATACTCGGTCGTCAGATCGTAATCTTTAAGCAACTCCACCCAACGCCGTTGCCTAAGATTCATCTCTTTTTAAGACATCAGATACTTCAAACTTTTTTAATCTGTGTACACAGTACACTTCTCACCATACAGGTAATGTCTCTAAATTTTCAAAGCAAAGACCACCGCAGCTAACTCAATATCATGCGTAGGATAATTGCGCTCATGCACCTTCAACTGACGCGATGCATAAGTCACCACCTTACCCTCTTGCATCAACACACACCCCAACCCAACATAGGATGAGTCATTGTACACTACAAACTCTTTCCCTGATTCAGGTTGAACCAAGATAGGAGCTTGTGTCAAAAATGCCTTAAGCTTCTCAAAAGCCTGTTGTCTTGCCTCTGTCCACTCATACTTGACATCATTTTGCAACAACTTCGTTAAAGGTGCAGCAATCTTTTAAAATCCATCCACAAACCTCTAATAGTATCCTGCCAACCCAAGGAAACTACGGACTTCATGAAGAGACTTAGAAGGCTTCCAATTCATCAACGCCTCAATCTTTTGAGGATCAACATGAATCCCCTTAGCAAAAACAACATGACCAAGGAAAACAACTTCCCTAAGCCAGAACTCACACTTGCTCAGCTTAGCATAAAGTCGAATCTCCAACAGCGCCTGCAACACAATCCGCAAATGCCCTTCATGCTCCTCCTCAGTACGAGAGTACACAAGGATATCATCAATGAACACCACAACAAACTTGTCCAAGTATTCATGGAACACTCTATTCACCATGTCCATAAAAGCTGCTGGAGCATTCGTTAAGCCAAACGGCATCACAAGGAACTCATAATGCCCATACCTCGTCTTAAAGGCTGTTTTTGGCACATCCACATCCTTCACCTTGAGCTGGTAATAACCTAACCTTAAGTCAATCTTAGAGAACACAGCCGCTCCCCAAAACTGATCAAAAAGATCATCAATCCTCGGCAAAGGATACCGATTCTTGATAGTCAACTTGTTCAGCTGACGATAATCAATGCACATTCTCATAGTGCCATCCTTCTTCTTCACAAACAAGACCGGTGCACCCCAAGGTGACACACTCGGCCGAATGAAACCACGATCAAGCAACTCCTGAAGTTGCGTCTTCAGCTCCTTCAACTCCTTAGGTGTCATTCGGTAAGGAGCAATGGACACTGGAGTTGTGTTTTCATACAACTCAATTCCAAACTCCACCTCTCGACTAGGAGGCAATCCAGGTAACTCCTTCGGAAACACCCCAGAAAACTCTCGCACAGTCCTGATATCCTGAACTCGCAACTCCTTAGAGCTAGGATTCATCACAAAGGCCAGATAAGCCTCACAACCTTGCCTCAGCATTCGGCTTGCTTCCAACGAAGACACCACATTGACAAGAAACTTCACATTCTCACCAACCACCACTACCTCGTAATCATCCGCAAGCTTCAACGAAACTCGCTTGTTCTCAAAATCCACTACAGCTCGATGTTCAACAAGCTAATCCATACCAAGGATTACATCAAAACCGTAGAATGGCAATTCCATGAGATCAACAAGAAAAACATGGTTTTACACTACCAAAGGACATCTTCTATACAACTTCCGTGTCACAACGGTCTCACCAAAGGAACTAGTTACACGCATACCAACATCCAAAGACTCATCAGGTAAACCAAGCAATTGAGCATGTTCACGCAATATGTATGAGTGTGTAGATCCAAAATCAATCAAGGAAAGTAATGATAAGGATTGCAAAGTAAAGGTACCTGCGATCACATCCGTATCATTTCTCCCCTCACGCCGAGCATACACTCGAGCCTGGCCACCACCCTGAGGTTGAACAGCCACCACATTCGCCACATTCCTCCCACCATCATCTCGGCGCTGGAAAGTACCACGGCCGCGCCCACGACCTCTATGTGGTGCAACTACCCCAGGAGCACGTCTCTGACCACCACCAGCCAACAAAGGACACTCCCTCCTCATGTGGTCTACCGAACCACATTTCCAGCATGAATTATCGGTCACTGCTACAGGAGCCTGAACCTCCCTCGCTGCTCGAGGACAATCTCGCCTCAAATGGCAACATGATCCACACATCCAGCACGTGTTCTGATCAGCACTCATCCTATCTCCCTGAACAGGTGCACCATGCCCTTCATTACCACGCCTAGCAGAAGACTGATACCTCTTATCTCGTCCTCTCTTGTTCCATCCACCACCGGAACTATACTCAGCAGCAAGCATGAAAGTCTTTACGTCCGTCACCAAACCATATTGGAAACGTTAACACCTCTCCCGCTCATCAGGGATTAGCTCAGGTGCGTACTGACTAAGGCGGACGAACTGAACCTCATATTCAGCCACTCTCATGCTTCCTTGCACAAGAGACATAAATTCTCTTTTCTTCTCATCCAGGTATCGCACACCCAGATACTTCCGCTTGAACGCGTTCAGAAAGAACGTCCAAGTCACATCATTCTCCTCAATTCCGGAAACAGTGGTCGTCCACCACGTATACGCATCATCATGCAGCAGTGATACCACACAACCCAACTTCTGCACATTGGTGCTTTCCAACCAAGATTCAGAACCTTCAGGAGATAAACCTCTGAACTCAGTCCCTCCCAGACTGCGAAAACGTTCCAAAGGCAATCTCAAGTTAGCATCACCCTGATGGCAGCTCCGTGAGCTCCAGCTACTGCTGCCTGAAAGGCTCCAGCAATAGCTTGTATCAAAACAGTCATGTCAGGAGCAGCTTTCCCCTGCACACCTTCAGGTCTAGCAACCCCAGCACCAGCACCAACACCAGCATTTTCACCTCCAGCACCACCACTGCCGGGTGGTCCACCACCAGGGGGAGGAGGTAAATCCACAACATTCTTAGCATGTTCCTCATTCTCGTTTTGAGCCATAGCTCTTGTATTCATCCTCATCTCTGTATGAGGCCCCATTTATAAGAAAAAGCAATGCACTGACACAAATGCAATAAACATAATTAGTCTCAATAAGGTAATTAATCCAAGTACTCAAGCTCAATTTCCAAAAACAATTCCTTTCATTAGTTTTGATTTGGCAATGGGTTCCCCTAACATGCTTCAACATAGCATAGCATCACAATTGCAACCATACATCACAATTCAAACATCATTCTTTCATCCAAGAAGCATATCATGCAAATACTCGTACATCACCCACATAACCATTCCCATTTACACGAGAACTCAGCTCTGATACTACCAAATGTAACCCCCTTAGCCCGGCCTAGACGGTTGACCCGAACTATGAAGATTACACGGGGAAAACCAAAGTCAACCCAAAAGTCAACCTTGATTAACGACCCTTTTTTTTCTTTTTAATCTTTTCTAGATGCACGTTAACACTAAGCGAACACTTGAGCAACATATACGAAGAAAGCACAGCGATCAGATTTGAATAAGGGACTCAAAATCATAAAATACAAATATTAGGGACAAAAATGTAAATTCTGAAATTTAGGAGGTCTAACTGATTTTAAGGTTACCAGTATTTAATTAGTCATATTCCATGCTTCCCTATCAAATTTCACCTTAAACGGACATCCCAAGCTCATGCAATTGTAAAAACAACGTTCGGGACTAAAACGTAAAGATTGCAAACCTCAACACCATTGAAATCGGTGCCCAACGGTCACCTGTTTCAAAACGGTGTTGACCGTTCCAAAACACGGGTTCGTTTCGAGACTTGTTCCGAAACAGGGCCTTCCAGTGGCCAAACCGTTTCGAAACGCCAGTGCCCGTTTCGATACGGTTTGCCCAGAAGTTGCAGAGTTTGCTGGTTTTTCATGCATAAACCCAATCAAACACTTCCTAATGACCCTCTAATCATACCAACAAGTCATCATTCACATATGGCATATGATTATAACCCCTAAACACATCTATAGCATCAAACATGAAATTCCACATGTCTATAGGCATGCATCCTATTATCCAAACCAATCAATCAACCAAACTCCAAATTGAGCATCAAAAGGCCAATTACAAATCCAAAACATCAAAAGCATCATGCCTCAAACTAGGGAGTCCAAAACCTCTCCCAAAACACATCTTAGGTTCCCATTGCCAAATTACCAAAACTAATAGTGTGCGAAAACATCACCATACATGAGCTTAGTTCCCTTGGACACTCTTGCCTCCTTGTTGCCCATTAAAACTTCAATTATATGCATTGTTGGTTCAAGAGAGAGAGCGTAAGCACAATTGCTTAGTGAGGCATGCTCTAAAGAAACAACACAATAATGCATTTTACAAAACACTTTCAACAAAGCCTTTAAACACATACTCATCACTTTTCATGCAACCTTGCATACATAACAAGCATCTCGTGCTTCATTATAATCAACACATCATATTGGCTTTTGAGTGATAATTCATAACCATTTATAACTCAAAACACAATCGGATACGCGGATTACAAGCGTTGTCCCACACGCTTCATACACACTATCGAACAACATAAGGTGGAGTTTATCGGTACAATCACAACCCCTCCACATCACTCATCGATGGTTGTATAATTCCACTAACGAGTGCAAGGGACACATAACATAAGATCCACACACGGACTTTTAACCACCGTTGTGATCTTACCTCACTCGTTAGGGTACTTGGGTGGAGTTTACGGTACAATTACAACCCCTCAACATCCAAGGCGACTTTATTCACGGTGTACCCAATCCTATAGCCGGCTAACTATATCTGATTCAAGTACTTTAAAACCATAACATCACTTGCCAATATACATCATATAACATCAACAACTCACTGTTTTAAAGCATTAAACAAATCCATTTAACATCATGCATCTCTATGCATCAAATCCATATTTACAATATGTCAAACCAAGGATCTCTTACCTTGAGCATCCTTAAACACATGGCTTTCAAAACCAGCATTAACCATGCTAAAACATGCTTTTAAAACAGAATTTAAACATGCAATTACAACCAATGCATCGAACCACTACAAGGCGCATTCAATGGAGTTTTTCTGAAAACATACTCTTGAGCTTAGTTAAGTTGTTTAGACTTAAACTAAGCTCCCAAAACCTTCAAATAAGTGTTCCAAAGATGGAAACCAAACTCCACTCACCAATTCCGTTTCGCAAGCTTGCCGAAACGCCGATCAAGCCTCCGGATCAACTCCAAAGGTGTCCGAAGATGTCTCCCATGTTTTTAACACACCAAAGCAGAGGATTAATGCATCATCATGCATTAAAATCTTCAGCCATCACACCTAAACTCGCTGCTCTAACCAAAACCAACATTTCAGCTACCAAACACAACCGAAATCACCTCCAAACTCTTCCAAAACTTAACCCATCCAAGATCCATCACTTCTAACCATTTCTAAACATCAATCAATATCCAAAATAAACCTAAACTCGTCCTTATATCTCCAGATATAAGAGAACACCAGATCACCTCAAAAACCACCATTTTCATAAGCAAAAACTTAGGAAATACAACCTATTTGGGATTGCATTGATAAAACCTCATTTACACATCATTAGACATCCAAAATACATTTAAGAATCATCTCAAAACAGAGCCCAAACAATCACAATGAAATTCTTCAAGATTTCTTCCAAATCTTGAGTTTTAAGCCAAAATCAAGTTCCTATCATTAAAACCATTTATAAAACTTAATTTAAGGATTGATAACTTGGGAATTTCAGTAAAGAACTGAGTATTTATAGGAGAAGAACAATCTTACCTCTAAATGGTGATTTCTCCTTGATTTGAGCCAATTTTCTTGAAAATCCAATGAGGAAATCAAAAGGATTTGATGCTAGATTGATTAGGAAATAATTGATGATTGAAATCTCATCAATTGAAATGAAAATCAATGAAAAGGTTGCTGGAGAAAAGTGTTTGGATGATGGAATTTTGAGAGAAAAAGAAATGAGAAAATTTTAAGAAAAGGTAGTTATGAAATTCTCAAAAGTAGTTTCCCTTTTTCTTTTAATTAATTAAAACATAAATTAACTCACTCAAATTAAAGAAAAATCTAGAGAAATCATTTTTGGGTAAATTAGCTCCTTAAAGATTCAAAGTTTCAATCCTTACAAAACAGTCACCACTAAACCTTTCAAAAATCGCATTTTAGTCACTACTCCAAAATATAGTATTTCCAAACCTTATTATGTAAATTGATTTCACCACTCTCTTATATATATTAAAAGAGGATTTTTAGATATTTTTCCATATTTTTAAAGCATCCCAAACTAGGCTTTCCCTAAAACCTCCTTTTATATTCGAACCGAAAATCAGACCGGTTCGGTTCAAACCCTAAACTTTTAAGCCCAAAATTGGGGTGTTACATATGTAATCCTTCAAACACCAAACACATACATGTTAGTCCAACATTCAAATCATAAAATCAACAACATATAAGTCCAACAACCGCAGCATATAAACTCCACATTACAACTAAAATATAGGGTATAAACCTCCCTAAAAATGTGGTACACATTTTCTTATTAGTAGAAATAAAACTAGGTTTTCATACTCAATCAAGTTTCTTGTTCTTGGATCTTTTTTGCCGTCACAATGCAGCCTTCAACTTTATTTCTCTGCATCAATGAGAAAAAAAAGAGCGTAATGTCACGCCTCACCAGGTCGAACCGAAGCAAGCCGAGGGGCACACCCGTCAGGGTGCACCGAGAAGCACCGAGGTGCCCCACCTAGGTGCGCTACGCGCGCCCGAGGAGCCCCACCCAGGTGCTCATGAACCAACGAAGGCAAAATGAGAAGCCTTGAGCATTTTATGGCCAAGGATGATCCAAGGAAGGATCTAGAATGGCCTAGTGAGCTCCAAACGTTTCCACACAACTCTGAGGGGTTCCAGAACGTTCCACAATCATCTAGGCTCATCTAGAGGGACCTAGAAGACCCGAGAGACTCGGTAAAGCTCGGGACAAGTCCAGAAGGCTCGGGACAACTCCGGACATCTCCGAAACATTCTAGAAACCTATAGACATAGGTAGAACTATAGGAACTATCTAGAATAGTAGAGATGTATATAGATAAGTATGGACTTATCTAGAAATATCTAGGCACCTTAGATATTTTGGGAGGCAAACTCCTAACCGTTGGATCAAATAGATCCCAACCGTCCGTTGAGGAGGTGGGTGCCTATAAATAGGGCCACCCCTCTCATTTGTAAATCACCCAAGAAATCCTCTTGTAAAGCATACTTGTAAAGCTTCCGTTGCTTAATACAAGGTTCTTTCCTTGTAAACTCGTTTGCTATTTG
This sequence comes from Hibiscus tridactylites, assembly GCA_958450335.1. Classification (NCBI taxonomy): domain Eukaryota; kingdom Viridiplantae; phylum Streptophyta; class Magnoliopsida; order Malvales; family Malvaceae; genus Hibiscus; species Hibiscus tridactylites. The sequence goes on from OY288287.1 coordinate 26,139,283, forward strand.
TGTGTGCCATAGCGTTGCGACATTAAGGCTGACTAGCATCGTGCCGAGAGTGCTAGTGCCGCACGGATTTGAGTTTGAAAGAATAAGTCCATGACAGTTGGTATCAGAGCGTGTTACAATCGCTTGGGAGGATGGCCAAGACCGTCAAGAACCAATTCGCTAGCCCGTCGGAGACCGAGGTCACGCATGACCAAGGTGGGCAAGAAGTAATTGTCGACCTTGCGGAAGGAAGGCCTCGTGCCAAATCCAAGGACGTACTCTCTAGCTTGGAGTCGCACTTGACTCGCGTGGAGGAAGGCGTATCGGGCATGGGTGCCCATGTGGACGACCTTCAAGAACGGATTGAAGGCCTCGAGGCGGAGGATGCCGAGATCCACACGGCCGTGAGGGCCATGAAGATCAAGCTAGAGGAGACCCTGCGCGCGGATATGGGTGAAGTACGCGACGCACTCATGGTAGAACTCACAAAGCTACGTGAGTCGTTTCAACGTGAACTTGACAACATGCATGCCCAACTAGAAGCATTGCAAGGCAACCTAGCCTTGTGTAAACGTGCTATGGCAGTCGGGCCAAGCACCACCGTGGAGGCTAGAAGGGTCGAGGTGCCCAAGCCTCAAACCTTTCTGGGGTCACGCAACGCCAAAGAAGTAGACAACTTCTTGTATGGCTTAGAGCAATACTTAGAAGCCGTTGGCATCAAGGAGGATGCCTCTAAAGTCCAGACCGCGACCTTATACCTCACCGACACCGCCATGCTTTGGTGGAGGAGGAGGCGTCTTGATATTGAGAGAGGTATGTGCACCATCTCTACCTTCAGTAATTTTAAAAGGGAGCTCAAACGACAATTCTATCCGGAGAATGCCGAGGATGAAGCAAGGGCACGATTGCGAAGGCTTAAGCAAACGGGGAGCATCCAAGACTATTTCAAAGAGTTCACTAGCTTGGTGCTCGAGATCCCTGATCTCTCCGACAAAGATTCACTCTTTAACTTTGTCCATGGACTCCAACCATGGGCCAAGACTGAGTTAAGGCGTCGTAGGGTGCAAAACCTTTCCGATGCCATCGCCGTAGCCGAGAGCCTCATTGATTACTCAAGCCACAAGGAGTCCACCCCCAGGCCAAAGGATGACAAGGATGGCCATGCCAAAGGTGGGGGAGAGATGAGCCATCACAAAGAGAGTCGCAAGGACGAGGACACACCGAAGCACAAAGGCTCGTCCTCATGGAGGGACAAAGACCGAGGTAGGTCTAAAGACTCTCATAGTGCCAAGAAGTCACCACCAAACGGTTGCTTCATCTGTGATGGTCACCACCGGACGCGGGAATGTCCACAACATCAAGCACTCAGTTCGCTCCTAGCCAAGCATCAAGAGGGAAGCGATGCCGACGAAGGTAGTGATGCCGAAGTGGGTCAAGGTGCACAAATGGGATCCATACAACTCATTTCATCACTTCAATCAGCAAGGGACACCAAGAGAAACGAGGGAAGTTCCATCCCCAAGGGACTTAAGCCAGGGTCAAGGATCGACGTGGAGCACAAGGGCGACCCATCATCTCTGAAGGCCGAGGGTAAGGCCGAGTCACCGACCAAGCTTGCACGGGATAAGAAAGGTGGCGTCACCAAGGACAAGCCCACGAGAGGGAATCGTGGCAACGCAAAGGCTAAGTCCGCGATAAAGGCTAGCACGAGGGTAAAATGCTACCTATGTGAAGGACCTCATGTGATGAGGTCATGTCTGATATGAAAGCGTCTTGTTGCCTTCATCAAAGGGGTTGATGGTAAGGCACGACCATATACGATTGCCCAGGATCAAGCTGCCAAGCCGAGGGTGAAGACGAGGAAAGCTAGGAGCCGAGGGAGGCACACCAGCAACACCCCAGCACCTCGACCGAGACGCGACGAGGGCGTCACGAGATCGGGTGGGGGAGGATGTCACGCCTCACCAGGTCGAACCGAAGCAAGCCGAGGGGCACACTCACCAGGGTGCACCGAGAAGCACCTAGGTGCCCCACCTAGGTGCGCTACGCGCGCCCGAGGAGCCCCACTCAGGTGCTCACGAACCAACGAAGGCAAAATGAGAAGCCTTGAGCATTTTAAGGCCAAGGTTGATTCAAGGAAGGATCTAGAACGGCCTAGTGAGCTCCAAACGTTTCCACACAACTCTGAGGGGTTCCAGAACGTTCCACAATCATCTATGCTCATCCGGAGGGACCTAAAAGACCCGGGAGACTCGGTAAAGCTCGGGACAACTCCAGACATCTCCGAAACATTCTAGAAACCTATAGACATAGGTAGAACTATAGGAACTATATAGAATAGTAGAGATGTATATAGATAAGTATGGACTTATCTAGAAATATCTAGGAACCTTAGATATTTTGGGAGGCAAACTCCTAACCGTTGGATCAAATAGATCCCAACCGTCCGCTGAGGAGGTGGGTGCCTATAAATAGGGCCACCCCTCTCATTTGTAAATCACCCAAGAAATCCTCTTGTAAAGCATACTTGTAAAGCTTCCGTTGCTTAATACAAGGTTCTTTCCTTGTAAACTCGTTTGCTCCTTGTGTGTGCCATAGCGTTGCGACATTAAGGCTGACTAGCATCGTGCCGAGAGTGCTAGTGCCGCACGGATTTGAGCTTGAAAGAATAAGTCCGTGACAGTAAGCAATCATGCTTAGTGGGGATGCTCTTATGTAAAACATTGATGCATTATAAACCATTTGAAAATCATAAATCCTTTTATATACAAAGCATGCTTAGTTAAACCAAAAGTATTATCTCATTTGTTTCCACAACAAATCATGCATAACAACCATATGCATAAAACCATTTGACATATCTCATAAATCACATATATTGGCAATTATAGTGACCCCGGATAGACTCACCTCTATCCACACTTTTTGATGCACAAATTTCTCATGGTGGTACTACCTCCACCAAATATCATACCTTGCCAAGTTAAACCGCAAGATACCATCAACTTGGGTTGCCTAGTTAAACTGCATACTCCAAGTGATAACCCAACGATCCGAGTAGCCTAGTTAAACCGCTTTTCCTCAAGGACCGTGGCACGATCGATTTTTAATATTATAGTGCACTTAATCCTATGGCTAGCCAACTATATCCGATAGTTTATCATTATGTCACATAGCCAATATATCATTTCCAAATACATGTACTTAATGTTTTCAATGCATTTCTCAAAAAAATCATTTCATATGCAACCACATCGCCAAAAATAACTTATCATTCCTTTTAGAAACAAATCTCAATGCTTCCAAGCATTTAAATACTTTCATAAACATTGCAAATTTAATCAAAACCATGCATTTACAGTAAGTAATTCAAATCATGTTTAAAACCAAAACATGAATTCCACAAGCTCAAACCAAAGCTAATAGTCAATGCGAAAATAACAAAACTTACGCTTGAGCTTAGCTAAGCTTTTTAGGCTATAACTAAATCCCCATGATCCACTGATCAACCCTTTAAAGAGCTTTGACGCATTTATACACTCACTGATACGCCCTACTTTGCTCGCCAACGCGAATTAAGCCTTTGGTAAGCAACATCCACAACTAGGTAACCTTGCCTTGATCGTCCCCATTTTTAACCACGTAAAACCAAAGGGAAAATGCATCATTATGCATTCTACTTATTGCTAAAAAAATAATCCCTTGCATCCTTAACAAAAACCCTTCAAAAACTAACTGATACAACCGAAAACAACATCAATCCTTGCTCTATCAACTCCAAACATCAAACCAGCAATTCTAACATTAAATCCACATCAAAACATATCTACAAACACCTTCTAAACATCCTTATATCTCTAGCAACTCAAAAACATATAAAACAACCCCTCCAACCACTAAAAACCCATCTAAAAATTAGTCAATCAATTAGTTTCGGGATTTTTTTTTGTAGATCTCATTTCACAACATTAAAACACTTTCTCAATGAGATTTAAAATTACTAAAATCATACCAAATCAAAATCACAACAAAGCTCAATCAATTCTTTAATAAAATTAACATTAAACTATTAAATCTTGATTTAATCATCAAAACATCTCAAAAATAAATTATAAAGGGTCAAGAACTTGAGAATTTCAATAAGAACCTTTGATTAGAGGAGAGAAATGAAAATCACCTCTAAATGTAGATTTCTTCCTCAATTGGCTTGATTTGAAGAAATCACCAAAAGCTAATATAGAAAATTTAATGTAGAACCAAAGGAATCCATTGTTGAAAACAAAAGCAAGATAAAAAGATTGATTCCTCGGGATTTTAGAGAAGAAGAAGATAGTTTGGTTGCTGAGGAATTGAGAGAAAAGGTAGTTACGTAAGAAAATCTTTTTTCGTTTATTAAACCCAATTAATTTAAACTCAATTAAATCCACCTTTTTAATTATTTTAAAACCATTTTAGAATAGCCAAAATTAAGGAGAATGTCTGATAAAACCAAGTGGTTTAATAGCTCCCTAAAGATTCTAAGTTTTGACCCTTTTTTGATTTAATCACAAAAACAGTTTTCAAACTTTACATTTTAGTCACTAGAACTAAAATGTCCATAAATCCAATTTCATTTTATCAAATTGAGCTTACCAAAACCTTTAATATATTTATAAAATATTTTCCATGTAACAGAATCTAAATATATGATCCAAGCTTTCCTCATTACCTCTACATATCGGACAACAACTCGAGGATGTCATGTGGGGTATGCTCCATTCCACATTTGTCAATAGTATTTGCGACTCATACTCGCTGCGGTATCTTGAGCTTCCAAATGTGTTTCCAATCGCTGCGGTAAATAATTATCCAAAGCTTTATATGTCGATTTAGTTGTAAACATACAGTTATCGGTCCATCGCCAACCCGGGATGTCATCACCAAAGGAATGATGCGGCGGCTTAACAGTAGCAATACGCCTTAAAATATGCTCTGGTAAAAGCTTATCAAGTTTGGTCCAGTCCCAATCCCCGAATTGATTAACCATTTCGCTAACCAACATTGCTAACGGGTAATCGGGTACATTGACGACTGAAGCTAATCGACCATTTTGGTCCAACCATTTGTCATAACACAAAGCTCATCCCAAATGTTGATCAAGCCCCTCCATAAATGGCAGCAATTACTACAACGCAAAGAAGATAGCAATGTACCACACCATCTATACTAGGTAGGGATGTAAAAACAAGACAGAACCTGAAAACCTGTCTGAAACCTGCTCGAGTCAGAATCTGATTTGACCTGAGAATTCGATAACCCGAACCCGAACTGTAAATGACTGTTGCTAACCCGAACCTGAGATGAACCTGTTACTGTAGCAACCCAACCCGATATGCGTCCGACAGAAAACTACCTGAACCCAAATCTAACCTGTTAATTTTGACCTGAAACCCGACCTGCATTCGACTGAAACGAACTCGAACCCGAGACCGACCTGGCAAATTAACTGATATTATCTGACTGAATCGACCCGAGATCCGATTTTACCTGACCTGTTTTGAACCCGACCTGTTTTGAACCCGAACTGTTGTTGACCTGAACTAATGTAGACCTGGCTAAAAATGTTAAACAATTTAAAGGGTTAACAGTTCATTATAAATTTAAAAAAAATTTAATAGATTATGTTAATTTCATTATAGTTAGAAAAAATTTATCTTACATTATACTTAGAAATTTATCTTAATTTGTTAACTTCATTATGTATAAAAAATGATATACTTGGAATTTTGTTAAGTATAGTAATATATATTATGTATAATAAAATTATATACTTAAAAATTTGTTAACTTCATTATATTAAATAATATTATATACTTAAAATTATATACTTAGAAACTTGTTAACTTCAGTATATAATATATTAGTATTATATAGTTAATATTGTAACCCCCTCGTCCCGATCTGGCCGGATGACCGGTCCGAGTAGGCCACACGAGGAAAACTGAAGTGAAACCCGTTAAGGTTCCCCCTCGGTTAGCAACCCTAATTTTTTTTATTAAATTCAATCTTTTCTAGAGGCTCAATTAAATTCTATGTGATCATATCAGCGGAATGAAATTCAGAAGATAAACATTCGAACCCAAAACAGCATTTAAACAACCCAATTTTAATCCATTAAGCAGACCGTTTCGAAACACCCTTGAGGCGTATCGAAAAGCCTTGACCAGGTTAACTACCCAAAGCCCATACGAAGAGGACGTATCGAAACGGAGGTCAACCGTTCCGAAACGCCCTCATCGGTCAACTTCTCGTGGTCAACGAGATTTTGACCGTTTCGAAACCCTTAGACCCGTTTCGAAACGCTTTCATCTCGTCAGTTTCTCATAATTCCAGTAGCCAAAATGTTCCGAAACCCGTATCGGAACAGGGGCTCTCAGTGGCCAAACCGTATCGAAACACGTTCCGATACAGGGTCCCTGAAGCCTACCCGTTCCGAAACGGCCCAGCTCGTTTCGAAATGCGGGGTGTCTGCAACCCTTGAAAACCAGACTTAGGCGATTTTCAACAAGTCTAAAGGTCCCAAACGACCCTAATAGACACTTAACACCAGCATACAAGGTCTAGAGGCATATATCCTATGTCAAACATTCTCAAACACATACAAGGCATAGATTGAAACATTCATCCATGGCATTTACACATTAGCAACTTTTCAATATAAGGCATGCTTGAAGACATTAAAAGCCAAAAGGCACCATTCAAGTCAAAAAGGTTTATATGCCATCAAAGAACTTAACATCCATAAGGCATACATCACACAAGCATTTGGCAAGTCATATCATGTGTAAAACTTATGTTTGATTTTGATATAATTAGATCTTTAAGGAACAATTTGAAAAACTTAAAATTGTTTTTGAAAGTCCCTTAATAATTTTAAAACACCAACTCTTTGAAACTGATTTGAAAAACTCAAACTCAAAATATTTTCTAAGTGTTCCAAGGCCAAACTATTGAAAAACGTTCAGGTGTATCGATACACTCCCAAGCGTATTGATACCTTTTTGCAAAACTTGGCTACTGTCGGAACACGTATTGATACGGCAAACCCTCGTATCGATACGCCCCTGTGTTAAAACCTAAAGAGTTTGAATGGCGTACCGATACGGCAAACCCTCGTATTGATGCGGGCTTTATACTTTTTAAATATAAGTCGGTTTAAAAAATATGACCGTTGGTGTCAGTTGGTTGGTAGCCAAACTTTAAAAGGTCGTTGACCCGTATCGATACGCCTAACCCCCGTACCGATACGGAAATAGACAGTGAGTTAAGTTGAGAAAAAGGTATCGATACGGCCTTTACCATTTCGATACCCCGTACCGATACGCTTACACGCGTATCGATACCCTTTATTTATTGCACACAACGGCTCTTTCTTTTCTGAGACAGGTATCGATACACCTTCCCGCGTACCGATACGCATAGCTGCAGAAGTGCATTTATGGTGGTAAGAGAGGGTTCCAACGGCTCCATTTATGTTCCCAACCACCCAAACGGCTAGAAATCAATGAGGAGGTATAAAAGAGACATCCAAAAGCTACAGCAACAACTATTGATCTTCAAGAAAACATCTATTCATCAAATCCAAGCAATTGTGCAAAAATCCATATTGTCTAGAAACCTCAATTGTATTTTTCATTCTTATCTTGTTCATTTGGGTTGAGTGCTTGTAATTGGGCTATCATTTGTATTGAGAGATACTATATTAGCCAACAAATTTCTTTGTTCTCTTGTTGTGAGGATTGGGTTGAATTTTGGGTAGAAAATTCAACCGAAATTGTAAGGGTTGCCTCCTTAGCCTAGAAAAGGGGAAGAGCAATTAGTGGAATTGTTGCAAATCCTTAGTGAAGCTAAGGTAGTGGATGTAGAGTTCATTTAGAACTTGAACCACTCTAAAATCCCTTGTCTACTATTTTTAATTTGAAATTTCCACCATAAAATCTTTAAATTTCCAATTCACCCCCCTCCTCTTGGTTCATATCGATCTTTCGATCCACTCAACAATTGGTATCAGAGCCTACCTCTTTGAGGATTAACAACCACAAGAGGAGTTCCTTGGAAGAGTGTGATCATCAAAATATCAAGAGATGACTTCAACCTCCGGTTCCGGCATGTATGAGTCTCAATCCACTACAAAGCCTCCCTTCTTTAATGGTGATAACTATTCTTTTTGGAAGAATAGAATGCGTCTCTTCATCAAGTCAAATGACTACCTAGTGTGGGATGTGATTGAAGATGGCCCTTATATTCCATTGAAGCAAGATGGTGAAGGCAAGATGGTCTTAAAGAAAAAGATGGAGATGAGTGAAGAAGAAAGGAAAAAGATTCAAGTCAATGACAAAGCTCTCCACATGCTATTTTGTTCTTTCGGTCCGGACATCTATTCTAAGGTCTCATCCATCGAAAGTGCCAAAGAAGTATGGGACACCCTTGAGACTACTTATGAAGGTACCAACGATGTTAAAGAAACTAAGATTGGAATTCTCAATCTTAGTTATGAAAACTTCAAGATGGAGCCCGATGAGACGGTGTCAAAGATGTTTGATTGTTTCTCCATTATTGTCAATGAGCTAAAGGGTTTTGGAGAAATCATACCGGAAGACAAGCTTGTCCGAAAGCTACTCTATTCACTTCCCGAGTGTTGGGATGGGAAGAGAACCGCTATCATTGAAGCTAAGAACTTAAAAACCTTGAAGCTTGATGAGCTTGTGGGTTCTCTCCTTACTCATGAGATCATGAAGCAAGGAAGGGAAGATGAGAAGAAGAAAGAAGAGAAAAGGGTAGAGAAGCTTGAGGTTGAGAAGAAGAAGAAGATGGGAATAGCTCTCAAGGCTAAAGCTTCACAACATGAAGAGAGCTCTTCTAGTGAGGAGGATGAACTAGAAGAATTGGCTATGATAGCCAAACGATTCTCACGTTTTATGAGGTCCAACCGGGGAAGAAAAATCCAAAGAAAGATGGACTTCAAAAGCAAGAACAAAGAAGAAGGAAGGGATCCTATCATTTGCTTTGAGTGCAAACAACCCGGCCACATACGTTCAGAGTGCCCTCAACTCAAGAAGAAGGGCTTTGAGAAGAAGAAGAAGCTCAAAGCCAAGCTTGCTACTTGGAGTGATGAGGAGTCATCGGAGGATGACGAACAAGAAGTGGCTAACCTTTGCTCATGGCACTTGAGGAAGATTCCTCCATGGTAACCTCTAACTCATCTACTTTAGATTTTGAAGAATTAAATGATGCATATGATGAGTTACAAAAGTTCTATGATGAATTAGTTGAGAAGTACAAAGAGTCGGTCATTAGGAACAAAAAGATTATTTTGCAACTAAATGAGAAAAATGACTCACTCACTCAAGCTAATTCAAAATTTGAGAAAAAGATATTAGGATTAAAAGATGAACTAAAATTCTTTCAAGATGAAAATGTTGATCTTAATAATCTTTTGTCTCAATGTAATAGTGAACACCAAAAGGTGTTGGGTGAGCTAAATGAGCTCAAAAAGTCTTTGAAAAATGTTGGTAGTGTCAAGCATGAAATAGGTGAATCCTCTAGAACACACCAACCTAAGAAAAAGACTAACTACTACAAACAAGGTAGCTATCCTAGACATAGTAGAGCTAAAAGAATTAGAAGTGTATGGGTTCCTAAGGAACTTGTAAAATCTAATAACATTATTGCTATGTTATCTTGGATTCCTAAGGGAACCAAGGTTTTGGAAGCTAACACTCATGGACCCAAAATGATTTGGGTACCAAAAACAAAAGCTTAATATCTTTGTTTGTATGGGGAGCATTACTACAAGGCCAAAGCACAAAGTCAAAACTCATGGTACCTTGATAGTGGATGCTCGAGGCACATGACCGGAGACAAGAGTAGATTCATGGATCTAAAGACAAAAAGTGGAGGAGTAGTGACATTTGGTGACAACTCCAAAGGCCACATTAAAGGTATTGGCTCCATAGGTAATCACTCTACTATTCTCATTGAAAATGTCTTATATGTCGATGGTCTTAAACACAATTTATTGAGCATAAGTCAATTGTGTAATAAAGGATTTAATGTTTTATTTGATAAAAATGGATGCAAAATTGTGGACATTAAATCTAATAATATTATGCTCACAGGTCATCGCATAGGGAACATATACATGGTGCATCTAGATGACATTCATACATCTCATGCATGCTTAGTTGCACAAAATGAAAATGATGCATGGTTGTGGCATAGGAAACTAGGACATGCTAGCATAAGTGTTTTAGAAAAACTAGTCTCCCTTAATCTAGTTAGAGGTTTACCCAAGATAAAATTTTCAAATGATAAAATTTGTGATGCATGCTCAAAGGGTAAACAACATAGAACTTCCTTTAAATCCATTAATGATGTTTCTACTAGTAGATGCTTACAACTAATCAATATGGATTTATTTGGGCCAATTAGGACTATGAGCTTGGGTGGTAAGTCTTATGCTTTTGTACTTGTTGAAGATTTTTCTAGATTTACTTGGGTTCTATTTTTAAGTACTAAAGATGAGGCTTTGGAAAAATTCATCACATTTTCAAAATTAACCCAAAATGATCTTGAACTTAAAATTTCACATATTAGAAGTGATCATGGAACCGAGTTTCAAAATTTGGGGTTTGAAGATTTTTTAAATGAAAATGGTATTAGCCATAATTTTTCGACTCCTCGAACTCCTCAACAAAATGGGGTAGTTGAGAGGAAAATAGAACTTTGCAAGAAATGGCTAGAACTATGCTTTGTGAAAACAATTTACCTAAATATTTTTGGGCGGAAGCCACAAACACCGCTTGCTATATTGTAAATCGAGTAATGATTAGGCCAATTTTAAAGAAAACACCTTATGAGATTTTAAAATCTAAAAAGCCTAACATTAGCTATTTTTACCCTTTTGGTTGCAAGTGTTTTGTTTTAAATAATGGAAAAGATAACTTAGGTAAATTTGATGCAAAAAGTGATGAAGCTATTTTTACAGGTTACTCTTTAACCTCTAAAGCCTATCGAGTATTTAACAAAAGAACTTTAGTAGTAGAAGAATCTATTCATGTGGTATTCGATGATAACCTCCTTCCTATAAAGGATTCTTGTGATGATGATGATGTAGGAATCATAAATGCCTTTGATGGAGGACAAACTTCAAAGGAGGATGAGATTCCAACAAAAGAAGAGGACACACAAGATCCACCTCTTGAAGCCTTGAAGGACTTGGCTCTTGAGGAAAAGGAAGTGAGCTACCCAAAGGAGTTGAACTATGTCAAAGATGGTGAAATCTTGGGTGATCCATCCAAGGGGGTAACCACTCGATATTCTCTTAGATTAATGAATCATGTTGCATTTATCTCATGCATAGAGCCTAAGAATATTAAAGAAGCATTGAAATATGACTTTTGGATTATGGCTATGCAAGAAGTGTTAAATCAATTTGAGAGAAGTAACGTTTGGACATTAGTTGAGAGGCCTAGTAGTCAATCTACAATAGGAACTAAATGGGTCTTTAGGAACAAGCTAGATGAGAGTGATAACATTATAAGAAATAAAGCTAGACTAGTAGCTCAAGGTTACACTCAAGAAGAGGGAATAGATTTTGATGAAACCTATGCACTCGTAGCTAGAATGGAAGCTATTAGGATGTTGCTTGCATATGCATGTTATCATAATTTCAAGCTTTTTCAAATGGATGTTAAAAGCGCATTTTTAAATGGTTTTATAAATGAAGAAGTGTATGTGGAACAACCACCGGGTTTTGAAGATTCAAAATTTCCAAATCATGTTTTCAAACTTACCAAAGCTCTTTATGGTTTAAAATAAGCTCCTAGAGCTTGGCATGAAAGACTTTCAAATTTTTTGATTGAAAAAGGATTTGAAAAAGGTAAGGTGGACACTACACTTTTTATAAAAATGTATAAAAATAACATCTTAGTAGTTCAAATTTATGTTGATGATATTATTTTTGGTTCTACTAATGAATGTCATTGTCAAGAGTTTGCTAAGTTAATGCAAGGTGAATTTGAGATGAGCATGATGGGGGAGCTCTCATTCTTTTTGGGACTCCAAATCAAGAAAAAGAAGGATGGCACCTTCATCAACCAAGCAAAATACATAAAGGATATGCTCAAGAAGTTTGGCTTGGAGAATGCAAAGCCTCAAGCGACTCCTATGAGCTCATCTACAAAGCTTGACAAAGATGAATGAAGTAAGTGTGTTGACTCTAAGCTTTATCGCTCTATGATTGGATCATTGCTTTACCTTACCGCAAGTAGATTGGATATCTTGTTTAGTGTTTGCTTGTGTGCTAGGTTTCAAGCTAGTCCTAGAGAGTCTCACCTTATAGCCGTTAAGAGAAAATTTAGATACCTTAGAGATACTCCTTGTTTAGGTCTTTGGTATCCTAGAGACTCTACCTTCAACCTTCATGCTTACTCGGATGCGGATTATGGGGGTTGCAAAATTGATAGGAAAAGTACTTCGGGAACTTGTCAATTCCTAGGTAGTATGCTCATATCTTGGTTCTCTAAGAAACAAAATAGTGTAGCCTTATCTACCACTGAAGCCGAGTACATATCCTTAGGGAGTTGTTGTGCTCAAGTCCTTTGGATGAAGCAACAACTCTTAGATTATGGAATTAAAGTTGAAACCATACCCCTAAAATGTGACAACACTAGTGCAATATGTTTAACAAAAAATCCCATCCAACACTCTAGAACCAAACACATAGAAATAAGGCATCATTTCATTAGAGATCATGTCCTTAAGAAAGATGTGGTTATAGAGTATGTAGACACCTTGAATCAATTAGCGGACATATTTACAAAACTCTTAGACAAAGAGCATTTTTGGTCCCTTAGGAGAGAGTTAGGTCTAGCTAGCATATCTTGACTTTTTAGGACCTCTTTTGTGCTTAAATATGCTTGATCTTGTGAAATGCCATGTTTATGTGTTTAGACTCCTAATTTCATCCATGCCTATAGTTAGGGGGAGTATGCCTCTGTTAAAATATTCATAGCTCATTCATCATTTGCATTCTTTTAGGAGATTTTAAGTTCGAGCCTTTGGTTGTTCTTTGAACCAAATATGCATTTCTGGGCATACGGTATCGATACGGATCTACGCGTATCGATACGTGTTCTTCATTCAGTTTCCCAGAATTTTCTTCGCTTCACGGGTATCGATACGATTCAACTCGTATCGATACAGGTCGTTTCGATACGGATCCCTCCGTTTCGATACGACTTTCCAACGGGCATTTTTGCGGAAAAGATGATTCTACCCCCGTATCGATACACCCTCAGGCGTATCGATACTCGATTGCGCAGACAGCTTTAAATTTGGCTTTTAATGAGTTCAACTTTTACCTAAATTAAAACTCTTCAAAACCTAATTAACCCTAGCCGTTTTTGCCTATAAAAAGGCACTTCCTCCTTCATATTTTTCACACCTCAACTCAATTCTAAAAGAGTTTTTGAATCAAGCAAGGCTTTGATCTCTCTCTCTCATCTATTGTGCTAGTTTTTCTTCAATCTCCCAAGTTTCTATCAAGGTAAAATTTCCTTCTTTTCTTTAAAATTTTTCTGTTTTGTTTTGTTATTTTGTTTCATCTTTTTCTTTAAACCTTTGTTCTTCAAAAAATTTCCTCAAATTTTTCTTAAAATTTTTTTACCTTGGTTTTTACTCAAAATTGAAGAAATCCTTTTTGCTTAATTTCTCTTTTAGATCATGGCACCAAATGAACCATCGAGGAAGCGTACAAGGGTTTCTCAAGCTGGTGAATCATCCACCCTTGGAGCGATTGCTCGTCCGAACTACTCAGTCATCTATGAGCAATCCTTTGATGGCAACTTGGGTCTAACTCATTTTCGTTAATATGAGAATTATAAGATTCGTGCCGAAAGGGTAATATCTGTTCCTTTTCTCGACTCCGAGCGTTTTAAGTTTGAATATCTTCCGTTGTTTCGTCGTTGGAACTTCATGGATTTCATCTCTATTCCCGGTTTTTACTATCGCCTTTTGGTTTTGATTTTTTACTCTAATGCCAAATGTATTACTCGTGATGGGGAAGTCGTTGCCATTAGCTCTTACCTCATGGGGAAGAAAATCATTCTTGATGTCAAATCCATTTGTGAGGTTTTCAAATTAGAGGATGAAGTCATTGATGATGAACATGCTTTGGGGCATGTTCTTAGTGGATCCGTCACCGCCCTAAATGCTCAAGACCGGATCTTACATTTGATGGTGTCTTGGTGGTTTCGTCCCTCCGGAGGAAAATATTCCATCATCCGTCAAGTGGATGATTTTTGGATCCGTTGTTTCCGTGAGAAAAAGCGCCCCAATCTTGCTCGACTCATGTCCGCGGAAATCGTCTACCTCGTGCAAAATCGTCACACAACTCTCGTCACCTCCTTTACATATGGTACGGCTTTGAGTTATTTCTTTCTTAAAAAGGATATTGATTGCTCTTATGACTACCCAAATCCCCTCACCGATCCCATTGATGAGCCATCTCTTGCTCGGGCAAAATTTCATTATCTTAATGGTGAATGGGTACGTCTTGCCGAGTTACCACCCGAGGCCGCCGCCGTATTTGAAGAGCCTCAAGCTCCTCAAGTCCCACAACCCTCCATGGATGCTCTCATGACCTATCTCAATGAGCAATTTACCGGGTTGCGCATGGACATGAACACTCGTCTTACTTCCATGGAAACTACCTTTGATACAAGGATGACGGGTATGGAGAATCGCCTCACATCCCTTGAAAGCGGGCACAATTCTTTGAATATTTCTATCGCCGCTTTCCATGATGAGTGGCGCAATAGCATGCGGGATAATGAGCCTATGGGAGTTGATGATGAAGATGATGAAGATGACGAAGACGATGCCTAGACGTTTCTTCTTGCATCTCATGCATATCATTTAGGAATTTCTATTTTATGCACCTTTGCTTTATGTTCTTAGGATGAAGTTTGTTTTAGGATTAAACATATGCTTTGATTTTTCTGTTTTTGTTTGGATTTTAAGTATGTTGCTATGATGAAAAAAATTAATGTTGCTTAATTATACCTTTGCCTATGTTTATGCACTTAATTGTCTCAAGAATTTTTTATCTAACAAAAACGGGGAGAGAAACTAGCTCACACTTCAAATATTTTGATTTTAACTCAAAGGTTACCAAGCTTATATTAAGAGGGAGTTAACTTTGTAAAGATTTTTCAAAATGTCAAAAATTTTAAGTTTTAGTTTTGTTATATCAAAAAGGGGAGATTGTAAAACCTATGTTTGATTTTGATATAATTAGATCTTTAAGGATCAATTTGAAAAACTTAAAATTGTTTTTGAAAGTCCCTTAATAATTTTAAAACACTAACTCCTTGAAACTGATTTGAAAAACTCAAACTCAAAATATTTTCTAAGTGTTCCAAGGCCAAACTATTGAAAAACGTTCAGGTGTATGGATACACTCCCAAGCGTATCGATACCTTTTTGCAAAACTTGGCTACTGTCGGAACACGTATCGATACGGCAAACCCTCGTATCGATACGCCCCTGTGTTAAAACCTAAAGAGTTTGAATGGTGTACCGATACGGCAAACCCTCGTATCGATACGGGCTTTATAATTTTTAAATATAAGTTAGTTTAAAAAATATGACCGTTGGTGTCAGTTGGTTGGTAGCCAAACTTTAAAAGGTCGTTGACCTGTATCGATACGCCTAACCCCCGTACCGATACGGAAATAGACAGTGAGTTAAGTTGAGAAAAAGGTATCGATACGGCCTTTACCGTTTCGATACCCCGTACCGATACGCTAACGTGCGTATCGATACCCTTTATTTATTGCACACAACGGCTCTTTCTTTTCTGAGACATGTATCGATACACCTTCTCGCGTACCGATACGCATAGCTGCAGAAGTGCATTTATGGTGGTAAGAGAGGGTTCCAACGGCTCCATTTATGTTCCCAACCACCCAAACGGCTAGAAATCAATGAGGAGGTATAAAAGAGACATCCAAAAGCTACAGCAACAACTATTGATCTTCACGAAAACATCTATTCATCAAATCCAAGCAATTGTGCAAAAATCCATATTGTCTAGAAACCCCAATTGTATTTTTCATTCTTATCTTGTTCAATTGGGTTGAGTGCTTGTAATTGGGCTATCATTTGTATTGAGAGATACTATATTAGCCAACAAATTTCTTTGTTCTCTTGTTGTGAGGATTGGGTTGAATTTTGGGTAGAAAATTCAACCGAAATTGTAAGGGTTGCCTCCTTAGCCTAGAAAAGGGGAAGAGCAATTAGTGGAATTGTTGCAAATCCTTAGTGAAGCTAAGGTAGTGGATGTAGAGTTCATTTGGAACTTGAACCACTCTAAAATCCCTTGTCTACTATTTTTAATTTGCAATTTCCACCACAAAAGCTTTAAATTTCCAATTCACCCCCCCCCCTCTTGGTTCATATCGATCATTCGATCCACTCAACATCATGTGTACAATCCAAGTCAAATCATAGACATCAAACACATGTAGGAGTCATACATAGCTCATACAAAAACACACTCTTGCAATATTGCTTAACTACTACATAATCGTTTAACCGTACTTGAGCAACAAAAACTTGGAAAGCCCCTTACGTCTTGCTCCGAGCTAACACCACGCTAATGATCTGCATTGTTGAAAATAAGAGCGTAAGCTATAAGCTTAGTGAGGATGCTCTAAAATTGAAAACATCAACAATGCAGGGTTCAAGCATGTATTCCCTAATTCTCATATACAATATGCATAGGTAAATCCACAAGTAGACCTAGCTAGTCTTCAAGAGTCATAATATGGCATCTCACATCATACTAAGCTCAAACATCAAATAACAACATCACATATCACAATTATAAGAACAGTCCAATTGGCCACTATTAGTTTACCCGGATGTGCGGATTTAATCTCAACAATCACTTTACCTCGGTGGGATTACACTCATCACCGGACCTTGCATGGGTGGGATTCCACTCATCACCACATGCCCTACGGATGGGATTCCACTCATCATCCCGTAGAATATATATAAATTTCCGGTGGAATGTTACATCACCGTACTCCTCCTTGATGACTCAACGTCATCAAGGCCACGTACGTTTTGACTCAAATTGTGTGCACACTAATCCTAATGATAGATCATTTACACCTGGTAAGTTAATTAGTGCCAATTTCATTTATCACATCACATATCCACCATTCATGTCTCATACACATTGTATATACGTAGCAAGGCATACATATACAACCAATCCACACATCACAATAACAAATAGACAATGGCATGAATAGCATACTAAAATTCAATGAGTTAAGTTACCAATTTAACTCTCACTTTGGAAAGGCCTACCAAGCACATTCCACACATACACCACACACACACTTGAACCAATCTTTAAAACATATTTAAAGTCACTCACCACCCTTCCTTAGCAACCAAAGCAAGCCTCCTACAAGCCCGGATTCGATCCCGATGCCTCTCCAACGCCTCCTCTTGCTTCTAGCCAATCAAAAACACATCCATTACTCTCAATCAATGCTAAAACTCAGTCATCAACTCAACCCTTAAGCCCAAACCAAACTTCAACAATTTTCCAATCAAATTAATCACCCAAAAATGCCCATTTTCGTGCTTCTTCAAAATCTAGCTGAAAATCCTATTTTCAAACATCCAAATGACACCCAAATGGTCCCAAAACACCCTCCTAACATACTTAAACCATCAGCCCTCCAATTTAATCCTAAAACCCACCAAAAATCAAGTTTTAGACACTTTAAACTTGGCTACAAAGACCCATTTCGGGTTTTCACCCAAACTCATTCATTTTAACATATTAGGTGCATTTCAAGGTGAATAAACTAAAACCCAACTTGATGATTTAAAGCCAATTGAAAAACTAAGTAAAAACCCAAACTTTCATTAAACCCTAACTTTTCAAAAGATGATAGTTTGAAAATCTACAACTATGTAAAGATAGAGAATGAAGAGAAGAGTCCAAAAATATGTTTATCTTTGAAAATGGCCTTGAGATGAAGATGGAAATTAATGGAATAGTGATTTTGGGTATAAGGGGAGTTTTGAAAGCTTTCTAACGTTGGGAGGGAGAAGGGGGACAAAGATGATGCCCCTTTTTTTGTTCCTTTTTTGTTTCCAAAAAGTTGTCTTCCTTTTTAAAACATTTAGGTTATTTCACCGAAGTGGTCCCTCCTCTTTATTTTAAATTTCAATTAGACCAAACATAGGCCATATTGATTAAAATTAATTTTTCCGACTCGGACCCACTAACCCGACCAACTCCTAACCCCTAAACACGGGTGTTACAACTCTCTCCCACTTGAGAAATTTCGTCCCCGAAATTACCTGACTGAAAGAGATACGAAAACTGTCTTTCCATATCCTCCTTCCTCTCCCAAGTGGCCTCGTCTACACCTCGACGTTGCCACCGCACCTTTACTAACTCAATCGATCTACCCTGCAACACCTTACTGTCAGAAGCTAGGATCTCAACTGGTTCTTCCTCATAAGTCAATTTCGGAATCAATTCAATCTCCTCTACAGGCATAACATGTGATGGGTCGGACCTATACTTACGGAGCATCGAAACATGAAATACATCGTGTATCTTCTCTAGCTCGGATGCCAAACTCAACTGATAAGCAACTGGACCAACCCTCTTCACAATCTCATACGGTCCTATGTACCTCGGACTCAACTTCCCTTTTCGTCCAAATCTCATTACTTTCTTCCACGGAGACAATTTCAAGAATACCTTCTCACCCACTGAGAACTCAACTTCCTTCCTCTTCAAATCGGCATAGGACTTCTGCCTATCCGAAGCAGCCTTCAATCGATCACAAATCAATTTTACCTTGTTAGTTGTCCCCTTGAGCAAATCTGGTATAGGTAACAACTTTTGTCCCACTTCGGCCCAACAAAATAGAGTTCTACACTTCCAGCTATACAAGGCCTCATACGGAGCCATCTGAATACTCAACTAAAAGCTATTATTGTAAGCAAACTCAACTAGAGGCAAGTGTTTCTCCCACGTACCCTGAAAATCAATGATGCAACAACGCAACATATCCTCTAAGATCTGAATAACTCTCTCTGACTGACCATCTGACTGAGGATGATAAGACGTGCTGAAGTTCAAACGGGTACCCAAAGCTGTATGTAGACACTCTCAAAATCGAGATGTAAATCGCAGATCTCTATCTGACACAATAGACTTCGGCACACCATGCAGTCTAACAATCTAACCAATGTACAAATCGGGCAATCTATCTAGAGTGTAAGTGGTATTGACTGCCAAGAAGTGAGCACACTTCGTAAAACGATCTACTATCACCCAAACTGAGTTTTTCTTCGTAGGAGTCAAAGGCAAACCCGAAACAAAATCCATGATGATGTTCTCCCATTTCCATTCCGGAATTCTCAACGGTTGCAACAAACCTGAGGGAATCTGATGTTCCGCCTTCACCCTCTGACATTCTAAACACTTACTCACAAAGTCGGCTACATCTCTCTTCAAGCCAACCTCAAAGTACTCATTTTTAAAACACAAAACCACATCGGTACTGAAACTGTAGTCTGAAGATTTACCTTCGGCTATATCTTGCACGTGAGGTGCCAAATATCTATCTAAGAGCTGCTTCTCTCTAATAAACTGACCTAAAGTAGGTCTAACCTGAAGCTCGGCTACCAAGCCACCATCTCCGGACAAGCTCAATCTAGCAAACATGGCTCTCAAATCCACGGCTATCTTTCTACTCAATGCATCGGCCACTACATTGGCCTTACCGGGATGGTACTCAATGGTAAGATCATAGTCCTTTAGCAACTCTAACCACCTACGCTGTCTGAGATTCAAATCTCGCTGATTCATAATGTACTTCAAACTCTTGTGATCGGTGTACATTGTGCATTTCTCACCGTACAAATAGTGCCTCCAAATCTTTAGAGCAAACACAATTGTAGTTAACTCTATGTCATGGGTCGGATAGTTGCGCTCGTGAGTCTTCAACTGTCTTGAGGCATAAGCCACCACTCTCTTGTCTTGCATGAGAACACAACCTAGCCCTACATAAGAAGCATCACTGTAAACTACATAGTCCTTCCCGGACTCTGGCTGAATCGAGATCGGTGCCTGGGTCAAAGCTTCTTTCAATTTCTCAAAGGATCTTTGTCTTGCATCTGTCCACTCAAACTGAACACCCTTCTGAAGTAACTGTGTCAAAGGAGCGGCTGACTTCGAGAAACCTTCTACGAATCTTCTATAGTATCCAACTAAGCCTAGGAAGCTACGTACCTCTGTTACGGACTTCGGTTGCTTCCATTCAACAGTGGCCTCAATCTTCTTCGGATCAACTCTAATCCCATCAGCTGACACTACATGTCCTAAGAAGACTACCTCTCGGATCCAGAATTCACCCTTGCTCAACTTCGCATACAACTGATGATCTAGCAAAGTCTTCAAAACTAGTCTCAAGTGTCGGTCATGGTCTTCTTCAGTTCGCGAATACACCAAGATGTCATCTATAAACACAACTACAAACTGATCTAGGTACTGATGAAAAATCCTTTTCATCATGTCCATGAAAGCAGCCGGTGCATTAGTCAGTCCAAAAGGCGTGACTAAAAACTCATAATGACCATACCTAGTCCTAAAGGTCGTCTTCAGTACATCAACCTCTCTTATCTTTAGCTGGTAATAACCCGATCTCAAGTCAATCTTCGAAAAGACTAATGCTTCTCTCAACTGGTCAAACAAGTCATCAATTCTAGGCAACGGATACTTATTCTTCACTGTCAACTGATTCAACTGTCTGTAATCTATACACATTCTCATGCTTCCATCTTTCTTCTTTACAAACAAAACTGGTGCACCCCAAGGTGAAGAACTAGGTCGAATGAAGCCTTTATCTGTCAACTCTTGCAACTGAGTCTTCAACTCTTTCAGTTCTTTCGGTGCCATGTGATACGGAGCAATCGAAAAATGAGCTGAATCAGAATAAGTCTCAATGGTGAACTCTACCTCTCTGTCCGGTGGTAACCCTGGCAACTCTTCCGGAAACACACTAGGAAAGTCACATACTGTCCGGATGTCTTGAGGTCTAACCTCACTCATGTTAGGGTTCATCGCATATGCCAAGTATGCTTCACACCCCAACTCAACTAACCTCTTAGCCTCTAGAACTGAAACTACATTGGACAAGAACTTCACGTTCTCACCCACCACTACAATCTCATAATCATTTGTGAGCCTCA
The DNA here is from genome assembly GCA_958450335.1 of Hibiscus tridactylites. Lineage (NCBI taxonomy): Eukaryota > Viridiplantae > Streptophyta > Magnoliopsida > Malvales > Malvaceae > Hibiscus > Hibiscus tridactylites. The sequence continues at coordinate 26,160,604 of OY288287.1, forward strand.
AGGAAATCCTCTTAGTTTCAAAGTCTATCCTAGCTCTATGCTCCGTGAGCCAGTCCATACCCAGAATTACATCAAAACCATAGAAAAGAAGCTCCATCATATCCACTGGAAACACATGCCCCTGAACCATCAACGGACACCTTCTGTACATTTTTCTAACCACTACCGTGTCCCCAAAGGAACTAGTAACACTAACTCCTACCTCTAACATTTCACAAGGCAAATTCAACGACTATGCATGCTCACTCAATATGTAGGAATGTGTAGACCCAGAGTCAATCAAAGAAAGCAAACCCAAAGACTGTATCGAGAAGTTACCTGTGATCACATCGGTGTCATGCTGATCCCCACGCTGAGCGTAAACTCTGGCCTGACCTCCGCCCTCCGGATGAATGGCAACTACATGTGCTATGTTCCTCTGACCATCGTTCCTCGGCTGGAAGTTACCTCTACCGCTCTCGCGGCCCCTCTGAAAGTCATTGGCTCTAGCAGGAGCCTGAGCTGGTGCATGTCCCACCTGATGTGGACACTCACGTCTAATGTGGTCTCTAGCTCCACAACTCCAACATGAGTGGAAATTTCCCCAACACTCACCGGTGTGGTTCCTCCCGCATGTAGCACATGCGGGCAACTTCCCACCAGCTCTCTGGCCCTGTTGGCCCCTACCGTGGTTACCGCCACCACGCCTATGATCATAATGATGCATGTTGTCCCGATGCCTCTTGGCATCACCTCTATCATAATCACTGGACCTCTTACCCGAACTAGAACCACCAGATCGTTTGGTCAAGCCCAAACTGTGCTCTAAGTCCTTGGCCCTCGCGACCAAGACATCAAAATCAGTGTAGTCTAAAGCTAGAGTGTACCTCTTGATCTCTTCATTCAGCCCATAATGGAAACGGTTACATCATTCCACCTCAGTAGGAACAAGCTCAGAAGCATACTGACTCAGTCTGACAAATCGGATCTCATAATCGGTCACGGTCAAACTCCCCTGAAGCAAAGCCATAAACTTCATCTTCTTCTCATCGAGGTATCGCGGACCCAGATACTTCTTACGGAATGCTGACTCAAAGAACTCCCAGGTAATCTCGGTCTCATCCATACCCGTAGTAATGGTGACCCACCAAGTGTAGGCATCACTCTGAAGCAAGGACTCAACACATCATAACTTGCGCTCACTAGTACATCCCATCTGAGCGAGGATACGGACAGTCTTCTCAAACCACGACTCTGATCTCTCTAGAGTAGACTCTCTAAACTCTTCGGCCCCTAAACCACGGAGTCTCTCTATTGGCAACCAGTGCCCTCTCCCTGATGATGTGTTGTTGCCTGACCCCTAGCTACTGCAGCCTGAAATGACCCGGCTATCGCCTGAACCAAAGGAGCTAAGTCTATTCCGGCTGGTCCTTGGCCTCCCTGAGGTCCTTCTCCTTCGGCCCCGGCCTCGCCTCCTACTCCAGGTGGAGGAGGTGGTGGTGGAGGTGGTGGAGGAGCTCCAGCTCTAACCACAGGCTCTCCCACTTGAGCCTCAACTCTAACTACTGGCTCAACTCCTAGACTCGCTGCCCGTGGTTCCGGTCGAACCATCCTAGGCCTCCCACGTGGTCTCATGGTATAGCTAGCTAGGTAATAACTACAACAACAAACAGATAGGGATTACGTTAGTCAAAGCAAGGGTCCAATAGTGCTCAAGTACTCTCTTTACCATAAAATCTTTTTAAATTAAGTAATAGTAGCAATGGGTACACACTCTACACCAGACGCAACAATTCATGCTTCAAAACATCATACGAACAGTCAAATAATAAGAATTCATGGCAAGGAATGCATCGAACAATACAATCACTTAACATATCGAGCTTACCTCACTTACCTGCCCGAGGTCTCGGTAACCTCAGGCTCTGATACCAACAAATGTAACCCCCTCGACCCGGTCTGGACGGATGACCGGTCCGAGTAAGCCACACGGGGAAAACCGAAGTGAAACCCGTTAAGGTTCCCCCTCGGTTAGCAACCCTAATTTTTTTTATTAAATTCAATCTTTTCTAGAGGCTCAATTAAATCCTATGTGATCATATCAGCGGAATGAAATGCAGAAGATAAACATTCGAACCCAAAAAAACATTTAAACAACCCAATTTTAATCCATTAAGCAGGCCGTTTCGAAACACCCTTGAGGTGTATCGAAACGCCTTGACCAGGTCAACTGCCCAAAGCCCATACGAAGAGGCCGTATCGAAACGGAGGTCAACTGTTCCGAAACGCCCTCATCGGTCAACTTCTCATGGTCAACGAGATTTTGACTGTTTCGAAACCCTTAGACTCGTTTCGAAACGCTTTCATCTTGTCAATTTCTCAGAATTCTAGTAGCCAAAACGATCTGAAACCCGTATCGGAACAGGGGATCTCAGTAGCCAAACTGTATCGAAACACGTTCCGATACGGGGTCCCTGAAGCCTACCCGTTCCGAAACGGCCCAGCTCGTTTCGAAATGCAGGCTGTCTGCAACCCTTGAAAACCAGACTTGGGCATTTTTCAACAAGTCTTAAGGTCCCAAACGACCCTAATAGACACTTAACACCAGCATACAAGGTCTAGAGGCATATATCCTATGTCAAACATGCTCAAACACATACAAGGCATAAATCGAAACATTCATCCACGGCATTTACACATTAGCAACTTTTCAATATAAGGCATGCTTGAAGACATTAAAAGCCAAAAGGCACCATTCAACTCAAAAAGATTTACATGCCATCAAAGCACTTAACATCCATAAGGCATACATCACACAAGCATTTGGCAAGTCATATCATGTGTACAATCCAAGTCAAATCATAGACATCAAACACATGTAGGAGTCATACATAGCTCATACAAAAACACACTCTTGCCATATTGCTTAACTACTACATAATCGTTTAACCGTACTTGAGCAACAAAAACTTAGAAAGCCCCTTACGCCTTGCTCCGAGCTAACACCACGCTAATGATCTGCATTGTTGAAAATGAGAGTGTAAGCTATAAGCTTATTGAGGATGCTCTAAAATCGAAAACATCAACAATGCAGGGTTCAAGCATGTATTCCCTAATTCTCATATACAATATGCATAGGTAAATCCACAAGTAGACCTAGCTAGTCTTCAAGAGTCATAATATGGCATCTCACATCATACTAAGCTCAAACATCAAATAACAACATCACATATCATAATTATAAGAACAGTCCAATTGGCCACTATTAGTTTACCCGGATGTGCGAATTTAATCTCAACAATCACTTTACCTCGGTAGGTTTACACTCATCACCGGACCTTGCATGGGCAGGATTCCACTCATCACCACATGCCCTACGGATGGGATTTCACTCATCATCCCGTAGAATATATATATATATTTTCGGTGGAATGTTACATCACCGTACTCCTCCTTGATGACTCAACGCCATCACGGCCACGTACATTTTGACTCAATTTGTGTGCACACTAATCCTAATGATCGATCATTTACACTCGGTAAGTTAATTAGTGCCAATTTCATTTATCACATCACATATCCACCATTCGTGTCTCGTACACATTGTTTTTTTGTTAGTTTTTATTGCCAGATCAATTTGACTAATAATTTTCAGAGTCGTGCACGAAAACTTAAAAATCAAAATTATTTGGCCGAGAAATTCCACTCATTATCTTTCTCTTAGTAGTTTGATTCGATGTTTTTAATTAATCCCAAGTCGTAAGCTTGTTTTTTTATTTAAAAGAGCTAAAGATATTTATAAAAAAAATCATTTCTATACCAAAAGTTTGGCAAAACAGAAATCCAATTTTTAAAACTATAAACTCAATTTTGGTTCAACATGAATTGGGAAAATGTATTGTCCCCAGTCCAGGCAAAGTAAACTCCACAATCGTATTTGAATACTCGGGCAAGGAACATATGTTATCAACCATTTTTGTCATTTCTTTAATTAAAAAGAAAAAATAAAGTATATCAAACACTTCAGCTGGGCAAAATTACAAGTTTTACTATGAGATTAACTTATAAATTGCATAAAACAATTCAAAGTAATCAGTGATTCATCCTCAAACCAAGAATCTCAACATTCATGTTCAACTTACAACTCTTGTAAAAACCTAACAGAGCTTACATCTTAATCCTTTCAAGGGAAAAATGGAACAGATTCAAAATTGTTGCAGACCCATGCATTCAACTCCTTAACACAGCTTCTGCTAATAACCTATATATGGAGCCTCTGAATCATGCCTTAGCTAATACCTTACAAGTTGCCGATTATCCTCTTCGCTTTTCTGCCTCCCGTAAGGGTTGCTTTCACTGAAATTGTTCCGTGCTCCTCCTTCAACTTTGCGCATTTTCTTTCTAAACTTGGATGCATTGCTGTCTATGTTCAGATTAACCTTCGGAGGGCATGAAAAACAGAAGGATGCAGCAACAGCCTGCTCAAAAACAGAATGTCCCGTTTCTTGTTGGTCAGCTTAATACACATAGTTATATAGAAAATTTCATATCTAATGGTAATTTCATTGTTCTGGTATTCTATTGCCAGATAATAATTAAGATTCTAACACATTCCACAAACATATGCAAAGAATAGAGTAAAGACTCCACTTTAATAAAGCTGGAAGAAAGGTTGTACCTGCAGATCAAGGCGATGCACATTAAATATATCTTTCATTGAGTGCGAATTGTATGCTAGGATGTATGATCGATACGCGTCTTTAGCTGACTTGTTTAGATAATAGTTGTTCGCCACCAATTTCTCCTGCATCATTCCAAGTGAACACTCTAAGCTCCACCAAACTTCATTAGTTCAAGAGAATTATACAGAACAGAGTAAAAAGGCTACCAGATGAGACTGCACATTCGCCATCTTTTTCTCATCAAATTCATATTCCTTAACTGGGACTTTTGCAGCCTGTCATTAGAAATATATAGAGAAGAAAGAAACAAATTAGAATCAGTTAAACAGACAGCTAGCCAGCAATTTCTGGAAATCTGGTTTTTCATACTCCAACCCCTTGCAAAAACATATTAAGGTCCTCATCCCTATGTTACTCAGACTCAATGTTACAGTCGGATAACAGTATATATTTGATACAGGTATATTCGATTTTTTTTAAGATTTCCAATGTATTTATAGGGTCAGTGAAAAGTCATATCCCCATATGTCCAAATATCGGCCGGACACAGATGTCCTACACTGATGCTTAAAGAAATTGAAGAGTTGGAGCAACATAGCTTTATCCCCAAGCCCCCACCTTTTTCCTCTCACTCAGTAAAAAATAATCATTCGGCAAAAATAATGCACCTTTAGATAGCGAAGAAATTGCAGTTCCTCTGGGATCAAGAAAAGAAGAGCATTTCCTTTTGCACCTTCCCCACGGGCAGTTCGACCAACCCTATGAATATATTCCTGAAAGCAACATTCCGAAGCCAAATATTTACTCAACATGGATCGGAAAACAGTAAAATACATGAATAGAATATATATATAATATATATACACACACACACACAGCACACACCTTGGGTTCATCAGGAGGATCATACTGCACAATCCAATCCTACACGTGAGAATAGAAAGGAAATTCAGTCAAAATGATGCTTTCTCAAGTTTAAATTGAAGTACTCAACATTAACATATACACAAGTAAAACAAACAAGTACAACAAGCATAAAACATAAACAGAAAGTCACAGATACCCGGTACCATAGGAAACCCAATTAAAACTAGAACATACCACAGCAGGAATATCAAGTCCACGAGCAGCAACATCAGTGCAAAGCAAAATGCCCTTTTCTGCTTTGCAAAAGTCAAAGAAGGTAGTGGTTCGCTTTTGCTGCTTCTGCTTTCCATGGATATCAAGGCAATCCACATGAATATATCTAAGAAGTTCAGCATGAAACTTGACTGAGTTGCATGAAGAGAAAAAGACCATCACTTTCTTGGACAGGTTCCTCTTCAAAAATGAATACAAAAGGATAAATCTTTTGGAACTATGCACAACACAATAGCCTTGCTGCAGTCCTTCATTGGTGACCTATAATGATGAAAGTTTATTGTTGAGTCAAAGGATAGGCAGCTAGCGCACTTGAAAGTGTATCTATAGATTAAATTCAGACTGTGCCTACCTTCTTTCTCCCATCATCTACATCAATATAAATAGGAGTTGTCTGAAATGACAAACGAGCAAGGTCCTCAACCTGCAAATTTAAGGAAACGTCAAATGATCACACAAACATACCTCGAAATTCACTCCAAAATGACAGTCATGTAATAGAAAATAAGCTTGTTAAACACTTTTCTGAAGAAAGCTACCATACATGTGATTACCAATAAATCTTAAGGTGAAATGGTAAAACTATGAGTGAAGGACAAACCTTCTTAGTCTGGGTAGCTGAAAATAAAGCAGTTTGCCTGTTTTCCTGCAAATCAAAGAGGAATTTAGTAAGCTTTAAACACCTTAGAAGTTACCATTTACCAAATCTAAGGCTCATTGATTTCTACTGGAGTGAGAAATCAAGATACTGCAATTCAAGCAAGAGGCAATTATGTCTGTCTAAAGTCATGTCATGATCAACAATCTCCTAGCATCATTTGTCATGTAGGCAAATGCACCAAAGTTTGAAAGCTTGCTAACATTTTCAGAATAATTTATTACTGGTTGCAATTACAACCAAAAATATACATGCTACTGAGCTTAATAATATTTTTTAAAAAGAGCAAAGTCTGTTACTCCCAGATATACATTACACTTCTGCAAACTACAATATACAACCAATACTTCAAACACCTTTCATTCAACTATTAAAGAACATTGCATTAATTATCCCTTCCATTCAATTATTAAATTACCATTACGCGTTATTTTGATCCATTACAATTTTTAAGAAAAGTTGAGCAACTGGACCTAGCTCTTCAAAAAGCTACACTTTTTAACCCCGTTCATGTACTAGTTCACAAAGTAATTTTTAACATTCAAAAGCAATATCATTGCATAAAACTGTTACTACCACTATTTTGGTTTCCATCCATTTCATTTTCAGAAATAGTCAAGATTAATTAATTGGCATAATTGAAACTTATAAAATTCCCCATGAAACAATAATCTACAATATGATTGGCTAAGGGATTCACCTTAGGAAGATACTTGATAATCTGTTTCATTTCTTCCTCAAAATTTGCTTCCAAAATCCTGTCAGCTTCATCAATAATGAGACACTGCAGATGGAGAATTTCACAAAAAAAATTAATTTACATAATGTATAACCACAAGTCTGAATTTGATTAATCTTGTTAGGGAGCAGAGGGTTTTCAAGTTATCAGCATGAACTGTAAGCTAATGTGTTTCTAAATTGGTTTATACGTTAAATAACAATTCACCAGAAATAAATTCAAAATAAACATAGGTTACAGAGCAGGACTACTATAATCAAATCATAATAACTACCAAAGTTCTGCTTCCAACAATTGCATCGTGAATTCCTATTTTAAACAAAGATCACCGCTTGCTCATTCAATTATCCTTTAAATTATGCAATAATGCAAATTTTACTAGGTAAATCATCAAAGTTTGATCATTATACATAAAAAGTAGAAACACAATAACCTGAGGTCAATCTGCCATTGGTTTAAGAAAATAGATTATAAATCTAAATTAGATTACCTTACAAACGACAATGTCAGCCAGGGAAAAAAGGAAAACAATAACAATCATATTACAGAAGTTCAGAAATGTTTATGTTACCTTCAGATTTTTATAAATGAATCCCTTCGTATTTTGAAGATGGTCAAGAAGCCGACCTGGAGTAGCCACTAACAAATTTACTCCCTTTACAATCCGCTCCGCTTCTCCTCTTCTGGCTGAACCACCAATAACTAATCCAAGGGTTTGAGAGTGGTATTTGAGAAGATCCTTTGCTACAGCATGAGTCTGAAATTTTGAAGGTTACATTGCTTAGACTAGAATGGAGATTAGATTACAGATAGACAAAAATTGAATAGGATCGTCCAACAATTTTGAGTCATGCAATAGGGTATTTATAAAAACTCTTGCTAACAGCCCTATCAAAACTCTTACTAACAGTATATGCTAATCACATAACAGAAAGGAAAAATAAGAACACAAAACCTAGACTTAAACTAACTTAAAAATCAGACTTTAAATAATTAAACTAAAAACTCAATGCTCCTGCATCAACCAGCCATTAGAAAATACATAATCTTTCCACAGTACATCTTCCAACTAAGTGATGTATCAACTTATGCCCATAACTCCATGCTCAATATCTATTAAGGAAACAGTTTTATTCCCATATAATAAGATTAGGTTGCAGATAGTACATGCTATTAAGAAAACTGAGCATTCAATACCATAGAAACAGACGTTAGAAATCCATAATCTTTTCACTCTAAGCATCTTCCACATAAGTGGTTTATCAACTTATTGTTCATAACTCCATACTGCATAACTAAAAGTAGGTTAGACACATTATTTTCCTTCAAGAACTGATTTTCAACTCAAACAGATATATAGTATCTTAATAGACAAAACGAACCCCTCACTCAGTATTTGCAGTAGGGGGCATAAGAGTGAAGCAAAGTTTTACTGTTGCTCTGATGAGAAGCACGTGGAAATTACAGGAAAAGAAAATAAGTTTTAACCCAAAGAAAAACATTGATAACAACAAGAATGATCAAGAGTTTTAAATATTTACCTGAATGGCAAGCTCTCTTGTGGGACAAATAACAATAACACCTGTTCCATTACGAGGAGTGAATCGAACATTAAATAACAACTCAACAGCAGGTACCAAAAAAGCAAGGGTTTTCCCAGAACCCGTCCTTGCAGCCCCAAGAACATCTTTGCCAATCATAAGTGGTGGAATTGATCTGGCTTGAATCTGCGATTTTTAGTTTGACAGGTCAATTTTAAGAAGATCATAAGTCTTATATATAAAATAACCACATGGAAATAACATAGTAGCATATAAATTCTAACAACAGCTTGATATATAGCCTAAAATCCATCAAATGCATTTGGGTAGAAAGAGATATTAAGGAAAGTTAGGATATACACATTGTCAAAAGACCTATATTACTCAGGCTTGTGAGTGATGTTTGGATATGAGGATGTGCTCGACACAGTATGGACAATTTTTCTAAGATTTTATGTATTTGGGTTAATAATATCTTCGTCCTCATATCTACACCAGACATGGGTTCTTCAAAATTATGAAGAGACAGAGTGACATTAGTAAGTAACCCCTTGTTCTTTTTCAAGCCATTGGCTTATGGTTAAATGCTACAGAGAACGATAACAGATACTCAACTGTGTCACTGAACTCTGAATTAAACTAAACCTACTACATAAGCACGCGTGTAGAAAACTAAACGATCGAAATCAATACAAATGACTGAATTGAAACAAAAATATGGGTAATAAAAGGATACCTGAGTCATATACTGAAAACCCATTTCTTTGATAGCCTTAAAAGTTTGCTCAGACAATCCTAAGGACTCAAATGACTCGGTGCTCATTATCCCACTTCCCCCACTCTGAATTTTCCCCTTTTCCTTCTCTCCTTCTTCATCGTTAGTTTCGCTTTCTTCTTCTCCGTCATCAGTTTCCTTTCCTGCTTGTTTCTCATCATCTTCACCCCTCACCTTCTTATTTTTCTTCTTCTTCTTCTCTTTCTTTTTCGCGTCAACTTCAACTTCTCTCGCTTGTGTTTCATCCTCTTCAAAATCTTCATTTGCTTCTTCTTCTCCTTCTTCTCTATCCGAGTTGTTATCAGAGTTTTGGAGCTCTGATTTCTTAACTCTGTTTCGCTTTCGCTTCCTTTTCTTCTTGCTATCTTCAAGGGAGGGAGATTTAAGAATTTTCTCGTCCGTCACCGCCATTGCTGATGCGCCAAGTTAAGAGTGGCCAAAAAATTTCGGAGTTTTAGGTTGTTTTAGCTTCTTCCAGGGTCGATTGGTGTGCTGAGACTTCCATCCTTAAACCCTAACCTATTAGGGTTAATGGTAGAGATGTTGACTTCCCAGTGGAAATTGGGCTCAGAAATACATTGGACTTTTGGGCTTATAACTTCCCTTTTGTTCTCTTTCTTAGTTGCCCATCCAACAAAAATTAAATCCCAACATTTATTTTAAATTAGTCTTTAAATTTTAAAATATTTTAATTTTTTAAATTATGATTCTTATTTGAAATTAATCCTCAATCTTTTAAATATTTTATTTTTATCCTCAAACTATAACCCTCATTCTAAATTGGTCCCCAAACTTTTTAAATGTTCCAATTTCATCTTCAAATTATGAGGCATCCACGTTCTATCAAACTAGATTACATCAGTGCAAGTACTCAGACAGGTGACACATATTAGTACAAGCTTTGTTGTATAGTGGAACAGATGGACCTCACAACTCGTCATGGGATTTCAACTAAATAGTCAAACATGCCTTTATGTGGCGTCCCTCCAGTTGTAGCATTATCAGAATTGATTTGAAGCATAGAAGTTAGGCTTTACAAGTCTTAGGTGCATTATGGTCATTTAAGCTTCGCTGATGTTCCAATGGAGGATATTTCAATCATTTTAGTGCACGATGGCATTTCGATTATTTAACCATCAAAGGTATTTTCGTAAATTAATAATCAGGAAATTAGGGGTGATTTTTGTACTTTGCAAACTCGAGTGCTAGAAATGGGTTATTTGGCTTTTTCCAAGCAAATTGGGAAATTAACGTGGTGACTCGAGAACACCATTTCTAGGTCATATCAGCTTCCAAGGGCATCAAGGTCATTTTACCTATTAAGGGTATTTTCTTATTTTGGTAGATGAGGACAATCTAGTCATTTCAATGTTCAGTGATATCCATTATCCAATAAATTAACTTACAAGAGATAGTCCTCAACTTCAAGGTTTCTAGGCTTATCGGGTTTTACAATTCCATCCGGATAATCAAATTACTTATCGAGTCAAACGAGTCTTAAACATTCTAACTAATCTTATACAATATTCATTTCGCTAAACAACCAAGTCCAGCCTAAATCACATATCATTTATAGTCACACGTCAACCATAATCTAACTAACATCATATAACTTACTATAGATACTAAAGTATTACCTCGACCTCGAGCTACAACGATCGGCATTCAACACATATCTTCGAACCCTTTTAATCCAACAAACGAAGCCCCAATATTCTCAAATCTACAGAAATACGAATATACATTAATCACCACAATTAAACTAATTACTACACTAATTATTATATTCAAACGTAAAAAAATAACTTATCGGTTTCAAATTTAGCGAAACGAACTGCGAAAATAGACTCAAGACATAAAAAAAACTCCCGAAAAGGATATCCTAGAAAAAGTCAACGCCATGTCAACAACTCAAACGGCTTGGGTCAACCAGTTTAGTCAATGGTTGGCTTGACTCGGTCAACGGTCGTCTTAGATGGCTTTCCACTCGCTGTTGAAGCACACCCACGTGTAGGCGACACCGCGTGCAACGCGTGTTGTGTCTTTTGACGGCGAGAAAGCTACGACGAGCTATAGATCTGCTTCTTTGACGTTGAGGATTCCGACGGTGCAGCTGGTTCAAGACGAAGAGTGGCGAAAGATCGATTTTTGCAACTTCCAAACATTCTCGATCTCCACCTCGGCGAACGACAGCTTCGACGAAGATGATGCAATTGTCATCCGACTCCGAAAAACTAAAAAAATCAATGGCGCGGGTAGTGTCGACCACGACGTCCTGAACGACGGCACAAAATATATGAAAGCTTCTTTCTCTCTCTCTTTGAATTTTCTGATATCTTTTCTCTAATAAACCAACCCATTTAATTCCTCCGTAAACAAAATGGGTAAACCAAACAAATGACCATTTAACTTTAATTTAAAATATGTCTAATTGATCGTTGAACCCATGATGATTTTAATATTTATTTAAAAGTTATTAAAAAAACCAACGATATGTGAACCCAACAATTGGTCTCAGTAGAAAAGTAACCTCTAAGGTTAAAAATATGTATGAACATATACTACCTTGTAATCACATTAAAACCATTAAAAAAAACAACAATGTATAACATTAGTGATGTATAGCAGTGTGCGTCGCTCGTTTTAAACTCATCCTAATATCATTAATTAATTTTGTGTCATACTATCAATGGATAAAATAATAAGTTGGGGTATTTAAAAAAAAAAGCAAAGGAATGGTAGTAAGTTACTAAATAAAATCTTTCTTATTTGAAAAAAGTACAAAACTTTGCTTAGAATGCAAGAGAAATTAATGCACTTTAAAATCATATTCTTATCGTAACAACCAAATCTCTATGCCTAACCAAATAAATCAATATTTGCTTGAGCCTTGAGCAAATCATTCATTTATTCCTAATAATTATGTGTTAGATCATTAATCCAAATCCCTTCACTATTTGAATTTCAAAATAGAAATAAAAAGTTACTATTTTTAATAAAATATTAATATATTAGAAATTATATATATTTTTATATAATTATAGATATCTGATTTATTAACCGATTAATATGAATTGAGAATTGCATAGGCTTATTATAGGAGCGGCCATCCCTACATATTTTTTTTATATTCGAACCTATGACATTTCTTAAAGAATCTAACACCCCGTCCTACTAGACCAATTAATAAAAGAGAATTACTATTTTTACTGTGACCACCGAACTATAGGGGCGTACCTATTTTGACCATCGAACTATCGAACTCATCAATTAGACCACCAAACTTATTAAATCAACTTATTTTGATCACCGCCGTTAAAAAACTGATGGAGGAGTGACGTGGTAGTTAATGAAAATTTGTAAAATCACACATTTAGTTCATATTATTTACTTATTAAATCAATTTGATCCTAATTTAATTTTAATTAAAAATAAAATTAACCAACCAATCAGATTATGACACGTGTCATCACCCAATTGGATTAATTTACTCATATTTTAATTTAATATATTTTCCTCTCCAATCAGGTGGTGACATGTGTCACCAATGACACTCTTGATTCTTCTTTAATTTTCCTTTAACCAGGTGGTGACACATGTCACCACCTGATTGGAAAGGAAAATATATTAAATATTGAATTAAAATCTGAGTAAATTAATCTAATTGGGTGATGACACATGTCATCATCTAATTGGTTGGTTAATTTTATTTTCAATTAAAATGAAACTAGGATCAAATTGATTTAATAAGTAAATAACATAGACTAAATGTGTAGTTTTACAAATTTTCATTAACTGCCATGTCACTCCTCCATAAGTTTTTTAACGGCGGTGGTCAAAATATGTTGATTTAATAAGTTTGGTGGTCTGATTGACGAGTTCGATAGTTCAATGGTCAAAATAGGTACACCCCTATAGTTCGATGGTAACTGGAGTACTTTACCCTTATAGTTTTAACAAATTGGCTCTCTTTTGCGGGGAGAAACGAAAGTAAAATGTTCTTTTTACGTAGCTCATCCCTGGTTGTCTTAGTGGTAAAAAATTATATAATTTATCCAGGTGACTCAGGTTTGAGCACCAGTTCTGCACAGTGTGTGCCTTATTAAAAATGACTAAAAAAAATTGAACAGATGCTACCCTTATATCACACCAGCATATTCAAAAAAAAATTCTTTTACGTTGGGAAATAATAAATTTTTTTATATTAGGTTTAATTATAAAAATATCAAAGTATATTTCTTTTGATTTAGGTGTTTAAAAATAATTTTTGGTCAAAATAAATGTTCAACGTTTATATTGTTACCATGTTAAGTGTATGATTCTAAAAAAATATTTAGTTAATTAGAACTTGACATGTAGCGAGATTTTAATTCATATTTATTTTTATTTAAAAAACAAAATCCTAATTAAAAAACTTAAAATTTGAATTCTTTAAAATATCCTAACCTAATCCCACAAATTCCTAGATGAATCCAATGCCGATAATCGATAAATGATATGACAATAGAACGTCGAACGTCGAATCTCTAAAATTTCCAATCAAGTGACTAACAACATCATTGAAAGAAGAAGACTTCATTACGACGACTATGGCGGTGGATGAATTTTGGGTGTTCTGTAGATTTAAGATTTTATGTGAAATTAGGAAAATTTAAGATTTTATTTTAAAAATGTAGGAAATTTTAAAAATAAAAATTTCAAAAGAAATTAAAACAAAAGTCACATGCTAAGAAATGATCACATGTCAATTTTTAATGGATAAATTTTAAAATATTAACGAGTTGAAACGTGAATAACTTAAAAGTAATAAACGTTAAAAAACTTATTTTGAGCAAAAAAAAAAAATTTAAACTAGTTTGAGCAATTTGTTCCAATTAACTAAACCGTGATATTATTATATCTCCGTTTTATATTCATTTAGCTTAAAATAATTAACCTAATATTTTTTGAATTATTTAAAAAAAAGAAGCATACTAGTCTTTAAATATTTTTCGTTTCTTTTTATTTTTTTTATTTTTGTCGAATTAACATGGAAAAAAATCAGACATGCTGAGCTAATGTAAGTTATTTTTATTATTTTTTTTATAAAATTTTTAATTTTTAAAATATACAATATTTAAAAATTTGTAAAAATAAAAATAAATGTGTTTAAATTATTATACTAAAAGGGAATTTTTTAAAAAAATATAAGTAATTTTTTCTAAAGAATTTGAGGGTATTAAAGAAATTAAATAAAAAATGATGTAGCTAAAATACACCTTTGCTTACTTTAAATTTAATTTGATTAATTATCCCCTTTGCATTACAAAATTTCCAAAAGTGGGCTCTACGTCTTTTATAAATTATCTAACCGTTTGGCCCCTCTGACAGTATTTTTGACCGTTATAAGGCCGTGGACCGTTCACATTTTCAAAAATTCTGAAATCAATAGTGTCCACAGTTTTGCTTCTTCCACATCTCCTTTTTCTCCTTTAATTAGATCTATTTAATTTTGAATAAAAGGAATATATAGATATTTAATAAAACTTTTTTTTAACTTGTACAGAATTATGTCTTATTAACATTATACGTTTAATATGCATATTACATTTATCCATTAATAATTAAATTTATTGTAAACAAGATATGTCCTAAATCCAAGTATCTCATGTATAAAAAAATAATGTTTTATTTGAACTTTTATAAATATTTTAAATAGATATTTTGATTTTAAATTGATATTAAAAATTTAATTCAAACGCGGATATAAATATTCAGTTTGAAATTAAACAAGGTTGAACAATATCAAAACTTAAAAAATGAAGTAGAAGTGAGCTCAAATCTAGTTTTAATAGGTGGAGTGGCGATAGCCTTTTCTGTTTCAAAAGAATTGATTTTCCAAGCTTTAAGATCGACCGTTGATGAACAAAAAAGAAAAGATCAACCGTCGATATCGCCATCAACCCTGTTAACATTCTCCCTCTCTTTCAAGTTGTTCCTGTTTTAGTAAGGGTTCATATTTAGCTTTCTATTCTCTAAACCCTTTCATTTTTCAAACTTGTCGAAAATAATTCCCTTCACTTTCATACATTCTTGAATTTCCAGCAGTTTCTTTTTCAATTGGGTACGTTTTGAAGAAAAATCGCATCTTTGGGTATGTTTGGATAGCGAGAAAAATCATAGAATGCCGGTGTCAACAAGGTCTCAGATCAGCTGCCAAGAAGAGCAACAAAGAAGCAGATGCAGAAGATCAAATGAAGAAGAAACCCAGATGAACAATGTTACTAACAATTTCACACTGAGGAATCCACACCACGGATTGAAAGAAAAAATGAGGGCTTTAACTATTTTATATGAGCAGCAAAAGAAAGCTTCTGCAATTCTGAGAAACAATAACCCATCATCATCTCCAAAACCTGATCCTCAAGAGAAGCGTCTCACGTCTCACCCAAGTGTTGATCTCCTCACTTCTTGCAAAAGAAGTGAGAGGAAAGACGAGAAAGAGCAAAAAGATCCCAAATTCAACAATGTTATGAGGGAAAACACCGTGCCAACATTGCCTACGATGGCTAATTCTACAGTGACTAGAACTTATGTGTTGCCTCAACCACCGCTGGATGATGCAAAGGAGAATCTTTCGATTGGTACTGACAGGATTCTTGGGTTTTCTTCTTGTGCAAGAAAGGCGAAACCGACGGTGGTGGTGAGGAAGCTGTCAATGGTGGGGGCTAGGAATGTTCAAGAATTGGAGAAAATGGAGAGCAATGCCAAGACTGAGAAAAATGGGAGAGTCGGCGGAAATGAGAGTAGGATTCACGTGTTTGTAAGGCTTAGGCCTATGGCTAAGAAGGAAAAGGAAGCTGGTTCAAGATGTTGTGTCAAGATTGTGAATAAGAAAGATGTTTACTTGACTGAGTTTGCTAATGAAAATGATTACCTTAGACTGAAGAGGCTTAGAGGCAGACATTTTAGTTTTGATGCTTCATTCCCCGATTCCACTACTCAACATGAAGTTTATTCAACCACGTAAGTTTATTAGCCCCAGAATTGATCCATTTTGATAGGATTTGCAGTCAGTTTTCACCCTTGACATTATTTCATTTGGTTATTTTTTCTGTTTAACTGTGAAAATTCTCATCTATTTAGAAAGGTATTTCTCCAAGCTATATATGGAATTTCCTGATTGTGAATCTGACTGAGTATTGAAACTACTGTCCTTTGTTTTCAATTAATAGTTTATACATCTTATGTTGAGGTTTAATTTGGCTGTCTTTGTTTCTCTTGTTTTTATCAATAATGTGCTTGTTCTAGAGAAATGAGGCCTTTTTTCTATGTTGCTCGCTCAAGTACTCATGTTTGACACATACTCAGACACTGACCCTCCAAATACATAGAGAAACTTAGAAAAAAATCAAACATACATACTCGTTTCAGACATATACTCCTACATGGAACTCACATCCGTGTTACTAACAAAATCCTGAATTTGTTAATTAACAAAAAGAAAAGATAGGATTTTGAGGTAGGAAAATGCTACTGCTAATGTTGCTTGAAACTTCAACCCAATTTAGATTTCAACATTCATTGAATGGAATGAATACACGTTTCTCAGGGTTTTTTTTCAATGAATTAACTTCTTAAGAACCAATCAATTTTGAACTTTCAGGACTGCGGAGCTTGTAGAAGCAGTTTTACAGGGACAAAATGGCTCGGTGTTCTGCTATGGTGCCACAGGAGCTGGGAAAACTTATACAATGCTAGGCACCTTGGAAAATCCAGGTGTAATGGTTTTGGCAATAAAAGATCTGTTTACAAATATTAGGCATAGGAGCTTTGATGGAAACCATGCAGTTCATCTCTCCTATCTTGAAGTCTACAATGAAACCATCCGGGATTTACTCTCACCCGGAAGACCTCTTGTCCTGAGAGAAGATAAGCAGGTTTGCTTTTAACTTCCATGATATTTATGCTGCTTCAGTTCCGTTGTTTTGTTGTATTTCCAAGCAATTTTGTGAAATTTACCTGCTTAACTTGTTAAATGAGAATATCTGAAAATACTTGCTTTTATCATATATATTATTATCGACTTCTCCGCAAACTTCGTAGTACTAGTATACTGATATCATATTATTGTTTTTAGAAACTTCGTATGTTGTCCTCTGTGTCAATACAGTTTATCCTAAGATCATCAAAGATCTTCTGAAATTGTTTTTGCCGAACTAGAAGAGCTACTATTTTCGTTTCATTACTTATTTGATAAGAAAGAAATGTACCCCACTGTGTTTTCTTACATGATATATGAATAGCTGATGTTTTGGGTACAATGGTTGTTAAATACAAGGAAATATTATTGTTTTTTAAAACTATTTAAAGCAAACACGGACAATTTTACAAACCACGTTAGTAGTCTTCTATATCTTGTTTAATTCTTAGTTTTAAATGCCTTGATTTCACCTCAAAAAGTGTTTACTCAAATGTATTGCAGGGAATTGTTGCAGCAGGTATTACACAGTACAGTGCTTATTCTGCAGATGAAGTAAACTTCTGACTTTCATTAACTATGATACCTTAGAAGGTTTGGACAATTGATTGAATGGAAGGAGTATAATAGTTTTACATGGCTGTGGCAGGTGATGGCATTGCTTCAAAGAGGAAACCAAAACCGAACGACTGAACCAACTCGGGCAAATGAAACGTCTTCACGGTCCCATGCAATTCTTCAGGTACCAGTAATGATCTAGGGCTAATTACTTGTGTTGTTCTTTTAATTTGATGAAATTATTATAGATATGAGTTGCTTTTCGTGTAGGTTGTTGTCGAATATCAAGTCAAAGATGCTTCAATGAATATCATTAATAGGGTTGGAAAGCTTTCACTCATAGATCTTGCCGGTTCTGAAAGAGCCCTTGCAACGGATCAGAGAACACTTAGATCCTTGGAGGGTGCAAACATTAATCGGTCACTTCTTGCGCTGAGCAGCTGTATCAATGCCCTTGTTGAGGGTAAAAAACACATACCGTACAGAAACTCGAAACTCACTCAACTTTTGAAAGACTCATTAGGTGGAGCTTGTAACACTGTAATGATTGCTAATATCAGTCCAAGCAATCTCTCATTTGGTGAAACACAAAATACACTACACTGGGCTCACCGGGCAAAGGAAATCGAAACCAAGGTTAGTCAAATCTTTGCTCATTTTCTTATAAAGAAGTTATGTTCATTTGGTTTCATGGTATATACCAACCTTGTGTTTCTGTTTTGAATCTTTCACTGTTTTTGAACACCGTATTCTTTGAACTTTCAGGCTTGTGAGGCAAACGAGGAGGTGATTGAAGTACCTGAAACCGGAACCGGTCAGGCAAAGCTTCTGCTTGAACTGCAGAAGGAAAATCGTGAATTGCGGGTACAGCTGACCTGCCAACAGCAAAAGTTGGTAACCCTTCAAGCACAATCCTTAGCTGCATATGCTTCTCCAACTCCTTCTTCGGTTACGTATCTCGCAACTCCATCTACGGTCCAGACACAAGAGAAATGCAAACCTAGATCCACCTTCTTAACCAGAAACTGCTTCACACCCGAATCCAGGAAGAGGGGAGCAGAAGAAGCAGTTAAAGAGCTAAGACTGACTGTGAAGGCATTGGAACTTGAAATGGCGAGAATGAAGAAAGAGCATGCCTCACAGTTAAAGCAGAAAGATGATATTATTCACGTGCTTTCAAAAAAGAAGGAAAAACCAACAGAAGTAGGCGTGAAGGTTGCCACAAAAGCTAGCTTGCAGCCGAAGGAACCAAACCATGGGGAGTTGAAGAGCCCAAGTCATCGTTTTCGATCACCAGTTCCAACAGCCAAAAAAAGAAGTTTCTGGGATATAACAACAGCTAACAGCCCATCAGTCACTACGCTCAATGGAAGGAAAACTAGAAGCCATATCGTTTCAGAACCTGTTGCAGCTCCCTCCATGCTACCTCAGGTACAATATATAATTTTTTTCACTTTGAACCTTTCTTTTGTTTCAGGTAGGTTCATTTTACCATTAAGGTCATATACATATGCAGAAAAGGGTGTCCTACAAATAGTGCTTGCACTTCTTCTCAAGTTCTCTATTCCCTCGGCACTACATTCATTTCGTGCATATTTGAGTTTTCTTTGCCTTTTTCTCTGTAACTAATGCAGCCTGCTTTGTCCATGTTTCTGGTTTGTGTCTAACGTTCATTGCTGACTACACATCATGCAGCCGGGATTCGCTCGACAAAGACCCAATGCTCTGAAGTAACGACAAAGAGAAAGAAATGGAAAGGAAGTTGTGATTTTGGCAGACTTCTTCCCAATCCATTCTCTACACACACTGAATGCTCTTTTCTAAGTGGTGTAAGAGATGTTCTTTGCTGTCTTTTCTTTTTTCTTATTCGATTTCTTCTCATCAAGGTTACTAGCAATTACTCCATTAATGTGTTTATTTTTTTTTCAAGTTGAAGCTCTTGGAGCATCTTGGGACCCATAAATTCATTTATATTTATGCTTTTTTATTGCATATTTTTAATATCTTTATGTAAGGTTTGGTACATAAGAATTAACATAGGGAGAAAGTTCAATTATTATTTGAGTTGCTACATAAAGTTGAAGCTCCGGATAAATCCATGTGCTTGAAGAGATAAACTTCAAATAAGTTGCAACCGAAGTTCCAGATAAACTTCCTGCTCCAAAATAAGTTGTGTTTTCTAAGCATATCAGTCAAAGGCTTGCTTATGCAACCGAAGTTCCAGATAAACTTCCTGTAGGCCCTTTTAGAGACAACTTCCGCCATTAAAGGGCCGATTACCGCTCAATAATTGAGAATTAAAACCTCTATAACCATTTTTATTGTGGGCTAACTGAACTTTCCTGGAGTTGCAATAAATTAAAAAGTCTGGTGTTATTGTGAACATGAGCCCCTAATAACTAAACACCTACATACGAATTGTGACTAAGCATCATGTTCGTTTGGTGAGACTTACACATGGATGGATTAAACACTTAAACTTAATACCGATGGTTGGTTTAGAGATGTGAATCATGAGCAGGTACGTGAGTTTCTGCGATATATGAGAAATTTATGTATTGCATGGAGGAAAAAATTACAAATAATATGCTGGAAAGTGACAAGAATCCTAATGCTTAGAGCAATACACACAAACCCACTTGTAGTTAGCATTAAGGCGTTTTGTGCTCAACAACACCCAAACCTAATGCTTACAACAATACACCCAAACCCATGTAGGTGAGCAGCTCGCAAACAGCTTAAATTCAATTTGGTCAAAACTCGACTCGAATTAGCTTGGTTTAAATTCTAGTTCGACTCGAGATCTTAGCGAGTTGAGTTCAGCAAGATCCAACTCGACTCGATAAGTTCACGAACAACTCGTTATTTTTTATTATATATTTTTATGATTTTTTGGTTGATACCTTAATTATGTTCCAAGAAGTTTACATACTAGGTTGAAAACTCTATAAAAGTTCAATGACTTACTGGTAATTTACCCATAAAATGTTTGATTTCAAATTTCCAAAATATTTTGTATTTAATAATTAGTTTTTTCCTATTTGTTTATTAAAGTTTTTTTTGTTGAGTTGATCAATCAATAAAGATGACCAAGAGAGGTGAATTGGCAATTGAAAAATTGGTGGAAGCAAATTGCAAAAAGGAAGATAAATGAAACAAGTGATTTATAGTGGTTCAACCTTCTCAACAAGGTCTACATCCACTACCTTAACTATCCACACTAAAGATTTTCACAAATTCACTAATTTGTCTTTCCTTTTCGACTAAAGGAGATAACCTCACAACAACTAGACTTGTACCCCAAACTCTAGTAATCCCTTTCCCTAAAAGATGAATACAAAGAAGCAAACTATGAAAACCTCACAAGGTAATGTGTTTGCACAATTGAAGTTCACTAAACTCCAACACTTGAATGACAATAAAATACAATGAAGATCACTCATGTGGGTTATAAGAATTTGATAATAAGAGCTCAAAGACGTTGGATGTGTGCTTGAATGCTTTAGAATGATTGCGTTGTTGTTGAAGAAGCTTTGAAGACTTGTTTTCATACCCCTAATTGATTTCTAGCCGTTTGAGTTGTTGGGAAATTGAATAGTGTAAAATTAATGAATTGATTTTGATATAACAAAAGATTTAAGGACTAAATTGAAAAAGGGGAAATGAATTTTTAAGTCCTCAAAACTTCCCTATGTCTCTAAGAAAAATGTCCAAGTCAAAACCTAAGAGTATTTAAAATTTTCTAAGTGTTTACCAAGTCAAAACAGTGATTTTTGAGTCACCGTTTCGAAACGGCCCTTAGGCGTTTCAGAACGTTTTGAAACTGTTAACTTCTGTTTTAGAACTAGCTTTCTTGTTTCGATACGGGTGTATCGAAACAGGTCTTTGTATTTCGAAACGGATGAAGAACAACGAAACGGATTGAACCGTTTCGATACGGCAGTATCGAAACGACTTCAAACGTTTCAAAACGATTTTCAAACTTGGTTTCAAAATATGACCGTTACAATTTAAATAACTAAATTTTGAGAGACGGTTAGAGCGTATCGAAACGTTTTGAAGTCGTTTCGATACAGTTTTTGGCAGTAACAAAATGTTTCAAAACGAGCTTTAGCATGTTTCGGAACAGACACTTAGCGTATCGAAACGATCGTTTCCATTTCGGTACGGCCTATTAATTACACCTCAACGACTATTTCTATTTTGGTCTGTTTCGAAATAGAGTCGAGCATTTCGGAACGAGTAGTTGCATATTGCATTTATAGTGAGAAGATAACATCCCAACGGCTATAATAATGAAGGCAACAACCCCAAGGGCTAGAATTCAATGAGAAGGAATAAAAGGGAGTTCCAAAAGCACCAACAACAACTATTGATCCTAAGAGAAACATCCAAACATCAAATTCATGCTCTTGTGCTAAATTCCCATATTTTCTTGTAAACCCCAATTGTGATACTTTGTATTTTCAATCTTATTTGTTTCAATTGGGTTGAGTGCTTGTAAAAGGGCTACATTTGTATTGAGAGATACTAGCTATTAGCCTTAAACTTCTTTGTAAACTTTGTATGAGGATTGAGTCAATTTTTAGGTAGAAAAATTGGCCATTGTTCAAAAAGGTTTCTTTCTAAGCCTAGAAAAGGAAAAGACCAACTAGTGGAGTTGTTGGAAAATCCTTAGTGAAGCTAAGGTAGTGAATGTAGAGTTCAATTGGAACTTGAACCACTCTAAATCCCTTGTCTTGCAAATTTTATTTTCCACTTCACCGCCAAAATTTCAAAAAATTCAATTCACCCCTCTTAGCTTAAATCGATTCTACGATCCACTCAACAAATAGAGTCGTTGGGCTGTATTTTTCCCGCAATAAATAATGTTTAACAAGTGTGAGTATCGGTACACGAGCTTCCGTATCGGTACCTACTCAAAATAGAAATAACCGTTGCAAAAAAGGAGTACCGATATGCGAGATAACGTATCAGTACGAAGTGAAGAAATTAAAAAGGGTACCGGTATGCTTCGTACCGTACCGATACTAGATTTGCTCATTAGAATCCTTGAAGAAAATTATGAACTTAGCGTATCGGTACCTGTATAGCCTTACCAGAACCCTGTTCAATATATTTTAAGTTTGACTCCAAAAACTTGATAAGGTTTAACGGTAAAAAAATTGAAAATATTTGATCCTGGTACTGGTACACAATAGGCCGTACCAGTACTCAGTGCTCATTTTAGTTTTACAGTTTCAAAGGGTCGTACTAGTATGTGTACAACCATACCGGTACTCAGAAGCGATATAAAAATAAATCATTTTACATATTCAAAAGCATGTACCAATATGCGTATAGTTGTACGTGTACTCAGTTACCAAAATAGCTTATTTGAGTACCAAAACACTTAGAAAATTTTAGGGATTGAAAATATTGATTTAGAAAATTATTTTGGTTCGAATACTTATCAATTTGTGAGTAAATTCAAGTACCTTAAAATTTATTTGTTTGTAATCAAGTCCTTGTTATATCAAAATCAAATATAAATTTAACAATATCTCCCTTTTTGATATAACAAAATCAAATAAATTTTTAGTTCACCCCTATCTTTTAAAGAAAAAGGCTATTTATTTTTAAAAGATCTTAAAAAATTTATACACCACTTCTCTCCTTTTTTTTATTAGATCAAGATCAATAAGGTAAAGAAAAAACAATCATAGCAATATAATTCAAAATAGCTCCGATAACCAAAAAAATAATATTATAAATACAGAGCATAATATCCAAAGCATAAAATCCATCTATATCAAAAATATAAACTGAACATAATGTCATAAAAATAATAAACCAACATAGATGCATAAAATTCAAATAAGTCTAAATGAAAAATATTAAGCCTAAGGGCCCTCATTATTGTTGTCCATCTCCTCATAGTCATTGTTTCCATGAAAGTGACCACATCATTCATGATAAAAGGCAATAAGGGAGATATCTTTACAGTAGTCAATCTCGCATCAATAGAAGTTAATTTTTTGTCTATGGTGTCGATCGTCGTATCCATCGCAGCAAACTTTCCATTAAGATAAGGTCATAAAATCATCAAGCGAAGGTTAAAAAATTGGAGTCGCGGAAGCATCCTCGATCGGAGCTACATCATCAGGGACTTCATCATGGGTGTTCGGATCCCGAACCCATTCACCATTGATGAAGTGAAACTTCGCTTTTCTGAGGGATCTGGCATCTATAGGCTCGGTAAAGGGATACCCCAGATCATAGGAACAATCTATTCCTAGCATGATAAAGATGTGGCTTAAAATAGTTCCATATGTGAAAGACTTGACAAGGGAGGCGTGATGGTTGTTGACGATGTGAACTATCTCGGTGAAAATAATTTGGGCTAGGTTAGGCTACAAAAGAAATAGAGCCAAAAATCATCTATGACTCAGATTGTAGACCACTTATCACCGAATGATCGAAACTGCCAAGTAATAAGGAGGTGAAGAAAACATTCATAGACTTCAAAAATTGTAACCGAACCACTTAAGTTTGGGGAAAAGAAGTTTCATCATCTAAACTTATGTTCTCCAAACCTAGGTGATTGACTAACCTTTAAGCATCAAGATAATTTTTTTTTACCCATAACATAATACTCTAGGCCAATGGTTTCAATTTTTTCTTATTTAAAACACATCTAACATTGGAATAAAAGACCTGAACAAGATTTTTGAAAACAACATCGGGGATTTGAAGAAAAAACATAAATTTTCATTGTCTTATTAAATCAAGATATTTAAAATTAAACTCTTCGGAGTACATATAGACATAATCAACAACTCGCTCGCGAAGGACAATAAAATTTTAAAATTATTTAAAATACACCATTTGGCGTGGGTTAAGTGACTCATTAAAACTTTGGGCATAAATATGAGTAAGGTTTGGTTTGACACCATTATCGGGATTGAAAGAGCTAGCATTGGGATCGTTTCTAGGACACTTTCCAGGAGGCATGGTAAAAGTGTTTGGGAATTAAAAGCATGCAAAAGAAAATTCAAACCACAAAAACATATGTGTGCAAATACATCAAATTCAATCCAATAAATCAACCAATAATCAAGGTAATGTAAAAATTTATAATTTATAGTTTAAAATCATACACAAGTATAAAGAATTTTGTTCATAAGTTTAAAACTTTAAACCTGTAAAATATTTTATACGAGTACAAAATACAAATATATATTCGAATGAAAACTTTTCATTTTTGATTTTTTTGTAAAACTTTTGAAACTATGGATTTATGCATCCTAAATATACTAAATTTAAACTTAAAACTATACAAATATAGAGAAATTCGAAATAGTATAAAAATAGAGTTTTTTCCTTGAGATATGGATGAATTGATGAATGAGGAGATGATTCACACAAATCTTGATAAGTATAACTTGGGTTTGATGTTTAAAACGAAAGCCCCAAAATATTTGATAAAATTTGATGAAAAATTGAGAGAAATTGAAGATTAAAGAGGGGTTCGACTAAGTTTTTAAAGAAAAAGAGTTTGACTTTAAAATAGATTTGGAAAGCCTATTTAATGGCTCAGAGGCCCGCGTACCGGTACAACATATACGCGTACCGATTCGGAAACAAGCCTGTACCGATCCTCGTTGCATACCAGAACTGATATTTTAGTATCGAAACGCCTCCTTTAAGAACTCGTACCGGCACAACAACCCTCATACTAATACCTTTTGCCCAAAATGTTCAATTGTGGTTGCAAAGGTTCAAAAATTTCGATTTTACTCGAATCGATATGTATGAATATGATGAATGAGCAACATGTATGTATAGGCATTAAAGCTACATACTCCCCCTAACAATATGAATAGATGCATTCAAGGAGAAGATCACATAAACATGGATTTCAAATAAATTCAAGCAAATTTTAAGATCAACTAAAGGCTCTTAGGTTCAATAAAAGCTTGTAATCTCTAACTTTCTCTTAAAAGTCTAAAAAATGCTCATTATCTAAAGGTTTGTTAAAGATATCCATTATTTGTTGCAAGGTATCTACATACTTTAGAACTATATCAACTTTTAAGTCACGATCTCTAATGAAATGGTGTATTATTTCTATATGCTTGGTTCTAGAAGGTTGGATGGGATTTTTAGTGTAGCACTAGTATTGTCACACTTTATGGGGATAGTACCTACATTAATTTCATAATCTAAAAGTTGTTGTTTCATCCATAGGACTTGAGCACAACAACTACCAAAATATATTCCACTTCAGTGGTAGATAGCGCAACGCTATTTTGTTTCTTAGAGAACCATGATATAAACATGTTACCAAGGAATTGACAAGTACCAGAGATACTCTTTCTATCTATCTATTTATCTATCTTACAACCTCCATAATATGCATTCGAAAAAGCATGCAAACTAAAGTATGAGTCTCTATAATACCAAAGGCCTAAACTAGGTGTATCTCTAAGGTATCTAAAGATTCTCTTAACGGCTTGTGAATGTGATTCTCTAGGACTATCTTGAAATCTAGCACACAAGCAAACACTAAACATGATATCTGATCTACATATGGTAAGATAAAGCAAAGAACCTATCATAGATCTATAAAGTTTAAGATTGATACATTTACCTCTTTCATCTTTGTCAAGATTTGTAGATGAGCTCATTGGAGTGGCCCGAGGCTTCACATTCTCTAAGACAAACTTCTTGAGCATATCCTTGATGTTCTTTGCTTGATTGATGAAGGTGTCATCCTTCCTTTATTTGATTTGGAGTCTCAAGAAGAATGAGAGCTCCCCCATCATGCTCATTTCGAAATCACCTTGCATTAACTTAACAAATTCTTGGCAAATAGATTCATTAGTACAACAAAAAATAATATCATCAACATAAATTTGAACTACTAAAATATCATTTCCTTTTCGTTTAATAAAAAGTGTAGTATCAATATTCCCTTTATCAAAACCTTTTCTACTAAAAACTTGGCAATATTTTATGCCAAGCTCTAGGAGCTTGTTTCAAACCATATAGAGCTTTTGAAAGTTTAAAAATATGGTTTGAATATTTTGGATCTTCAAAATCGGGATGTTGTTCCACATACACTTCCTCATTTATAAAACCATTTAAAAAAGCACTTTTAACATCAATTTGAAAAAGCTTGAATTCATGAAAACATGCAAATGCAAGCAACATCCTAATAGCTTCCATTCTAGCAACGAGTGCTTAAGTTTCATCAAAATCAATTCCTTCTTCTTGAGTGTAACCTTGAGCAATAAGTATAACCTTGTTTCTCACTATGTTACCACTCTCATCTAGTTTGTTTCTAAAAACCCATTTAGTACCTATTGTAGATTTATTATTAGGCCTATCAACTAATGTCCAAACTTGACTCCTCTCAAATTGTTTTAACTCTTCTTGCACAGTCAATATCCAATAATCATCGTTTAATGCTTCTTTGATATTTTTAGGCTCTATGTATGAGATAAATGTAACATAATTACAAGTATTTCTAAGAGAGGATCTAGTGGTTACCCCTTTGGATGGATTTCCCAAAATCTCACCACCTTTGACATAGTTGAACTCCCCTGGGTAGGTGAGCTCTTTTTCCTCTAGAGATAAGTCCACTACACCATACTTGTTCTATAGCGGCGCTTTTCGTGGCGTTTTTGCAACAAACGCCGCTAATATTTCAATAATGCCGACATTTAAAAGACAATCGCCACAAAATGACATATTTAGCGGCGTTTTGGAGAAAAACGCCGCTAATGATGCACAATTAGTGGCGATTATCAAGTAAACGCCGCAATAAGTTAGGTCTTAGTGGCATTTGTTTCGTAAAACGTTGCAAGAGGTATCATGTTGGTGGCGCTTTGAGGAAAACACCACAATATGTATGGTCTTAGCGGCATTTGTTTTGAAAAACACCGCAAGAGGTATCATGTTAGTGGCGCTTTGAAAAAAACGCCGCAATATGTATGGTTTTAGTGGCATTTTCTAGAAAACGCTGCAATAGGTTAAAGGTAAAAACCACATCGTTTTGGCATCTCAGACATATTTTCATATCCCCAACTTATCACGCTCTTCAATCCCTAACTTCTTTTTCACCGTGCTGCTCTTTCACCGTTGATCCTGGTCATTTGCGCCACCGTTCGCCTCACCGTCGATCCTATTTTCGAGGTTTGTTCTTAGCTTTAGATTCAAAGTACGTGAGAATGCTAGGAATGGATTGAGGTTTTAGTTTTTAACTTTCTTGAAGCTCTTCCAGTTGGAGATTAAAGACCAATATTTGTTTTTCTTATTAAATCTGCAATCACATGGAGTTTGTTTTTTGGATCATACAAAACCTAACTGACCATACAATACCCAATTATCAATTTAAAAGAACATTCCCCTCTTTCTTTCGAAAAAGAAAATTAGATAAACCAATTTATTTAAATTTTATTCATAAAGTTTTAGGGATATCCTGACCAGTGAAGGTTGCTTTGCATGCAAAAAAGTTGGCTTCTATGTTATACTTCTTTTATCTCGATGTATTAGTAGGTTTAGCCAATGGAAATATGTTGGTTATGGTTAGTGTAAGTTAGCTCGATTCCAAACTGACAAAATGGAAGTTTAACTATAGAGCTATGAGGTTATACACAAAGTGGAATGTCGTAGCTATTTACTTGAATCAAATTTTAAGTGATTAATCTTGGGAGGCTTGGGATAGTGAATTGATAATAGTGTTGTTTTAAATCCAAGTTATAGGCTTATAACCTTGAGCATGAAAGAAACGTGGTAAAGATTTGAGAGTACTCTATAAGTTGTAGCTACCCAGTTGAGAATATCTGAGTTGATGGAAGTGTTTGGTCATACATTTGAGAGTACTCTATAATTTTAGGGGATATATCCATTTCTTGGATATAATCTTTGTAGAAAATGTTGAAGCAAACTTAATCAAAGGAACAAATATTATATTTAGTAAAATTCTAATAAAAATCAATTAAAATATTAACTCTTAATAAAATGCATGCACATTTTGTAGACAAAAATTCTCTAACTTGAATATTTTATGTAGATCAATATTTTCTTTTTCATGAATAGTCTAACTCGTTCTAGGCTTAGGCGTGACCATACCTCTTAAAGTCTGATTTGCGAAATTAGACTATTCTTTCCACAAAACAAAACTTGCCAACCCAAAACAAAACTAGTATTTCATTTCAGAACTAGAGTTTTAAAACTTTGTTAAGAAGTTTACCCTTAAGAAGTTTCTTTTATAAGATAATCTAATATGGATCCCATTCTCGTGTAATAGTTGCAGTGTCGTATTTATAATTATATGTAAATATGTTTAGGGACTTTTATGGACTATTTTTTTAATTCCTTGTTTAAACATTGATTTGAATGGACTATAGAGACTTTAATTTACCACATTGTTAATGTTTATCGTTATTTTTCTTTCTTGGCAGCTCATTTACCTCTCGTAATAGTTTGGCAGACAAAAGTGATATCCAAGTTGCTTCTAATAGGTATGATTTCACAGTTTAAACCCAATGTATTCCATTATGCTTATTGTTCCAACATTTATTGATCACTTCTTTGCTAGAAATCTAATGATATGACCATTTCTGACTGATAAAGTATGACTGATGGATACTTTATATATTTAACTTGATTTTGACTTTGCTAATGTAATAGTTACATCTCTCTTCATTTTTCAAATATGCATCATGTTAGGTTCAACTTTGCAGACTATTAATTTTTTTATCTACAATTATCAATTTAAAAGAATAAATTTGAATCTATAATATTAGCAATTAACATTTGAAATGTATATTACAGAAATACAAAATGGATAAGAGTTGGATGAATTTGTCAAGGGTAACCGCCAACTATCGAAATAGAGTAGAAACTTTTCTAAATTATGCTTTTGCGAATGCAAGCTAAAAGAATGTGATTCTTTGCCCTTGTAAGAAGTGTGCTAACATTAATTGGCATATTTGTGAAGTTGTACACGAACATTTAATTGTTTGTGGCTTTGTTCGGGGCTATATAAAATGGATATTCCATGGAGAGATTACACCTTGTAGAGCTTCATCCACGAGTAATTCGGTTGATCCTCCTAATTCTCTTCGTCGATCTCGTAGAGAAGATGACATGAAGGGTATGTTGCGAGATGCATTTAATATGCACAATTATCATCAATCTGTTAGAGAAGATGCTTGTGATATTGGTGTTAATGCTAGCACCGAGATAGGGAGAAGTGTATGTAATGAAGAGCCAAATGGAGAAGCGACAAAGTTTTATAATTTGCTTAATGAAATGAATGAACAACTTTATGCGTGATCAAAATATTCAAAACTCTCATTTTGCATTGGTCTTTTCCACTTAAAATGCTTGGGAGGGTGGACCGGTAACTCTTTTATGCAGTTATTATATTTTTTGGGAGAAATGTTTCCTTTTGCGAAAATTTCTCAATCCAGCATAGATATGAAGAAAATGATAAGGGATTTGGGCCTTGGTTATGAGAAAATCCACAGTTGTCCGAATGATTGCATGTTTTATTGGGGTGATCGAAAAAACCAGGAGTCTTGTCATGTATGTGGTAAATCTCGGTAGATGAATGGGTATGAAAAAAATACGAGTGAAGACGAAGTTGAAGCACGATCAAGAAAGAAGCTACTAAAGATTCTGCGATAATTTTCCTCTAATACCTAGGCTTCAAAGACTTTTTATGTCTTCAAAGACTACTGAGTATATGAGGTGGCATCATGATGGACGAACATATGATGGATTATTAAGGCATCCTACGGATAGTTTAGCTTGGAAGTCACTTGACCAAAATTT
Organism: Hibiscus tridactylites; assembly: GCA_958450335.1. Taxonomy (NCBI): domain Eukaryota; kingdom Viridiplantae; phylum Streptophyta; class Magnoliopsida; order Malvales; family Malvaceae; genus Hibiscus; species Hibiscus tridactylites. The sequence goes on from OY288287.1 coordinate 26,191,464, forward strand.
TCCAAGTATTGCAAGAGATCCTCAAAATGCAAGGCTCGATCTTGCATCTGATGGGTTTAATCCTTTTAAAATCATGAGTACTTCGTACAATACTTGGCATGTTCTACTTGTTCCCTACAATTTGCCCCCGTGGATTTGCATGAAACATTCATCCTTTATATTATCCATGATAATCCCCGGTGAAAAAGGTCCCGAGAATGATATTGACATCTATATGCAACCTCTTATTGAAGAGTTGAAACAATTATGGGTGGGTGTCGAAACATATGATGTGTTGAAGAAGGAGAACTTTAATTTGTGTGTTGCTTTATTGTGGACATTTAATGATTTGCATGCTTATGCAAATTTATCTGGTTGGAGTACAAAAGGTCGTTATACTTGTCCTTGGTGTGTTGTACAAACATGTTCGAAGTGGTTGTATAATGGAAAGAAGTTCTCTTACATGGGACATCGTCAGTAGTTAGATGAAAACCATAGATTTAGATATCAAAAGAATATATTTGATGGTATTGAAGAGTTCAAAAAAGCTCCTGAGCAAACAACTGGGCCTGATATCTTGTCGATGTTGTAACATATGCAGTTTACTTATGGAAAGAGAAACCAACCATCGAACTCGTGATCAAAGAAAAAGATAAAGGAAGTGTATGGCAATGATGTTGTCCAGGAAAGTGATGATGATTCTGATGAAGAGGATGATCCAAACGAGGTAGATTTTTGGAAAAAGAAAAGCATCTTCTTCGAGTTGTCTTATTGGAAACATAACATTTTGAGACATAATCTTGATGTCATGCACATTGAGAAGAATGTTTGTGAGAATATTATCGGGACCATTCTCAATGTCGATAGAAAATCTAAAGGCAATCTAAAGAGTCGACTTAACTTAGTTGACATCAGAATTTGGCATGATCTTCATCCTTGGTAACTTCCTAATGGAAAGTTTTTGATACCGCCTTCTATTTTTTGCAATGTTAAAGAAAGAAAAAAGTGTTTTGCACGGTGTTGAAGGATATAAAGGTCCCATATGGGTATGCATCAAATATATCTCGATGTGTCAGTGTTAAAGATCGAAGACTTTATTCTCTAAAGTCACATAATTATTGCATACTGATGCAAGATTTGATACCATATGCATTACACGATTGTATGTCAAATGAGGTGACATCTTGTATAATTGAACTTTACAATATAATGAAATCTATTTGTGGGAGAGTTCTGATGGTCGGAGAACTTGAGAAACTGCAAGATCGAGTCACCTTAACTTTATGCAACTTGGAGAAGATATTTCCACATTCATTCTTCACAATTATGATGCACTTGATGGTTCATCTTCCTCACGAAGCTAAAGTTGGTGGACTAGTTTTTTATCGGTGGGTGTATCCTATAGAGAGGTGCGAATTGTCTAATATGTATTCAATTAGTATTGAAAATTCATTTTAATTACAACTTTATACAATAATGTTGTGTTTATTTCTCGTCTAGGTTTTTGTGAAAGTTGAAGTCTTACTGTCATAATAAGCGTTATCTAGAAGGACTAATTGTTGAAGGGTATTTGGCAAAGGAGTGTCTGACTTTTTGCTCTCAATATTTGGAAGATGTTGAAACGAGATTTAGCCGACCAAATAGAAATGAAGTATGTAATACTAATAACTTAGCTGAGACTTATTTGTTTGGAAGTTATGGGGAACCACTCGACAAAGTTAAAATTGCACAGTTAGATGATAAGTCTTAGGTAAAAGCACATCAATATGTTCTTTTCCATCGTGATTCAATGGATTCCTTATGCACGTAAGTTTTACAACATAAATCATATTATATTCACTTCATCTTTTATATTTCTCATTCTTTAACCACACAACCTATTTTATATAGTGAGTATAAAGAAAAGTTGCAATCTGGTGTACGCTCCTGAAGATTACATCAACGAGAGATTCATAAGTTGTTCAGAGAAACTTTCCATGAATGGTTAGGGCGAACGGTAAGCAACTAAATCTTTGTACAGCGCGTAGCTAATGTATAATTTTTCTTGTTTTAATACTTTATATAAATGCTAACGTTTTCACCTTTACGCGTAATAAGTTTGGAATATGAGAGAATTTAGTGAAGAGGTTAAATGGCTTTCTCAATGTCTGAACATATTTGTTAAAAGATGTAATGCCTTCCTCATTAATGGGTTCGGGTTCCACATGAAATCTTGTGAAAGATTGAGGAGGACACATAATTGTGGAGTAGTTGTTGCTTCTTCAACTACAAGTTATGCTAGTGCTAAGGACAATCATCCTGTGGAGGGAGATGTAAAATATTATGGATTTCTTACAGACATTATTGAGTTGGATTATTAAGGCAAAGGAAAGGTTGTGTTATTTTGCTGTGACTGGGTTGATGTTAATTGTTGTGCGTATTCAGATTCACAATTTTAGTGCAAGTATACACGTTGCCAAGTTATAGTATAAAAGATATCGTCTCCACAGAGATTGGTGCTACTTCCAGAAATTATTGTCTCGCACTGTAGAAAATTTAAAACACAAGTAATGGGTTGGTTGAGAAAACAAATAAAATAAAGAAAATAAGAAAATTAAGAGATTGAGTAAATATGATGATAGAGCAGGCCAGATTATGTTGCGTAGTAGTGTGGAAGTTGAATGAATTTGTCTCGGTTTTGAATGCAAATGTCAACTTAATTGCCTTGTCAATGGGAAAAACTATTGTCGCGACAAAGAACACATCTACTGCTTGGGTAATTGAGCGACAACCTCTAAGGTTCGACAAGCGTTCTTCAATGGTTCCTTTTTATCCCTAAGTCGAAACTATATTGACGCACATGCCTTGGCAATATCTCCTAGCATGAACCAAGGGTGAACACCAACCAATCTTACGCTTCTCTTAGCCGTTTGAAACTCGTACTTATCCCTAAGTCGAATTACTCTTCATCAATTGGGGTAAAGACCATGCTTACTCGTTTCGTGAGTCTAACTCTTCCGATATTAGACAAATAGATGCAATCACAATATCCTCTCCCAATTCAATTGCAAGAAAAAGTAAATACCAAGAATAAGCAAACCTTGAACTTAACTGCATTAACAAAAACCTTAACAAATTACAACCGTCTTCTCACAACTACTAAACAAAATAACCCTAGCCTAAAAGAAGAATTATTTCAAAATGGAGATAAAAACACTCTAAATTCTCTACCGAATCTCTCTTTATACTTCGATGGTTTTTGTGGTGGCTAGGTCTTGGCTTTTATAGAGCATGGCCTTGTCGACTTCTTGGAATAGGAGGATAAGTTGGAGTTGGACATAACTTCATAAAAGAAATAAATCTCTTTTAATTCATTATTTTATTCATCTTTATTGATTCCTTGTCCTTGACCTTCCTTTGACTTTTTCATGGTTTTCCTAGGCCCCAATCTTCATGCAAAGTATCTCTAAAAATTCAACGTTTTATGCTCTTCAAGTCGCATACCACTTTGCATATTTTCTCCCTTGTCGGCAAATGTCTGGGCAATGACTTCGTCATTGCCTCGACAATGGTCTATCAGTCTTTTTTCCGCTTGGCAGGGCTCGTTCTCTTGGTTCAGCGTCCCCCGGTAAGGCTTGACAACAAAGAATGGCTCATTCTGGATCGTCAAGTGATGGTTCCGTGCCGTTATTTCTCCTTCCTGCACTGTCGCGACAATACTTGCCCGAGCAGTGGGTTATAAAATATGCACATGTACAAAACACATACCAAAGCAGTACCTTTTCCACCAAATATATTCAAGTAAAGCTGATCAAGCTTGGTAATGATAAGAACAATGAAATTGTGTATGTATGGCTAGTAATGCATCCAAAATTAGCTTAAGTTTAACAATAATTGAGTCATAAAGGGTCCTAAAATGAATACTTTTGCACACCTAACATTAATACTACTCGAGGCACTAAAATAGATCAATTTGGTTTTACAATGGTGAATTTCTCTCGATTAATTCACACAAGTCAACAATTGATGGATGAACCATATGTATTTTCTTCCCAAGTGAAACAAGTTTTTTTACTGTCCTGATCCAATGGATGAGGGTTGGTATGTTGTCCTCCGTAACACCCAGAGACTTGATAGACATCGGGGATGGAAGTAGAGATGACATTGAAACAAGATAAAAAACTTTGCCTTTCACAACCCAAAACTTAGATAGAATAATCACTAGTTCTAGTTCACAATTCCAATGGGTTCGGGAGGACATGGATGTAGATTTTAATGAAAATTGATGACATAAAAATGTAGTAACATATTATAACTCTAACTTGCTGTTGAATACATATATTAATAGTAATATTGTAACTTGTTCATAAAATTGTTGTTTGTTTATTGCAAATATTATGCCTAGGAGAAAATTGAGTGACCTACGAATTGTTCAAGTTCCTCGAGCGGAAGAAGTAACTAGTAATGAGGAAATGTCTAGTGTTAGATCTTCACAAGTTCTAGAAAAAGTTGAAGAAAATGTAGAAATCGAAGGTAATGTTCAACACTTTATTTAAATGGTAGATGCTTTTTATTTTGACTGTATTTTAAAATTTTTACTGAATTATTTCTTATATAGCTGAAAATGGTCGAAGGCGCAAGAGTAGAGGGCGCACAATGTTGACGGAGTTATATTATCTTCCTTCCGAGGAACGAGTGAATGTTTCAAGAAATGATGTTGGCCAATCTATAGGGGCAGAAGTAGGTGTTCTAGCCAATTTCTTAGGCATGACTGCACGTAATGCATCACTTTTGCCAATCAATTATGAGTTATGGCGTGAGATGCCGAATAGTAATAAAAACTAGGTTGTGGATCATGTGAAGGTAATAATGTCATTGTAATAGATAACGCATTACAATTCAATAGTAATTTATATTTACTTTGGTTGTGTCATTTGTAGGAGAAATTTTCTTTAGAGGTCTCTGATGATTATGTGAAGCATGCGTTAGGAAAGAAATAGAGAAACCATAAGAGTTTTTTGAAAAAAGAAATATTTCAAGAATAATCCCAGCCTTCAAGAGAAGATGCAAAATGTCCCACATGGAATGCTCCGGTATCAATGGGAAGATGTAGTCAGGTTTTGGAGTTCAACGAAAGAAGAGGTATGATCGATGCACTTTAAAATTAATACTATGTCATTACAATATTGGCTTTATATGTAATGCAACTTTTAAACTTAGGATCGAGAGCGTGTTGGAGTTGCTAGCAGACAACAACATAAGTTTACTCACATAGCTGGGTCGAAGAGCTTTGCTCGTATAGCTAATGACGAGGTATTGTTTTTTTCATTTATTGATTATTGTTTAATCTAATACTTTTTCGTAAGTACTACTTTCTATTATAAACTGTAGCAAGTTACGACCGGCAGTAGCGTTGGGCGAGTAAAGCTCTTCGACATTACACACACAAAAAAGATGGCTCACCTATGATTCCTGAAGCTGCAGAAATTATGGTATATTTATTAGACACAATCTATGTAACACCCCAAAATTTTTACCCAAATTATAAACCCTAGATTCGCAAAATCCCTAATTTTGAAATTTCTAATTCTTAAAACCCTAATGATTTGAGAATTTAATTAAAAAACTCTATTTGAGTTTGAGGGTTAAGTTGAGAAAAATCCAGATTTATAATTATTAATATAGAAATTTGGGGTCAATTTGTAAATCATGAAAAGCTTAGGTGCTCGTTTTCAAACCCCATTTAATTCAATGGCTTCCCTTGTGCTTAACCCTTTCATCAATTTAAATTTTAATTTCCTTTGGTTTCTGTCACCCGTCTACTTTTCTTTCTTTCTTAATTGTTTAATTTATTTTTTAAAAACTTTTTAATTCAAATTGAATTCTAATTCTTTTTTCATGACTAAATTGACTCTCCTTTTTCAACTTAAATTCTTGTATTATTATTATTATTATTATTATTATTATTATTATTATTATTATTATTATTATTATAAACCTAATTTGTTTAGATTACCAACTCTTAACTCTCTCTCTATATAGTCATAGTTATTACGTACAAAAATAAACCTAAGCCTTAAGTCTTAAAGTGTTGTCGCTCTTAGTTATTCCCATGTTTTATAAATTCTTCTCGAATTGACGTTGTCATCACCTTACATCAAAGTTGCAACCTGCCTTTGTTCGTCGTTAAAGCTATTGCCGCTTAAGGTGTGTTTCTTCCGGTGCTATGAACAAACTATTTTTGTGTGTTCTCTTTCCGTGCTACATACTTTGATTTTGTGATTGTGACTTTACACTTGAATGATTTTCGGATGCGTTGAGATTTTACCTTATGTTTTTGTGCAAATTATTTTCAGACTGTGATTTAAAATAAATGAACTATGAATCCTTGATTTATTATCAGACAATGTTGAGATTGTGAAGACTGTGATATCTTTTTACTGTGTTATCATGGGTTGGATTGTATGGAGGAAGTTAGTGGTTTATACCACTTGTGTTGGTGACTATGTAGTGAGAGGTTCTGGGGAACCCTCTCTTTTTGGTGACTATGGAGTATGGGTGCATTGCATTGTGTTTTCATAAAATCGTGTTTAAACGTGCTTTGTGTCTTTTAAATATTTATGTGAAAATTTATTATTGTGAAACTTAGTTTGTGATTGTCTGCACTTTAGAGACACACTGAGCTTAATAGCTGACTCCCCCTTAGCTTCTATTTCAGATTCTCAGACATAGGCTTTCGGTACTTGGAGGATCACAAGTTATCAGATCTATTTCAGTTTTCAGTATAGACATTTCGAATTTACAAAACTATTTTATTTTAGTTATTATTTTGGGATTTATGTAATTTCGGTTACTTATACATTTATTTGGGATTTTTAACTGTTTTAGCATGCATGATAATTTTTATTTGGATATTTGAATAATTTATTTTATGATATTTTTATTTTTACGACCGTATTTTTTTAAAATGAACTTATTGTGGAACGACACCGTTTTCAATAAATAACCTAATTTTTTTTATAAATTATTTAAACCTAAAATTTATTACTTGAGGGAAAAGTTTTCAACGGTGACTTCCTAAATTCAGTCTTTTCTTCTAGGCTGGATTTAGGGGGATACATAGATAATGTTATGTTTATATCAATAGTATAACATGTTTAGATTAAATAATGTTTGAATACTTTTTTCTTACTTGATTATCATGCAAAATTAAAGGATAAAAAGATGGAGTATGGAGTTACAACTTTAACTAATGGTTTCGCTAATGTGGATGACATCGACAATCAAGTTATTGTTGATGTTTTTTGATAAGTGCCCAAAAGTCCTATGTTTTCACCCTTTTTACATGGCAATTATTGCTTAACCTACACCCATTTGAGTGGCAATATGGCCTTTTATGCATTAATTACACTGCACCTTTGATCCTGATATTTGGTGTATTTAATGAAAAAGGTACTATTTTAATGCATGTTTGGTGCTTGTGTAGATTTACTCATTGTCGGGGCAGGTGATGCTGAGCGGGTAATGAAGAAAAGGGAAAATGGTGCAGTACGAGCTCGTGACAGGTTGTAAAGTGCTCATTAGTCCTATATTTTATATGCATTGCATCTCATATTATTGCTGTTCTTAAGTACATTTTAGGCATATTTAGGTTCATGCATTGCATATTTACAATATTCTTTACTTTGCCATGATTTTATTGGTTATCTTCTATTTGGTAAGAAAAAGATATTATTTTAGTTTAGTTTGCATTTCAGGGCTAGAAGTTGTTAGAAGGAGGACATACCGGAGGAGATGATGCTGAGGTAGCAGACCAGGGAGTTGTACTGATGCAGTTCCAAGCAGAGAAAGCCGTTGTTGAGTACCTGCCGCCCAGGGCAGCTAGCTAGGGAAGTGGAGAATTGGAGTGCGATCTGTAGAACAGAAAATCCTGATTCTAACAATGCCATCCACTCAATTTTCTGACGTCTGGAACAACGAACAGAGCCGCCGAAGGAGGAAATCGAGATTACTTGCGGTGCAAGGCAACGAGAAGGAGTCCACATTCAACTCAAAGAAGTCAGAATTAAAGGTTGCATTTAATGCAAAAACTACTTTGAAGACTTCTAGTCCAAGGAGGAATTGACCTAGCTAATGCCTATATATACTTGACATATTTTGTAATTGTAAAAAAGAATATTTTCCTTAGGCATAATTTATGTTTTCTTTGTAACCCCCTTAGCCCGACCTAGACGCTTGACCCGAACTACGAAGATTACACGGGGAAAACCAAAGTCTACCCGAAAGTCAACCTTGATTAACGACCCTTTTTTTATTTAATCTTGTCTAGATGCACATTAAGCCTAGGTGAGCACTCACAAATCATGGAAGGAATAGGCACAGCGATCGGAAATTATTTAGGGACTCAATTGCTTAACTTACACATATTAGGGACCAAATTATAATTTTTGTAAATGAGAGAGACTTCATAGATTTTAGGGTTACCAATATGAAACTAATAATGTTACACGCTTCTCTGCCAAATTTCAGCTTAAAAAGACATCCCAAGCTCAAGCAATTGCAATCACAACATTTAGGACTAAATTGTAAAGCATGAAGACTCAAAACAATTCAAATATGTGCCCAACGATCACCCGTATCGGAACACCTACCCGCCGTATCAAAACGGTGTTGACCGTTTCGGTACGCGGGTATGTTCTGAGACCAGTACCGAAACATGGCATTCCAGTAGCCAAACTGTTTCGAAACAACCTCAGTCGTTTCGAAACACAAAGACCATTTCAGGCCCCCATTTCGAAACACTAGAGGGTGTTTCGATACACCTTGCCCAGAAACAGCAAACCGTTATACATATAAGGAACATATTTAGGACATTCTAACAGGAACATAGCATCAAACACAAATTTACATAGTCTAGAGGCATACTTCCTAATCACAAAACCAATATAAGCAATCCAACCTCAAACAAAACATTCAAGGCCAATTACAACTCAAACATGCCAACATAAACATGCCACAACCTTAGGGAGTTCAAACATATCTCCCAAATACAATCCTTGGTTTCCCATTGCCATTATATCAAAACTAAAGTGTGTGAAAACTTCACCATACATGAGCTTGAACTTCTTTGGATGATCTTAACCTCTTTGATGCCCGGAAACACCTCAATTATCTGCATTATTGGTAAAAGAGAGCGTAAGCACTAAAGCTTAGTGAGGCATGCTCTAAAGAAAACCAACTCAATAATGCATATCTTGAAAACACTTTCTCAAAAGCTTTTAAACAACATGCTCATTCTATCTCATGCTTGAAAACCATTCAAAGAAACTTCTCAATGAAAACACATGTACCTTCATTCTATCTCATGCATTTAAACCAATGCAAAACTCATGGCCAAGCCAATACTCATGCTTGTACACTAAAGCATTTCATAAATAAATCACATATGCATTTCTCATAGTATAAATCATTTCTTCAAAGGTACATGTGAATCAAAAACCATTTCATATTTTATATTGGCATTTCACATCTCATTATTACTCGGATATGCGGACATCTCACTAGACACTTCCGGTGGCATCTATCATCACCGTACTCACTCGTCTAACAACACAATTTCCGGTGGAAAATCTCATCACCGTACTCACATGGCGGAATCTCTCATCGCCACAAAGCTTGGGTATTTCACCAAGTCCTACCCGATGGAATGCCCATCATCGGTTCTCTCCCTTTGGCTTAACCAAGGAGCACGTACGAATTTTTAGTTTATAGTGCACTCTCATCCTATTGATCGATCAATTATATCCGGTAAGTATCTCAACATCTATGCCAATATATTATGTTAAAACATCATCTCACCTATTGTTTTTCATGCAACAATTCTCAAACATTCTCATCTTATTTCAAACCATAACATTTGCCATGCTTTAAACAAAAGCTCGAATCTCAACCATGCAACATGTTACTTCATGAAATCATTTCAAGCATCATCTCATGCTATAAAATATGCATAAAAACAGTAGGAATTTATCAATCTCAAACCATGAGCATGTAAAAGCATTTTAGGGGCAATCACCACATCTATGAGAGAAATCTAGCCAATACTTACTTCTGGACTTAGGAAGGTGTTTCAAACCTTTCCCAAATCCCCAAACCTTGATTCTTTGTCTCTCAAGGATTTCTAAAATCATACACACTCACCGATTACGTTTCGCTTGCTCGCCAAAACGCTATCTAAGCTTCCGGATCAATACCAAAGGCGTCCGAAGATGTCTCCCCTATTTTAAACACATAAGAGCAGATGATTAATGCATCATCATGCATTGAAATCAACAGCCACACACCTAATCTCGCTGCTCTACACAAAAACCACATTTCGGCTACCAAACACTACCGAAAACACCTCCAAACTCTTCTAAAACCAAACCCAGCCAAGATCCATCACTTCTAATCATTTCTAAACATCAATTAACATCAAAAACCACCACAAACTCGTCCTTATACCTCCAGCTATGACAGAACATCAAAATCACCCCAAAAACCATCATTATAACAAGCAAAACTTAGGAAAACAAACATATTCGGGATTTGATTGATAAAACCTCATTTGTAACATCAATTAACATCAAAAATACATTAGAAAACCATCTCAAAACATAGCCCAATCATTCACCACGAAAATCTTCAAGATCTCTTCCAAAATCTTGAGTTTTAAGACAATTTCTTGTTTCTAACATTAAAACCACTTAAAAATCATTAACAAAGGATTGATAACTTGGGAATTTCAGTAAAGAACTGATCATTAGAGGAGAAGGACGAAGCTTACCTCTAATGGATGATTTCTCCTTGATTTGGGCAAGTTTTCTTGGAAATTCAATGTAGAAATCAAGATGATTTGATGAGGAATTGATTAAGAATCAAAGAAAGATTGAAATCTCATCAAATGAAATGAAAATCAAAGTATATTTTCTGGAGAAAATGTGTTTGGTTGAGAGGAATTTGAGAGAAAATAAAATGAGGGAAATTATGTGAAAAGTAGTTATGAATAGTCAAAGGTAGTTTCTAATTTAATCAACCTTCATTTTCTTTAATTAAAACATTAATTAAATCACACAAATTAAGGAAAAATCTGATGAAAACATTTTGGTAAAATTAGCTCCTTAAAGATTCAAAGTTTCAATCCTTTACAAAACAGTCACTACTTAACTTTGTAAAAACTGCGATTTGGTCACTACACCGAAATGTAGTATTTCCAAACCTTATTTTGTAAAATTGATTCCACCATTATCTTTCATATATTAAATGAGGATTTTTAGATATTTTTCTATATTTTTAAAGCATATCGAACTAGGTGTTCCCTAAAACTCCTTTTAAAATTCGAACCATTTTCTGACAGGTCCGATTTGGACTCTAAACATTTAGGCCCAAATTTGGGGTGTTACATTCTTGCCGCCATTATGTTCTAAATTCTCTTTTGGGTTTGGGTTATGTTTTAAACTAGTGTGAGAACGATTGTTTATGTATTAAGTTTGTTTTTGCAATAAAGCTTTCAAGGTTTACTTATTCTATGATCTTCATAGTCTTCAATTAAGTTCAAAAGATTAATTGTTGACTATCCATTTTTTCGGTATCGAGAGAGTCGAACTTAAGAAAGGAGGAAGTACGGTCCTCACTCTAATCAAGTGCTGATCAATCTAGCCTAGACATAGGTTAGGGTTTAAGGCGGCTAAAAGAGAACGAACCAAACATTGTTGTCTTTGAACGATTCACGCTGTGACGGATATCATCTGCAGTGGGCAACAACAGTATTCTGACTTAGACATAAGCGATATCAATATTGAAGCATTCTGCCGAGCGTTGAAGGTCTACCGAGTTTTCCACCGAGCAAATTCTCCGTTCCACTACAGAGGCAATGAAAGCATCAAAGCAGCCAATCTGCCATCCTCCGCCGAGGCAACAAATTCTGGCAACGCAGAGCATCTTAACCAATTCAATGCAGTTTCACACTAGGGAGCAACATAATCTGACCCAGCCTATCACCCATGATATTTTCTTCAATTACTTGTGTTTTATTTAAACACAAGTCCAAGTCCAACCTAACTTCCTATCGAAGAAGGACTTTGCCCTACTTCTTTTCCTATTTAAACTAGGCTTGACGCACACATCAAGGAGAGTCGAGTATTGAGAGCTTGAGAATAGGTTTAGTTGAGTGATCTTCATGTTCAGCATGTTCTAAATTCTCTTAGGTTTAGGATTATTTTGTTGAGTAGTTGTGAGAAAACAATTTTATTTTGTCTAAGTTTTTGTTCATGTAATTTAGTTCAAGGTTTGCTTATTCTTGGCATTGATTATATTCTTGCAATCTTATCGAGAGAGAGTATTGTGAGGTTATTCATTTGTTTAATATAAGGAGAATTAAACTCAAGAAACTAATAAGCATGGTTTTCATCCGAACGGTGGAAGCTAACTTGACTTAGGGATAAGTTAGAGTTTCAATGGCTAAAAGAAGCGCGAGATTGGTTGGTGTTCATCCTTGGTTTATGCCGGGAGGTATTATCAAGGCCCATTCATTAGCAGTGCTACGACTTAGGGATAAGGAGGTTCCATCAAAGGACGCTTTGTCGAACCTTGACATCGATTTTCGACTAGCAAGGGATTGCCGAGGCAGCACAACTTATTCCTACGGTAGAGACTTAGGTCATTACCGAGGCAATTTGGTGTTTATTGCATTAAAAGACCGAGACAAGTCAATTTGTTTTCCACACTATGGCGCAATCTAATCTGGCCCATTCTCTCATCTTGATTGCTCTAATTTTACTTACTTGATTTAGTTTATGATTTTAGTTTAATTAAACCCCAAAACTCCTCTACTTGTGTTTTTAATTTTACTTTTACTTTACTTTTTTAGTGCGAGAAGATAAATGAAGGAAGCTATCTCAATCCCTGTGGAGATGGTACTCTAATACTCATCATTATATTACTTGAGACATGTACACTTGCACTAATTGCGGAGCACCTTTTACACGCGACAAGTTTTTGGCGCCGTTGATGGGGATTGGCAATAGCGACTTTCAATTTTATTTTCTTGCACTTTTTTTTGCTTATGTTTTTGAGCATTAATTAACTTTGATTTTGCATTGATGTATGACTAAGGCGAACCCGAAGTATCCATTATACGACCTTGATCAAGAAATCGATCGAAGTTGTCAAAGACTCAAGCAACAAATAAGAAAAAAGATGGCACATCGAGTTGGCGATAACAATGCCAATAACAATCGGAATGCCAATGGGCAACAAGTTGCCGACGGGCAGCTAGTTGTCGACGGGCAGCAAGATGTCCCAAAAGGAGGTGGAGAAAATCCGTGAATTCAATTTGCGCCCGTGTGAATTCTAATTGTCCGAGAGTACCTCGAAGAAGATCTGAACGGACTAATTCGGAAGTTATCACACCTGAGATAGAAGTCGCCCACTTTGAACTGAACCCCGTGATGTTCAACATGATCAATACTATGGGGCAATTTGGCGACTCAACAACTGAGGATTCCATACAGCACTTCAAATCCTTCTTGTATATTTGTAACTCATTTAAAATACAAGGAGTACATGAGGATATTTTGAGACTGAAATTGTTTCCCTATTCACTGAGGGATAGGGCAAAAACCTAGCTAAATAGTATTCCAACAGGATCAATTGGATCTTGGAGTGATTTATGTCGTGATTTCTTAGCACGTTTTAATCCTACGAATTTAACTAATAAATTGCGTAACGAAATCACTTTTTTTCGACATGCATACTCCTAGACAAAGAACAAGAGGAAGCGATGGGTATCCTGAATAGGACAACCAAAAACGACTATCAGTTCCCAACGTCCAGAAGAGGAGGAATTCGACGCCAACGCACAGTAAATGAAATAAGGTCCTCGGACTCAATTTCATCCCAAATCGCCACCTTGACAAAGTTGGTCATGAACATGCAACCACAGAATAATTACTAGAAGGTCAAGATAATGGATTTATTTTGTGAAAAATGTGGGAGTAACCATGTTTCCTCTGAATGTCCACAGAATACAGAGTGTAACCCCTCGTCGCGGTCCGGACGCTTGACCGATCCGAGTAGGCTACACGGGGATAACCGAGGCGAAACCCGTTAAGGCTCCACTTCGGTTACCGACCCAAGAAAAAAACTTTTTCATTTATATTATCTTTTTTAGATGAGATATTAATCCTATGTGAGAAAAGCAACAACGAAAGAAACGATGAGGTAAACAACCAACATCCCAATTAAAACAGCCCTTTTTAGTCCTATACAGCAGGCCGTATCGGAACGCCCATAGGGTGTTTCAATACGCCTTGACTAGGTCAACTGGCCAAAGTCAACGCGAAGAGACCGTTTTGAAACAGGGGTGGACCGTATCGAAACGCCCTCAACGGTCAACTTCTCGTGGTCAACGATACGAAGGTCGTTCCAAAACACTAAAGCCCGTTTCGATACTTCATTTTATCGTCAAAATCTTAGATTTCCAGTGGCAAAATCGTACCGAAACGTTCCCTAGCGTACCGAAACGCCTGGCCCGAAACAAAGGGACCGTACCGAAACGGGACCAACCGTTTCGAAACGCCCTCTGTCTACAGATTGGTTTTAGCTGGTTTATGGAACAAGGTTGTCCCAAAACACAACTAAAACCTCACACAACACACAAGTATTAACTCTAGATACAAGAGATCCTATACGGACATGCTTAACACACATCAAACATATAAAAATCATACATTAAGAGATCAACACAACCACATAAGATTCAAACATAGCATACTAGATAAGCAACTTTAACATGGTTTATAAACAAGACAAGGCATCCAAAGGCCAAACCAACAACAACATAGAAAGGAGTCTAAACATGCTCCTAAAACCAAACATCCACATACGTCCAAAAGCTCAAACAACAATACATATCCCATTGCTTGACTATTACACCTTATAACTTAAAAGTCCATACTTGAAAGCTAATATAGCACCACAAGCACACTTGGAGTCCCTCTTCTTGCACAAGCAACCCACGATCTACGGATCTGCATTGTCGAACAAAAGAGAGCGTAAGCATAAAGCTTAGTGAGGGTAAGCTCATTAAAAACAACCTCGACAATGCAGGGTCCAAGCACGAACAACAACCAAGGTAGAATGCATGATCTTACCTTCGAACCACATAAGTCAAAATATACATGATGCATGAACATATATTCAATATTATGCCATGCTCAACAAGTCCATATCCACATCATAGCTAAATAGTATATTAATCCACATTGGCACCTAGCTATGACTCGAATACGCGGATAACCATTGGAACTCACATCCAACACAACCTTTACCTTACAATGGGATTACACTCATCACCGTTCACGCGGAGGGGATTCCACTCATCCTCACGCCCCGTCGATGGGATTACACTCATCACCGACTAACATATATAAGAAGATTTTACGGGCGAACCCGTACTCCA
Source organism: Hibiscus tridactylites (assembly GCA_958450335.1). NCBI lineage: Eukaryota > Viridiplantae > Streptophyta > Magnoliopsida > Malvales > Malvaceae > Hibiscus > Hibiscus tridactylites. The sequence continues at coordinate 26,206,921 of OY288287.1, forward strand.
TCTTGATGACTACCATCACCAAGACCACGCGCGCATTTGACTCACGTGTGCACACTAAACATCCTAATGATCGATAATTTGTACCCAAGCATACTAGTGCCAATATTAAACACAATTCACAACTTTCACAACACCATTACATTTCAACTTCCGTGCTTAGCATGTACTCACCATGATCACCATCATGCACAATCCACATGCATATCACAATGCATCAAAACCATGCCTCAACATACATGTATAACATAATATACATAGCCATCATAATCACAAATAGACATGAGGCATAAACAACAATTAGAGTTCAACCAAAGTCTCTAACTAAAGCTTGGGATTAGACTACCAATCTAATCCCAACTCTAGGTGGGTCTACCAAGCCCAACCTAGTCCACATGCTTGAACCAACACTTGAAAACCATTTAAAATCATTTAACCACTCACCGACTATTCCAAGCTCAACACACTAGCCGATCAAGCTTCCAACGATTCCGGATTCGATCTCGTGGCTTCACCAACACAAATTCTTGCTTCTAATCAACTCAACATAATCAAAACAATCCCAAATCAGTTCACAAATGATGTAGCCAACCCGGAACACTAATCAAGCATAAAACATAAGATTTCAAGCTAAGAACAACTCCCAAAACCTCAATCCTGAGCAGCCCTTTAGCACATTCCAAAACTCTTGATTTCAATCTTTTGAGCATACTTAAATGCTCTCAAAACAACCCCTAACTATCACACTAACATCAGTTCTCAATTTCCAAAACATAGCAACCCCAAAACCAACCTTAAAATCATTCAAAAACCTCTCTAAAACCCAAATCCGAGAATCTTCATAAAACTCTTTAAAATTCACATATGTTGGACCTTATAGGTTGTAAACATCTTATCTAACATTAAATAATCAAAAGCTTTTGTTAAAGACAATAAAGTTCTCATTTTTAATATAAACTTTCAAAACACCAAAATCCAAAAACTAGGAGCTTTAAGAAAAATAAAGGTACTAGCTTGTAGAAGGAAAGGAGGACAAGTCAAAAACGTAATTACCTTTCAAAAAGCACTAAAGATGAAGGTGTATGGTGATGGAATAGTATTTTGGAGAAGAAGAGCTCCAATGTCGTGAAATTGCAAAATGGAGGGGAGGGGGAAGAAGATGACAAGGCTATTTTAATAAAAGGGGTTTTAATTTGAAAGTCCACTTAATTACCCTTTTGCCATTAATGAGATGGCAATCTCATTAACTCTAAAATCCATGGGAAAATGAGTTTCAAATCAATTTAAGTCCAACATAAAATGTTTGCTTTGAAAATACAAAGCCCAAATAGTATTTTATTATTTTAATTATAAAACCGAAACCCGAAACATTATTTTAATATTATTTTCACCCGACCCCCAAACCCGGGTGTTACACAGAGTCGAGCTATTTCGTTGGAAATTACAACCGCAACAATAACACGATGTCCAACAACTAAAACCCGGCCTAGAAGAAGCACCAGAATTTCTCCTAGAGCAACCCCAACAACACACTCAATCCGAACAATCAGAATGCTCCAACAACGAGATTTCAACAAAACATGCCCCAGTAGAACATGCCGCAACAGCAGGCCCTGCCGCCGCCGCAGTCTATGCCAACTAGTTCTTTAGAAAATTCACTTAATGCTTTCATGTCTCAAACTAGTGCATACATGGCTAATATTGATAAGTTCATAAAGAAAACCGACACTTTTATGGACATGATGGAGATGCAGATGCAAAATCATGAGGCAACATTGAAATCCCTGGAAACTCAAGTCGGGAAGTTTGCACAAATCCTAAACTTTAGACCAAGGGGAGGATTTCCAAGCGATACTGAAGTCGCTAAGGGATCGAGTCATGAACAGTGCAAAGCCATCAGCACTAGAAGTGGCAAACAGTTGAAAGAACCTCAAGCCAGTGGAAAAGAAGAGACAAAAGAAAAGGAAGCCTCTGTCGCGACAAAGCCCACCTCGGTATTACACGATTTAACTGTCGTGACAGAACCTGACCAAACTACGGTAGTGAACAAAAATACTGAGGGAAATCAGAAGGACGTTGAAAACCAGATCCAGTGCCCCAAATTAAATTTCCATATAAAGAATGGATCAAAGACATTCGACCCCCACCACCATTCCTACAAAGGCTTAAACGGCAAAAACACGAGTACCAGTTCAAGAAGTTCTTGGACATCTTGAAGTAGGTCCACATCAATATACCCTTCGTGGAAGCAATAGAGCAAATGCTGAATTATTCCAAGTTCCTTAAAGACATGGTGTCAAGGCGAACAAGAATAGGGGAGTTCAAAACAGTTGCCGCAAAAGAGGGGTATATGGCCATGTTACACAACCAAACACCACCTAAGCTTAAATATCTTGGAAGCTTCACAATACCATGTGAAATCGGGAGTCATTATGTGGGGAAGGCATTGTGTGACTTAGGGGAAAGCATAAACTTGATGCCCAAATCGGTTTTCCGGAGTTAGAAATTTGAAATGCAAGACCAACCACAGGTATGCATCAGCTAGCCGATCACTCTTATGTGCAACCAGAGGGAAAAATTGAAGATATACTAGTAAGAGTCGATAAGTTTATTTTACCCGCTGACTTCCTTGTTCTTGACTGTGAGGCAGATGAACATGCACCCATCATACTTGGGCGACCATTCTTGGCCACTGGGAGGACATTGATTGATGTGGAAAAATGTGAGCTAACAATGAAGGTAAATGACTAACAAGTCAGGCTCAATGTGTTCCAAACCCTCAAGTGTGTCGACGATCCAGAGGAATGTCAAATGACACAAGCCACGACTGAATTCAACTTTGACACTGATGCACCTTGCCTCGGTAATGAGAATGGTCATTGCCTCGGCATGCACTCTGACGACTATGTCGACAAAATACTGGACAACCTTCCCAAAACTGAAGAGGTAGAAATTGAGGAAGCCCATTGGACAGTCTCTCGTCCAGGTAAGTATTTCGAACCCCTCAATTATTCTAGAGTGGAACAAAAGATGGAAAAACCCTCAATCGAGAAACCATCGGGTCTTAAATTAAAATAATTACATGATAAATTAAAATATGTTTATTTGGGAACCAACGACACATTGCCCATGATTATTTCTTCTAAGTTGCAGCCAAAACAGGAACAAAGTTTGATCAACATGTTGCAGCGGTATAAGCAGGCATTAGGGTGGATGATTGCCGATTTGAAGGGGATAAGCTCAGCGGTATGTATGCATAAACCTACCATTGAGCCTGAAAGAAGGCTTAACCATACCATGGAGGAGGTGGTAAGGAAAGAGATCATTAAATGGCTTGATGTTGGAATTATCTATCCCATCTCTGATAGCACATGGGTAAGCCCGGTACAATGCATACCAAAGAAAGGTGGAATAACAGTGATAACCAACGAGAACAATGAGTTAATCCCAACCAGGACTGTGACCGGTTGGAGGGTTTGTATGGACTATCGCAAGTTGAATAAAGCAACTAGAAAGGATCACCTCCCTTTTCCCTTTATTGATCAAATGCTTGATAGACTTGCTAGCAAACCATTTTACTGTTTTCTTGAAGGTTACTCAGGTTATAATCAGATTGCCATCGCACCGGATGACCATGACAAAACCACCTTCGCATGCCCATACGACATATATGCATTTAGGAGGATGTCGTTCGGGCTTTACAATGCCCCGACAACATTCGAATGATGCATGATGGCAATATTCTTTGACATGGTAGAAGACTTTTTGGAGATCTTCATGGACGATTTCTCAGTATTTGGCGATGAGTTCGACAATTACCTCGACAACTTGGAGAGGGTACTCGAACGATGTGAGGAATCCAATCTAGTGCTTAACTAGGAGAAATGCCACTTCATGGTGGATGAGGGCGTCGTACTTGGCCACAAGATCCCATCAAAGGGAATTGAGGTAGATAAAGCCAAGATAGATGTGATCGAGAAGCTGCCCCCACCAACCTCAATCAAAGGAATTTAGAGTTTTTTAAGACACGCAGGTTTTTACAGAAGATTTATTGCAAATTTTTCTAAGATTACTAAACCCTTGTGTTCTCTGCTTGAACAAGATAAGACCTTTGACTTCAATGCCGAATGTACTGAAGCATTCGAGATACTTAAATAAAAGCTTGTGACTGCATCAATAGTAGTCCCACCAGACTGGACGCTGCCCTTCGAGCTTATGTGCGACGCAAGTGACTATGTCGTCGGGGTAGTCCTTGGACAAAAGAAAGACATAATTTTCCACTTGATCTGTTATGCTAGCAAAACACTCAACGAGGCCCAAGTCAACTCTACTACCACTGAGAAAGACTTACTAGTAGTAGTCTATGCCTTTGACAAGTTCTGATCATACCTAATCGGAACCAAGGTAACTGTTCACAAGGATCACTCGACGATCAAATACTTGTTCTCCAAGAAAGATGCAAAGCCTCGGTTGCTTCGATGGATCCTTTTACTACAAGAATTCGACGTTGACATCAATGATAGAAAAGGAACAGAGAACTAAGTGGTTGATCACCTATCGAGACTGGAACAACAGGAAGAAGATCCCACATGCCCAGACATACAAGATGCATTCCCAGATGAGCAGCTCTTAGTCGCCGCGACAGTGTCTGCCACGAAAGTGACAGACACCTTTGCCTCGGCACTCTCAGACTGTATTGCCGCTGCATTTCCCTTGACAGTATTGTCTGTTTCTGTAACACCCCAATTTTGGGCTTAGAAGTTTTGGGTTTGGACCGGATCGGTCGGGTTGCGGTTCGAATATAAAAGGGTGATTTTAGGAAAGCCTAGTTCGGGATGCATTAAAAATATGGAAAAATATCTTAAAATTCTCTTTTATTATATATAAGAGAGTGGTGAAATCAATTTTACAAAATGAGGTTTCGAAATGTGACATTTCAAGTTAGTGACTAAAATGTAATTTTTGAAAAGTTGGTGACTGTTTTAAAAGGATTGAAACTTTGAATCTTGAAGGAGCTAATTTACCCAAGAAGAGTTTTCTCCAGATTTTTCTTAATATTAAAGATTTAATTAATGATTTTTAATTAAAGGGAAAAGGAGGGAAATAGATATTTTGTTGTCATAACTAACTTTTCTCAAAATTTTCCATTTCTTTTCTCTCAACTTTTCTCTCAGCCCAAACACTTTTCCCCAGCCAATTTTCCTCTGATTTCAACATCTAAATATGAGATATCAATCTTCAATTGATCTCTAATCATTTCTACATCAAATCCTTAGCATTTGCTTATTGAATTTTCAAGAAACTTGGTTCTAAACAAGAAGAAACTCACATTTAGAGGTATGAACGTCCTACTCCTCTAAATACTCAGTTCTTTACTGAAATTCCCAAGTTCTCAATCCTTGATTTGAGTTTTATTAAAGGTTTTATGGTTGTGTTCTTGATCTTGGCTTTAAAATGCAAGATTTGGTTTAATTTTGATGAAATTCGTATGAAATGATTGGGCACTGTTTTCAAATGTCTTTTTGATGTAAATTAGATGTATAATTTGTGTGAATTTGAGGTTTAATCAATGCAATCTCGAATAGGTTGATTTTCCTAAGTTTTGCTTAAGTTAATGATGGTTTTTGGGGTGATTTTGATGTTATGCTATAGCTGGAGGTATAAGGACGTGATTAGATCCTTTTTGGATGTTAATTGATGTATAAGTATGATTGGAATTGATGGATCTTGGCCGGGTAATGTTGTAGAGGTGTTTGGATGTGATTTCGGTTGTGTTTGGTAGCCGAAATGAGAGTGTTGATGTGAGCAGCAAGTTTAGGTGTCTTGGTTGAAGATATTAATGCATGATGATGCATTAATCCTCTGCTTTGATGTGTTTAAAACAGGGGAGACATCTTCGGATCCTTGTGGTGTTGATCCGGAAGCTTGATTGGTGTTTCGGCAAGCTTGCGAAACGGAATCGGTGAGTGAAGTTTGGTTTTCAGCTTTGAAACCAATGTTTGGAGGTTTTGGGAGCTTAGTTTAAGTCTAAAAAACTTATCTAAGCTCAAGAGTAAGTTTTCGGAAAAACTCTCTTTTGATGAACCATGAGATGGTTGAATGCAATGAGTTTATTTTTGCATGTTTTAAATTCTGTTTTGAAAGCTTATTTTAGCATGAGTAATGCTGGTTTTGTAAGCCATGTGTTGAAGGATGCTCAAGGTAAGAGATCCTTGGTTTGACATTGATAAATGTGATATTAATGCATAGTGATGCATGTTGATTTAATGGCTTTGTGAAATGCTTTAAAACAGTGGATTAATGATGTTAAATGATGTATATTGGCAAGTGATGTGTTGGTTTTAAAGTACTTGAATTGGATATAGTTAGCCGACTATAGGGTTGGGTGCACCGTGAATAAAGTCGCCTTGGATGTTGAGGGGTTGTGATTGTACCGTAAACTCCATCCAAGTCCACTAACGAGATGGTTAAGATCATCACGGTGGTTAAAAGTCTATGACTGGATCTTGTGTTAAGTTCACAATGGTGGTTAAAAGTCCATGTGTGGATCTTGTGTTGTGTGTCCCGTGTTCTCGTTAGTGATGTTATACAACTACCAATGAGTGATGTGGAGGGGTTGTGATTGTACCATAGGCTCCATCACGGGTATTGAGGGGTTGTGATTGTACCATGCTCCACCTTGATATTGGTAGTGTGTATGAAGCGTATGGGACAACGCTTGTAATCCGCGTATCCGATTGTGTTTTGAAATGAAAAATGTTATGGGCTATCACTTGTAAGCCAATATGATATGATGATGGATTGAAGCATGAGATGCTTGGTTTGTATGCATATTTGTATGATAAATGTTGTTTTGAAACTAAAGGCCTTAAAAAGGTGTTTTTACAAATGCATTATTGTGATGTTTTAATTGAGCATTCCTCACTAAGCTATGTGCTTACGCTCTCTCTTTCTTAAACCAATAATGCAGAGCATTGAAGTGCTAAAGGTCAGCAAGGAGGTCAAGGATCCAAGTGAAGACTAATCTCATGTATAGTGAAGGTTTTCCTAACACTATTAGCTTTTGGCATTTGGCAATGGGAACCTAAATTGTGTTTTTGGGAGATGTTTTGGACTCCCTAAGTTGGTTTTATGCTTTTGGTGATGTTGAGACTTGTAAATGGCCTTTTGATATGTGGTTTTGATGAATTGATGGTTGCATGATTCTCATTATAGGATGCATGCCTATAGAATTGGGATTTTCCTCATTTGATGCTATGATTGAATTTGAGTGATGCTTTTATGTTCCTTAAGTGTTTAATGTCTTGCTGGTATGATTTGAGGGGCATTGGAATGTGTTTGATTGGTTGAAAGTGATTTAAACTAGAAAAAAATCTGCAATCTGGGCAGCACGTTTCGGAACAGGTGCTACCGTTTCGGAACAGAGGGCCTGAAATGGCCTTGGCGTTTCGAAACGGGTAGAGCCGTTCCGGAACGGATTTGCCACTGCCAAGCCTTGTTCCCCAACGAGTTTCGAAACGGTCCCGCGTTTCGGAACGGATCATTCCTGTTCCGGAACACCCGACCGTTGGGCACTGAAACTGATGGTTATATGTTTTGAAATTCCTGCGTTTTGGTCCCGAACTTTGTTTATGCAATTGAATGAGTTTGTGATGTCCGTTTGGGATGAAATTTGGCAGAGAAGCATGAAATATGATTAATTTCATATTGGTAACTTAAAAACTGATTAAGTCCTCTAAATTTCTAGAATTTACATTTTGGTCCCTGAATTTGAATGTTGTGCAATTGAGTCCCTGATCGTTGTCCGATTGCTGTGGTTTTTGAGTATGTTTTTCTCGAGTGTATGATTAGGGTTAATATGCATCTAGAAAAGTTTAAAAAGAAAAAAAAGGTCGTTATCGTTAATCAAGGTTGACTTTCGGGTTGACTTTGGTTTTCCCCGTGTAATCTTCGTAGTTCGGGTCAACCGTCTAGGCCGGGCTATGGGGGTTACAGTTGCAACAACACCCTGTTATGCATATCTTGTTAATTTTTTAGTTAGTGGTGTTTTACCTTATAACCTTAACCATCAAGTAAAGAAGAGGTTCAAACATGATGCGAAGCATTCGTTTTGGGGCGAACCTCTTTTGTTTAGACAATGTGCATACCATGTTATAAGGAGATGCGTCCTAGAAGAAGAGCAAAATGAAGTACTCCACCAGTGCCATTCTTCACTATATGGAGGGCATTTTGGAGGAACTAGAACCACAGCCAAAGTGCTACAATTGGACTTATATTGGCCTACACTCTACAAGGATGCCCAAGAATACTACAACCAGTGTCACCGATGTCAACGAATGGGAAACATATCAAGGAGACACGAGATGCCTTTGCAAAAATATCCTAGAGATCGAACTGTTTGATGTTTGAGGGATTGACTTCTTGGGGACCTTTCCATCCTCGTGTGGAAATCTCTACATCCTTCTCGCCGTCGACTATGTGTCTAAATGGGTTGAATCCATTGCCACACCAAACTGTGACTCCAAAACCGTACATCAATTTCTACAGAAAAATATATTTACACGGTTTGGGGTACCTAGAGCCATCATCAATGACGAAGGAAAACACTTCGACAACAAACTCATTGTCCCGACATTGAAGAAATTTGGTGTTACACACAAGATTGCCACGACATATCACCCGTAGACCAATGGGCAGGCCGAGATATCCAATAGGGAGCTGAAGAACATCCTCGAAAAGGTGGTTAACCCATCCCGAAAAGATTGGTCGCTTCGGCTTGATGATGCCTTGTGGGCATATAGAACAACTTACAAAACCCCACTGGGAATGTCCCCATATAGACTTGTGTATGGAAAATCTTGTCACCTACCAGTTGAAATAGAGCACAAGGCATATTGGGCCATTAAAACAGTGAACATTGATTAGGAAAACGCTGGACAGAAAAGACTCCTAGACCTAAATGAACTAGAAGAATTTCGAGCTCTGGCATACGACAATTCGAGAATATACAAGGAAAAAAACAAGCGATGGCACGACAGTATGCTGTTGCCGTGACAGTTCTTGCCCGGGCAGAAATTTCTTCTCTTCGATTCTCGATTGAAGTTACTTCCAAGGAAATTACGATCTCGATGGTCTGGACCGTTCGAAGTTGTTAAAGCATTCCCCCATGGAGCTATGACAATTAAATCAACCAAGGATGTGCATGAATTCAAAGTGAATGGACAACAGTTGAAGCACTACAATGGCACACATGTCAATAGGGACATAGAAGTGCTCATTTTAGGAGATGCATCCCTATTCACTCCTTTAAGGTCTTAAATTTTCTTTTTTCATCTTCTTTTTATTTTTATTTTTATTTGTTTTTGTTTTTAGGATTTAGAATCTTAATCAATTTTATCTGCTTTTATTTTCCACTTTTTTAAATTTTTAGGAATAAAATTATTTTCTTTTTGTTTTGTTTTTAGGATGGAGATCAAGAAAGAAAGAAGAGATGAACCAACAGCTAGGTGTGGAGAAATCTCTTCCGCAATGGCATAATCTGCCAATAGGTAGAAAACCGCAACGACATAATCTACCAACGAATCGAAAAAGCCGAAACGGCTATATAAAACAGCATTGCTTGCCAAACCCTATATACATGTCACTCTTCTCTAAATTGTTCATCACTCAAACATTTTCTTCTACTCTCTTGTATTCTCCAAAGTTTAGTATTTTCTTTTGCTCTCTCACAACTCACTCATATTATTTTAGATGGTCCTCAAATTAAAGAAAGGAGAAAGCCCATGCTCGGCCGAGGCACCAACCTACAAATAATTCGCACCGCCGGAGGTAGAGAAGCGTTTCAACAAGCACTTCATAGCCCACCAAGTATAAGAGGAGAAAGGATTCCAATGCTCTGATGAGCTAAATTTCGGCATCGACCACTATCTCTTCAACAAGGTGGATCACCAAAAGTGGCAAATATTCTGCCTCCAACCCGAATGGGCTACCATAACAGTGGTACGAGAGTTTTACGCCCACAATCCAAGCCCGACCACATTCTTTATTCACGTTCGGGGAAAAGCAATCAAGGTGGATTGCATATGCCATAAATCTCTATTATGGCATCCACATAGAGAGGGACGAGCATGCAGAATTTGTCGAGTCACTAACAGAGGAAGACTACAAACAAATAAAGGAAGAACTTTGTAATGCCGGCACGACATGAATATCGGGGCTTATAAGGGCTCAGTCAATCGACGACAGCTGCGGCCCGAAGCCAAGCTATGGAACACATTTGTCAAACGTCGCCTCATGCCCACCTTGCATAACAACACTGTCGATCGGCCCAGGCTTGCACTCATACACTCTATTTTAAATAATCGTATAATTAATGTTGGTAACATTATATGTCACGAGATTCACCAGTGTAGCCTAAAGGAACGCAGACCCCTCTACTTCCCATCACTCATCACCGGCTTATGCACCGAACAGGAGGTACCAACCAATGAAGTCGGTGAGCATACACCTCCAAGGAAAGGATGGGACAGAGAAGCATACTACAGGTTGATGCAGATCACGGAGGCTGAACCTTGGCAATCTACGTCGATGCAGGGCCATGCCGCGGCATCATCCTCGATAGATGTTCTGGAGAGTCCACAAACCACTGCCCCGACAGCCACCATCCAGCAAATTGCCCAAAAGATGGAGGATATGGAGAGGCGACAATGCCTTTTTATAGACTTCACAAGGGAATTCACTTCGTCCATTATCCAGATGATTCAACAAAAGTTTCCTGACCATACCGTCCAGTTTCCTCAGTTCCCTACCGCCATCTCTTTCGCAGTTGCCCAGAACCCAATGTCGGAGCCACACCTGCCGCTGTTACTGCCCAGACCTCACCAAGGCACTTTGCCGCTGCAACCACCACTTCCCCTGCCACGGCCAGGAAGACCAAGGGCAAAGCACCTCTAGACACTCTTATGGGTTCACTGATCGGGACAGAAGGCTTCTCCAATTGGACTGAAATTGCCCAATTCATCTTCCGAACATTTGAAGCAGCAAAACGCAACGCATACTCCATAGAGGCAATGGAGGAGCTCCACCTTGACACGGATAGAGAGGAAGAAGTAACTGCTTCAGCCAAGCCAACCTCCCCCCACGCACATCCAACCGCCAAAAGAAACCAAGAAAGTCAAGCATATGGCTTGCAAAGGGAGAAAACTGATCCTACAAAGCAACGACTCATCCGAGTCAATCTAAACTTTTCTCTTTCTTGCGCATTTATTTTCCCGCCCTTAAATGTTGTGCTTAATTTTTTTCTATTATTGCATTTGTTGTTAATGCATTAAAGGCAATGCTTGTCTTGAGTTTGGTGGTGTAGGTTTTGCTGCCGAGGTAGTTCACTGCCGTGACATATCAATATATTGCAATGCAATTCTGTTTTGTCTAATACTTGTCAAAAAAAAATTACTGCACATATTACCTTAGCCGAATGAAGCTTATGCCTCGACAATAATTCTCCGCAATTGCCTTAGTTTTAATTAATTGAATTTTCTACCTTGGCAATAGAAATCTCTCTTCTTACCATAGCTTTAAACTGTTTAGAGCCTTTAATTTTAGAAAGCATAAGGAAGATAACTTAGAATCGTACTATGAGATTTGAACTTTAATACACCTTTGTGACTTGCATGATTAAAGGAGTTCTAAGACACTTAGGACATAAACTTGCTTAGAAAGAAAATTTTGGGTAAAAAATTAGAGGTGCCTAACATCGGCTCTAGCTTAAGGAAGCCCTAGAGGTGCCCGAAACCGGCTCTAGACTAATCACTAGAGGTGTCTGAAATTCGCTCTAGTATATTAGATTGCTTGAAAAAAATTAATTACCCAAGTTAAGTAGGTTAATGCTTAAATGTTTACTTAGAACCTTAATAATCATCTTGTTCACAATTCATGCACACATTCACAAATCTTATGGTTTGATTCTAGGGAATTCCTAAGGCATCCGAAGACTTAGGGGCCAAGCATTCATTGTCATGGTTTGGAGAGAAGAAGGAAAATTAAGACCAAGGAGAAATTTCATGAAGATTAATGTTTTGTCAATTGATGGTTTGCATTTCTTGAGGACAAGCAATAGTTAGAGTTTGGGGTGTGATAAGTGCCCAAAAGTCCTATGTTTTCACCCTTTTTACATGACAATTATTGCTTAACCTATACCTATTTGAGTGGCATTATGTCCTTATATGCATTAATTACACTGTTTTTTATCTTTGATCCTGATATTTGGTGAATTAAATGAAAAAAGGTATTGTTTTAATGCATGTTTGGTGCTTGCGCAAAATTACTCACTAGTGGGGCAAGTGATGCCGAGCGGGCAATGAAGAAAAGGAAAGATGGTGCAGAACGAGCTCGTGATAGGTTCAGATCAAGCTAAGCTAAAGACGACAGCTTCTACTAAAGGAAACTGAATTATGAAGATGAAAACTTATGGAGTAAATCCAGTGACAGATCACTGTTGAGGCAGTAGATATTCTCTGCCGAGGCAGTGCACAGACCAACCTGCCAGAGGGCAAAACATGCAAAGTGATAGCTAATTTGAAGAGCATAAAACGCTGGATTTTTCTACATACTCTGCATGGCAATCGGGACACGAGAAGATTGTAGAAACATAGAAGGAAGGTTAAAGATGGAATTTGGTCAAAGTGGATAAAGGCATTTAAATTAAAGAGATTCATCTCTTTAATGAAGACAAGTCCAAGTCCAACTTAACTTCCTATCCATGAAGGACTTTGCCATACTTCTTTTCCTATTTAAACAAAGCTTGACGCACACATCAAAAAGAGTCGAGTATTGAGAGCTTAAGAATAGGTTTAGTTGTGTGATCTCCATGTTCATCATGTTCTAAATTCTCTTAGGTTTAGGATTATTTTGTTCATTAGATGTGAGAAAATAATTGTATTTCGTCTAAGTTTTTGTTAATGCAATTTAGTTCAAGGTTTGCTTATTCTTAGCATTGATTATATTCTTGCAATCTTATCGAGAGAGAGTATTGTGAGGTTATTCATTTTTTAATATTGGAAGAATTAAACTCAAGAAGCGAATAAGCATGGTTTTCATCCTAACGGTGGAAGCTAACTCAGCTTAGGGATAAGTTAGAGTTTCAACGGCTAAAAGAAACGTGAGAATGATTGGTGTTCATCCTTGGTTTACGTCGGGAGATATCATCAAGGCCCATTCATCAACAGTGCTACGAATTAGGGATAAGAAGGAGCCATCAAAGGACGCTTTGTCGAACCTTGACATCGACTGCCGACCAGCAAGGGATTGCCGAGGCAGCACAACTTATTGTCGCGGCAGAGACTTAGGTCATTGCCGAGGCAATTTGGTGTTTATTGCTTTCAAAGACCGAGACAAGTCAATTTGTTTTCCACACTACGGCGCAATCTAATCTGGCCCATTCTCTCATCTTGATTGCTCTAATTTACTTACTTCCTTTAGTTTATGATTATTAGTTTAATTAAACCCTAAAACTCCTCTACTTGTGTTTTTACTTTTACTTTACTTTTTCAGTGCGAGAAGATAAACGAAGGAAGCTATCCCAATCCCTGTGGAGACGATACTCTAATACTCAACATTACATTACTTGAGACGTGTACACTTGCACTAATTGTGAAACACCTTTTACATGCAACATTTTTGGTCCTGAACGATATGGTCGGGTTCGATGCCAAGGATCATTCGTTACCCCAACGAAATATTTTGGTGCTAACTCGTCTCAGTATATGCCATCACAAAGCCAGTCTTTACGGACAGAAATTAATCGTTTACAACAACAATTAACTCAATTTAAAGCCAAAGTAGAAGCGAGGGAAGCGGAGAGAGCAGCGAGAGAAACAGAGAGAAACAGATGGAAACAACATATAAGAATCTCAAAAATAAATTTCAAGAAATGATGGCGATGTTCAAGCAGAATCAACCACAAAAATCCCCCATCTTAGTTGATTTATTAGGTTTGTTTATGTTTTTTATTCTACTAAATAATGTTGAAATACATTTCACTATAACGTTGAACTACAATGTTGAATTACATTTCAGTTTAATGTTCTAGACTTCAATTTATTTTTGTTGTTAAGTATTTCTACTTAATTTCTGTAATTATTTCTCATCTTTGTTCTTATTGGATATGTTACAGGTTAAATTTGGGTATTAAATATATTTGAAAAGTAGCTTGGTATAGGTAGTAAGATTCACATCGTTTTGAGGTTAAAACGCCACTACATATTGGGACCCTATTGCGGTGTTTATATTCAAAACGCCGCCAAAGAGTAGGTATTCGTGGTTTTTCTTTACAAAACGATGTTATAAAATAGTACTCATTTGTGGAGTTTACTTTACAAACGCCGCAACATAACTCGCCCCTTTTGTGGCGTTTCTAATACAAATGTCGTTGTAGCGAAGACATTGGCTGCATTTGAAATTTCAAACGCTGCTACAAAACACGATCTGTCGTGTCAATTTTTATACACAAACACTACTAACATTTGCGGCGCTCTTTTCAATGGCGGTTTTGGAAGCGTTTTTTAGCGTCGAGGGTGATTTTAGCGGCGCTAAAAAATGCCGCTATAGAACAAGTCTGGTGTAGTGTTCCTTTACGGCTTCTAGAGGTGGATCTTGTGGTTCTTCTTTTGATGGAACTTCATCTACCTTTGATGATTGTCCTTCACCATCATTGGGATCCAAAATTCTTACATCATCATCATAAGTATCCTTCCTCGGAAGGAGGTTATCATCGAAAACAACATGTATAGACTCCTCAACCACTAAAGTTCTTTTATTAAATACATGATAAGCTTTAGAGTTGAAAGAGTAACCAAGAAAAATGCATTCATCACTTTTTGAATCAAACTTGCCTAAATTGTCTTTTCCATTATTTAAAACAAAACATTTGCATCAAAATGATGAAAATATCTAATGTTAGGCTTTTTATTTTTGAAAAGCTCATAAGATGTTTTCTTCAAAAGTGGCTTAATCATTACACGATTAACAATATAGCAAGCGTTATTTGTAGCTTCCACCCAAAAATACTTTGGCAAATTATTTTCCCAAAGCACGGTTCTAGCCATTTCTTCTAAAGTTCTATTTTTCCTCTCTACCACCCAATTTTGTTGAGGAGTACGAGGACCCAAAAAAATTATGGCTAATTCCATTTGAGTTACAAAACTCTTCAAAGCCAAGATTTTGAAATTCAGTTCCATGGTCACTCTTAACATGAGAAATAGAGTAACCAACATCATTTTGATTTGCTTTTGAAAATGTGATGAATTTTTTCTAAAACATCATCTTTTGTACTTAAGAATAGAACCCAAATAAATCTAAAGTAATCATCAACAACCATAAAAGCACATTGTTTATCACCCAAGCTCATAGTTCTAATAGGGCCAAAAAAATCTATATGGATCAATTGTAATATCATACTTGTTGATACATCATTAATGGATTTAAAAGAAACTCTTTTATGTTTGCCTTTAGCACATGCATCACAAATTTTATCAAGAGAAAACTTGATTTTAGGCAAACCTCTTACTAGATCATTAGAAATTATTTTTTCTAAAACACTCATGCTAGCATGTCCTAGTTTTCTATGCCACAACCAAAAATCATGCTCATCTTTAGCTACAAACCATGCATTTGAAATATGAATGTCATCTAGATGCACCATGTATATATTTCTTAGTTCTAAGACCAATAAGCACAATTTTATTACATGAAATGTCAATTATTTTGCAACCATTAGAATCAAACATGACATTAAAACCTTTATCACATAATTGGCTTATGTTTAACAAATTATGTTTTAGGCCGTTAACATATAAAACATTTTCAATGAGTATAGAAGAATGATTACCAATAGAACCAATTCCTTCATTGTATGGTCTTTGGAGTTGTCACCAAATGTCACGACTCCTCCACTCTTTGGCTTTAGCTTTAGAAATAGAGTCATTTTCATTTTTTAAATTTGAAATAATCTTTTTGTTTTTCAAAATTGACTTATTAAATTCTAAAACCAACTCATCATAAATCTCTTGCAATTCATCATAAGTTTCTTGAAGTTCATCAAATTCAAAAGTAGATGAATTAGAGGTTACCTTAGGATCATCTTCAAGTGACATGAGACAAAGGTTATCTATCTCTTGCTTATTCTCATCGGATGAGTCTTCATCACTCCAAGTAGCCACATGGGCCTTGAGCTTCTTTTTCTTACCGAAGCTCTTCTTATTTAATTGGGGACAATCGAACTTGATGTGTCTTGGCTTTTTGCACTCACAGCAAACGATTTGGCCATTCTCTTCTTCCTTTGACTTGTTCTTGAAGCCCCCTCTTCGTTGGAACTTTCTTCCTCGGTTGAACTTCATGAGCCTCGTGAATCTCTTGACTAGCATAGCCATCTCTTCATTTTCCTCACTACTAGAATCACTCTCATCTTGTGAAGCTTTGAGATCAATCCCAACTTTCTTTTTCTCCACTCCCTTCTTCTATTCCTTCTTCTTCTCATCATCTTTCTTTCCTTATCTCATTAGCTCATGAGTGAGAAGAGAACCCATGAGAGCATCAATCCTATTCTTTCTTTGTCTTCTTTGAATCTCATGATTCCGAAATAGAGTAGATGAGCTTTCGAACAAGCTTGTCCCTCCAAGATGATTTCTTCATAGCCCTTGAGCCCGTTTACAATGACAGAGAATCGATCAAACATCAACTTGACGTCTTAATCTGGTTCCATCTTGAAGTTCTCTTAACTTAGATTGAGGAGCTCAATCTTGGTCCCCTTCACTTCGCTAGGGCCTTCATGAGTAACTTCTAGCTTGTCCCAAATCTCTTTGGCAATCTAGCAATAAGACATTTTGGCGTACTCATCCGTTCCAAGAGCACAAAACAATATGTGGATGGCTTTGGCGCTGAATTATAGCTTCTTTCGATCATTGTCGGTCCACTCTTGTCTTTCCTTGGGGACAAGTCGGTCCCATTCTCTCTTCATAGGGATTGAGGGTCCATCTATCACTACATCTCAAAAGAGGTAGTCATTAGATTGGATGAACAATCTCATCCTATTCTTCCAATATGGGCAGTTCACCTCATTGAAGTACGATGGCTTGGAAATAGATTGAGAGTCCTCCATGAAGAAATTGCTAGAAGTAGAGGCCATGACTTGACTTGAAAATTGATTAAGTAACGATTGGATCTAAACAAGAGGATGTGAAGCCTTCCAATGAGTGTAGCTCTGATACCAATTGTTGAATTGATCAATCAATGAAGATGGCCAAGATGGGATGAATTGGCAATTAAAAAATTGGTGGAAGCAAATTGCAAAAAGAAAGATAAATGACACAATTGATTCACTACCTTAGCTATCCACACTAAGGATTTCTACAAATTCACTAATTTGTCTTTCCTTTTCTACTAAAGGAGATAATCTCACAACACCTAGACTTATACCCCCAAAGTCTACTAATCACTTTCCTTAAAAGATAAATACAAAGAAACAAACTATGAAAAAGCTTACAAGGTAATGTGTTTTGCATAATTTAAGTTCACTAAATCCCAACACTTGAATAAAAATAAAATACAATGAAGAACACTCAAGTGGGTTACAAGAATTTGACAATAAGAGCTCAAAGATGTTGGGTGTGTGCTTGAATGCTTTAGAATGGTTGTCTTGTTGTTGAAGAAGCTTTGAAGACTTGCTTTTATTTCCCTCATTGATTTCTAGTCGTTTGGGTTGTTGAGAAATTGAATAGCGCCATTGGGCTTCATTTTTCTCGCAATAAATGATGTCTGGTAAGTGTGGGTATTAGTATACGAGCTTCTGTATCGATACCTGCTCAAAATAGAAATAGGTGTTGAAACAATGGATAGCCTATCGGTACGGAGTGAAGAAATTAAAAGGGGCACTCGTACTAGATTTGCTCACTGAAATCTTTGGAGAAAATTATGAACTTAGCATATAAGTACACATATAGCTGTACCGGAACATTGTTTAATATATTTAAGTTTGGGTCCAAAATTTTGACAAGGCTTAACTGTAAAAAAAAATATTTGAAAATATTTGATCCTCGTACCGGTACGCAATAGGCTGTATCGATACTTAGTGCTCAATTTGGTTTTACAGTTTTAAAGGTCGTACAGGTACGCGTACAACCGTACCGGTACTCAAAAGCCATATAGAAAAAAGTTGTTTTACAGATTCAAAAGCCTGTACCGGTACGCGTATAGTTGTACCGTTACTCAATTGCCAAAATGGCTAGTTTGAGTACCAAAACACTTAAAAACTTTTAGGGATTGAAAATGTTGACTTAGAAAAAAAATTGGTTCGAATGTTTGCCAATTTGTGAGTAAATTCAAGTACCTTAAGATTTATATGTTTGCAATCAAGTCCTTGTTATATCAAAATTAAATATAGATTTAACATTTTTCTTTTTTTTATTACTTTATGTATAAAAGTAGAAAATGAGAAAAGTCTTTAGTTCCAATATAAAAAAATACGATTGAAAGTTAAAATCCCAAGATCCACATTTTCTCCTTTGTTGTTCATTGAAAATTGTTGAGAAACTAAAAAGAGTCTCACACTCGAATATCGACTTTATTTCTAACTCGGTCATGACATATTTGTTTATTTATCTCCTTAGTCTTCACATTTTTTTTTTTTCTGAATTTGTATGTTTATATTAAGCTCTAATAGTAGCACTAGATTTTACCAATATTAAAAAAACAAGGTAAAGATTTTGGCGAGCTTAACGAGCAACGAGTCGAGCCAAGCAACGAAATTTTTTAACGGGCATGAGTCGAGCAAATTTTTATCGAGCTTAACAAGCAACAAATTAAGTTGAGCAACATATTTTTTAACGAGCACGAGTCGAGCACTATTTAATTACCAGACACGAGGCATGTAAGAATATATTTACATATTATTAAAAATTTATCAACTTACTATCACTCTCTATTCCACGTCACTTTCTCCTCTTCATGCTTACAAAATACTTTTTCATCCCTAACCAATCACTGGATTATAGATATAATGGTGTTCTTTCTCTTCTTCTTTTTTTCAGCTTTTGAAACCCAAACAAAAAATAATCACTAGAAATCATAAATCATTGTTATGAAATTCCATGAAAAAAAGCTACCTTCATTGCTTTTTCACCTTTTTCATTCCTTTCAATTCCCAAACTTGTTTTTCAGTAAAAAGAAAAATGAAAATCTGAGTAAACTTTTAGAATTCATATACAACCGTCAATGGATTTAGAATTCATAAATTTATTCAAAATCTGAAATCGATTAAGTTATTGAAACAATGTTGTTGCTGGTGTTGATCGTGAGAATGTTGGAATACTGAATTTATTCTCTGCTTTAATTTTATTGCAATTTTAGGAAGAAATAAATTACTTATTTGAAGGTGTTTATTTTATTTTATTTTGATTAAATAAGAAGATATTACATTTTCATACCGAAATTCGAACTCATATAAGATGAGATAATATAAGTATCTTTAGCCACTAGGCCAATTAGTGGATTAGGCTGCATTTATTTACTTTCTATTTGATCATGATCATGAAGACGAGGATAGAGTATTGGGTTTTAATATGGGAATATTGAATTTATTTGTAATTCTGACAGATTTTGAAGGCAATAGAACTATCTGGAAATGCAAATTTAATTTTATGGAGGTTTGGAATTTCTCTGTAACTTTCTTTTAATTTGTAACTCCTGCTTGGAAGTATAGAAAAATTAAGTGTGATGAAGAATGAGGAGAAGATGACGTGGAATAGAGAGTGATGGTGAGTTGGATAAATTTTTAATGACATGTAAATATATCTTAATTGGTATCATATTATTGGTTAATAACCATAAATGATGTAGTAGGAAGGGTTCATAAAATAATTTTTCTAAACCTTGACATCCATAGAAATTAAGTAGATCGAAGCCAACAAGTATTCCAGGTGATATTCCTAGGAAACACAGGTTTAAATCGCTTTGTCTACATAATATATGCGTATTGTCAAAAGGTTAAGAATCTCAAATTTTAAATATACCCAGATAAATCTCCTAAAGAAAGCACATTTCAATAAATAATTCTAAAAAATAAATTTTGAGAAATAATAAAAATGAAAAATATTTTTATAGAAAGGTCATATATTTTATATGTTTTAGTAAGTTTATATTTAATATTCTATTTTTATAAATCTCTAATTAATTTAGTATCACAAATGAATTGAATACTAATTCACTTAAAAATTAAATTTTAAAATGATAATAAATAAATATTTTATAATGTATTTTTATTATTTTTTTGATTTTTTTACCACGAGTTTTTAGGGGTGAGGACGAGGACATGGGAAGTTTTATCACTTAAGCTCAAATGGAGATGGAGACAGAGATTGCTATATCCGAACCGTAAGGATAACCGAACCATAATCGTATAAATAAATGTGAGAATCCAAAAAATATCCGCAAGGATCCCCGATATTTTACAAATTTTTTAAAAAAAATATGTAGGGTAAAGTTCACCAACGGTCATTGAACTTTGTTAAAAAAACAAAACGGTAACCAAACTTTCAAATGTTATAAAATGGCAATTAAACTTTGTGTTTTATAACAAAATGGTAATCGAAACATTAAACCTCGTTGAAAGCTTAACGTGTCTGTTATAAAATTTTGTATAATAGTATATTTAATCAGTCATATTTACACATTCAATTAATTTAGTCATAATTCGAAACAATTCACTAAATTTGGCCCTCGTCATTTACACATTCTTTTAGTTTGGTCCTTAAAGCAAAATTCCAAAGTTGTTTGGTTGGCAATATGACAGAGGAGCCATCCACTTGTGCACTTATAAAATCAAGCAAAAAAGCTTTATAAACTTTTTAAATCAAAGATTAAACTTTACCGATTCATGCGGGACCACATTCAGGGATCCTTGCAATTAGAGAAACCTTCTTGAACGCTGCTGCGTAGGAACTGTGTCTGTTTTTGTGGTGAGAAAGTGTAAGAAAGTTGAGCAGCAACGAAGAAGAAGGCCTAAGAACTGATTCAATTTCAATCCATAGCTTAGCTTTAAGGCTATACCAATAGAGCCAATCACTAAACAAGAGATAAAATTCACTTCAAAACAAAAATTGCTTATTTTAGCCAAACTAAGAATTAAGGTAATGTTTCAGTGTAATCACTGATCACTCTATTATAAGAAAACCAGTGAGCATTTGTAGTGACAAATTTAATACATCAAAAGATGAGGAGGTAGAAGAATTGTTAAATGGGGTTTTGGATTTACCATTTTTTGAACCTTCTTCCAAGCTTCTGCAATTAAATCGGTACCCTACATCAAACTACAACTCTATACATCTTTTTGCTCTAAAACATTAAACTTTTTAAACTTATGTGTTAGGAAATACTCAGGGTAAAGTTTAGTTTTTGATTTAAAAAGTTTAAAGTGTTTTGCTTGATTTTATAATTCCACAAGTGAATGAAACGTAAACAAATGGCTCATCTGTCATATTCTCAACCAAGCAGCTTTAGAATTTTGCTTTAAGGACCAACTTGAAAGAATGTGTAAATAACGAGGGCAAAATTTAGTGAATTGTTTTGAATTAGGACTAAATTGATTGAATGTGTAAATATAAAGGACTAAATGTGCTATTATACAAAATTTTATAACAGACACGTTGAGTTTTTAACGGGGTTTAACTTCTTAGTTATCATTTTGTTACAAAACATAAAATTTAATTGCGATTTTGTAACATTTGAAAGTTTGATTACCGTTTTGTTTTCTTTAACAAAGTTTAGTGACCGTTTGTGAACTTTACCCAAATATATAATTAACTATCATTTACTTGTATACTTACCTATCTTATTATCAATATTTCAGTTCATCAAGATATTTGTGTCTTTTGTTTAAACCTTATTAAGTTTGGGCGACCTCTCTAGTAATTTACTTTTTTTGTTAATTAAGAGTATATAATCTATTTATCTCCTTATTTTTGCCCAATGACAAATCTAGAAATATTTTTAAGAGTAGGTATGCATAAATATAAAAATTTCAGGTGGGTACAAACCACAAAAATAAAAAAAATCTAAAGACTGATTTATAAAAAAAATTAAAGCTAAATGTGTAAACTTTAAAAAGTTCACGTGGGCACAGGCCCACCCAACCTTATTCAGACATATGCCACTGTTTTTGTTGTTCATGTTACCCCAAAACCCCGTTCCCTTTCAGTCATATGTTTAAGTGTATTGAATATATGACTAGTAAATTGAAATCGACCATGTATTTTACTTAGTATAGTAGTAAATTTTGTTTAACTCTTCGGGAATTTAGATTCTTTGAAACTAGTGGGGATTCGATGGGTATGTGGACGAAAAAATTACCAAAACATGTAACGGAGACTATTTGAAACCGTACCTACAAGTGTTGGGGATAAAATGAAAAATATAAAATCATCCCCGCACCAACCGATTCCTACCCCTATGAGAATTTTATTGAAATTTTTTTTCAACAAAAATATTTAACATTGTTGTATTCCTATATGGGAGAGTTAAATATGAGAACTTAATTAAACTAAAACAATACATGCCAATTAATATGTAGTTTTAAAATAATTAAAAATATTAATAGGCTTAATGGCCCGTTTGGCCCTTGAAGTATACATAAAATACTGAACTGCCCTTAAAATATTTTTTTGGGACGTTTTGTCCCCTGAAATAAAAAAAAATAACCTCTACTAGTCCCTGTTTTGTGACGTCCATTTAAAAAATATTCGAGCCAATTAGATCACGCCATGTGGCTCTTTTGACCAAAAAATTGACTACTTTAATAAAAATGGGTAAATGACATATTAAGTCTCTCAAGATTTATATTTATTCAATCTAAACATCTTCTTCCTCCCTTGTTTCAACCATAGCTCCCTCGAAAAAATTGTTCTCAGATTCATCATCATCGTCATCAACAACATTCGTACTAACAACAATTCCATCCATGCCTTTTGAAGCAAAACCGTTCTCGGTTTCCCTACGATCCTCCGTCATACGACCACCATTCCCAACAT
The DNA here is from genome assembly GCA_958450335.1 of Hibiscus tridactylites. Lineage (NCBI taxonomy): Eukaryota > Viridiplantae > Streptophyta > Magnoliopsida > Malvales > Malvaceae > Hibiscus > Hibiscus tridactylites. Next base: position 26,229,990 of record OY288287.1, read on the forward strand.
CACCACCAACTTTCGAATTCGAACTATTATCATCCTTCAGCACCACATTATTAAACACAACCACATCCCTAGTACAGTAGTACTCATATCAGACGAGTTTATGGTAAGAGGATTACTGAACATCGCAGATATCGCAGTCGATTTTACTCGAATTATAGGATTCCCATAACCCTCTACTGAATCCTCGTAACCAGACAATAAAGACCTAAGAGCATTTCCATACGGAAGAAAAAAAGGACTGAAACAGAAAATGTGTAATAGCAACTAACATAACTAAAAAAACCCATCTTTTATATTCACTACGAAATAGATTTCTAAACCCATTAACTAACTCCATAACCGAAATAAGCATCAACAAACTAAAACCCAAATATGTTTTACACAATAGATTTGAATTATTACAGTTGAAAACATAAACATCGATTAATAAACTACCAAAAAAAGGACAATAAATTTAGGACAAGAAAAACAACCAAACCTCAAGATCCTTGGAGTTTTGTCGGTGAGAAAAAATAGTGTGGGTTTAACTGATGGAAGAGTGAGAAGAAAATGAAAATGAAATCGGGTTTGTTCCATGAAGCTATGGTTGAAACGAGAAAGAAAGAAGATGGCTAGAATAAATAAATATAAACTTTGAGAGATTTAACATATCATTTATCCATTTTTATTTAAGTCAGTCAATTTTTTTGGTCAAAAGAGCCACATGACACGATCTAATTGGCCCGAATTTTTTAAACGGACATTACAAAACATGGACTAACGAAAGTCACGATGTTTAGTTCAGGGGGTAAAACGTACCAAAAAAATACTTTAGAAAATAGTTCGATATTTTGTGTATACTTCTTCAGAGGCCAAACGAGCCACTAAGCCATATTAATATTAGGGTAAACTACACTAGTGACCCTAACTATAGGGTTTGTGTCAATTTGACCACTATATTTTCAATTTTGGCAAATATACCACTTAACTATTTAAAATAAGGGTAAACTACTGTGCATGTCCCTTATGTTTAACGAGTGTACAGAGTTAGTCACCACTTTTGAAAAGTGCATATTAGTAGTCCTTCACGTTTTCGATGTGTAAATAGTTAGTCACTCCGCCGTTAGACTCCGTTAGAGACCTAACGGATTGCTGATGTGGCTGAGTTAATTTAATTCAATATACATGTGTATTTCCACGTGGATTATTACGTGGAACTTTGCTACTTCCTTCCCCTAACATTATAAAATCCCCAATTTGTACAACCCTAAAAATTCTCTGTAAAATTAGAAGAAGAAGAAGAAGAAGAAGAAGAAGAAGAAGAAGAAGATGGAAGTAGAATGTCAAGTACCTAATTGTCGTTGTGGAATACCAGCTAATCTCGTCACAGCTTGGACGAAAGATAACCCAGGTAGGAGATTTTTTGGGTGTAAAAATTATGGCAGTGGGAGGAGCTGTGGGTTTTTTCTTTGGTACGATGCCCCTGTCAACCCTCGTGCAAAAATGATAATGTGTGGGCTATTAAAGAAAGTGACAAAATGGAGAGGGGGAGGTTCCATGAACGGCTATGGTGGTGTTGTGCACTGATGTTGTGTTTTATGATTGTATGGTTTATGAAGTAAATCTTGGATGGGGTCATGTCATCTTTGATTGGGGTAATGTAATGCTTGGATGTTGGTTTTGTGAATTTGTTTGTGAAATGGATGTCTGCTTTTGGAGAACTGTAATGGAGAACAAAATGGTTGTTGATGTTATTTAATGAATGGTTGTTGATGTTATTTAATGGTTGTTGAAGTTATGTAATGGTGAAGTGTTGTTAGTGTTGATGGAGGTTGGTTATGTTGTCTTCTTATTTATGTTTCTTTAATGAAAATGAAGCATTTATCATTACATTATTGTTTTGTTCAATTTAATTGATATTGAAAAAAACCATAGTAAACATGTAAGGTAAATAAGAAGGCAATGCCTTGTTTTCCATTACTAAAGAGACAATGAGTAAACATTACATGTTTGTAAGCTGATAAAGATATAAAATCAGCTTCAAAAAGAATGACCTATATGAACCAATCAGGAAGTAAGTAGTTTTTCCTAGACTTTACAAAAAGAAAGCCTTCCTAACAATTCAGCTACAAAAGAAAAGCCTATGATATGGACATCACAAAATGAATAAGGTCATTCACAAAAGAGATCATTCACAAAAGAGATCATTCACAAAAGAGGTCATTCACAAAAGGAGTGATATTCAGTTTTGCAGCTTCATTCCATAGGTGTAGCTTGTGATTCTTGAGTTGGAGGGTTGGAAACTGTTGATTGCTGACTTGAAGGCAAATTAGGCATCCATCTAACAGTTGTTGGTGGAGCCAAAGGTCTTCTTGTGGGTAATTTCGGCCTTCGAGGTTGTTGATTGTTGTGTGATGGTTGTGGATGTCTTCTGGACTGTTGGTGGTGGGATGATGAGGGTTGACTTCCAGGTTGTTGCTGGTTGGATGGATTGGGTCTTCGTATAGGCTGGTTTGCACCAACCTCACCTCTACATGTCCTCCTATTGTGACCAGTCTTACCACACTTGGTACAGTTGCCTTTTTGACCCTTCTTGCTCAGTTTCGTATTGGTAACTTCATCAGCTTCCTTTTTCCTTTTTTTACTTGGCCTTCCTGGTGGCCTCCTTATTGTTGGTGGCAATATTGGTTCCATGTCAGGTACCGGAGCCCATTGTTCAGGACCTGCATAAAGAAAGTAAACAAATCAGAATTGAAATAAGAAAAGAAATGAATGAGCTAGTGGAAGAAATAACCTTTCACAGGTGACACCATGTAGGAGTAAATGGCAAGTTGTGTGCTTTTCTTGTAGCACTCATTTACATAGCTTTCAATGCATCCATTGGTTTCTTGAATGGCTGACACAGCATGGATACAAGGGATGCCAGTGAGGTCCCACTTCCTACAGGAACATGTATGCTGCAGAAGATCCACAGCATGTTGGTGCCCAAGACCAGCATGCACTTGATACTTTTGTCTACCAGCACGTATGGCCCAGCACCTAAACAATTACATACTCAATTTCAGAAAACAGTTACATGCTCAATTTCATAAAACATTTACATAATCATTTTCATAAAACAGTTACATTAAACAGTGACCAAGTCCAAAAAAAAAAACAGTTGCATTCAACAGTTATATTAAACAGTTAAATTCAACCCTAAATGAAATATCAAATAATGACCAAATCTTTACACATCGAAAACTTAGATGACTAAATTTTTACACATCGAAAACATAGAAGACTAAATCTTTACACATCGAAATCGAAAGTGACTAAGTATATACATGACTTTCTCATAAAAACAGTTGCATTACACATTTACATTAAACAATACTCTAAACAGTTGCACTAAATCAGTTGAATTAAACAGTGAACACAAAAGTAAGTATGAAGGTAATAAATGAAACCTCTGTGCTTGTTGGATAATGATGTCCAATTTTTTCTGAATTTTTGAACACAGTGGCCCTGGCCACTTTTCTGCCTCCTCCCTTTTGCTAGCAATTGTTTTCATGATTTTGGTTCTAATGACCTCCATCATTGTCAAGATTGGCTTATCTTGAGCCTCCAAAATTGCCTACATAAGGCAAATTACAAGATGATATTAGGAAATTAATAAATAAAGTAAACCCTTATTGAAATTAATAAAAAAAGTTTACCTTGTTGAAAGATTCACACAAATTATTGAGGAGCATATCACACTTGGTCCTGGTATCAAAATGTGACCTGGACCATTGTGCAGGATTCAACTTCTGCATCCAAGCATGAGCAGGGGCAGAAAGTGACTTCAAATGCTCCATTGCATCTTCAAACTCTCGGTTGTAAGTTGCTCGAGCAGCCTTCCAAACAGCATCTTTAAGAGCTTTCCCTTTGTGAAGCTCTTTGAAATTTTTATATATATGACGCACACAGTTTCTTACATTTGCATTAGGGAAAATGTTATCCACAGCATCCACAAGTCCCTAATGTCCAAGCAAGTCAGGTTAGAGTAAGTAAGTAACTCCCTAAGGTTATTGTAAGTTAAAAGTCAAAGTCAGTTTAGGGTTGTGTACCTTCTGTTTATCATTCATAAAACAGACATTGCAGGAGTCATTAATGTCCAAGTCAGTTTTCAGTATGTCCAAAAACCAAGTCCAAGAAGAATAATTTTCACTCTCAACTGCTGCATATGCTAAAGGGTAAATCTGGTCATTTGCATCTATGGTTACTGCAGCCAACAAGTACCCCTGAAAATAACCTTTTAAGTAGCACCCATCCACACATATAATCTTCCTACATCTTGCCCCGAAACCATTTTTTGAAGCTTTCAAACACACATACATCCTTTGGAATAACCTACAATCTAGATGGCAAATTGTAGTAGTTCCAGGGTTTGTAGTCCTTAACTCAAGTAAGTATTCATAAATCCTACCATACTGCCCTTTATAATTCCCTTCAATCAACTCAATTGCCAAATTCCTTGCCCTAGTACAAGTAACACGTGACACCCAAGTAACAAATTCCTGATAGACATCATTTCGAAGAGATTTTACACTGTAATTAATATCTACCATGAATTTGCCTATGTAATATTTTGCAATCCAAGGTGCCCTAATGTTCCTATTTTTGGTGACCTTGTTACACTTATGGGATTCCACAAATGTCTTTATCTGCCAAGTGGTATCTGACTTGTCTTTGGGATTTTTTGGTGCAGCCCACAACTTGAAAGGACAACTACCCTGACACACAACTTGAATTCTCCTGGTATCATTTTTTTGAAGCCTAACTTGGACCCTATTGACCCTCCCATAGTGCTTAATTGCTTCTTTCAAAATGTCCCTATCAGAGAAGATTAAACCCTTAACAAATGTAGGGTTTACCATATCAGTTTCAGCATTAAACTCACTACACCTAGGGTCATCTGAATCAGATTCTTTATCACTATGAAGATCATCAGATTTGTTACTGTCAGAATGAAATTCAATATTAACCCCAACTCCATCAGGTCCAAAATCATTCATTTGTCTTTGAACTCTAATTCCTATATTTTCTTGCTGCCCTCCATCATCAAACCCATATTCAGTATCACTGACTTCAAATTCTTCATCATCTACTTCAACTTCATCATCTACATCACCTACATCATCCTCAACTTCTACTTCATCATCTACATCACCCTCTACTTCATCAGCTACTTCATCTACATCACCCTCTACTTCATCAGCCACTTCATCTACATCACCTACATCATCCTCAACTTCTACTTCATCATCTACATCATCATCTACTTCATCACCTACATCATCCTCAACTTCTACATCATCCTCTACTTCATCAGCTACTTCATCCTCAAATTCTACATCATCATCATTCACAACAGTATCTGACATTTTCTTAAGATATACATTGATGTATCTATTCTTAGGTAAGCTATTCACTAATGTCAAGCAATCAAAGTCAGTTTTTAAAGGAAAAACAGATGCCATAGATAAATGACACTCTGGAACTCTCCAGGATAAGCTGTATGCACCCATTAACTGTAACCTTTCAACCATGCCACATACTTCAAACATTGAGAAACTATCACAATCAACATAGTCAAAATATGCAACAACATCAGAGTTGAAGTGCATTACACAAGTGAACATTTCTAAATCATGAGCTGTAAAGTAGAAAAAAAAACATCATTAGCTTTGGTTCATATTATTCATTACTGTTTTAATGTTTTTTAACATTAATATTTTAATGTTTTTTAAAGTTACATTACAGTTTTTTAAGGTAACATTACTATTTTAGTGTTTTTAAAGTCACATTACTGTTTTTAACATTAGATTTTGGTTGCATTAATGTTTTTTAAACTTACATTACTGTTAAGTCAACATTACTATTTTAATGTTTTCTAACATTACTATTTTAATGTTTTTTAAAGTTACATTACAGTTTTTTAAGGTAACATTACTATTTTAGTGTTTTTTAAAGTCACATTACTGTTTTTAACATTAGATTTTGGTTGCATTAATGTTTTTTAAACTTACATTACTGTTAAGTCAACATTACTATTTTAATGTTTTCTAACATTGCTATTTTAATGTTTTTTTAAGGTAACATGACTGTTTTTTAAGTGAACATTACTATTTTAATGTTTTTTAAAGTTACATTACTATTTTTTAAGTCAACATTACTATTTTAATGGTTTTTAAAGTTACATTACTGTTTTTTAAGTCAACATTACTATTTTAATGTTTTTTAACATTATTATGTTATAAGGTTTATGAAACTCTATTATTGATCCTATTTCTGGCCTACACCCTAAAGTATGTACTTTAATGTCTGTACTCTAAAGTTTTTTATCTGTATTCTAAAAGTTTTTTGTTTTTTATTCTACCTATTTAATGTATTAAATTATTGGTCTTATTTCTGCTTTCTATTCTAAAGTTTTTTGTTTGTATTCATATTTTTTTGGTTTTTTATTGTGCCTATTTGTGGTTTGTACTCATTTCAACAGACAAAATCTAATGGTTGGACCACATTACTACTATTTTAATGCATATGACAAACAAGCATAAACATACAAAAAGAACATTCCAAATTTCATAACAGACATAAACATACAAAAAGAACATGCAACCAAACGCATACCATATCAGTAAACAAGAAAATTATACTATCAGGCAAACAGACAATTCCTAACCCTAAACTCAAGACAGCAATACATACCATACTGCACTGCCAAATCTCCCTCCCGGCGAAGCTTCCCTCCAATCATCTTTACTGTTACACCTACGAAAACAAGAAAACAAATATCAGAAACCTTTCAATCTTAAAACGAAAACAACAACTAATAATCAACAAATATAAACCCTAAAATAGAAATACACAATTAACAACAAATATAAACCCTAGAAAGTTTAAAATCTTTCGATTCTTGTCAGGAAAAAACATAAAAAAAGAAGTAAATCTTAAAACCTTCATTTCGTTTCTCAATAAGCAATAAAAAATTAATAAAAACAAAAACTTACCCTTCGATTCGTCTCAGAAATGATTCTGAACAATCTCAGCAACGTGCGTGCTTGATTTCCCCCAAACCGATTTGATTTTTACCCTTTCCTAATGCAATTTCCCCTAAAAAAACAACCCTTTCCTAATGCGATTTCCCCTAAAAAACAACCCTAGATCATTAACCAGAGAGAACCCAGAGAGAAATTGAACCCTAGAACATTCCCCCAAACCGATTTCATTTTTTTCCCCAGAGAGAACCCTAGAACATTAACCAAACGTCGTATTTTGGTGACCAAGTGTATTAGGGTTAATAGTCGGTAACCCAAACGTCGTATTTCGAAATTCAAACCGACGTTCCACGTTATTATCCACGTGGAAAAACACGTGTATATTGAATTAAATTAACTCAGCCACATCAGCAATCAGTTAGTCTCTAACGGAGTCTAACGGCGGAGTGACTAACTATTTACACATCGAAAACGTGAAGGACTACTAATATGCACTTTTCAAAAGTGGCGACTAACTCTGTACACTCGTTAAACATAAGGGACCTGCACAGTAGTTTACCCTTAAAATAATTGGTATGATTACACATTTGATTCTTTTTATTTATACAATATATCAATTTGGTGCTAATTTTAATCTAATGAAATAAATTAATTATTTAATTAGGAGTGGCACAAGTTTGCCACTAGGCCAAGCATATACTTGAGATATGTAATACTAATTAGGCTAAAGGGTTAAATTTGCCACTGTAGTAATTCGAGCGTCGTTCGAATAGAATAGTTCACGTTCACCGTTCAATTAACACGCTTCTCGTTGGTTTATTTTTAATAAATTTTTTTGAATACCCTATTTGTTTTTATTAAGTTTATAGATTTTTTTAAAAAATTGAATAATATTTTGATTTTTTGTGAGAGTTCTCATTTTGCTTATTTTTAAAATTACTAGGGACTCGAAGGATATTTACATCAATTTGTTAATCGATTTTTTTATATTCTGTTTGTTAAAGTTCAACTCGAAAAAACCAAATTATTTATTCAATTTTATTCAAAAACTAAATAAACCAAGGGTAAAAGTGCTGCAATTAATGACTTCGAGGGCAAAATTGCATGAATAACTTCGAGGGCAAAATTGCCCCGTCAACACCGTTAACTGCCACGTCAACATTTAACGGTCAAAATCAGTCAAAGGGTAACATTGCTACAATTGACTGACTTTGAGGGTAAAATTACGGAGAAAAAAAAGTAGGGGCAACATTGCTGATTTCAGATTACTGCATGGGCAAATTTGACCCTTTAGCCTACTAATTATAATATATGTGTTATACAATTGGAGAAAGAAAAAAATAACCATGTATCTAGCCCTAGTAGGATTTGAACATGGGAATCCTTGGGGGTTGTGGCATGGGTTTGCCACTAAGTCAGATATGTATTTGTGATGTAAAATACTAACTATAATATATATGTTATTCGATTGTAATTTAGTTTAGAATATTATATATAATAATATTAAAATAATCAAAATTTAAAAATTTAAAAGAAAAACAAACATAATACATTAAAAATATTATGAATATTTATCTATGTGGATGTCTATCATGATTTGTACTTTATCTAAGGAGTTTGATTTGTTTATTATTAGGAATATTATCTCTATTAATTAGAGTTCAATGTAATATGTACTTCTTATGCCTATAAATAGATGACTTGATGAAGACATTGTACACAATTCTATATTTTGAGAATAATACAAATCTCCCTCTTTCTCTCATCTCTTTGTTCTTTCATTCTTGTTCTTTGTTCTTATTATTGTTCTTTGTTATTTTATTCACAACATGTTATCAGCACGAGTTCGCTCAAAAGATTTTGGTGCTCTTCATTTTAATCCCAAAAGAGTTACCGAAACAAATTCGATTCTAAGTTGTACCGAAGATAAGTTTTTTTCCCCGTATTTTTTTAATTATTGTTTGCCTTTATCTTGATATTTTTAACTTGATTTTTAATTTTTAAAAAATATGATGGCATGTTTTGAAGGTTTGAACGAACCATGAATTTTGAAGGGACTCAAAGACCTCGCGAAAGTAGAGTCATTCACTATGGTCTAAACCGAAATTAAAGGTTATGATATTTATCGTATTCCAATTCTTTGTAACATATTATTTTCCCAATAATTTGTTATATTGATTTTACAGTGTATTTATACTAACTAATTTAACCATTGATTTATTGTGTTACTACTCATGATGCTTCACGAAGCACCCAAATTTAAAGCAAGGATTTGCAAAACAAATCATGCTTGTGAAGCCACGTGTAAAATCAAGCTTCCATTGTGGTTGTGCACCTTGCACTTTAACCTATAGTTCGATGGTTTCATTTTCGTTGGTGGCAGAGATGCTCTAATGATTATCGACAATGACATCATTCAACACGTTATCATTCTACAATGGCAAAATCAAGTTTGCTTTTATCTGACTTTAAAATGTCTTTATTTTTATGTTATTTTAATGATGAAAATTAATATTTTTAACCATGTTTTTGAGTTTTACATGTGTTTAAATGAATTGGAAAGAGACATGATATAAAGGGATTATGAGAAGCTGACTCGGTCATTCACTATGTCTCCATCGTCCTCGAGAGGAAAAACATTATCGATAAACTCTATTTTATTTTATTTTTCCTTTAAACTATAATTTTAAAGTGAGATATATTATGGTGATTTTGAATCTGCAAGAGACTGTTATAAAGTCTATATTAGCTCGAAAGCAATATTTCTTCTTCGTCGAAAAACTCGACCATAGACTTCTCCCAATTTCAAGTTACGAAAATTTGTCTTGATCCAAAAAGTTTTATGGGAGGCATTCCCTGAAGTGAATGCAATGCATGATGTTTATTCCATGTGATTATCAATGATGGGGCATTCCCTGAAGTGAATGCAAGCATGATGTTTATTCCATGCGATTATTGGAACTGTTTCATTCCCTGAAGTGAATGCAAACATGGTAAATCATTATTCAATTAGAGACATAATTTCGGTATAATCCAAGTATATTGGCTGGACATCTCGTTCTGCGAAGCTACTGGTCTCAAAGGAGGTTTTTAAAGGACCTTGTGGACAGGTTTAACAATGCCGCGTACGAGGATTACATCTTTGTTCTCTGTGATAAGGATATGTGAAAAAAGTTTTAAAAGACCCACTAGCTCTACTCCATTCCCTGAAGTGAATGTGAGATTATATTATGGAAAGAATAAAAACCACATTAGAAGTTGTGGTCGTGGTCGAGGCTATGAATATAGACATGAAAAATATGATCATTTTAAGAATATTTCTACCCACCGGTAGTGAGGTTATAAGGATGACAAGAGTGATAAAGATCATTCTATTGAAGTAAAACTCTTCTTATTACCAATGCGATGTTATAAACTATTGGTCACATACGTGTTGTACGTTGAAAAATCAAGAATCATTGAATGATAAAGGAAAGAAAATAGAAGCAAATTTTGTTTGTGAAACATGACGAAGATGATACTGGTCCAACTTTATTTGGACATTGTTGGTCCAACTCTTTTGGACGTTGTTGATTTTCTTATAACCCTCGAAATGAATAAATCATTTTTTTAATTATTCTCATAACTTTGAAGAGAATTATTTATTTATTTATTTTATTTTACTTTACGTTTATTTATTTTACACACATTAATTATTTACGTTTTATATTTATATTTATATATTGTGATATTTATTTATTTTATTTAACATGATTACTTGTCAAATACAATCTATGGTGACGAATTATGCTCAACATAAGCATAAGGTATATTTTCCCATTTTAATGCAAGAGAATAATGTGAGTACTATACCTCAAAGTACTGAAAATATTGATGCTCTAGAAGAGCAATAAATTCTTGAGAGAAAGCACATTATGAAAAGTGCAGAATTGCGAATATTGCAATAATTACCGTTAATGGTAATAATATCGTCACCACTATAAGTGAAAATTTTAAGAGCAATATGAGTTCGCTAAATATCCATTTGGGAACTATAGATAACATATGTTATCAATTGACATTTGAAATAAGCCAATATGGATATAAGTTCTGGTAGCCAAAAAGTCAGTTGAAAGCTCTAGAAGAGTTATATATTGCTACCAAAAGGTAATTTCAATTGAAAGCTCCGAAAGAGCTAAATATATTCCTATTTAAAGGAACAATTTTGATGGTCGTACTAGATATGTACGAGTGAGATTGAATCACATGTTATGGTAAACAAGAAGTTTACAAATTCATAGATATATACACACACATATATAGTTGGCATGATCGGTTAGACCATCCTGATCAATAATGGTACATAAATTATTGAGATTTACATGCACATGTATTAAAAGAACCTGTAGTTCTTGTGGTGCTTATTCTCAAAGGAATGGATTAAATTTCACTTATTAAAGAACGTGAAGTTCTTGTGTTGCTTAAAGGAATTGATTAAATTCCACTTACTAAAAGAACCTAAAGTTCTTGTGTTGTTTGTTCTCAAAGGATATAGATGATCCCACTTACCAAAAGAATTAGAACTTAAAGTTCTTGTACTGAAGTTGAGACTGTATGTCTTGCATATCTGAACGAAATATGGGCTCATATATCCACAAATGTGGAAAGTTTTATATGATTTTAGTAGATGCATCTACATTGTTTTATCGACTTACAACCAGATGTTTGTGAGATTGATTCTAAAAAGATTCAGATTATGCAGTTAGACTATTCGTCTTGAAAAGCTGTGAGTTTATATTTTAGGCTATATCGGTTGTTACAAAGTCAATTGATTATGAAAAATACGATTTAGCAAATTTTTAATTGGATGCCTCCTATTTAATAGATAAACTGTGAGAACAAAACATTTATTATTTATATGGTATTTCCATATAGCAACACTTATACGCATCAAGCCAACGAGTTATAATAAACTCCCCATTATGATTTGACTTTTGGTCAGAAGTTATATTTCCCATTTTGAATTTTTTGAATGTGCGATATATAGTTGAATTGCTCCACCATAACACACAAAATGGGCAAGTAAAAAAGGTTGAGAATATATATTGAGTACGAGTCTCCTTTTATGTTTAAATTCTAAACATTAATTGGAGAATAATTTATTAGATGATTTTTCTCAACATCAGGGGGAGAGAATAATCAGCTGGATAAAGAAGGAAATGAATTATCATTATCTAGATCATCGAATATGAACTAAAAGTTCATAAGATAATTCATGTTATTTCATGTCAACTGCCATACATATTTACTGACCCAATGAGAGTAATTAAGTCTCATATTTCAGCTGAAATGCTCTAAGTTTAAATTACATGTCAGAGCAAGTGGATGTAAATCATGCTTGAAGCATGATAGTTGAAATGGTTCCAATAATCAAAATTCTCGTAAATGAAAAGTATTATGAGATGGTCATATATTGGAGGCAGGTGCTCTTAAAGAGACCCAAAACATAACTAATAATAAAACTCTTGAAGAGTTTCAGGTACCTGAAATAAATATTAAAATCTTGAAGAGATCTCGATGAGTTATGTCATTACGAGAATGGAACCAGAAAATTGGAAAGTTGTCGACAACAATTTTACAAACAATTTTACATAAAATACTTCTATAGAAGTAAAGAAAGAAATCGGGATCTTGTATAAAATCTATCCAGGAGTGTAGATATTGAATTGGCCGATGTTGAAAGACGCTTTGAACTTCTAAAATAGAAGTATTTGGACCAGCAGTCCAAACACCTAAAGGTGTAATGCAAGTGAGGCAGAAATAAGTAGCTGTAAATACGACTTGAACTATGATTTATGAAAAGTTTTAATTACTTCATGTTGGATGCAATTACTTTGGCAGTTATGAAAAATTTTACACGCGTCTAATTATTTGTGGATCCATATTTATCCTTGAAGGATTTAAAATGCTACAAGCATTTGGAAATTTTCGAGGAAATTTATTTAGACATGTCTCATTAACATTTTGGCGCATTTGGTATAATTGCCTTAGTGAATACTAATTGAGAAAATACTATAAGAATGATCAGATTTCCTTATGTATTTTATAAAGGAGTTTGGATCAAGATCCATTATGATAATTTTAGAACTCCTAAAGAGCTTCAAATTGGAAACTCATGAAGTACTTTCAATACAAGTACTTAAATCTTGACATCAAGTTTACCTCGACCTGAAGATCGAGCATTTTTTTGTCTATGAATAGACATAAGTTGAAAGAATCTTAAAGAAGATTCAATATGAATAGGGCATATCTATTAAGTATCTCAATAGTTGTAAGATTGTTGGATGTGAATAAAGATAATTATATCTTTTCTTGGTTTTGAAGCACCATATATTAGTTGGTCAAGCAAAATCCATGAATATACAGAGATCATTACATTTAGATCTTCAAACATTCGTTGATGCCTCCTCAAATGTCGTAGAAATAATTTTTATGCACGAGGCAAGCCAATAATGTGTTTGGCTAAGACCACTGACCCAACATATCCAAAAGATATGCGGATTTACTTTTACAAGATATGATAAAAGCTACCTTGTGTGAAAATAATGCAAGATGTATATCTCAGTTTGAAAGTGAATACATCATGGAACATATTACTCCAAAGTTTCATCCCTCACGATCTTTATAAAAATAATATTCAAGATTGAATTATGAAGATTCAAAGATCTTCTGTGATGTTTTCATGAGGGGGAGTAAATACGCGTTGAACTCTTTTCCCTTAACCGAGGTTTTGTCCCAATGGATTTTCCTAGTAATGTTTTTAATGAGGCAACATGTTAGCGTATTAAATATGTGTGTACTCTTTTTCCTTCACTAATGATTTTTTTTCCCACTGGGTTTTTATCTTAGTAAGTGTAGGAAATAATTCCTTGTATTTTATTCATAGAACATATAAGCTATATATACACATCTAATTTACCTAAACTAGGTAACATAATATATAACATTAATTACAATATATTCTAGCCTAATAAGTAGCCTAGATTTTAGCCTAAGAATCTGTAACACTCCCCCTCAAGTTGGATCATAGATATTAATCATGCCCAACTTGTTACATAGATAATTGATTCGAATTCCATTGAGAGCTTTGGTGAAGATGTCTCCTAGTTGTTCTCCAGTTTTCACATAACCAGTATATATCAAACCTTGTTGTATCTTTTTGCGAATGAAGTGACAATCAATCTCAATGTGTTTCGTTCTTTCATGAAAAACTGGATTAGAAGCAATGTGTAATGCAGCTTGATTATCACACCAAAGTTTTGCAGGTATTGAGGCTTTAATTCCAATCTCACCGAGGAGCTGATATACCCATATAATCTCACATACGGACTTGGCCATTGCTCTATATTCGGCTTCTGCACTAGATCGTGAAACTACGTTCTGCTTTTTACTCTTCCAAGAAATCAAGTTTCCTCCAACAAACACACAATATCCTGAGGTGGATCTTCTATCCTCCTTGCATCCTGCCCAATCCGAGTCGGAAAAACATTCAATTCTAGTATGACCATGATTGCCATATAGAATTCCACGCCCAGGAGCACTTTTCAGATAACATAAAACTTGCTCTACTGCTCTCCAATGATCAACAGTCGGTGACGACATGTATTGACTCAAAACACTCACTGGAAAAGATATATCAGGACGCGTCACCGTGAGATAGTTTAATTTACCGATAAGTCTTCTGTACCTTTCAGGGTCATCAAATAATTCACCTTCTTTAGTTAACTGTAGATTAGGGACCATTGGCGTACTACAAGGTTTGGCGCCCAATTTCCCTGTTTCCAATAAAAGATCAAGCACATACTTCCTCTAAGATAGGAAGATTCCTTTTCTATTTCTGTTCACCTCAACCCCCAGGAAGTATTTCAACGTCCCCAGATCTTTAGTGTGAAACTGAGTATGGAGAAAAGACTTCAGTGAAGAAATTCCACTAGTGTCATTACCAGTGAGTACAATATCATCCACATACACGACTAGTAGAATAGTGCCCCCATCAGACTTTCTAAAGAAAACAGAATGGTCTGATTCACTTTTTTGCATCCCGAACTTTTCAATAGCCTGACTAAGCTTACCAAACCAAAGCCCGAGGACTCTGTTTCAAACCATGTAAAGATTTCTTCAAAAAACATACCTTCCCAGACTCCCCCTAAGCAACAAACCCAGGTGGCTGCTCCATATACACCTCCTCCTGAAGATCACCATGAAGGAAAGCATTCTTGATATCCAACTGATGCAAAGGCCAATAAAAAATTGCTGCAAGGGAGATAAATAACCGGACAAAAGCAAGTTTGGAAACAGGAGAGAAAGTATCATAATAATCCACACCATAGGTCTGAGCATATCCCTTAGCAACAAGACGGGCTTTCAAACGATTAAGAGAGCCATCATGATTAAATTTAACAGTAAACACCCACTTACATCCAATAGCTCGCTTATCGTTAGGCAAAGAAACCAAAGTCCACGTGCCATTGTCATCTAGAGCAGTCATTTCCTCAAGCATAGCCGCACGCCATCCAGGATGAGATAATGCCTCGCTAACAGTTTTAGGGACAAAAATAGTATCTAGGGATGTAACAAAGGCACGAGAAGAAGAAGACAAACAATTATAGGAAACAACAGAGGAAATGGGGTAAGTACAAGCACGTTTACCTTTCCGAAGAGCAATAGGAAGGTCAAGATCATCAATACAAGGCGAATCTGATGACGAAGATATTGGCTCATCAGGACATGAATCTGGAACATCCGGAACGTTTGGAATTAGGTCGGAAGGTGGTGGTTGTGGCCGACGAGTATAGATGTTTTTTATAGGGGGCTTGACAAAAGAGGGCGGAACCAAGGAGGATGAGCATAACTCCAAAGGTGATGGGACCGGATAAAACAAGAAATCCTCGTCCTCCTGAGCGATAGACCCTGAAGAAAACATAAAAGGTTTGTGTTCCAAAAAAGTAACATCAGCAGACACAAGATACCTACCTAGACCCGGACAATAACAACGATACCCTTTTTGACCACGTGAATACCCCAAAAACACACATCTCAAAGACTTAGGATCAAGTTTTGTAACTTGAGGACGGATATCCCGAACAAAACAAATACAACCAAAAATTTTCGGGGAGAGGGGAAACAAATCTTTAGTGGGGAAAAGAGTATGAAAAGGGATGTTACCCGACAAAACCGAAGAGGGCATACGATTGATCAAAAAACAAGCTGTGGAGATGGCATCAGCCCAAAAACATTTTGGAACCTGCATTTGAAATAGCAAAGCTCGGGCTGTTTCAAGAAGATGTCTATTTTTGCGTTCAGCAACACCGTTTTGAGAAGGGGTGTCAACACAAGAAGTTTGATGGAGAATACCGTGCTCAAGCATATATTTCTGAAAAGGACCTGAAACATACTCTTTTGCATTATCACTTCTCAAGTTTCGGACAGGTGTACCAAATTGGGTTCGAATCTCACCACAAAAAGAAGAGAAATGAGTAAATAATTCTGAGCGAGATTTCATTAAATAAAGCCATGTCATTCGAAAATAATCATCAACAAAAGTAACAAAATAACGAAAACCAGGTTTAGAAGTAACAGGACTAGGACCCCAAACATCAGAGTGAACTAACTCAAATGGAGCAGAAGCTCGGTTATTGACTCTAGGACTGGAACTAAGGCGATGGTGTTTATCAAACTGACAAGACTCACAATCTAAGGATTTTAAACTAGAAAATTGAGGACAAAGTTTCTTCAAAGAAGGTAGAGAAGGATGACCCAATCGACAATGTTCTTCAAAAGGACTGATAATTCCAGTGCAAGCAACAGGTTCTGGAACATGGGTGTCAAGGATGTAGAGGCCATCAGACTCATGCCCTTTCCAATAATCTTCTTCGTCAAAAGATCCTGAAACACACAATAACCAGGAAAAAATGAGACACAACAATTAAGGGTTTTTGTAAGTTTACTAACTGACATCAGGTTAAAGGATAAATGTGGTAAACTCAAAACAGAGGACAAAGTAAGAGAGGGAGTGGGGTACGAAGTGCCAGAGCCAATAACAGAAGATGTGGAACTATCGGCTAAAGTAACAGGATTGATAGAAGGATGTGTTGTAAAATGAGAAAGAAGATTGGGGTTACCTGTCATGTGGTCTGTGGCACCATAATCAATGACCCATTTGGAAGAGGTGGAAACAAGACATGTATTGGATTTACCTGACTCAACAAGGGCAGAAACAGGACCGGAAGGATGCTTGACAGTGTCTTGAAGGTGAAGAAGCTTGGCATACTCATTCGCAGATATCGTAACAGCCGATGAAGAAGTGTCTACACTAGAAGCAACATTAGCAGACGGAGTTTTCTTAAACTGCAGCTTCCGGCAATCACGCTTGGTATGTCCCGGTTTGTGATAATAATGACAGATAACTGTACTGTGATCCGGACCACGAACCCCAAACTGTGTATCGCTTTTGGTAGACCCCGACCCCATAGAACGACCAGGACCATTACTCTTGAAATTTTGCTTGCCGGAGTCAGAAGGAAGAGCATGACTAAGCAAAACACTGCCATGCTGTGGGGATGGAGTAGGCAAAGAATTCTCAGTACGACGGACTCTCCGAAAAACATCATCGAGGCTGGAGATCTCAGAACCAGAGAGAATCTGAGATTTAGCTGTCTCAAATTCCGGTGGAAGACCAGCAAGAAAACTCATAACCGCCATTTGCTCTCGCTGACTACGTTGGACCTCAATATCAGCACTAAAAGGAAGCAACATATTAAGCTCTTCATACGTTTTCTTGAAATCCATAAAATAACTAGTTAAAGTCCGGTCTTCTTTGTCAGCCCTGTAAAAATGCTGACAAACATCATAGATACGAGAAAAATTTCCTTTGCCAGAATATAAGAATTGCAAATAGCTCATCAACTGTTTCACCGTCTTGCAATGATTAACCAAACCTACCACCTCACTGTCAATAGAATTACGAATCTGAATATAGAGGCGAGCATCTTCTCTCATCCAAGGAAGGCGAGAATCATCCGTCGGAGGATCATCAGTCAAATGTCTATCCATAGAAAGGCTTAACAAATACAACTCAATTGTATGGTTCCAATCGAGAAAATTAAAGCCATTCAATTTATGATCAGTAATCTTAGACGTAATCGGAACGATATCAGACATAAAGTCAACCTTTTTATCAGCCATGAAGTCAAAGAAGCAAAGAACCAAAAAACAAAACCCTAATAAATTCAAAAGATAGAACACCCAACCCAAAACAATCCGAAAGCAAGGACCGGCAGTAGGGGTGTGATCGGAATGAAGCAGCGACGGCGGTGGAAAAATCGGCGGCGAAAAGGCGCCACCACGCGCTCTCACGCGCCGGCGCGTGAAGGACAGACGGAAGCTTGTGGCGGCGCGTGAGGCTCACGCGCAGGGAATCCGGTGACCGGTAACTCCAGATCGGCGGACGGCGGCCCTTGTGGTACGGGCGGTGTCGACAGAAATGGCCTCCGAAGGTGGCCGATGAAGAACGACCAAAAAATTGACTTTAGGTCAAAACCCTAACAGCCCAAAAAAGAATTTTTTTTTATTGTATTCGAAAAAAAACCTAGGACAACTGATACCATGTAGGAAATAATTCCTTGTATTTTATTCATAGAACATATAAGCTATATATACACATCTAATTTACCTAAACTAGGTAACATAATATATAACATTAATTACAATATATTCTAGCCTAATAAGTAGCCTAGATTTTAGCCTAAGAATCTGTAACAGTAAGGTTTTAACGAGGCACATTATCTTCATAGACATCCAAGGGGGAGTGTTATGAATATTTATTTATGTGGATGTCTATCATGATTTGTACTTTATCTAAGGAGTTTGATTTGTTTATTATTAGGAATATTATCTCTATGAATTAGAGTTCAATGTAATATGTACTTCTTATGCCTATAAATAGATGACTTGATGAAGGCATTGTACACAATTCTATATTTTGAGAATAATACAAATCTCCCTCTTTCTCTCATCTCTTTGTTCTTTCATTCTTGTTCTTTGTTCTTATTATTGTTCTTTGTTATTTTATTCACAACAAAAAAATAATTTTAAAATTTACTTATTTTAATATAATTATATATTTAATATTTCAAATTGAGTTTTCCTTGAATTGATTTTTTTAACTTAATTAATAAATTTAGTATTTATTAAAAATTTAATTGAATTATTATATATAATTATATTAAAAAATAAAAAATAAAATTATATTTAATTGAGTTATATGTTTGTATGTATCATAAGTGTATCATGTTCGAGTTACCTAAAATCACATTTACTTCTTTTTTCTAGCCATTACAATCAAATAATATATATATTGTAGTTAGTAATTTATATCACAAATACACCCCAAGGATTCCCAGGTTCGAATCCTACCAAGGCTTGTTACATTGCTTTTTTTTTTCCAATTGGATAACACATATATTATAATTAGTATTGCATATCACAAGCATATGCTTGGCCCAGTGGCAAACTCGTGCTACTCCCCCACGGATGCCCAAGTTTGATTAAAATAATTAATTTATTTTATTAGATTAAAATTAAGACCAAATTAATATATTGTATAAATAAAGGGGATCAAGTATGTAATTATACCAATTATTTTAACCCGTAAACCTTTTTTAACGGTTGGTAGCTTAACTGGAACTGATATATTTGTCAAAATTAAAAGTATAATAGTCAAATTGACAGCAACCCTGTTGTTAAGTGGTCACTGGAGTAGTTTACCCTTAATATTAAGAAGCTTTTAAACTCGAAAAGTAAAATGTAAAAGGCCCGGCCTTTCATAAGTGTGGGCAGGATACGGACTTGGACTTGGAGTTGGTTCTTAAGCCTCGCCTTCGGATCCTACTGCAATCGGAGTTTTCAAGAGCTCAGCAAATCCCTCGAAATAAATCCCTTTTTAATCAATCAACCGCCATTTTCCGATACCATTTATTTCCCCCCTCTCTCTTCCATTTAGACACTTAATTCAAGAGACCAGGGAAAGGAAATCATGGATTCAGACGAGGAGGATTACGTGTTCTTCGGTAAACCCATTGAGCGGGAGGAAGAGATCACCAACCGTCGGAAGAAAGCCGCTGCCGAGGCTTCTGGTAACCTCCGCGCCCTCCCTCCCTGGAAGCAAGAGGTATAAACTTTCGTCCTTTTGTTTTGTTTTTCTTTTCATTTTTGTTGCTGAGATTATAAGTGAGAAATTTGAACTTCGTAGAACCTATCCCAGGTTGAGTTCTCCTTTTCTTTTGCCCTTAAGGTAGAAATTGTCGCTTTCAGACACTCTTTGTTTTCCATGAAAATTGTGGGGAAAATAAAATAAAAAGATAGCAGGGATGAAACTTTTTTTTTTGTTTCTACTTTTTCCTTTATAAACAAGTGTTTTTTTAATATCACTAGCTACTTGTTTTTTTTTGAGGTTTCTTTGTATAAATTGGATCCATGTCACGATCAAAGTGAATTGTTCGCTTTTAGGTAGTATTTGAAGCTAAATTAGTTCCTTAACAGTCTGGAAGCCTTTGATGGATTTCACATTCCTTCCAGTTGATTCTAACTTGGAATTGCTTTAAGCGAACATTTATGTGTTTCTTTTGTGGTGTTATCCATACTTCAATAATTCTTTGACATCCATTATATAATAATACAGATAAGGTATATTATGTAATCATGCAAGTGTTTATTTGTTATGCATGGTCAGAAGACTTTCTTTCTATCATCTTTGATTATATTTTTCCAGGCTAGAGATGAAGAAGGACGTAGAAGATTTCATGGTGCATTTACAGGTGGATTTTCTGCTGGTTACTTCAATACAGTGGGCACGAAAGAGGGTATGTCTCGGTATTCATTTTAACTAGATTGCTGCCTTTCACTTGCATTGAAATGATGTAGCATGCCTAAAGGGTTTTGAAACATATTTGTAGGTTGGGCCCCACAGTCATTTACATCATCACGAAAGAACAGAGCTGAAGTCAAACAACAGAGCATTTTCAACTTTTTAGATGAAGATGAGAAAGCTGTATTTTCTATTTCATCTTCCCACTTTTTATGATTTTCTTGGAATGCAGATAGGAACGTTGTCGTGCCTGTTAGGTTTTGACATGCTCTATTCCAAAATTACATTTGGTCATAGTTGTTTATTTCCTTAATATTTTATGTAAGTTATCCGAGAAGTGTTAGAGCTTGAGGGGGAGTGTAAGTTGACGAGGAGTGTTAGAGTTTTTATTTAATGTGTAATTAGAGTTTATTCCTAATCAGTAGTTTAGATTTAATAGAAGTCTTATTTAAATTAGGAATACGTACTATTTAAACTAAAGATAAAAGTATAGTTTTAGTTATATTAGAACTCTATATCAGCCTATTTAAAGGCTTACTCTGTATACATTTAAATAATTAAGAGTAATAAGAAAATATAGAGAAACACATCGTTCTCTCTAGAAAATATCCTGTTCATCTTCTTCAAACAACAAATCCCTAACCACCGATCAAACACAAACCACCATTATTTATTGCATCTCCGGCCACCATGGCCCCTTTCTCACATGGTATCATGAGCCAACAATGGTCTTGATGTCGTCACCACTGCTGCCATCTCTAATCTGAAACAAATTGACCATGATCTGATTTTTCAGATGCACATTGTTTTTTCTTTTCCGCTGCTGTCATTAGGCCACACTCGTTCCTTGGCTTCTCCCTCGTTGGAATCTTACATCTCTAGTGAAATTTCTACTCGTTTAATTTTGCTGTTTTCTTCTCTATTTAATGGTTTTATCTTAGCCAATCAAAAAGATAGATGAAAAAGTTATAGTTTAGCCTTAAAAACTATTTGGTTCTATCTTAACCATCCATCCTAAAAGATAGAAGAAGAGGTTCTAGTTTAACCTTAAAAACTAGATAATATTTTTTCAAGGGATTCTACATCAAAGATCCAAGCTGGAACTCTAGTCTGTGTAACTACCAGCTTGAGGGGGAGTGTAGATTCATGTGATCACTTTTTACATCGTTCGCATCAGACCTTTCAGTTAGGAACTGCATGCCATCAACAATTGCTGCGCAAGAACATCATGGTTCTGTCCTCACTCTTCAAATCAAAGACTCCCGAAAATAGGGAGCATTTTTTTTTCAGCAGATGAAATATGAGTAGGGCATCCCATCCAAGATCCAAGCTGGTGCTCTATTACGTTTGCTCACCAGCTTGAGGGGGAGTGTAAGTTATTCGAGAAGTGTTAGAGCTGGAGGGGGAGTGTAAGTTGACGAGGAGTGTTAGAGTTTTTATTTAATGTGTAATTAGAGTTTATTCCTAATCAGTAGCTTAGATTTAATAGAAGTCTTATTTAAATTAGGAATAAGTACTACTTAAATTAAAGATAAAAGTATAGTTTTAGTTATATTAAAACTCTATATCAGCCTATTTAAAGGCTTACTCTGTATACATTTGAATAATTAAGAGTAATAAGAAAATATAGAGAAACACATTGTTCTCTCTAGAAAATATCCTGTTCATCTTCTTCAAACAACAAATCCCTAACCACCGATCAAACACAAACCACCATTATTTATTGCATCTCCGGCCACCATGGCCCCTTTCTCACATTTTACAATTCAGTTGCTTGCACTTTTAGTATTCTAGTTTAGAAATGTTTTGAAAAATTCTTGATCCTTTGCTAAATCTGAAATTCTGCTCTGTCATGTGGCATCTAATAAAGATTTAGACCTTCATGATTTTGAAGTTTAGCCTTGGAAATATGTTTGTCCTATTATTTTTCAGCAATGCATATGTTTGAATTTTTATCTAGGGTAATTTGTTATTCACGGTGAAGAATTTATATGCATATATATTGGTCTGATATTTGCATATCTGGAGTTGCACGAATTCTTTGTAGTTCATATGTGTTTGAGATTAGATGCACGTTTGGCTGTATAGTGCACCTACTTTTAGTATATCTCTCTAAATTACCGTTTAAACCTTTCATTTGTATCGAGAGAAGGGATGATTAAATGCTGAAGCATGATTCCACTTCAGATATGTTTTAAAACATCCGTTCTCTGCATTCATTAACGAAAAGTTTTCTAACAGAGATATTTACATGATCTTTTCTGTAGCTCATACCTCATTATAAAGCAGTTCGACAAGAATCATAACGGAGTTTTCCTATATACAAGTCTTTGAAAGTAGTTACACTACCTACTCAAAATGTTCACTGATTATTGTTATACGTGTCTCTCAATATTTTGTCTTTTAAGGCATTGTTGGTGTTGGAACAAGAATAAGTTTATTATATCATCCTCTCATCTACAATTTATAGATAGATGATAAGGGTTTACTAAGTTGTTTTCATATTTTGTTTCTAGTTTCTACCTGTTAGAATTATTATTATTATTATGACGATGATTATTTCTTTTTAGTTTATGATAGTTCATGCTTTTTTTGTATTTTAGGAACTGGAAGGTACTTTGGGGACATCTTCACAGTTTGACACATTTGGATTTACAGCTGCTGAGCATGCTCGCAAACAAGCCGATAAGGAGCAAAAGAAAAGGTCTGTCAAATGTTTGTATATGCTTCATCTTATCAGTGATAATTTTAGCACTAAATATGAACCATCAAATTGCAAACTGTTCAGAGTCTTGGTTCTCAATAGGAATCCTTATTTTAAAAATTAAGTGCTCTTAAAGGATTGTTGGTTTTTGCCACAAGTTCAACTTATTTTTTTGCTTCAAATAAAAGAACTTAATTGTCATTTTATTGAGTCTAACCCAACATCACTGCTTGTTCATTTTTTTTTCCTTTTGCTGAAGAAGACTTTTGAACTCATTTGGTTGGATATGAAACATTGCATATGGTTACTATTATTCCTGAGTTAAGGCAGCCAATGTCTCATATCACAACAATATTTGATATTGGACTCTTGATGACATCTTTTTTCATTGTCATTATCATTATTATCGTTGTTCAACATCCTCATTAACACCTTTATTATCTATTATTCTTCTTGACCATGGATATGTCAGCTCATGCATTTGCATCTCATGGAATGTGCACTCATGCATCTGCAAACTGTTTTATTTGCATGTCCTTTGTACTTCTAGAGATTTTAAATTATATACCGACTTTTTAGTTCTCTGTGTTTCCTGTAGGCCATCTGCAATTCCTGGACCTGTACCTGATGAACTTGTCCTTCCAGCTTCTGAGTCTATAGGTTTGCTTTGATTTATGAATTTATAGTCTTAGTCACCAAATAGTTTATCTGAGTAGAAGTGTAGCAACTTAGAGCCTCATCTTACTTTTCTGATTAGGTGTAAAATTGCTACTGAAGATGGGATGGCGACATGGCCGTGCGATCAATGACTCACGTGCTAGTACATTATATGGTAATTTGGTCTATTGTCACATTGGTTTTGTTCATTTTGTCCGATTTCTAGCTCTTTTAGCAGAATGCATTAGAGATGTTTTATGTTAAACCCTTTGCTGCTCGGACTCAACAAAACGGGAGCTGCACCCGTGTTGACACAACACGACAAGGATAAGATAAGGGTACAGGATATGGGTCGGATTCATCGGACTCTTGGTGAATGGGTGTGAAGAGATAAGTACAGATTGAAGTCTTGGTTTTCAAGGTGGAGAGTAGTATAAATAGTAAAATATAAAAAGCAAAAAGTAAAGTAAAAAAGTAGAATGTTAAAACCTCTTAGTTTTGGGTTTGAAGCCCAAAAGAACGTTAATTAAATCCATATCCAATATATAAAAATAATTTTGTTTATAAAAAATTGATGTATCATAGATATTTAATATTTAAGTACATATAAAAGGAGTCCTTGTACCCGTGTCCTCTCGATACTCGAGTCCAAGCAACACAGGTTAAGCATACAATTTGAATGTATTACGCTACATGTTCTATGATAATATTATGAATTATTAGATTTTTCAATCTTAAGCTGCTATCATCTCACCTCTTAAAAAATAACTATATTGATGGAAACCTCTTCATTTAGAACATGCCAATTCCATTATGATTATATTGCAAACATGGATATTTCTATGCTTTTCTTTGTGCGATGCTTTTGTGTTTGAGGGACAAGTTTCGGGCTGAATATTCTTATCTTTATATTTATTACAGATGCTCGTAGAGAAGCTAGAAAAGCTTTACTAGCATTTGCTTCCGAGGATGCAAAGGCATCGTGTCCCACAGATGAGCCTGTTGAAGAACCTGAAAGCTTCACCGTGCAGCCTGCTGACAATGATACTCGGTCTTCTCAAAGCTTACCTGTGAGAAGTGCTCTTTGTTACCAATATTATTACTCTTGCTTTTATCTTTATGACCCTTTAGTCCTTTACCTTACTATGAAAGTCATTTATAGTAACGTGTGTGTGTGCGGGGTGGGGGTTGTGTGTCATAACAAGCTCAAAATGATTTTCTTTTGGCTCATATTAACTTGCTCCATTCGTGGGAATGTTGAACTAGTGGAAGTATATTTTATTTATTTTTTGTAACGTTGGGAGAGAATATTTGCAGTGTGTTTTAGCTTGGTCCACATGAATATTGGAATTTGCAATTAGTATCTTCTTAAGCTTTGGAGGTTAAAATTGCTGTCAATATACTTGCTTTTGTGGGCTTGAATGAGAAGAGATGATGCATGAGCTTTATTTATTTTATTATTTCAGTTTTAGTTTATAATATTTTTTAGTTATTAGACATATGATAGACGGCTAAGGCTAGGACTGTTAAATATTTTTAGGGTTTAAATCTAGGGTTAGGATTGAAAGTTTATTTGGAAGAAAGCCTAGTAACTCTAGAGCCTAATTAGATAATTGGCGGTACGACGTATGACTGAAGAATTGTCGCATGCAATTTGTGCTTGGCTGTGGCATGATTCATGAACAAGTGGGAGCAGCCCACAACCAGTTTGGCATACCGGAAGGTAGTCACGCTGATAACTCTGATCTTGGTGATGAAGAAAACTCCTTCCATGACGTTGGTTCCGAAATTGTGCATTATGAGGTGGATTGGAGGGGCGGTTGGTGCATGACCTTGAATTAAATGAGTGTGGAATCAAATTGAGGTTAATGCTTTTAACGGCAAGATGCACGCGGACGAGAAAGATTATGATATGTTAGAACCGGCCTATGATGAATATCCTAAGGAAACTAAAGAAGTTGATGTGTATTTGGTTTAAGGAGAGTGACAACCAAAGCCTCAGAAGAAGGGGAGGATTGGAGGCGAGTCAGAAATCTTCCTGATGTCTCAAAGGACACAACTCCAGATGATGGTTGTGACTAAAAAGAGCTGATTCAGTTTCTACAACCTAAACAGGTTTTGTGTTTTGTCGAGAGATAATTCAATGTAGAACTCAAGAAAAAGCAATCCTTGAAGGCTAATAATGATGAGAAGACGATGCAGTCTTTCAGAGAAAACTACTTGCAAACAACATGAAAGTTGTTGCTGGAAATCGAGTTCTAGTGGTTTTTCTAGAACGTCAGTTGCTAGTCGACGAAATTCATGAAAGAGGTGTGAATGAGGACTTTTTGTTAATGATTTCACATGATTGTTTTAAGCTTTCTTGTTCTATTTCCATTAGTCTTGGGTCAAGGTTTCGAGTTGGCCTGAAAGTTGAGATTGGAGTTTTTTTTCTTTGATTGTTTTCAGGGTCTAGAAAAATTTTGTCCAGCGTAAGTTTCTAGGATTATTAAACATTTGCATCTCTTATGACTATGAGACAGTGCTGCTCCAGATTCTATTTTTGGTGACCTTCTGCAGGATGAGTCAGAGAAAATATAAGCAAGCTAAGTCACCTTCCCTTCCTGTCTTAAACAAAAGGGGACCAGGAAGAATATAGTATACTGCTGCTGCTGTGATGAAGGGTCCATATGATGTTGCTGAAATTTCAGACCGTGTGCAGCAGCTTCCTAAGTCTTAAACAGAGGTTATGGAAGATGTTGTCAATGTTAAAGAAGCTAGGTTTAGAAGGGGCGATCGATATAAGAGATTTTTGGTTACATAGTTAGGCAAAACAGCTAGTCAAAGTTCTTGGGTGGTTGGTGAGCTGATAAAAAATTTATTCTGAAGGAAGCTTTCTCGTTTGAATTGAGTTTTCCAATCCTGGGAGAATGACGTAGGAGCTTTATTTATTTTATAATATTTTATTATTTCAGTTTTGTTTTATAATATTTATTAATTATTAGACATGATAGACAGGTAATAAGGTTAAATGATTAAATATTTTCAGGGTTCTTAGTTATCTTTAGTGTTCAAATCTAGGGTTAGGATTAAAACTTTATTTTCAAGAAAGCCTATATAAAAGAGTTGTAGGCTTTACATTCAACATGGTTATTGGTATTATTTTCTTGAAGAGCTTTATTTATTTATAATATTTTATTATTTCAGTTTTGTTTTGTAATATTTATTAATTATTAGACATGATAGAAGGTTAGAACGATTAAATATTTTCAGGGTTCTTAGTTATCTTTAGTGTTCAAATCTAGGGTTAGGATTAAAACTTTATTTTCAAGAAAGCCTATATAAATAAGTTGTAGGCTTTACATTCAATATGGTTATTCGTATTATTTTCTTGAATACATAGAAACTAAGTGCCATCTTTCTTACTCGTTTGTTCAGTCCCAATTCTATTGATTTGCAACTGTTTTTTCCCCTTAAACCACATCAAGTGAGAGAGATCGCTTTTTTGACACCTTTTTTGACACCTTTAAAGCAATGAAGTTATTTTTCTGTAATAATTTTGTGCTGCAGGCTTTTGTGTGCAACCCTAAGCAGGACTTACATGGTTTAGAGTATGATCCATTCAAGCATGCTCCTGAATTCAGGGGTATGTGATTTCTTGAAGGACCACTGTTTATTAACTATTTGTATCATTCTCTGATGCATTGTTTCTTGCTGGATTTTATTTCTTTTGTTTGCAAATGCTTCCAGAAAAGAAGAGATTGCACTTGTTGAATGATAAGCAGCATGGGGACAGGAAAGCTATGTCAATAAAAGATAGTCTCTTTGGTTCCAAGTGTAGGTTCTAATTTCTTATGAGCACGTCTTTTCAAGTCCCTGTGCAATGCATGCATTTTTGTAATGATTCATCTTTCTCCATATTTCCTTGCATGCATGAATTCTGTTTCTTAATAGAAGTTGATTCTACACCAGCAGGAAAAGCTGCTCCTGGATTCGGAATTGGTGCACTTGAAGAATATGATGCTGAAGATGAGGATATTTATGCTGCTGGTTAGTTCACTTTTTGTGAGCATGCATCTTGTAATAATTTGTCTGCTTTTATTGCCCCCTTAGAAAAACCGATTGCCAATACTACCATCATGAAGAAAACAGTCATATTGGTCCGTGTGGGAGTCAAGAACTCATATCTGTTTTCATTTTAAATTTTTTTCATTTTCAAATGAAAGGTTTGGAGTTGCATGCATTCTTTGGAGATGTTTCTTCAGAATGTTTTTTTGAAAGGATAAAAGGGCCTCATTAAAAACCTCTTCTTAATTTTGCCAAACCAACACCAAAGCTTTGATGTAGGTTTGCAGAAGAGGAAAAGAGTGCCCCATACTTTATAAGAAAAGCTCGCACATCATCAAAAGTTACAAAGGAACCTGGGAACTGTTCTTAATAACTCCCGTGTCTAATAACAAAGCAATACTCATGACCTTAGCTAAATGCCAGAATACAAATCTAATACCTTATCTGTTTGCTTTTGAGTTCAAAACTATTCTATAAGGTTCTCTTGGTGGAGTGTTTCTTATTTTTCATTTTGTGATGAAAATTTGTCTCTCTAATTGATGTTGTTGATATACCAACTGACTTTGATTAACTAGTATCCTCATTGTTGATTGTCCGGGTTGTACATATGATTAAACTTGTTTTTTGCGTTTAGTTTCTATCTTGGATATCATGGAGTGCCAAAAATTTTCATTAGTTGCTAGTATTCATGGGGACTAATTTTATCATTAATTTGCCTACTCATATTGAGGTTATTAGTTTAATTTAAGTTTTAAGCTGAAGGTAAGGTTGCTATCTTAGGTTATGACTTTGAAGCAACATGCATCGAGGATGACGAAGAGCCATCAAGATTGTGCATAGAGAGTAAACAACCAGCAAGATTGAGCATAGAGAGTAAACAAAAGGTGGTTGCAAGAGATCAGGGTGTTCTGCCTGGTTTCAAAGTTGCATCAGTTTCTGACTACCAGTTAGAAAGGTAACTGTAAAGTAGTTGATGCTGCATGCTTGATGCCACATTTGTGTCATTGTGTTGAATATGTAATCTTGGGAACTAATATGTCATGTGTAATTCCTGTAGCCCATTATGGGAACTGAGGAATTTATTCATTCACATATCCTCTTCCTTGGTAGGGTGGTGGTTATGATGCATTGCTAGAATTATTAATTTAATATTGATACTGAAGAAATGAAGTTAAAGTTATTTAATTTTGGAGGGTGGGGATTATGCAGGTCAGGATTTGTGTCTGAAATTATTTGGATATCATGTTGGATCTGTAGATTTTTCATTTAAGAAATCTGGGGATAATGTTGGAGTACTTGGCAAATGGAAAATAGAGTATGTGAAAATAATGCTCTAATTAAACAGGAATGAATTAGAAGGATAGGTGATGGATATTTTTAATAGCCTGCTGGTGGAACTTAGTTTTCTTAAAGGTGTGAATTCTTCATTTATATTTATGCCAAGAAAACATAAAACAAACGACTTAACATGACCATTAAATTAAATATTATTTTTTAAGTCAAACTCATTATGATATGTGTAAGAATACGCATAGTAATCCTAATCCGTATAGGAGTTAATTTATTAGTTTAATTGCTGTAGTAGTATTCTAAGTTTTTTAGATAGAGTAGGAAGACTGAACCTAGTAGGACTCCTTATCTAACTTAAAGTCTAGCCTATATAAGGCTATAAGTATCTTTGTATTGAATCAGATTTTTTCAATCATCTAATAAAACATAAGAGTTTTTTGTTGGATATTCTTCACTCAAGAAAGGCTACAAATGTTACCATCGCCCTTCTAAAAAAATTCTTTGTTACTATGGATCTAACCTTTTTTGAGCAGGAACCTTATTTCTCCAAGACTGAAATTAAGGGGGAGACATTTGGTAATAATTTTCAGCTTGTTCCTACACAAGTTCCTCTCTCTTCACCTTCTCATTATCCTCCCTTACTTGAGTCTCAAACTTCTTCCCATACTCCTAACTCATCACCTAACCCATACCTTTCTCCTGTTACTTCTCCTGCATCAAAACAGTCAACTCAAACTTCTTCACATCCAACAAAACAATTACAGGTCTATACCCGAAAAAGGAAGACTATTCCAGAAACTGTTCTTCAATCTAGCACTCGTCAAGAATTAAATTTCAGTCCAGTTGCCTGTGAAGAAAATGAAGGTAATGAATCTGTTAATATACCTTCTTATCTTCTTTATGATTATGAACCTATTAACAAGAGAAAAGAGGTGAGACAATGTACCAAGTACCCTATCCAAAGGTATGCTGCCTATGGAAGTTTAATGCTTTCATTCAAAGCTTTTACAACTTGTTTAGACAAGGAACAGATTCCAAAGAGCTATGAAGAAGCAGTTCAGAATCCTAAATGGAAGAAGGCTATAGAGGAAGAAATTGAAGCACTTCAAAAGAATAGAACTTGGACTATTACAGACCTACCCCAGGGCAAGAGGTCTGTCAGCTGTAAATGGGTATTTACCATCAAATATAATTCTAATGAGACTATTCAAAGGCACAAGGCAAGGTTGGTTGCAAAAGGGTTTACTCAAACCTATGGGATCGACTTCAGAGAAGCTTTTGCTCCAGTGGAAAAATTGAATTCAGTTTGAATTCTTCTTAGTTTGGCAGTAAACTGTGACTGGAAACTACACCAACTAGATATCAAGAATGCATTCTTAAATGGAAATCTTGAGGTGGAAGTTTACATGGAAATTCCTTCAGGGGTAAAAGGTACAGGACAACCTCAGAAAGTTTGCAAACTAGCAAAATCACTCTATGGACTTAAAGAATCTCCTAGAGCCTGGTTTGAGAGATTCACCAAGGTTATATTGAAGAATGGGTTCAAGCAATCCTCAACCGATCACACCTTGTTCAGTAAGGTAACTTCTTACAATAAAAGAGTAATCTTAATTGTGTACGTGGATGACATAATTATGACAGGAGATGATGAAGATGCTAACTTGAAAAACTTCTTAAGTAGAGAATTTGAAATAAAAAATCTTGGGAGTTTGAGATACTTCCTAGGCATGGAGGTAGCAAGAACCAGTAAAGGGTTAGTTATCAACCAACAGAAGTATATCCTTGATCTTCTTAAAGAAACAGGTTTATTGGGTTGTAAACCTGCAGACACACCAATGGAGGCAGGCTTAAAATTCAACAAACCAAGGACTCTACCAAAGATTAGTAGGTAAATTGATTTACTTGTCCCTCACCAGACCCGACATCTCCTTTCCAGTAAATGTCATAAGTCAATATATGACAAGCCCTAGACAAGAACACATGGTTGCAACAAAGAAGATCTTGGGGTATTTAAAAGGGACACCAGGACACGACCTATATTTTATGAAAAGTCAAGACAGAATTGTGAAAATCTACACTAATCCTAGTTGGGCAGGAGAGCTCACTGACAGGAGGACAACCAGTGGATATTGTTTCTTCGTTTGGGGAAATTTGGTGACTTGGAAGAGTAAGAAACAAACGGTGGTTTCAAGAAGCAGTGCTGAGGCCCAATTCAGGGCCCTAGCCTTGGGAATATGCGAAGGAATTCGGCTATTGAAATTTCTTAAAGAGTTGGGAATAGCACAAGATGAAAGTTTTGAAATTTTTTGTGATAACCGATCCACTATTCAGATAGCCAATAATCCTGTACAACATGACAGGACAAAGCACATTGAAATCAACAGGCACTTCATTGTTGAGAAGTTGGCTAAAGGGACAGTCTCTCTCAACTACATTCCTACAGAAGAACAAGTGGTAGAAACTCTCACAAAGCCTCTGCCAAAAGCTCTTTTTAGCAAAATTTTGTCCAAGCTGGGATTATACAACGTGTATTCACCAGTTTGAGGGGGAGTGTAAGAATACGCATAGTAATCCTAATCTGTATAGGAGTTAATTTATTAGTTTAATTGCTGTAGTAGTATTCTAAGTTTTTTAGATAGAGTAGGAAGACTAAACCTAGTAGGACTCCTTATCTAACTTAAAGTCCTAGCCTATATAAGGCTGTAAGTATAGAGATGGGCACGGGTCGGGTCGGGCCGAGTTTTTGGCCCACCCGAACCCGACCCGAAATATTAACCCTAAACCCGAACCCGACCCGACCCGACCATATCTTTTAAAAAACCCGACCCAAAAATAAATACTTTAAACCCGACTCCGACCTGACCCCACCTATATAAAAAAATCAATTTTAGAGACTAAATTGTAAAAAAAATAATTTTAAGAGACTTAATTGTAAAAAATAATAAATTTAAGGACTAAATTGTAAATAAAAAAATCAATTTTAAGGACCTAATTATAAAAAAAATATATAAAAAGGGGTATTATTGCAAATATCCCTAAAAAATTTAGGGGAAAATTACACTATTAGTCCCGGGTCGGGTCGGGTAGGATTTTTTCACCCTAAAACCCGAACCCGATCCGACCCGACCTCACCCTACACAAAAACCCGACCCGAACCCGATTTTTTCATAAAAATACCCGACCCGATCGGGCCGGGTCGGGTCGGAACCCGTCGGGTTCGGGTTCCGTGCCCATCCCTATGTAAGTATCTTTGTATTGAATCAGATTTTTTCAATCATCTAATAAAACAGAAGAGTTTTCTGTTTATCTTCAATATGTGCCCAATAGCATGATATGTGACATGGATTGCCCATGGGAAAATATGGTTTTTTTCTTGTGGGGCTTATATGAACCTGGGCTTTTCTACCTCAATAGCTAACTTTTGAGGTGTGGTTATCCAAAGGTCCGTGTTTATTGGTATTAGAGCCAGTCATCATGTCTCAGTTGTGATTGTGTAGTGCTGGTGGTGACGTCAATATTGTAGTGTTCGCTCGGGACTAGATTAAGCTAGCGCAAAGTAAGCCCGCATGGGCACTTGGACTGCGAAGCATGGTAGCTAGGTATGTATTGTTAGTTTATCCGAATAAAAGAGTTAATTTTGTAAATAAACACTAGTTTAGTAGTTATATTAATGTCTCTTACTTAAGGGATTAGAGTTAGTAGTTAAATGTAACTAAGACTCCTAATGTAACTAAAAGTCCTACACTTACGAGTCTTTAAATTAGTTTTGTAACGATGAATTATGAATGAATGAAATTACAGAATAAAGATTATTCTGTTTCTCTATATGGTATCAGTCTAATTTCGATCATCTCGAGAGGTTTTTTTTTTCCTGATGGTTAATCAAAATCAATGTCGAGTGAGCTGCAATCCTCCTTAACCTCTATTGTCGGTATGACAGATTTTTCAGAAGTAACAAGTGCGAATGTTACTTGTCACAAATTTGTAGGCACCAATTATCTTGAATGGTCCCAATCTGTTCAGATTTTCCTTGTCGGTTGAGGAACTCTAGGGTACATCACTGGCATAGTTAAGAAACCCTCTGATGATGATCAGGGTTTTGAGAAATGGGCTCAAGAGAATGACAGAATCATATCGTGGCTTCTCAACACAATGTCTCCAAAAGTTGGATCTCAATTTCTTCTTTATGAAACAACAAGTGAAGTTTGGAATGCTGTTTAAGATACCTACTCGAGTACTAACAACAATTCTGAGTTGTTTGGTATTGAGAGCAAGGTTTCAAATTTCAAGCAAGAAGGGATGAATTTTACACAGTTTTATACTGCTTTAACATATCTATGGCAGCAAATAGATTTGTTTGAGGCAAATGAATGGGAAACGGCCAATGATGCTGCATTGTACAGGAAAATCACTACACAAAAGTGGATTTTCTAGTTTCTAAATTGTCTTAACAAAGATTGGGACATGGTCAAATCCAGAATTCTAAGTTGCAACCCTTTACCCTCTCTTAGGGAAGTATTTTCTGACGTCAGGCGAGAAGAAAGTAGATCTTACATGATTCAAGATGCCCCTATTTCTGAGAGTTCTGCCTTGGTTACTCAAACTACCTCTGCTCCAAAAAGGAAGGGAAGGATGGTGTGCGAGTATTGCAAGAAACCAGGTCATTTGAAGGAGATTTGTTGGAAGTTGCATGGCAAGCCAACTGATTGGAAACCATCAGCCCAGAGGGTTCCTATCTTACTCCAATGCAGTCACCACTAATTCAACTAGTGGTTTCACTAAATAGAAAATGTTAGAGTTGCGGAAGCTGTTCAGCAAATTTAATGGTGCTAGTGAAGGGCATCTGGCCTTGGTGGAGGATGAAGGTAACCGGAATCAATCCTCCTCCGCTGCTCTTCTTTCTACTACAAATGTCCCGACTTGGATAGTTGACTCGAGTGCTTATGATCACATGACTGGTAACAAAGATTTATTCTCTACTTCTAGTTCTTCTTGCACAAAGAATTCTATTAGAACAGCCAATGGTTCCCTTGCATCAATTAAAGGAACAAGTTCTGTTTTTATTAACAGTAACCTTCTTCTTGAGGATGTTCTTTTTGTGCCTAATTTGGATTGTAACCTGCTATCAGTAAGCAAGCTTTCTAAGGATCTGAATTGTTCATTTAGTTTAACCACTGATAAAGGTTGTTTTATATAGGCACTGGCTTCGAGGAAGAGGATTGGCAATGCTAGATTGCAAGGCGGTCTTTATGTCCTTTCTAACACCAACAATTCTGCCCATACACCTTTATCACATTGTTTTAATTCCTCAAAGACAATTTGATCTTTTTATGTTATGGCATTTTAGGTTAGGCCATCCCAATTTTTATTATCTTGCAAAAATGTTTCCAGATTTATTTATTAGTATTAACCGTCTTCTTTTAAATGCCATATTTGTCTAATTGCTAAACAAATCAGAGCAACTTATTTACCATCCTCTCATAAACCCTCACATCCTTTCTCATTAATTTACAATGATGTTTGGGGTCCTTCTAAGGTGAAGAATGCTAATGGGTGTAGGTGGTTTGTCACTTTTATTGATGATCATAGTCGAACTAGTTGGGCTTATTTATTGAAAGAAAAGTCAGAAGTGTCTACTGTTTTTCAAAATTTTTACATGGTAGAAACACAATTTCAATGTAAAATTTAGATTTTTAAATCTGATAATGGGGTGAGTTTTTTACACAAAGGTCAATTCTTTCTTGAAAAAGGTATAGTTCATATAAGCTCTTGTGTTAACACTCCACAGCAAAATGGAGTGGCAGAAAGGAAAAATAGACACTTATTGAAAGTCACTAGAGCCTTACTTTTTACAAACCATGTCCCAAAGTTTTGTGGGGTGAGGCATTTTTAACAACTACATACCTTATAAATAGGATGCCTAGTAAAGTCTTACATTATCAGTCTCCTAGGGATGTTTTCATAAAGAGTTTTTTTTCATTTTAAACCCATGACCTCAGTTCTTTCTTTGAGAGTGTTTGGGTGCACTGTTTTTGTGCATAATTTAGATCTCTCTATGACCAAACTGGATCCGAAATCTCTAAAATGTGTTCTGGTTGGTTATTCTTCACTAAAGAAGGGCTACAAATGTTTTCACCCTCCTACTTGTA
Organism: Hibiscus tridactylites; assembly: GCA_958450335.1. Taxonomy (NCBI): domain Eukaryota; kingdom Viridiplantae; phylum Streptophyta; class Magnoliopsida; order Malvales; family Malvaceae; genus Hibiscus; species Hibiscus tridactylites. The sequence continues at coordinate 26,265,744 of OY288287.1, forward strand.
AATTTTTTACAACTTTAGACATTACTTTTTTTGAACATGAACCTTATTTCTCCAAGGCTGCAACTCAGTGGGAGAATTACATTGATTTTCAGCCTATTCACAGTTAGGTTCTTCCTCTTATATCCTCTGATTTTTTACCTTCTACATGTCCTCCTTTACTTAATTCCCATGTTCCCGTTGAACCTCCTAGATCTTCACCTTTATCCCCAAACAATCATTCCTCCATAACAACTCCAGTTACTTCACAAAATCAGCCTAAATCACCTTTACAGCCTACTAAACCCTTACAAGTTTATGCTAGGAAAAGAAGGATAATACCATAGTCCATTTTGCAATCTGGTATTTGTCGAGAATTGGACTTGAGTCCAGCTGCCAGTGAAGACAATGAAGGTAATGACTCGACTAAAAGTCCTTCTCACTTGCTGGAATTCAAATATTTCCCTATTACTAAGAGAAAAGGGGTTAGACAGTGCACTAAGTACCCTATTTAGAGGTATGCAACTTATGGAAAATTGATGCATTTTTTAGAGCATTTACAACTTGTTTGGATGAAGAACAGATTCCAAAATCGATTGAAGAGGCTTTACAGTGTCCTAAGTGGAAGAGGGCAGTTGAAGAAGTTGAGGCCCTAAAGAGAACAACACTTGGGTTGTTACTGACCTTCAGTAGCTGTCATGGCTGTTGAAGCAGAGGAGGAGGAGAATCGACCAAAGATTTGTTGAAGCTCCTCCATTTGTTGCGGGCTAAAGCTAGTGGATGAATTCCCAGCAAAAGCAAGATTTGCAGCCTTCTAAAAACGAGAGGAAGAAGGTTTAGTTGCTAAGATTCGACCCCTAGCATTATCAAACTGCCCATTCAGACCAGAGAGGAACTGAAATAGCCTTCTTTGATTCTTAAGTCGATTGTAGAAGGCAATATCATCACTGCATTTCCATTCATTAGCCTCATAATGATCCAGCTGCTGCCAACACTTAGTAAGAACACTAAAGTATCGAGCCACATTCATCTCTCCTTGTTGAAGGTCCTTGATATGATTTTCAACCCCAAATATCTCAGAGGTGTTATCGACACTAGAATAGGTATCTCTTGCTGCAGTCCATATTTCAGTAGCAATTTTATATAGCATAAAATTCTCACCGATGTCAGGGACCATGGAGTTGATTAACCAAGACATGAGGGTGGTGTTTTCACAACAATTTGGGATAAGTTGGATCAGATTCAGCATGAACTGTGGTGGAATCTGAGAGATAGGAAGCTTTTCCTCGGCCCGTAATATAGAGACGAACTGATTGGGACCAAGGCAGGTAATTATTGCCATTTAGTCTATAGGATGTGATCAAAGAGTAAGAGTTTTCTGACATTTGAATATCAGAGGAACGAGGGTTTGTGAGAGAACTGACTTCAGAGTCAGATTCCATGGAGAACGAGATTTTTTGGGTCGAAAGAAAAATTGGAGATGATCGACCTAATCTGATACCATGTAGAATAATAGGAAAAACACTCTTAATTTTATTCATAAGAATAAGAGAATATATACAGAGACTTAGTTAAGTATCTTTAGTAACTAAGTAATCTAGGAAACTAAATATTCCTCAGTAAATACATAAGATACTACTTTAAATACAAATGCTAAGATATCTTACCATAAGAATTAAGTTACCCGAACTAACATATTTACAGTATATTCTACAATTATCAGCCAACATATGATTGATCCTAGATAAGAACACATGAAAGCTGCAAAAAGAATACTGAGGTATTTAAAAGGGAAACCTAGTCATGGTCTCTTTTTTAGAAAGAGTTTAGACAAAAGTATCAAGGTGTTTTCAGATTCGAGTTGGGCCAGTGAACTCACAGATAGAAGATCTACCAGTGGTTACTGTACCTTTGTTTGGGGTAACTTAGTCACTTGGAAGAGTAAAAAGCAAACGGTGGTTTCAAGAAGCAATGCTGAAGCCGAGTACAGAGCACTAGCTTTAGGGATGTGCGAAGGAATTTGGCTACTCAAGCTACTTGAAGAACTCGGATTGAATCATGACAAAAAGTTTGAGATTTGGTGTGACAACAAATCTGCAATTCAGATTGCAAAGAATTCTATTCAACATGATCGAACTAAACATGTTGAGATAGATTGACACTTCATAGCAGAAAAACTCACTAATGGAGTTGCGTCTTTATCCTATGTTCCAACAGAGGAACAAGTGGCAGTCATCCTTACAAAGGCTCTGCCAAAGATCCTATTCGATAAGTTTATGTTCAAGCTGGGATTATATAATGTGTACTCTCCAGCTTGAGGGGGAGTGTTAGTTTATCCGAATAAAAGAGTTAGTTTTGTAAATAAACTCTAGTTTAGTAGTTATATTAATGTCTCCTACTTAAGGGATTAGAGTTGGTAGTTAAATGTAACTAGGACTCCTAATGTAACTAAAAGTCCTACAGTTAGAGTCTTTAAATTAGTTTTGTAACGATGAATTATGAATGAATGAAATTACAGAATAAAGATTTTTCTCTATATGTATCAAATTGCAAGGTATGGGACTTGGATTCCACAGGGAAAAATATTGGTTCCCTTGTGGTATTTATATGGACCCAGGCTCTCCCACATCAATAGTTAGTTTTTCCATGTCACATTTAATCAAATATTGAAATGTCAATAAATCCAGAAAGAAATAAAGATACTCCTGTAGTTGATGATAGTACACAAACTTGATGCACATAACATGTACCATATAAATATTTATGTTAATCTGCTTGTAGTTACTCTTATTAAGTCTATTTCCTTGCAATCCTGTTTTGCGTAATTTGCAGATCAGAGATTGAAAAAACTGTCATAGTATTTTGTATTTTTCTTGAACAGAATTGTTAATATCAGTTTGCAAATTGTTATTCAGGTTTGATCCTCCTGTAATCCCAAAGGATTTTGTTCCACAGCACAAATTTCCTGGACCTCTTGAGAATCTGAAGAAGCTCGATGTACCCTCTCCACCAGAAGTTCCTCCTCCAGATGATAGTAATCTGAAGCTCTTAATTGAGGGGGTTGCAAAATTAGTAGCTCGATGTGGTAAATTATTTGAGGATCTCTCCAGAAAGAAGAACCAGTCAAATCCATTGTTCAGTTTTCTTTCTGGAGGAAATGGACGTGATTATTATGAAAGGAGACTGTGGGAGGAGCATCAGAAATTTGGTGATCAAGCCAAACTGTTATTGGATGGAAAACTTTCCCCAAGTATGCAGAAGATGACGGCAGAGAGCCGCGGAAAGTTATTAGGAGAAAAACCTTTGGAAAGAAGCTCAAGAGAGACCACAAGCTCATCAGTCGCTTCTGGGGAGTTTCAACTTCAATTCAATCTTTCTGATACATTTAAAAAACCTGATTCATTTGTAAGTACCATACTTTTCTGCTTATCTCTGTTTTCAACAAAGTACAGTATCTTGTTTTTTTTTTTCTCCAACAGGTTCTTTCATTTTCTCATTTTCTTTCTTTTACACTTCACCATATGGTTTATACATACTGCTTAATTCGGACTTCTATTCTTTCTATTGTAGAGTAAGTTGCCGGAAGTTGCAAAACCATTCAAAGATGATCCTGCAAAGCAAGAAAGATTTGAGCAGTATCTCAAGGAAAAGTATGAAGGAGGCCTTCGCTCTACAGGGTTTACTGTGGCCAGTAATATGTCAGAAGCAGCCCGTGCTCGTGAAAAATTGGACTTTGAGGCAGCTGCTGAGGCAATAGAGAAAGGAAAACGGGGAAAGGAAAGCATGATTTCAACACAGCCATTGGACTTTTTAGCCAGTGGGATGCAATTCACTTCCGGTGGACTAGAGGTATATTTAAGGTGGTGACTTTTTAGTTACTGAATCTTTATGCTGGATTTTGACATTTCATAAATTTAACAGCAAGTTGGAGATGCTCATGCTGAAGATTTGGTGACAAAGAAAATGTACCCAAGAAGGGAGGAGTTTCAATGGCGACCTTCACCTGTTTTATGCAAGCGCTTTGATCTCATTGATCCTTTTATGGGGAAGGTATCCTTAGATTCTTGTTTCTCTTCTTCTGTTTTCTTTTCATAATCGGAGTTAGTAGAAACAGTTTATGAAGATTTTATGATGTATTAGCATGCTTGTATGCACAAACATGGGTGTGGTTCTCCATCTGCCCACCCAACCAAACTAAAATTTGTGGTGAGAAATCTTTGCTGGTTTTTGTTATTTTACTCTGATTACTGTTCTCTCTTCTAAATGAGGAGATAAGTGAAAAACTTTTAATATATTAATTGCAATTTCTGTTCTAAAAATATAATATTTCTGTTTGCAGCCACCACCAGCTCCACGCGTGAGAAGTAAGATTGATTCTCTACTTTTCATTCCAGATTCTGTTAAAGGTGCTAAACCGGAAGAAGATGCTACCACAAATAGAGATGTTCCTGCTGCTCAAACTGGTGCTCAAATGACAATTGAAGATGTAGCTGAAAAGGAAATTGAAATTGTAGCTGAAAATGTTGAAAGGCCTGTTGATCTCTATAAGGTATTCTTTGTTCAGTTGAAATCTATTTGTGATTTGATTTGTATTTAATTCAAAGTTGGTGTATACATCTCTTTTGGTTCTAGTGCCAGTTAATTTTGTCTCTTGTTGTAGTCCTTGCTCCATGATACAAACTAGATATTATAATTAGAAATGGTTAACCTCACAATTTGTAATGAACTTATTTATCCAGCTGACCCCATTTTCTCTGCTTCCTTACTTTTTATAGTTAATCACTGAGGTTTTATACTGTTAGTTGCTGGCTACAATGTTCTTTGCCACTATTTTTGCAGTTGGTTTCTGAAGAGAAACAGAATCAATTGTATTCTGTATTTTATTGAAGAATTAACTTAGTCGACAATACATACTGTACAGACTCTTTTTAAAGACTATAGAATAGGACTTCTGACACATTAGGAGTCCTACTTACAATTAACTTGTAACTCTAACCCTCTTAAGTAATAGACTTCAAGTTAAACTACTGATTTATTAATTAAATACAACACTAATACTAAATTGGATAAACTTACAGTTTCACGAGGAAGCGGACACGTATTCCTAATTCCTTTATGTTACAGAAAATCCAAAAAAATATATTTTGGGTTTTTAGTTTGGAACTCTTCAATTTTTCTCACTTTTGAATCTAATGGCACTGCAATGAGGATGATTGTTTCCTTCGGTGTCATAAGTGTTGTCTCTTGCATGAATTTATTTTGCTGAATAGTTATTGTTTGTCACTTTTCCCATATTAAAAATGTTTTTTATATCCTGCGTTCTTAATTGAGCTTTTTGATACGAGGATATTCTCGGCAGGTTGCTGAAAACGGTTAGATAAATTGCTGCCTGCTTATTATTTACTTCATGTTTTGTTATCTTCAAGATCAGGAAGCCTTGTTTTACCTGAGTGGAAGTTGGTTCTTGGGTTTGGATATATGTTTTGTTTGTACCACTAGAGCACGTGCCTATCCTTCCTGTTTCCCCGTTATGCTTTTTATGCCTGCATGCATGTGGCTGACAAGTGGCAGGCGTACTACTATTCATACATACGGAGTCTTTAATATCTCGATAAAGCATGATATAACCATAATACCTAATTATTCTTTTGCATTGATCTTTGTTCCATGCAGGCAATTTTTTCTGATGATTCGGATGATGATGTAGAAGACTCAAACGCCAAAAAGGAGGAGGATCCAGAGAAGAAGACTGAAGTGGCAACTACAACACTGAACCGTTTGATAGCAGGCGACTTTCTAGAATCCCTGGGAAAAGAACTGGGCTTCGAGGTCCCCCCTGACACACCCTACTCGACTAATAAAGCCAATGCTCTTCGGATAGAAACACCGAACAGTGATTCTGGAAATGCTAAACTTAACACTGGAACTTATCTAAACCCTGAAAATGAAACTACTCAAGACGGTGGCTCCCAAAAAAATAAATCCATTCCCGGCAGGTCGGTGGGATATAATAGCAAGCATACTGTTGGTGTATCGAACATGTCTGGTAAAGTCAGCGAAAATAAGTCTGCTCAAGAGGATAAGAAAGTCAAATCACCCTCCAGCCATCAGAGAAATTGGAGCAGCAGTTCCTCATCAGAAGATGAAAGGAGTAGAAAACATTCCAAACGACGTCGTTATAGAAGCAGTGATTCATGTAGTATTCCATCCAGTGATGATCGTGAACACTACCGTTCTAGGTCAAAAGGAAAAGGGAAAAGATCATCCAGGGAAAAGAGCAGTTACAGCAGAAAACACTCGAAACATCATAAACACAGAAGCAGGGACTCTCCCAGCAGGTCCCATCGTGGTTCGGAGAGGGAACATTCAGAAGCCAGGAAAGAGAAAAGAAAACGGAGGAATTGAACTTAAGCCTCTATAATTTGTTTCCATTCCTATCTTCACAGAAATTTCCGGGGACCCAACACCCAAAATTTGAGTGGTCATTAGTTTGGGGAAAGGGTCTTTAGCATGGAATGTTGATCGTGGTGCTTATGTTGGGGCTTCCTTTTTTGCGTCTGGATCTTGTGACTGAGGTATGATCCATGAAGGTAATACTCGTATGAACTTTTAGAAGTGATGATATGCTCCATGAGGGCATCATTTTTGTTCTGCTCGGAATGAATTTGCCTTCCTAATAATATAAATCTGTGAACCATTTGCTAGTAGCATGTACTAGGTTAGTATTATTTTTAGTTTCACTTCCTCCTAGTCCTAGGTACGTATGGATAATGGATTCTCGTTTGAGGCATAGCATTTCACTGTCATCGTATCCGGTGAGTGGTGATGTTTTATGGTTGCATATCTGGTTCTGGGTTTAAATGGACTGTCATCGTATCCGGTGAGTGGTGATGTTTTATGGTTGCAATCTGGTTCTGGGTTTAAATGGACTGTCATCGTATCCGGTGAGTGGTGATGTTTTATGGTTGCATATCTGGTTCTGGGTTTAAATGGACCCCAGCTATTTCCTGATTTGATTCTCGCTTTTATTGTGCTTAGAAATCACATCCATTTTCTTTATTTCTACGGATTTGGTGGTGTTATTTCACAGCTATTTAGTGTGCCCCCCTCTCCCTATAAATTTATTGTCAAATTTAGTCCTTCATTCACTGTTAATTAGCTTTAGGAAGTATTGTATACATGTAGGTTTAGATGTCGGTATTCATTAATATATTGATTTACGAATGATTTTTACCTTTAGTATGGCTCATAGCTTAAAATAAAATGAAAAACAATATTCAAATGAGCTCTTTTTGAAAATCACAATTAATTTTCAATGTTCAAGCTTTATTGGCTGCGACTTTTAAAATAAAGGATTATTTGATCTATGATTTAAACTGAAAGTTCACTTGCTTTTTTAGCACAATTAGAAGGGTTTTTTTTTATACATAAGCCTTTATGTTATTTCAGAAAAAAAGAGGAAATAATTAGACTATGTGATTAGTGAATGGCGTGGTTGGTTGTCACGCAGTCCTCATTCAATCCAACTACGTGTACGTTTTACGTACCAAATCTTCTTTTTCACTTAAATTATAGGGTAAACTACTTTATTTGATTATATGACCATCAGTTGTTAAAAATAACAAAAAAAATGACGGGCTGTTAAATAAAATTGTTATAATTATAAATTTGGTCTCCTATATTTAAAATATCTATCAATTTGGTCCTAACTTAATTAGAGAATTTTAATTTATTTTAATTTAATTTATTTAATCTATTTTTCTTGATGACACGTGTGACCTGATTGGAGAAGGAAAAACGAAAGCAATAAAAATGCCCCAGCAAGAATAAAAAACTCGCACCCCTCTTAAAGGTGATGGTCAAATGTGCTTACTACTGTGTCCAAGCAAATGTTTGTGATATAAGTTACAACATTTAATATATGTTTTAAATACTTGTTATGTCCTAAAAAAATAGAAACAAGAAAAATAACTTTGGGTGGAATCAAACTACTGCTCTTGGAGTAAAAGTAGAGTGTGCTTGCTACTAGGACAAAAATATTTTTATAAAATAAGGTACAACATTTAATATATGTCTTAAATAATTATTAATGGTCAGAAAAATAAAGGGAAAGAAAATGTGGTTTTAGGAAAATTGAACATAAAATATTTAACCCAATATAATTTTGATTTATTTAATTAAGCTTTGGTTTATTTAATTGGGTTAAATATTTAACCCAATATAATTTTGATTTATTTAAGACATTTTTCTGAAAAAATAAAAGGAAAGAAAATGTGGTTTAAATATTGGGTTAAATCGAACATAAAATATTTAACCAAATGGGTTAAATTAAAATTTAATTAAATAAATCAAATTTATATTAGGTTAAATATTTTATGTTTGATTTAACCCAATATTTAAACTACATTTTTTCCTTTTATTTTTTGACATTAATAATTATTAAAGACATATTAAATGTTGCACCTCATATTCTAGAAGTATGCTTGACTTATTGACAAGCTCTCTCTACTTTTACTCCAAGGGCACTGGTTCAAATCCACCTAAGGCTATTTTCTTTGTTTCTATTTTTTTAGGCATTAACAAGTATTTAAAACATATATTAAAAGTTGTAATTTATATCACAAAAATGTGTTTGGCCTAGTGACAAGCACACTTGACCATCACTAAGGACACATGTTTAATTAAATAATTAATTTATTTTATTAGATTAAAATTATGATCAAATTGATAAATTTTTAAATATATGAGATTAAATGTGTAATTATACCAATTTTATTTAACATTCACGTTAACTTTTATGTTATTTTTAACGGCTAATGGTCACATTGATACCATTTAAATAGTTTGGTGATTTAATTGCTTCGAAAAAAAATAATGTGGTCAAATGACAACTTTTCCAATAATATGGTGGTCAATAAAATAGTTTACCTTAAATTATATAAATATGTAATAATTTTTAGGGTAAAGTACACAGATAACTGAACTTTGATAAAAAAAACAAAATAGTAACCAAATTTTCAAAAATTACAAAATGACAATTAAACTTTATGTTTTATAACAAAATAGTAACTGGACGTTAAATCATGTTAAGTGACTGTTATAAAATTTGGTATAATAACACATTTAGTCCTTCATATTTTTACATTCAATTAATTTAGTCCTAATTCGAAACAATTCACTAAATTTAGCTCTCGTTATTTACGCATTCTTTCAATTTGATCCTTAAAGCAAAATTCTAAAGTATGGTAACATGATAAATAATTACAATTAAATTTTTATAAATATTCGAATATTTTAAATCATTTTTTCTTTTAAATCGAATATTTTTTAAAATAAAATAATTAATATTTTAATATTTAAATCACATCGATCATTTAATAACCACTTTAAATATTTGATTTAATTTTAAAATATTTGATTTAAAAGAAAAAATTGATTTAAAATATTTGAATATTTAATTAAATTTTTATAGGAACTCGAAAACTCGACTCGAATTGAAAAAGTTTCAAATAAAGTTTGAGTTGTAAAATACGACGCGTCAACTCGAATAACTCAAATTTTTTTGACTCGACTCGATCGAACGCTCACCTCTATCTTAAGATGTGACGCGTCAACTCGAATAACTCAAAATATTCGAATATTTTAAATCATTTTTCTTTTAAATCACATCGAATATTTAATAACTACTTAATATTCAATTTACAAGAAAAAAATTGATTTAAAATATTCAAATATTTAAAGTAGTTAATAAATATTTGAATATTTAAAAGAAAAATATTTAAAGTAGTTATTAAATTTCGAGGTGAGTGTTCGATCGAGCCGAGTCAAATTTTTTTATTTATTCGAGTTGACGCGTCATATTTTACAACTCAAACTTTATTTGAAATTTGTTCGCTTCGAGTCGAGTCAAGTCGAGTCGAGTTTTCGAGTTCCTATAAAAATTTAATTAAATATTTGAATATTTTAAATCATTTTTTCTTTTAAATCGAATATTTTTAAATTAAATCAAATATTTAAAGTTGTTATTAAATAATCGATGTGATTTAAATATGAAAATATTAAATATTCCATTTTAATAAAATATTCGATTTAAAAGAAAAAATGATTTAAAATATTTGAATATTTCGAGTTATTCGAGTTGACGCGTCATATCTTAAGATAGAGGTGAACGTTCGATTGAGTCGAGCCAAAAAAATTTGAGTTATTCGAGTTGACGCGTTATATTTTACAACTCAAACTTTATTTGAAAAATTTTCGATTCGAGTCGAGTCGAGTTTTCAAGTTCCTATAAAAAATTAATTGTAATTATTTATCATGTTTCTATACTTTGGAATTTTGCTTTAAGGACCGAATTGAAAGAATGCGTAAATAACGAGGGCTAAATTTAGTGAATTGTTTCGAATTAGGACTAAATTAATTAAATGTATAAATATGAAGGATTAAATGTGTTATTATACCAAATTTTATAACAATCACTTTACGGGATTTAACGTCCAGTTACCATTTTGTTATAAAACATAAAATTTAATTATCATTTTGTGATTTTTGAAAGTTTGGTTATCATTTTGTTTTTTTTACCAAAGTTCAGTGATCGTCTGTGTACTTTACCCTAATTTTTATATTATAAAAATTTAAAACAGAAAAAACTGCCAAAAAAAGAAAAGAAAATTTAGGAAACAACAGAAATCGATCAAATCATCAATGTTTCTCATTTTCTTGCATCACCCGAAAACTGTCTTATTTTGTTTTGATGTGCTTGTTGTCGTCACAAAGGAATGGAACATACCAGAAAATATCATTCATATTATTTAGACCCTTTAATTGTACCTAAAAATTGAGTGATTTGTAAATTCAAGAGGTAATTTCAGTAAAAAAAAAAAATCATTCTTAGGAGATCCATGTTAAATTTTTATCGATTAAGTGCATGAGAATTTTATTCAATACTAAAAAATTAAAACATATACTATTATAGATTAAGTGAACTCTTAATTGAAATATTATGATCAAACGAGTCTTTTTTAAAAAATTGTGTATCGAATAAGTGTATGACTCACTTGATATTGAGTACAATTAGAGGGACTTATTTTATATACAAGCATATTATTTATTATATATAGAGGTGATCTTTCTACTCGATTTTTTTTTTAATTTTGAAGTATTGAGTCAATTTGAATTAGCGGTTCAAATATTGAGTTCGAGTTGAGTTTGAATAATCAAATATTAATCATTTCAGACTTTTAACTAAGTAATTTGATTGTTTTGTTTTTTTTTTCAATTCTCCTTCGTTTAGAGTTGAATTTTGGTTAAATTTGAACCACATTCTATTCAAATACTTGTGTAATCAATTTTTTTTGTTGAAAATAAATATTTTTTTTATCAACTTAATCCCCCAACTTTATGTCTTATTCTAATTGGTCATCGGGCTGCACCTATATGTAAAATTTTTCTTCTCGTCAATTCATTGACTTCTTTATATTCTAATTAATATTTTATATTCAAAATAAGACTTTATTGTAAAATAAATGCTCGAACCATACATTTTTGTTTTAAGTGTTTAATTTTTTTTTGTTAAAGTATGAGTTTAATGTTTCATTCAATTTTCATCTTCAGGCCGCTCGTTAAGTATTTTTGCCTAATGAAAGTTTAATATGTGACATCCGTTCATCTTCTTTCTTTCTCCACTTTAATTGGGTTGTTTTTCAAAAATTGATTTGTTTTAGAAATGAAACAATCCAAAGTGTCAATCACTTTGATTTCTAGAACCCATATATTCTCAATACATCAATTTCAATCTGTTGTGTACATGACAAACAAAAAAGAAAACCAAACAAGTAAGAACACAAGAGATTTAACGAGGTTCAATAGTTACGTCAACGGGGAGCAAATAACAATTGTTTTCTTTTATTCAATCAATGGTTCTTAGGTTACAAATAACACATCTATTTATAGACCCGATACAATTACAAAGATACCCTGTACCGTACCACTGAAAACTCGAGTACTCCTTTGATGGACAGATGCTCTCGCTTCGCAAAACTTAAAGAACAGTTGATGAAGTGCCTAATGAGGTAGGGGTAAGCCTCTTTATATAGCCCCCTACATCTAAGTTCTATTCTAACTAGGATAAGGAATACTACTCCCGAAGGATTAGAACAATTGTAATCCTAGTTAAAGTAGCCAACATCTTTCCTTTTACAATATATGAGCCATACTTAACAAATCTCCACCTTGGCGAATATCATGCCCCTTAAGAGATAAATCTAGAGTATCTCACACATCAAAGTGGGTTGGGCTACCATGCTTCTCTAGCATTTGCAAACATTCAACAAGTCCAAACAATGCTTGAACTTGTGTGTAGTAACAAGCTTGGTCAACATATCAGCTGGATTGTCTGCAGTATGCACCTTTTGTAACAATATCTCACCAGATGCAATCAACTCTCTAATCTTGTGAAACCTCATATCAATATGTTTAGTTCTAGTATGATACACTTGATTCTTAGCCAAATGAATAGCACTTTGGCTATTAGAATGTAACTGAACTCAATCTTGCCGAATACCCAATTCCTTCATTAGCCCGATAAGCCATAAGGCTTCTTTTGCAGCTTTAGCTACTCCCTTGTACTCAGCTTCAGTTGTTGATAATGCCACAACAGACTGAACAGTTGACTCCCAACATATAGGCCCTTCACCAAGGGTGAAAACATACCAGTTGTAGACCTTCTATCATCCAAATCACATGCATAGTCTGAATTCACATATCCAACAATCAAAGAATCATGTCGCTGACTGCAAAAAACAATTCCATGTCCCACAATACCCTTTAAATACCTGAAAATCCACTTGACTGCTTCCCAATGTGATCTTCCTGGTTTGAACATGTATTTACAGACTTGACCAACAACATGAGCTAAATCAGGACGAGTACATACCATCAAATACATCAGGCAGCCGATGGCACTGACATAAAGGAACTTTGCCATCTTTTCAATTTCCTTGTCTGTCTTTGGGCACTGTTCTGTAGAAAGCTTAAAGTGATTCACCAATGGAGTGCTCACGGGCTTTGCTTTGGTCATCCCAAACCTGTCTAACACTTTCTCAACATAGCCTTGTTGAGATAACCACATTTTCCTTGAGCCTTTATCTCTGTGAATCTTCATTCCAAGAATTTTCTTTGCAGCTCCTAAGTGTTTCATATCAAATTCTTGACTCAATAAAGCTTTCAAACCGACAACATCATGCATATACTTTGCAGCCAACAACATATCATCAACATATAGTAGCAGAAAAATAAAAGAACCATCATCAAGGCTTTTAACATAGACACAACAACCATACTCACATCGCTTGTAGCCAATCTCAATCATGTAGGACTCGAATCAGTTGTACCATTGTCGTGGAGACTGCTTCAACTCGTACAAGGATTTTTTTAACCTGCAAACCAGATGTTCATCTTCGGATTAAATAAACCCTTATGGTTGCTGCATATAAATCCGCTCCTCTTGATCACCATGCAAAAAAACAGTTTTAACATCCATCTTATCTAAATGCAAATCCGAACTAGCTACAAGTGCAAGAACTGCCCTGATTGAAGTATGTCTAACCACATGAGAAAATATTTCATCATAATCAACTCATTTTTGTTGTGAAAAACCCTTTGTTACCAGTCGAGCCTTGAACTTTTCCCCTTCTTTTTCTGATACTGCCGATTTCCTTTTATACACCCATTTGCAACCTATAGCCTTCTTTCCCTCAGGAAGCCTAGCTAGCTTCCACGTATGAATTTTCTGCAAAGATTCCATCTCCTCAACCATTGCAGCCATCCATTTTCTTTTCTCCGGACTAGAGATAACCCCTTGAAAAGTATCTGGATCTTTACTACTAATGTGAAGTGCAAAAGACACCATATCTTCAAAACCCAATATGCATGAAGCCTTTACATTGGTGCGTCTCTCTCTATCTCTGGCTAAATTATAATTCTACAACGGAACTGTATTAGAGTCACAAAAAATTGAATTCGAACTTTCACCTTTCTCACCTGTTACTTCTTTCTCAACTGCTCTTGGATACTATTCGAAATCCATCAGCACCTTGTCTCGGTTCTACTGCAACATGAATTTCTCGTCAAAAATTGCATCTCTACTAATCACTGTTTTCCTTGCAACTGGATCCTAAAACTTGCATCCTTTGACACCTTTCTTGTAGCCCAAAATGATTCACTTCTTCGATTTTATATCAAGTTTTGATCTCTCATCACCAGGTACATGCACATAAGTAGAACAACAAAAAAACCGTAAGTGTGAAAAATCAACTACATTGCATGTCCATACCTCTTCTGCAAATTTTCCACCCAAAGATGCCCGTGGTGACCTGTTGATGAGATAACATGCCATACTCACAGCCTCTTCCAAGAAGTGTTTAGGAAGCCCTGCATTCAGTCTCAAGCACCGAGCCCGCTCAGCTAATGACCTATTCATCCTTTCAGCAACATAATTTTGCTGTGGCATCTTTCGTACTGAAAAACATCTCTGAATCCCATGTTCCTCACAAAACTTTAGAAACTGAGAATCTCTGTACTTTGTTCCATTATCATACCTTAAATTCTTGATCTTTCAACCCGTTTGGTTCTCCACCTCAGCTTTCCACACCTTGAATTTTGAAAAGACTTCAGATTTCTGTTTCAAAAAATACACCCAAACTTTCTTGTAAAAATCGTCAATAAATGTAACATAATACACAGATCCACCCAATGATGATTCTCTGGTAGGCCCCCATACATCAGAATGCACATAATCAAGAATCCCTTTAGTTTTGTGCTTTCTAGTCGTGAAACTGACTTTAGTCTGTTTACCAAGAACACAAAATTCACAAAAATCGACCTTGCAACTTTTGACATTATGCAACAAATTTCTTTTATGCAATTCAACCATTCCACGTTCACTAAGATGACCAAGACGCATATGCCACAATTTTGTATTATCATCATATGACTCAACAGAATGAGATCCACCTACAACTGTACTCCCTAACAATTTATAGATATTCCCTACAATTATCTTTCCTTTAATCACAATCAGTGCACTTTTAAAAATCCTAATGGTTTCTCTATCCTCGTCAGCTTTAGGAATTAAACCATTCTTATGCAAAGTGCCCAAAGAAATTAGATTATTTTTCAAATCCGGTATATGCATAACATCACATGATGTTCTAACAGTACCATCATACATCTTAATTCTGACTTCACCAATACCAACAATATTGCAACATCTATCATCACCTAAATAGATAAAACCAGAATTAACATACATTTAGGTAGAAAACACTCCATGTTAGGTGTTATTTGATAAGAGCACCCTGGATCAAGAATCTAAGCATCCGTGAACTGAGTTGTTGAAATAGAAAGCATATCACCATCACTGCAATCCGAATTCTTATTCTGCACCACGTTCACAGTTTTGGATGATGCATCATGTTTATCATCTGACTCATTTTTCCACTTTGGACAGTCTCGCTTCATATGTCCTGGCTCCTTGCACTTGTAGTAATGAAACGTCTTCTTGCCTTTAGACTTTGATCTAGAATTCCGTCTTCTAGAACCCTCATTCTCTGACTTCCTTCCACGGTCGTGATTACCCTTAATATATAAACCATCAACGTGAGAGCTTTCACCTGTATTCTGCCTTTACTGGTTGTGGGCCAACAAGGCTGCAGTAATCTCTTCAACTTTGATTGTTTCTTTCCCATATGTAAGAGTAGTCACCATGTGTTCATAAGAAGAAGGCAACAGACACAACATAATCATTACTTTGTCTTCATCTTCAATCTTCACATCAAGTTGAGTTAAATCAGTGATTATTTGATTGAAGATATTCACGTGCTACGCCAAATCCTGACATTCCTGCATCTTCAACCCATACAACTTCTGCTTTAGATACAATTTATTTGTCTGAGACTTTGACATAAATTGACTTTCCAACTTGCTCAATATCTCTCCTGGAGACGTCAGATCCATAACGTGATACATAATCTCATCTGCCAAACATAACCGTATGGTTCTAGTCGCTTGTTGCTGCAGTTCTTCCCAATCGTCGTCCTCCATCGACACTGGTTTTGTAGATCGTAAAGCATTTAAAATCCCTTGTTGCGCTAACATATCTTTTACCCTCATCTGCCACAATGCGAAGTTACCTTCCCCATTGAACTTGATTGCTTTGAATTTCGCACCGGTCATAGCCATCGCAACCAGGCTCTTGATACCAGTTGTTGTGCACACGAGAAACGAAAAAGAAAATAAAACAAGCAATAACACAAGAGATTTAACGAGGTTCAGCATTGTGCTTACGTCCTCGGGGAGCAAGGAGCAGCTGTTTTCTTTTATTCAATCAATGGTCCTTAGGTTATAAATAACACATCTATTTATAGACCTGGTATAATTACAAAGATACCCCGTACCGTACCACGGGGGCTTCACCCCCGCATTCACAACCCACTTAATACGAGCCCACCGAAAACTCGAGTACTCCTTTGATGGACTGATGCTCTTGCTCCGCAAAGCCTAAAGAACAATTGATGAAGTGCCTAATGAGGTGGGGGTAAGCCTATTTATATAGCCCCCTACATCCATGTCCTATTCTAACTAGGATAAGGAATACTACTCCCCGAAGGTTTAGAACAATTGTAATCCTAGTTAAAGTGGCCATCATCTGTCCTTTTACAATATATGAGCCATACTTATCACAATCTATGTCTCTTTATTCTGATTTTTGTGTGAAATTAAAAACCATAAGTCCAAAAGCACTTCAATTTCATTTGTAACGGTAAGTTATGTAAAAAACTTGTAGGGCTTGAAAATATAAGATAATGATTTTTTAATAGACTACCTGAAAATGGTAACTTAATGAAATGTTAGACACATTTTGGCAAAAAAAAACTTTAAATACTTAAATAAAAAAGAGATATACTTTATACATTTATTTTATATTTAAGCAAAAAATAATATTATAAATATAGTATAGATTTTGAGATGATGATATTTCATTTATTAAATAACAGTACGCTTAAAACTATGAAGAAATATATCTATATCATATGTTAAAAAATATTTCATTTATTTTACAGTACGCTTAAATTAATATTTTTTGTTAAAACCACTTTTTTTCAAGAATGTTTACTCTTTTTGAAAACCGTTCTTCTCTGCCAGCTGTAGCGCCGTCTAGGGAGGCTGTCTGATTCCTTACCATAGGTGTCAGTCCAAGTCAGGATTGTGTTTTGTCGACTGGCATGAAAACTGATTAGATTCAGGAACTCATGGCTATGGACACGTCTGATCTTGCGCGTCCAATATCATCATCTGGTATTGACCTAAGTGGTGATACTCAGCCGTTGCATGCTATGGTAGATACCGTTGGTGGATCGAATGAATCAGCCTCATTGAAACCGTTGTTTCATGATATGGTAACAGGACAAATTGGGGCTGGGCAACAAGACAATTTTACCAATGATCTGGACGTGGAACAACTCGCTAATGATGTTGTTATTAGATACAATGGTGTTTTCTCTAAGATTCAATTTTTGGGGAGAGTTTACAAAACAATCAACGATAAATTATCGAAGTCCTTGATTGTGAGATTGTTGGGGAAATCGATAGGATATCATGCTTTACGTAACCATGTTCAATCATCATGGAATCTAATGGGTGATATGGATCTTGTTGATCTAAAAAATGATTACTTTCTTGTTCAGTTCGCGATGGATGATGATTATGAGAGGGTTTTGTCTGGTGGTCCTTGAATGGTGTATGACAGCTACTTGAGAGTGCAACTTTGGTCGAGATCTTTCTTCACATCTCTTGATCATCTGATTCACATCCTTGCTTGGATTCGACTCCCAAGTTTACCGTACCACTCATATTTTAAGAGTTTATTTAGGGTTATTGCGAGTGTGTTAGGGGATGTAGTCCGCTTTGACTTTAATACGACAGAAGGGAAGAGGGGCAGGTTTGCCCGTCTCGTGGTTGTTGTGAACTTGGACAAGCCGTTGGTTCTTGGGATTGTGATTGACAGTCACTAGCAAAAAAATTTGAGTATGAAGGGCTGCTAGTTATTTGTTATGGGTATAGAAAATATGTCCATTCTAAGAAAGTGTGTGGCCTCCGAGCAGACCGGCCAGCTGTGGAGGACACGACTCAGCCGAAAATGGTGTATGCGGAGGATATGTATGTCCCTTGGATGCAAGTGGCAGGTAGGAAGCGACGACCAAATGGGAATCGTAGGATACTCACTAAGAAATTTGATTCTCCTCTACCATCTGATGAGACAAGGTTAGGAGTTTTGGCTTCGATGAAGGTGGTGCGCCCAAGCAAACTACTCTAGCCCATGTGCATAACACTAACCTAGAGAAGATGAGGGAGAGCAACAATTTAGCGATAGGTCAGGGAAAGAACCTTGCTGACTCAAATGTTGATCAAGCAACCAAGAGAGTGGGGAGTCAGGTAAGGATCGCGGTAAGGAAGTGGTTGCTCATGATCAAATTATTGCTCCAGTAGTTGAGGTGGTGTCATCTACAACTGAGCTTGTTCAGGAGGTCCCAATGGAAGTTAGTGAAGCATTACCTAAAGTCGTTACAAAGGAAAAGTTTGTTATAGCACCGTCCTCGCTGAAATCTGACAAGCATAGTGGTCAGTGTGATTGAGGAGGGAGCTAAGAGAATTTTGAAAGAGACAAATGGGAGGCCGATGTATAGGCCAATAAGAAACTTTGGTGCTAAAGGAGTTAACCAAAATTTTGCATCAACTAAGGGGCTATCCTAGAAGGGTACTAAAATAAAGAAGAATGGGGATAGTACCAAAAAACTGATTGTGGTGCCAAATTGGGTTGCAAATCTTTCTAGGGATCTAGTCAAAGTTGGCTCATTTGCTGCTCACTCGTCCCTTGCTCCTCCAAGTCATCTGGTGGGTCAGGCGAACAAGGTTCAATGGATCGAGAATAAGACATTTGAAGGGGCGTCACATGTCAAGGTTTAGTAAGTTGGTTTCTACTGCTGGTCATTTTTATTTTTTTATCTATGGTTAAAGTTATTTATTGGAATCCTCAAGGCATCTTAGGCCTTGATTTTAACTGGTACTTTAGATTGTTGCTAAGATCGTAGGATCCTGATATTATTGCTATTGTGGAACCTTGTGTGAGTGGGAATAAAGCTGATGCCTTTATTCGTCGCTCGAGATATGCATGTTCTTTTCGTGTGAAGGCGAATGTGTTCTTTGGTGGTATGTGGGTTCTATGGAATGATACAGTGAAACTTGATATTGTTGTTGTGTCTAATTAGTTTCTCCATGGGTGTGGTGAATAAACGTAGCTTTTTTTATTACCTTTGTGTATGCTAGTCTAGATTAGGGTCACATGAAATTTGTCTGGGATCAATTGTGAGCTCTTAACCTTGGCGCTGAGTGGACGTGGACTATGGGTGGTGAAATTTGTCTGGGATCAATTGTGAGCTCTTAACTCGGTCAGACGTCTGCAGAAAGTTTTGCGATTTTTTTATTCAACTCTAGATTGCTTAATATGGGGTTTAATGGGCTGAAGTTCACTTGGAAGCGCGAAACTCTTAGTCAGTGGCTTGATAGAGGTCTGTGTAATGCACGGTGGTATGATTCCTTTGCTTTTTCAGAGATTTCCCATGTTCAAAAGCTTGGGTCTGATCATATACCAATCATGCTTTCTATGGATCCTCCTGCCCCAGCCCATGATATTCGACCTTTTTGGTTTGTCGTAGCATGAAATGATCACTCGAATTTTGAGAGACTGTTGATCGATTCTTGGAATAATATGACACCCATCTTTGAGAACTTGATTGCTTTCTAAGGGACGAGTCGACAGTGGAACATGGAAGTTTCTGGGCACATTGGCCGCCGTAAAGCTCATCTTCTGGCTTAGATTAGGGGTGAGGAGATAACGTTGGAGTCCTCTACTTCACCTTTCTTGATTGAGTTGGATATCACTCTTAAAAGGGAGCTTGACATTATGCTGAATTAAGAGGAGAGTCTCTGGTACCAGAAATCGAGAAGTAAGTGGATTACGCAAGGAGACCGTAATACAAAGTTTTTCCACGCTCAAGTTGAATGATGGTACTTAGTGCGATGATGTAGATCTTCTTAATGATCATGCTATTGGTTACTTTAGCTCTCTCTTTGCGGCTGAGGAACGACATAAAACAATGATCCATTTTAAGGATGGGTTCCATTTTACTTCTGACGTCCACATACAATCCCTGACGCGCAATGTCTCCATGGAATGGGTCCTACGAACTATTTTTAGTATGGATCCGTTAAAAGCTCCATGGGTGGATGGATTCCTGGCATGATTCTTTTAGAAGAATTGGTCTACAGTTGGTAACTCCATTTATCAGTTTGTGTCTATTTTTTTATTCTGGAGTTATGGCGGAATGGTCTAATCGTACGCTTATGGTCACCACACATAAGCTTTTGTCTCCTAAAAGTATCAGTCAATTTTGGCCGATAAGCTTGTGCACGATGCTGTATAAGGTGATTACAAAGATTCTAGTAAACCAGTTGAAACTTTTCTTGCTGGACTAGATGTCTCAGAACCAGTTCAGTTTGGACTAGATGTCTCAGAACCAGTTCAGTTTGGACTAGATGTCTCAGAACCAGTTCAGTTTTGTTCATTGGAGGCACATTACCAACAACGTGATTCTCACCCAAGAGGTGATCCACTCTATGCGCCAGAGAACATGTTTGAAGAAGTGGATGGCTATTAAAGAGGACTTAGAAAAGGCATATGACCGTCTTAAGTGGTGTTTTATTGAGGAGACTCTTTAGGATTTGGGTTTACCAGATATGTTCATTGCGTGGATTATGCAGTGTGTTCGTTCTATTTCTATTCAAATTCTTTGAAAAAAGGAGATTACGATAAGCTCCCTCATGGGGTATTCATTAGGGTATCATCTATCACCGTACTTGTTCGTATTATGTATGGAGCACCTTTCTCATGCTATTGAGTGGAAAGTGTGTTTCAACCCTTTCGAGCCCGACTTTTTTTTTTAAAAATACGGAGTCACCACCAATCTTTTAAAAAGGCGTGATTGGATCACCTAAAAACGGGTCATTTTAATAAAATATTTTATTTTATTAAAACAACAGTTTTTGTCTGCGAAAACACGAAAACAAGTTCGGGAGTCAGTTATGCGTGGGGAAGGGTTAGCATCCCTACAACGCTAAAAAATTAGTAGCTATCCGATTACAAAATGTTTTAATGTCATAATTTGAAAGTTCACGAAAATTTCGCTTTATTTGTCCATTTATGAATATGAATCTATTTTGACGGTCTTACCATTCGAAAAATGAACTCCAATCACCGCCAACACTCCTAGAGCTAACCCGTCATTTCCGTCTGGTAAGACACCACATTAATTATATTCCATTTTTATTAAACAACCACAAAAGCAATTAAATGTGTTGAAGCCTTTAATTATCCTAAGTCAGCGATTATTAACCTAAAGAATAGTCTAGGTATTTTTTAACTATTGAGGGTTAAAGTGTGATTAAGTGTGTTTTATTATTTGAAAACATGAAGAAAATTTTATTAAACAAAAAGGTTCTAACTAAGCTATTTGAGGACCTATTGTTAAAGTTTTATTATAATCATATCAACAAACAACAAGGAATAAGAGAAATTAAATTGTTAAATAATAATAAAAATCTAATAAGAAAACAAGATAAAATAAACCTTATTTTAAATAGAAAATAATAATATTTATAAAAGTAGATTAGGGATCGATCTGAAAGAAAATTGAAATTTAGAGGTCAAATTAGAACAGAAAGGACAAAATCGAAAGAAAGGAAAGTTGAAGAGCTGTGATAGGAGACCCGTAAAAGAAGGGCGCGAGTTAAAAGCGGGTATGGGGAAGGTCATCGGGTTGATATAAAACGTTGAAAAAAACATTCTAAACCATGAACACCTCTCCCTTTTTTTCTCTAAGGAATTCTCCGTATCCTCCATAGTCTAGGAGGTTGCGATGAACATCCGCCGCACCGACCACCATTGATATGCGCCGGTTGTTGTTACCGGCAGCGGAAAATTCAAAAAAAAATAGTTTCACTTCTTTCTTTAAAAAAAAAAAGCAAAACCTTTGGAAATAAAAACTCAAACAAACTTTGAACCCTACCCCCTTTTCAACAATTTTCCTGAATCCGACGATCTCAAAGTTGTGTATTCATCATCGGGAACACCGCCTCAACCACCATACACGACAACAATTTTCAATGGAAGGTAAAAATTATACCGTTCTCTTATTTAACATGCGAATATTGAACGAAAGAAGAAAAGATACCAAAAACTTTGCTTGCTTTATTTCTCTGAAAAAAATGCTTGAATACACTATTGCTTCCTCCCTATTCAATATGAATGCCTCCCTATCAATTTGTGTGTATTGTGTGTATTTTTGTGTCTATACTCTTTGTGTCTTCGTGTTACATAAAATTTACAGGGATTATATAAGTAAAAGCTTGCCTAAATTACATGAAATCTAATCCCCTAATCCTCGTCCCGAATTGATTCTGCAAAGATTCGATATTTGGGTTGATTTTGATTTGCCTCTGATTGATTCGATATTGGCTCTGATTTGTTTTGACTTTCCCCTTTAACTTTGATTCATAATTTAATCTTTGTGTGTTTTCATTTTTGGTGGCTGCAAACGGCGTCGAAATCAATGACGAGAGGGGTTCGAAAGGAGAAAAATTATACGTGCCTTTGCCGAAGAAGACGAAGCGTCTAGTGAAAGCTCGAACATTTGGCGCGTGACTGCCATGCGCGAGTGGCGATCCGTGTGCTCTTCGATGACACGATTTGGGCTATTAGATCCGATACATGCATGGGAGGGCTAAAGCAATGCATATTGGACAAAAAGTTGAATCTGTTTGTGAAGTCTGGAAAGTCATCTAATTTGCGATGATTTTTCGGATGGGATCCAAGCATTTCTGGGCAGAGTTGTCTTCTAAAAAATTGACCGCCATTCAGTTACCTTTCCAACTCATCTTAAAACGCATCAATCAGACATTGGGAACTCAAGATATTTCCATTTTACCGAAGACTGTGCATGCAGTAAACGGGATACGAGATTATTATCGGATTTTGTAAAATTCAGCCCAAAGGCTATTATATAAAGCTTTTGGACGAATTACACTTAGCCCAATTTAATGATTAACATTTAAATTATGTTTTTAGGGTTTTATATACTTTAGGAATCATCCACCCTTCTCCCAAGCAACTCTTATTAGCTTATCACTTGCACTTATCAGCTTATCACTTGCAGCCCAAGCACAAGAAGTTTAAAGGTCGTTTTTCTTTTATTTTTAATTAAATTAGGGTTTCTTTGTTTTAGTAGAAGTTAAATTACTTTGACTATCCTTCACCTATAAAAGGAAGAAGCCTCCACCATTGTAATTAAGATTATTCAAATTGATTGAAGGCTTCCAAATCCACAATTTTCGCTACTCTATCATTTGGTATCAGATTGTGACGATTCTTGGCAAGAATTTTGGCGTTTTGGGTGAAAAATTCGAATAAAAAGGGAAAATTCGCAAAAATCAAACGAACGAATTTTGAGCTGAAAATTTCCAGATCAGATCTGCACCATTGGAGGAGTCACCACATGAAATTTTAGAATTTTTTGACATCGGGAACACCTCGAACAAAGTGGATCAAAATTGAGCAGAATTAGGTTCTTTTCCTCTATTTTCACCCTAGTTTAGTTTCTTTCTGTCAATTTTCATTCCTTTTAGTTTATTTATCTTATGAAACAAAAAAAAAAGAAAAGAAAAGAAAAGAAAAAGAAAAGAAAAGAAAAAACAAAAACAGAAACTGAAGAAAAGTGAGAAAGATCATACCTAGCCGCCAACTACCATCAAGAATTATCAAGATCAACATCATCCATCGCTGGAAGCATCACATTGAAGTGGGTTCAACTTTGGATTTCTTTCTTCAAGTTGTTTCCGGGTTTTGGGTTTTCATCTTTCTAGTTTTTTCTTTTCTACTCTTTAGTTATTTAAGTTCGTTTGTTTTGCTTTTCTTTCTTCTCCTACACCATTAAAACCTTTTCTTTTCTGGTGTGAGTAGGATTAAACAAGTTGCATTGTAATTCTTCCTCCTTGCAACTAGAATTCAATTGGTATCATACCTTTCATTGGACTCCTAGTACAAATAGGACTCATTGTTAGGATTAAACTCCGATTATAACTTGTTGACTTGTGGAAGGAAGGTCTTTAAAGAGTACAAGATCGGCTTACTTGCCTCGCTAAGTATTTATTTCTTGGAGTGTTTAGTGAGATTCCTAGTTTTCTTTCTTTTGTTTTTAACCTTTTGTAAATTTGAGTGTTACAAGATGTTTAACAGACACAAGCATCGTGCAAAACAACATGATACTTTGGGTTCTACTTATCGAGGAAAGCCTTCCTTGACCAAACCGAGGCATTCGTTCAATTTTTGTGAAGAAGGGCGAACTGAACCAAGGCGAACCGCACACACTTTGGCCATCCCAAAATTCAGAATACCTTCTTTTCAAGGAAGGTATGATCTTGAAAGTAAGTGTGATTCTAACCCTTTATTTGATTCTTGTCCTATCATTCTATTAGAAACACTTCATCCTTTACAGAAATTGTATTTTGATGATATTTTTTGTGAGAGGAATTGGGTACGTGAGTTATCTTATTTGAAAAAGACCGAGAGTCAAGAGGCCGAAAGCAATAAAAGTCAATTTAATGTCCCAATTTTAGTGAGTGAAAAGAAACATGAGGTAAAAGTCGAACCATGTTCAAATGAAAAAGGCGAGAAAAAGATAAAGAGAGATTTTTTTGACCTAACCATAACATCATTGTTTCGAGTGGATTTGAGTTCTTTTTTTAGGATTTTGTTGAACCATTGAGAGGAGCTCAATTGGATCACTCCACCTATGACAAAGATTCCTTTTTGATTTCCATTGTTAAACGTCCTTCTTTTGTTGTTTCTGATTCGAGGAAGAATCCTTTTGAGGAGAGGGGGAATGATACATGCATGGGAGGGCTAAAGCAATGCATATTAGACAAGAAGTTGAATCTGTTTGTGAAGTTTGGAAAGTCAGCCAATTTGCGACGACTTTTCGGATAGGATCCGGGCATTTCTGGGCAGAGTTGTCTTCTAGAAAATTGACCATCATTCAGTTACCTTTCCAATGCATCGCCTTAAATCTGAAATTTTCAAGAAAAGCCTTCTCTTTTCTATTGAATTTTCAGATCTTCCCATAGCTTTCTTGATTGAGTCTAGAGCTCTTAGTTCTTGCAACAACTTGATTGAAGGCTTCCAAATCCACAATTGCGCTACTCTATCAAGATCGCTTCTAGATCTAACAACTGGGAGAGAGAAACGCTAAATCTCCTTTCACTATGGTTCTCATACGTGATCTGTGCCGTTGGATCGCGTTTCCATCGAACGATTATGAGTTGGTGTGGCGCCAGACCTTTTAGCTAGGGTTTTTCGTGTCTTCATCTACACCGTTGGATCAATTTGTGATCCAACGACCCTCTTATGGTTGCGCAATGAGAAACAAAAGGGCCTTAGGTTTTAGTTTTTTGGGCCGGTCAGGCCTATTTTGTGTATGGACCTTTTTAAAATGTAATGGTATATTTTTTATATAATGGACCATTTGATTATTTTTTGGGTTTTTTTTTAATTCAAATAGATCCATTATTTATTAAATGAGCTAATTAAGTATAATAATAATACTAGTATACAAATAATAAAACAAATGGTAATAATAAGTATAGAGTTAGGTGAAAATTCAATGACAATAAGGTGGGGAAGGGATCCTAGAAGCTTATTCATCTAATCCGGAATGGCCAAAGTTTGTCAAATTTATTTTTTGCGAATAATCTTGTATAGTTTACGAAAGTGACTATGGATACTATAGAAGTTATTAAAGAGGTTATGGTTAACTTTTGTGCATGTTCTGGTCATCAGTGAGTGTTGCTAAAACCCTTGTTTATTTCTCAAAAAATTTTGTGGCGGATATGAGACATGAGATTGCTGATAGTTTGGGTTTTGTGATTGTGGATGACCTTGGTAAGTACTTGGGTATTCCTCTTCTCCAAAAATGGGTTATGATGGATACCTATTGCTTTTTTATGGATAAAATTGAGCATCGTCTTTAAGGTTGGGTTGCTCGTTCACTCTCTTTAGCAGGCCATATCACCCTGGTGAAGTTTGTATTACAAGGTATTCCTACGTATGTGATGTATCCTACATGGTTGCTGTAGAGCGTTTTAGTGTTCTCTAAATATGAGCGCAAGTGCACACTCCTGTCAAGTAATAGTATAAAAGATATCGTCTCCCACATAGATTGGACAACTTGACTCGAATAGTAACTTATGCATAAGGGAAAATTAAATGCACAAATAAGTTGAATTGTTTAAGATGAAAAGAAAATAAAACACAAGTAAATAAAAGGGAAGATATCAGATTGATGTAATGGGCCGGGTTATGCTACTGTTTAATATGAAACTGCGTTGAATAGGACAAGTTGCTTTGCGCTGCCAGACTTCGCTGCCTCGGTGAGAGATTGCAGTTAGGCTGCTGAGACGCTATCGATGCCTCGACAGGGGAATGGACTTGGGTCTCGACGACAAACTCGGCAGAACTACAAGGCTCGGTAGAACACTTCGAAAGTGATCCCACTTAAGTCTAAGTGAGAATGCTGTTGATGCCCATTGCAGATAATACTAGTCGCGGCGTGAATCGTGCAAAGACAATAATGTTTGGTTCGTTCTCCTTTAGCCACCTTAAACCCTAACCTATGTCTAGGCTGGATTGATCAACAATTGATTAAGATGAAGACCGTACTTACTCCTTTAGCGAGTTCGACTCTCTCGATATCGAACAAATGGATAGTAATCAACTAATATTTCGCCTTAATTGAAAACTATGAAGAACATGGAATAAGAAAACCTTGAAGCTTTATTTGCAAAAGCAAACTTAAAATCCTAAACAACCGTTCTCACACTAATTACAACATAACCAAAACCCAAAGAGAATTTTAGAACATAATGGCGGGAAGAAAATCTAAACTATGCCTAAGGGAAAACCTAAATTGTTTTGAAGTAAAAGTATAATGGGTATATATAGGCATTAGCTAGGTCTAGTGCTTCTTGGAGTAGAAGTCTTCAAAGTAGCTTTTGCATTAAATGAAACCTTAAATTCTAACTTCTTTGAGTTGAATGTGGACTTCTTCAAGTTGCATTACTCTGCAAGTAATCTCGAATTCCTCATTTGGCGGCTCTGCCTACTGCTACAGTTATCGAAAAATTGAGTGGACATCATTGTAACCCCCTTAGCCCGGCCTAGACGGTTGACCCGAACTACGAAGATTACACGGGGAAAACCAAAGTCAACCCGAAAGTCAACCTTGATTAACGACCCTTTTTTTCTTCTTTTAAACTTGTTTAGATGCACATTAAACCTAGGCATACTCTTGAGATAAGCATACTCAAAAATTGCAGCAATCGGAAAACAGTAAGGGACCCAATTGCACAAAATATGAATTTAGGGACCAATTTGTAAATTCTGAAAATTAAGAAGAATTTACTAATTTTTAAGTTACCATTATGAAATTAGTCATGTTTCATGCATCTCTGCCAAATTTCACCTTAAACGGACATCTCGAGCTCAAGAAATTGCACATACAAAAAGCAGGACTAAAACGTAAGTTCGCAAACCTCAAAACATTTCAAAAAAAATGACCAACGGTCAAGTGTTCTGAAACGGGTCTAGGCCGTTCATGAACACCCCTTGGAAGTAGCCAAAGTGTTTCGAAACGCCTCTACCCGTTTCGAAACACCCAGGCCAAATCAAGGGCCTGTTTCGAAACAGGCAAGGGTGTTTCGAAACACCCTGCCCAGAAACAGCAGATATGCCTGTTTAAACACATTTAAACCCCATCAAACATGCTCCAAACCATTCCACAATAGATCAACAACATGCCAAACATCATACCTACCAAAATGCATCACAATCTAGATACAAAACCACCCCTAGGTGCACCAACTCATTCAACACATCCAACACTTAATCATGCTTTTAAAACAAGAAGCATAGCATAACGACTTATGAATAAGAAGATTCAAACGTTGCAAGCGTTAAACCACATAGTTAAAAACCATAAACCAAACTTGTACAACATAAACAATCTCATTAAACATCAACTTAAAAGACTCTCCCCCCATTGCCTTTATTATCTATAGCTATTAACCGAGACATACATCTCAAGTGGAGCTCTCCTTGAATCCCTTGCTTCTTGCTGTCCCAACTTCAAATATCTGCATTGATGGACAAAAAGGAGCGTAAGCACATAATGCTTAGTGAGGAATGCTCAAACCAAAACACCATCAATGCAGCGAGTCATAAAACCTCTTTAAAAAGGAAAACCATTTCGATAAACCAAAGCAATGTTTGGAAACCCCTTTTTAAACAACATGCTTTAAATCATGCATTGCTCAAACATGAAAACCAACACTTAGCTTAGAAAAGCTAAGTAACTCACTTCAAAGCATAACCTTGCAAAACCAACGATTTAACCTTTCCATGCATGAACATCATATGCAAAGTTAAATACAAAACCCTTGGAAAACACTTCTACTTCACAATGTACTTTTCTCATTCTTGAAAATCATCTCAAGTAAGAAACCTTTAAAAACCACTTACTCCTTCAATCTAACTCATGCATAAAACAAATGCAACATATGAACCACAAAATCAACATTTGCATTTCATGCCTTTTAAAACAAGCCTTCACAAGACTTCAATGCACTAAGGAGGTTTCATGCACACATGCACCATTCTCAATAGAAAATAAACACTTGTTCAAGCTAACAAGTAATACATGCATTCTTGGTACATTACACACTTTCCATGCAACCTTGCATCATTTCAAGCATCTCATGATTCATTACATTCAAGAACATTATATTGGCTTCCAAGTGATAATTCACAAACCCTCAAAACACAAGACACAATCGGATACACGGATTACAAGCGTTGTCCCACACGCTCCATACACACTTCCGAACAACACAAGGTGGAGTTTACCGGTACAATCACAACCCCTCAACACCCGTGATGGAGTTTAACGGTACAATCACAACCCCTCAACATCACTCATCGGAAGTTGTATAATACACTAGCGAGAGCCGGGACACATCACAAGGCTTACACATGGAAGCTACCACAACCATTGTAATCACCTTAACCAAGCTCACACACGAGAGCAACTCTCCACCGTTGTGACGCTTAACAAAGTCCACCCATGAGAGCCATCCTCCATCATGGTGACTTTAACAAGGTTCACCCACGAGAGCTATCCTCCATCGTGGTGGCACTAAACCAAGCCCACCCATGAGAGCCAACCTCCATCGTAGTGGCACTAAACCAAGACCACTCACGAGAGCCAACCTCCATCATGGTGACACCAATTTCCTCAATCGCTAGGATTCTTGGATGGAGTTTACGGTACAATTACAACCCCCTCAACATCCAAGGCGACTCAATTCACGGTGCACCCAATCCTATAGCCGGCTAACTATATCCGATTAAAGTAACCAAGAACCACTTACATCACTTGCCAATATAACCCTTTTACCTCATTAGTCCATTGTTTTTATAAGCATAACCAAAATGTCAAAACCACCAATTACCATCATCATTTCACTGTTTTGAAGTATTAAACAAAGCCATTAAACAACATGCAACACTATGCATCAATTCCACAATTCCAATGTACAAAACCAAGGATCTCTTACCTTGAGCATCCTTCACACATGAATTTCAAAACCAACATTAATCCATGCTAAAATATGCTTTCAAAATAGAATTTAAACATGCAAAACACATGCATTACATCCAACAATCACAAGTGCTTTAAAAAACAATTCATAACACAAACCAAGAGAGAAATTCCATTTACTTACTCTTGAGCTTAGCTAAGTTGTTTAGACTTAAACTAAGCTCCCAAAACCTTCAAACATTGGTTTTAAAGCTGGAAACCCAACTTCACTCACCGATACACAAAACTAGGCTAGCCAACAAGCCTTCCAAGCATCCGAAACCTTCAACGCCACTTCTATTGCTCACGGATCATTCTCGCCTGTTTCAAGCACATAACAACAGAGGATTAATGCATCATTATGCATTAAAAACACCAGCCACACAACTCAAGTCACTGCTCTACACAAATCCAACATTTCGGCTACCAAACACAACCGAAATCACCTCCAAACTCTTCCAAAACTTAACCCAGCCAAGATCCATCACTTCTAATCATTTTTAAACATCAATTAACATCCAAAATGATCCCAAACACGTCCTCATACCTCCAGCATTAACAAAACACCAAGATCACCCCAAAAACCACCATTTTCACAAATAAAAACTTAGGAAAATCAACGTATTCGGGATTGCATTGATTAAACCTCAATTACACATCATTTATACATCCAATATACATCAAAAAGACATCTCAAAATAGAGCCCAATCATTTATTACGAATTTCTTCAAAATTAAATCCAAATCTTGCATTTTAAGCCAAGATCAAGAACACAACATCAAAACCTTTAATAAAACTCAAATCAAGGATTGAGAACTTGGGAATTTCAGTAAAGAACTGAGTATTTAGAGGAGAAGGACGTTCATACCTCTAAATGTGAGTTTCTCCTTGTTTAAAGCCAAGATTCTTGAAAATTCAATAAGCAAATGATAAGGATTTGATGTAGGAATGATTAGAAATCAATTAGAGATTGAAATCTCATCATTAGATGTTAGAATCAGAGGAAAAGTGGCTGGGGAAATGTGTTTGGCTGAGAGAAAATTGAGAGAAGAAGAAATGGGAAAATTTTTGAGAAAAGTTAGTTATGAAATCAAAAATATCTATTTCCCTCTTTTTCCTTTTATTAAATATCATTTAATCAATCTTTAATATTAAGAAAAATCTGGAGAAACCTCTTCTTGGGTAAATTAGCTCCTTAAAGATTCAAAGTTTCAATCCTTTTAAACCAGTCACCAACTTTTCAAAAATTACATTTTAGTCACTAACTTGAAATGTCATGTTTCCAAACCCCATTTTGTAAAATTGATTTCACCACTCTCTTATATATATTAAAAGAGGATTTTTGGATATTTTTCCATATTTTTAATGCATCCCGAACTAGGCTTTCCTTAAAACCACCTTTTAAATTCAAACCGAAAATTCGACCGGTGCGGTTCACACCCAAAACTTTTAAGCCCAAAATTGGGGTGTTACAACTCTCCCCCTCTTAGGAAATTTCGTCCTCGAAATTTCAACCGGCGAAAGAGAACAACCAAACTTCTCAAAGCAACCCACAAGGCGACACAGGAGACTTAACCACCACTAAACACTCTCCACACAAAACTCCACCACATTCTGTTCACAAATTCCAGAACACTCAGATGTTAACCACATCTTAACCTTTCACATTTCCGGACTGCACATAGCCCCAACAACAACCTGAAGAACCTTCAAACTTTTACAACATACACTACCTTAACTCATAACTCCCAAAATTCGTACACACGATGACACCAACCAATCCAGTTCAGCCACCATGTGACCCGCAACCTTCACTGCTTCTAAAACCCCTTACACAACTGCTAAACCTCTTTCAAAGGTTACCACATCAAGCAAAAAATCTTAAGCATCAACTGCTTACTCAAACTTCTCAACATATTGCTGACATTCCTTTACATTCGCCGCTATCATCACCATAACGGCTCACCAAGACTACTCACACAACATTCGAAAATCACGTCATAAAACCCACACCTTGACTCCGCCAGCCGTTCCACATACCACCAGCTGACTTCAGAAGGAATTTACTTATACACAACTAGCCAACCACTTCTCACAAGAACCCGTCCAACCAGCAATGACCCTTGAACTTACATTGCCTTTCCACTTCAACTTTGACTATAACACTAGCCTTACCAGGACACCGCCCATTCTATACAACATATTAGGATTACAAAACTTCTATTCACCCCAGGCCAACCCTTTTCTACAACCCACAACACAACCTCTTCTCAACTCCTCAAAGGTTGCTACGAACCATCACCTACAAAGACAACCCTTCTACTACTACATCAATGCCAAGTTACCTCAGCACTTTGGAAACACATCCACTAACCTGCAACATCACTTAACGCCAAGGAACTACCACTTCTACTAGCTATTCAAAACCACCTGACCGGTTCTAACTTCAACCGGTAATCTCCTCACCACCACACCACTAAACTCTTTAAGCACCAAAACACTTTCCTTCTTCCAACATGCTATATCGCACTCACTATTACTGACAACTCGCTTAATACCCTCTATTACTTCTAACATTCACCCAGCACCAAAACAACTTTTAAAACCCGTCATCCAACCTAACCCTATCACAACACTAACAGACCCGATTAGCTATTAGCGAGTGTGAACGTTCGTATGCATGGTCACTTATATGCCCTATCAATGCCTGTGTACATGTATGCAAAACCTCTAATGTCATGTCACATGTATGCATGGACCAACACATATATATATAATCTAGCATATAACAAATGATTTTAACTGTGCATGTATGCCGGTTCACACCCACCAATAACATCCTCAGAATCCGCCTAGGAACAACCTTCTATCTCACTTCCAACTTGTCCAACCCCACCATTCCAATAACCCACTAACAACGAGATACCCACTAATACCCTCTTCACACTAAAGTTGTTTTCAAAACAACACCAACTACTACCCCAAACATGCTAGCGACGAGACCATACCCACTACGCAAGGAAAAACCAAACCGAAACCAAACTAAGATAACTAGGGCAAAAGTTACATAACAAGGTTACCTGTAAACACCTCACCGCCCGGAGCTTCAACAGATGAGCTCTCTTCCTCGCAGAACCGTCATCCTCCAGCCGCACTGCTACAGCACCAGCTAACACATTAAGGTCATCACCATCTCCCTGCAGTAAAGATCCCTGGCTACCCCGAGCCAACTTCAAACAATTTCGTCTCAAATGCCCAACAGACCCACAATTCCAACAAGATTCACTCCGCAAGCTCCTCACACCTTTCTGCCCTTCCTGCCACCTTCGAACCTTGTCTTGGCCGTGCCCACGACCCTTCAGAGACCCTTTTGCTACCACTGAAGCTGATCTCACCACTTGAGGACAATCTCGCTTCACATGCTCCTTAGAACCACAGTTCCAACAAACTCCCGCGCCCCAACAACCTCCAACATGACACCTTCCACAACGGTCACACTTCGGCAACCGAGCTACCACTCCTTGATCATGCAGCACTTGCCCCACATTTGCACTACCACCCAGACTTCGATTCAAGCAAAACCTTCTATCACGTAGCCTCTTACGCTGACCGCTTCCGGAGATCAGTACCCACAACTCTCTTGCTTAAACTTTTCTCACCTTCATAAACTGAAACCACACCCTCACATTGCTTAACCCTTGGGAATTTCTCTCCAAGGTACCTTTCATAAAAGGCAGACACAAAGAAGTCCCAATCTATATCGTGGATATGCGATGCCACCACCACAGATGTCCACCAGGCACAGGCGTCCTCCAACATCAATGAGACAACACTTCCTAGCTTACAGGCGTAGTCACACCCTTCCTGATCCAAAATCAGAATTACACTGGCCAACCAGGCCTCGAACGTCTCAAGTGTCGAACCATGACACTCCACAGCTCCCAAATCATGTAAACGCTGTTTCGACAAACTCGCACGTCCCACAGTTGGCACGTCTACAGGCCTCACTTTCGCCACAGCCTGAGATGTTCCCAACACCTCTTGAACAATAGGTGATGAACTCTTCATCACAAAACCAACTTCTTCCTCCTGCCTCACTACCTCGACTCCAGGCACAGAAGACTGAGACGAAACACCTCCACTAAAAGGTGAATTCCACGCCTTAACAACCTGCTCTAAAGCAGCAACCATCTCACCCAACTGCCATTCTCTCATCGATTTCACCATGCTACTAACAACAAGCTATCATAACAAAACAAACAAAATGATCAGGCCAGCTTCAAGCAAGGATTCAAGACTCCAATTCCAGCATAACACAATAGCTATAATAATAAGGCAATGGGTATCCCGATTTCTCCCCTTTTACATGACATAACAGTCAATAAAAACATGGATATCACAACATCAAGCATATCAATCAACATACTTCGATCATGCTCTCATCAAACAACATTCACTCGCAATAGCATAATATCAACATATCATACCCATTACACTTTCATCATTCATAAAATCAGCTTACATCACAAGCATCTCATCAGCACAAAATCACATCAGCTCAATGAAGATTCACAATCAAAAAGCATGCTAAAAACATCAACAATTCGCTCAAAAACACGCATTTCAACCGACTTTCAACCACACATCAGAATAAACATCAAACACATATTACAACAATTTACTATTCCCCAAGCATTCGCAACTCAGCTCTGATACCACCAAATCTAACCCCCTTAGCCCGGCCTAGACGGTTGACCCGAACTACGAAGATTACACAGGGAAAACCAAAGTCAACCTGGAAGTCAACCTTGATTAACGACCCTTTTTTTTCTTTTAAACTTGTCTAGATGCACATTAAACCTAGGCATACTCTTGAGATAAGCATACTCAAAAATTGCAGCAATCGGAAAACAATAAGGGACCCAATTGCACAAAATACGAATTTAGGGACCAATTAGTAAATTCTGAAATTAAGAGGAATTTACTAATTTTTAAGTTACCATTATGAAATTAGTCATGTTTCATGCCTCTATGCCAAATTTCACCTTAAACGGACATCTCGAGCTCAAGCAATTGCACATACAAAAAGCAGGACTAAAACGTAAGTTCGCAAACCTCAAAACATTTCAAAAAAAAAATGCCCAACGGTCAAGTGTTCCGAAACGGGTCTAGGCCGTTCAGGAACACCCCTTGGCAGTAGCCAAAGTGTTTCGAAACGCCTCTACCCATTTCGAAACACCCAGGCCAAATCAAGGGCTTGTTTCGAAACAGGCAAGGGTGTTTCGAAACACCCTGCCCAGAAACAGCAGATAGGCCTGTTTAAACACATTTAAACCCCATCAAACATGATCCAAACCATTCCACAATAAATCAACAACATGCCAAACATCATACCTACCAAAATGCATCACAATCTATATACAAAACCACCCCTAGGTGCACCAACTCATTCAACACATCCAACACTTAATCATGCTTTTAAAACAAGAAGCATAGCATAACGACTTATGAATAAGAACATTCAAACGTTGCAAGCGTTAAACCACATAGTTCAAAACCATAAACCAAACTTGTCCAACATACACAATCTCATTAAACATCAACTTAAAAGACTCTCCCCCCATTGCCTTTATTATCTATAGCTATTAACCGAGACATACATCTCAAGTGGAGCTCTCCTTGAATCCCTTGCTTCTTGCTGTCCCAACTTCAAATATCTGCATTGATGGACAAAAAGGAGCGTAAGCACATAATGCTTAGTGAGGAATGCTCAAACCAAAACACCATCAATGCAGCGAGTCATAAAACCTCTTTAAAAAGGAAACACATTTCGATAAACCAAAGCAATGTTTGGAAACCCCTTTTTAAACAACATGCTTTAAATCATGCATTGCTCAAACATGAAAACCAACCCTTAGCTTAGAAAAGCTAAGTAACTCACTTCAAAGCACAACCTTGCAAAACCAACGATTTAACCTTTCCATGCATGAACATCATATACAAAGTTAAATACAAAACCCTTGGAAAACACTTCTACTTCACATTGTACTTTTCTCATTCTTGAAAATCATCTCAAGTAAGAAACCTTTAAAAACCACTTACTCCTTCAATCTAACTCATGCATAAAACAAATGCAACATATGAACCACAAAATCAACATTTGCATTTCATGCCTTTTAAAACAAGCCTTCACAAGACTTCAATGCACTAAGGAGATTTCATGCACACATGTACCATTCTCAATAGAAAATAAACACTTGTTCAAGCTAACAAGTAATACATGCATTCTTGGTACATTACACACTTTCCATGCAACCTTGCATCATTTCAAGCATCTCATGCTTCATTACATTCAAGAACATTATATTGGCTTCCAAGTGATAATTCACAAACCCTCAAAACACAAGACACAATCGGATACGCGGATTACAAGCGTTGTCCCACACGCTCCATACACACTTCCGAACAACACAAGGTGGAGTTTACCGGTACAATCACAACCCCTCAACACCCGTGATAGAGTTTAACGGTACAATCACAACCCCTCAACATCACTCATCGGAAGTTGTATAATACACTAGCGAGAGCCGGGACACATCACAAGGCTTACACATGGAAGCTACCACAACCATTGTAATCACCTTAACCAAGCTCACACACGGGAGCAACCCTCCACCGTTGTGACGCTTAACAAAGTCCACCCATGAGAGCCATCCTCCATCATGGTGACTTTAACAAGGTTCACCCACGAGAGCCATCCTCCATCGTGGTGGCACTAAACCAAGCCCACCCACGAGAGCCAACCTCCATCGTAGTGGCACTAAACCAAGCCCACTCACGAGAGCCAACCTCCATCGTGGTGACACCAATTTCCTCAATCACTAGGATTCTTGGATGGAGTTTACGGTACAATTACAACCCCCTCGACATCCAAGGCGACTCAATTCACGGTGCACCCAATCCTATAGCCGGCTAACTATAT
This sequence comes from Hibiscus tridactylites, assembly GCA_958450335.1. Classification (NCBI taxonomy): domain Eukaryota; kingdom Viridiplantae; phylum Streptophyta; class Magnoliopsida; order Malvales; family Malvaceae; genus Hibiscus; species Hibiscus tridactylites. Next base: position 26,302,558 of record OY288287.1, read on the forward strand.
CCGATTAAAGTAACCAAGAACCACTTACATCACTTGCCAATATAACCCTTTTACCTCATTAGTCCATTGTTTTTATAAGCATAACCAAAAGGCCAAAACCACCAATTACCATCATCATTTCACTGTTTTGAAGCATTAAACAAAGCCATTAAACAACATGCAACACTATGCATCAATTCCACAATTCCAATGTACAAAACCAAGGATCTCTTACCTTGAGCATCCTTCACACATGACTTTCAAAACCAGCATTAATCCATACTAAAATATGCTTTCAAAAATGAATTTAAACATGCAAAACACATGCATTACATCCAACAATCACAAGTGCTTTAAAAACCAATTCATAACACAAACCAAGAGAGAAATTCCATTTACTTACTCTTGAGCTTAGCTAAGTAGTTTAGACTTAAACTAAGCTCCCAAAACCTTCAAACAATGGTTTTAAAGCTGGAAACCCAACTTCACTCACCGATACACAAAACTAGGCTAGCCAACAAGCCTTCCAAGCATCCGAAACCTTCAACGCCACCTCTATTGCTCACGGATCATTCTCCCCTGTTTCAAGCACATAACAACAGAGGATTAAAGCATCATTATGCATTAAAAACACCAGCCACACAACTCAACTCACTGCTCTACACAAATCCAACATTTCGGCTACCAAACACAACCGAAATTACCTCCAAACTCTTCCAAAACTTAACCCAGCCAAGATCCATCACTTCTAATCATTTTTAAACATCAATTAACATCCAAAATGATCCCAAACACGTCCTCATACCTCCAGAATTAACAAAACACCAAGATCACCCCAAAAACCACCATTTTCACAAATAAAAACTTAGGAAAATCAACCTATTCGGGATTGCATTGATTAAAACTCAATTAAAAATCATTTATACATCCAATATACATCAAAAAGACATCTCAAAGAAGATCCCAACCATTTATTACGAATTTCTTCAAAATTAAATCCAAATCTTGCATTTTAAGCCAAGATCAAGAACACAACATCAAAACCTTTAATAAAACTCAAATCAAGGATTGAGAACTTGGGAATTTCAGTAAAGAACTGAGTATTTAGAGGAGAAGGACGTTCATACCTCTAAATGTGAGTTTCTCCTTGTTTAAAGCCAAGATTCTTGAAAATTCAATAAGCAAATGATAAGGATTTGATGTAGGAATGATTAGAAATCAATTAGAGATTGAAATATCATCTTTAGATGTTAAAATCAGAGGAAAAGTGGCTGGGGAAATGTGTTTGGCTGAGAGAAAATTGAGAGAAGAAGAAATGGGAAAATTTTGAGAAAAGTTAGTTATGAAATCAAAAATATCTATTTCCCTCTTTTTCCTTTTATTAAATATCATTTAATAAATCTTTAATATTAAGAAAAATCTGGAGAAACCTCTTCTTGGGTAAATTAGCTCCTTAAAGATTCAAAGTTTCAATCCTTTTAAAACAGTCACCAACTTTTCAAAAATTACATTTTAGTCACTAACTTGAAATGTCATGTTTCCAAACCCCATTTTGTAAAATTGATTTCACCACTCTCTTATATATATTAAAAGATGATTTTTGGATATTTTTCCATATTTTTAATGCATCCCGAACTAGGCTTTCCTTAAAACCACCTTTTAAATTCAAACCGAAAATCCGACCAGTCCGGTTCACACCCAAAACTTCTAAGCCCAAAATTGGGGTGTTACAATCATCGTCAAAATCAGGATTTTATGCTCTATAGATCGCACTGCAGTTCTCCAATTCCTCATTTTGCTGTCTTGGGCGGCAGGTAGGGCAGCGACAACTACTCGACATCTGCTGTCTCTGTCTGGAACTACATCAGTACATCTCCTTGGTCTGCTACGCCAGCATCATGTCCTCAGCTCCTCTCTCCTTCTATCAGCCTCTAGTACCTAAAACTAAAACTAAACTAAAACAATACCTTTTTCTTACTAAATTACAGATAATCTATAAAAAGCATGGCAAAGTAAAGAATACTGTAAAATGCAATGCATGATCCTAATTATGCCTAAAATGTACTTAAAAACAACAATAATATGAGATGGAATGTACATGAAATGTAGAACTTATGGACACTTTACACACCCCCAAACTCGAACTATTGCTTGTCCTCAAGCAATGCAACCTAAATATACTTGCCCTTTTAAACTAATCTGAAAGAAAAATTCTATTTTAAACTTGATTTAACACCTCAAGGCCGTGACACCTGTCATTAGATTATTGAGAGGGGAAAACATGAATTAGCTCAGAATTAACTATAATATGCCAGTGAAGAGTGTGCAGTGTACAAGCTGAATCTGATGAATATTCTAAGTAAACAAAGATGCTGTCATGATATATAAGGTTGCTGTCGAGGCAACATAATTAAGAACAATTAATAATCATGGCAATAAGGGCATCATCTTATCACAACTACTCTTCTAGGTCTGAAATTAAGATAGAAGCAAACTACAAAACCCATAACCCTTGGAGTAGAGTCATACCATGAAGACTTACATTCACTCATGCTAATGGTTGGGTCTTTGCTGCTGAGGAGAAGGATGAGGATTGGATGATTAGGCGGTGGCTGGTAGATGTATGGGAAAAAGACATAGCAGGTGAGACCTTTGCTGTTCACGGCGGCTGGACTCTCTTAGGAGTGGGACAAGGTTCTTCACGGGGCTCTTCTAGAGGGGCTTCGCTCTCCCTAGATTCCGTCTCCTCGTCCACTGGATCAACGACTATGATGTGCCACTTCATCTTCCTTGTTCCTTCCGTTGGTGCTGCCGGAGGGTCCATCGCCATTGGGGTTGCTGCTTCTACTGCTACTGCTGCTGTTGTTGGCGGCTGCTCTACCTCATCGGAGGAGGAGATTTTAGCCACCATTACCGCTGTGTAGACGAGGGAATGATGTTGCTGATTCCGCTCAAGGGAGTTCGCCACCGTGTTGGAAGCAAAGGTGATGGGTAGTGCATCGGAGACGACATCTGGCGGCAGAAGTCGGCGTGGCGGACATCTCCTTCTAATGGCGTGCCTTCTCTGGGTGCAGCTGCGGCGGCAAGGTCGGAAAAGTGGGGTCGTCGTCTGGAAATTTCTGAACGAGATATTCCACAAAGGCATCTTGTACCTCCCCCACGTACTTCATGAAGGTCAACAACTGCTGCTCGATCCGTTTGTTGCTGTCAATGAGGGTGCACAGCAGAGTGAGGAATTCGTTGTTCGGGGCAGCTTCAATACTACCGGGGGCGGCTGGAGTGGCTGGCTGGGCGGCAGAGGGCTGGCTGGGTGTAACCCCCTTAGCCCGGCCTAGACGGTTGATCCGAACTACGAAGATTACATGGGGAAAACCAAAGTTAACCCGAAAGTCAACCTTGATTAACGACCTTTTTTTTCTTTTTAACTTGTCTAGATGCATATTAACCCTAAGCGTACCCTTGAGATAAGCATACTCAAAAATCACAGCAATCGCAAAACAATAAGGGACTCAATTGCACAACATACGAATTTAGGGACTAAATTGTAAATTCTGGAAATTAAGAGGACTTTGCTAATTTTTAAGTTACCATTATTAAATTAGTCATGTTTCATGCTTCGCTGCCAAATTTCATCTCAAACGAACATCCCAAACTCAAACAATTGCATAAACAAAGTTCAGGACCAAAACGTGAAGATTTCAAAACATATAACCATCAAATTCAGTGCCCAACGGTCAAGTGTTCCGAAACGGGGAATGTCCATTCCGAAACTCGGGACCGTTTCAAAATTTGTTCCGAAACAGGGCTTGGCAGTAGCAAAAATGTTTCGAAACGGCTCTACCCGTTTCGAAACGCCAAGGCCATTTCAGGCCCCATGTTCCGAAACAGTAGTACCCGTTCCGATACGGGCTGCCCAGAAATGCAGAATTTTTCTGGTTTAACATACTTTTGACCCATCAAACACACTCATATGACCTCCTAATCATGCCAACAAGTCATCATACATTAAAGGCACATATTTGCATCATCAAAACTCAATCATGGCATCAATTAGAAAAAACTACAAGTCTATAGGCATGCATTCTATAAATGGAAATCAAGCTATCATCAAATCTTCAAAACAAATACCAAATGGCCATTTACATGTTCCAAACATCATAGGCATCAAACCAAGCTTAGGGAGTCCAAAACATCTCCCAAAAACACAATCTAGGTTCCCATTGCCAAATACCAAAAGCTAATAGTGTTGTAAAAATAGTCACCATACATGAGCTTAGACTTTCACTTGGATTCTTGACCTCCTTGCTGCCCTTTAGGCACTTCAATTCTCTGCATTATTGGTTCAAGAAAGAGAGCGTAAGCACATATGCTTAGTGAGAAATGCTATAATGAAACAACACAATAATGCACTTTGTACAACACCTTTCAAAGGCCTTTAAATTCATAAACCTCATTTCTCATGCAACAATGCATACAAAACAAGCATCTCATGCTTCATTACATCAACATGTCATATTGGCTTTCAAGTGATAATCCATAACCATTTTTCATCACAAAACACAATCGGATACGCGGATTACAAGCGTTGTCCCATACGCTTCATACACACTACCAAACACTCAAGGTGGAGTTTACCGGTACAATCACAACCCCTCAACACCCGTGATGGAGTCTACGGTACAATTACAACCCCTCCATATCACTCATAGGTAGTTGTATAACATCACTAACGAGAACACGGGACACACAACACAAGATCCTCTCATGGCATTTTAACCACCATTATGATCTTAGACATCTCGTTAGTGTACTTGGATGGAGTTTACGGTACCATTACAACCCCTCAACGTCCAAGGCGACTTTATTCACGGTGCACCCAATCCTATAGCCGGCTAACTATATCCGATTCAAGTACTTTTAAACCAACACATCACTTGCCAATATACATCTTTACCATCATCAATCCACTATTTTAAAGCATTAAACAAAGCCATTAAATAATCATGCATCACTATGCATCAAACCACATTTACCAATGTCAAATCAAGGATCTCTTACCTTGAGCATCCTTCAACACATGGCTTTCAAAACCAGCATTAAACATGCTTAAATATGCTTTCAAAACAGAATTTAAACATGCAAATTAAACACATTGCATTCAACCATCTCATGGTTCAACAAAGAGAGAGTTTCTCCGAAAACTTACTCTTGAGCTTAGCTAAGTTGTTTAGACTTAAACTAAGCTCCCATAACCTTCAAACATTGGTTTCAAAGCTGAAAACCAAACTTCACTCACCAATACCGTTTCGCAAGCTTGCCGAAATGCCGACCAAGCCTCCGGATCAACACCACAAGGATCCGAAGATGTCTCCCCTATTTTAAACACATCAAAGCAGAGGATTAATGCATCATCATGCATTAAAATCTTCAGCCATTACACCTAAACTCGCTGCTCTCATCAAAACTCACATTTCGGCTACCAAACACAACCGGAAACACATCCAAACACTTCCACAACATTACCCAGCCAAGATCCATCACTTCTAAACATTCTTAGACATCAATTAACATCCAAAAAGGACCTAATCACGTCCTTATACCTCCAGCTATAGCAGAACATCAAAATCACCCCAAAAACCACCATTTTCACAAGTAAAAACTTAGGAAAATCAACCTATTCGGGATTGCATTGATTAAACCTCCATTTCACATCATTTAAACATCCAAAATACATCAAAAAGACATCTCAAAACAGAGCTCAATCATCTATTACAAATTTCTTCAAAATTAAATCCAAATCTTGCATTTTAAGCAAAAATCAAGATCACAACATTAAAACCTTTAAAAAAATCAATTTAAGGATTGAGAACTTGGGAATTTCAGTAAAGAACTGAGTATTTAGAGAAGAATGACGTTCATACCTCTAAATGTGGATTTCTCCTTGTTTAGAGCCAAAATCCTTGAAAATTCATTAAGCAAATGGTGAGGATTTGATGTAGAAATGATTAGGAATCATTTGGGGATTAAAAACTCATCATTAGGTGTGGAAATCAAAAGGAAAGTTGCTGTGGAAATGTGTTTGGCTGAGGGAATTTTGAGAGAAAATGAAATGGGAAAATTTTAGCAAAAGTTAGTTATGAAACTAAAATATCATTTTCCCTCTTTTCTTTTTATTAATTAAACATTAAATGAGTCTTAAAAATCAAGAAAAATCTGGAGAAATCCTCCCTTGGGTAAATTATCTCCTTAAAGATTCAAAGTTTCAATCCTTCTAAAACAATCACGAACTTTTCAAAAATTACATTTTAGTCACTAACTCGAAATGTCATATTTCCAAACCTCATTTTGTAAAATTGATTTCACCACTCTCTTATAAGTATTAAAAGAGGATTTTTAGATATTTTTCCATATTTTTAATGCATCCCGAACTAGGCTTTCCCTAAAACCACCTTTTATATTCGAACCGAAAATTAGACCGGTCCGGTTCAGACCCTAAACTTCCAAGCCCAAAATTAGGGTGTTACAACTCTCCCCCCCTTAAGAAATTTCGTCCCCGAAATTTACCTAGAGGAAAAAGGTATGGAAACTGCTTCAACATGTCATCCTTCTGTTCCCACGTGACTTCCTTAGCACCAGGATGCTTCCACAACACCTTTACCAACTCAATGGTCTTGCCTCGAAGAACTTTACTGTCCGAATCCAGAATCTCCACCGGTTCCTCATCATAAGTCAAATCCGGATTCAATTCCACTTCCTCCACATGCATAATATGCGAAGGATCCGATCTATACCTCCGAAGCATAGAGACATGAAACACATCATGAATCTTTTCCAACTCCTGCGGTAACCTCAACGTGTACACAACATGACCCACACACTCAATCACCTCGTATGGTCCAATGTACCTAGGGCTCAACTTCCCCTTTCGGCCAAACCTCATCACCTTTTTCCAAGGCAAAACTTTCAAAAACACACGATTACCCACCGCATACTCAATCTCCTAACGCTTCAAATCCGCGTAAGACTTCTATCGATCAGAAGCTGCCTTCAATCGCTCACAAATGAGCTTCACCTTCTCGGTGGTTCCTTTCAACAAAGCTGGCATCGAAACCAACTTCTGACCTGTTTCAGCCCAACATAGAGGAGTCCTACACTTCCTCCCGTACAAAGCTTCATAAGGTGCCATTTGAATACTTGCCTGATAACTATTATTATAAGCAAACTCCACCAAAGGCAAATGTTTCTCCCAAGAGCCCTGAAACTCAATCACACAGCACCTCAACATATCCTTCATCACTTGGATAACGCGCTCAAACTGTCCATTCGACTGTGGATGATAAGAAGTACTGAAATTCAGCCGTGTACCCAAAGCATGATGCAAACACTTCCAGAAACGCGATGTAAACCTCGGATCTCTATCCGACACAATCGACTTTGGCACACCATGCAGCTGCACAATCTCAGCAATGTATAGCTCCGCAAGCTTATCCAAAGTGTACGTAGTATGCACGGGTATGAAATGCGCACACTTAGTCAGGCGATCCACAATCACCCACACCGAATTCTTCTTCGATGGCTACAAAGGCAAACCAGACACAAAGTCCATAGTAATCCTTTCCCACTTCCATTCAGGAATCCTCAACGGTTGCAACAACCCAGAAGGAAACTGATGCTCAGCCTTAACTCGCTGACAAACCATGCACTTGCTCACATACTCAGCAACATCCTTCTTTAAACCAACCCAATAGTACTCATCACGAAGATCACGGTACATTTTAGTACTACCAGGATGCATAGCAAAAGGACTACTATGAGCTTTAGTCAGAATAGCACGCCTCAACTCAGCATCATTGGGCACTACTATTCGACTTCCAAAACATAAGACTCCATCATCATTAAAACAGAAATCCGATGGCCTATCCTCAACAATATCTTGAACATGTGGCACCAAGGAATCATCCAACAACTGCTTATCCTTTATCAACTGAACCAAGGATGATTTCACTTGCAACTCAGCCACAAGACCACCATCACGCGAAATGCTCAAACTGGAAAACATAGCCCTCAACTCCACCGCCACCTTCCTACTCAAGGCATCCGCTACAACATTAGCTTTACCCGGATGGTACTCAATCGTCAAATAGTAATCCTTAAGAAACTCCACCCAACATCGTTGTCTAAGATTTAACTCTTTCTGAGACATCAGATACTTCAAACTCTTGTGGTCCGTGTACACAGTACACTTCTCACCATACAGGTAACATCTCCAAATTTTCAAAGCAAAAACCACCGCAGCTAACTCAATGTCATGCATAGGATAATTGCGCTCATGCACCTTCAACTGGTGCGATGCATAAGCCACCACCTTACCCTCTTGCATCAACACACACCCCAAACCAACGTAGGACGCGTCACTATACACCACAAACTCTTTCCCTGATTCAGGTTGAACCAAGATAGGAGCTTGCGTCAAAGCTGCCTTAAGCTTCTCAAAAGCCTGCTGTCTCGCTTCCGTCCACTCATACTTAACATCCTTCTGCAATAGCTTCGTCAAAGGTGCAACAATCTTTGAAAACCTATCCACGAACCTCCGATAGTATCTCGCCAAACCAAGGAAACTACGGACTTCATGAACAGACTTAGGAGGCTTCCAATTCATCACTGCTTCAATCTTCTGAGGATCAACATGAATCCCCTCAGCAGAAACCACATGACCAAGAAACACAACTTCTCTGAGCCAAAACTCACACTTGCTCAGCTTGGCATAAAGCTGATTCTCCAACAAAGCCTGCAACACAATCCTCAAATGCCCCTCATGCTCCCCCTCAGTACGAGAGTACACGAGAATATCATCAATGAACACCACAACAAATTTATCCAAGTATTCATGGAACACCCTATTCATCATGTCCATGAAAGCTGCAGGAGCATTCGTCAAACCGAACGACATCACAAGAAACTCATAATGCCCATACCTCGTTCTGAATGCTGTCTTTGGCACATCCACATCCTTCACCTTCAACTGGTAATACCCTGACCTTAAGTCAATTTTAGAGAACACAGCCGCTCCCCGAAATTGATCAAAAAGATCATCAATTCTCGGCAATGGATACCGATTCTTGATAGTCAACTTTTTAAGCTGACGGTAATCAATGCACATTCTCATAGTGCCATCCTTTTTCTTCACAAACAAGACCGGTGCACCCCAAGGTGACACACTCGGCCGAATGAAACCGCGATCAAGCAACTCTTGAAGTTGCATCTTCAGCTCTTTCAACTCTTTGGGTGCCATTCGATAAGGAGTAATGGACACTAGAGTCGTGTTTTCATACAACTTAATTCCAAACTCCACTTCGCGATTAGGAGGCAATCCAGGCAACTCCTCCGAAAACACACCAGGAAACTCTCGCACAATCCTGATATCTTGGACTCGCAACTCCTTAGAGCTAGGATTCATCACAAAGGCTAGGTAGGCTTCATAACCTTGCGTCAGCATCCGGCTCGCTTCCAATGTAGACACCACATTGGCAAGAAACTTCACATTCTCACCAATCACCACTACCTCATAATCATCCGCAAGCTTCAACGAAACTCGCTTATTCTCAAAATCCACTACAGCTCGATGCTCAACAAGCCAATCCATACCAAGGATTACATCAAAACCATAGAAAGGCAATTCCATAAGATCAACATGAAAAACATGATCTTGCACAACCAAGGGACATCTTCTATAAATCAAGAAAAATCTGGAGAAATCCTCCCTTGGGTAAATTAGCTCCTTAAAGATTCAAAGTTTCAATCCTTCTAAAACAGTCATGAACTTTTCAAAAATTACATTTTAGTCACTAACTCGAAATGTCATATTTCCAAACCTCATTTTGTAAAATTGATTTCACCACTCTCTTATATGTATTAAAAGAGGATTTTTAGATATTTTTTTCCATATTTTTAATGCATCCCGAACTAGGATTTCCCTAAAACCACCTTTTATATTCGAACCGAAAATTAGACCGGTCCGGTTCAGACTCTAAACTTCCATGCCCAAAATTGGGGTGTTACACGGGGGTTGATGGGCTCTGTCTCTAGGGCCTGCATCTTTGCAGGTGGACTTTCCTAGTCCACCCTTTCTTGGCAGTTGTCCTCTCATCTTCTGGGTCGGTTGGTACGTTGAAGTTGGCACAAAGGCATGTGATGAGAGACCGGAAGTACAACCTGCCCTTTGTCGTGCGGAAGCAGTTGTAGATCTCCTTGCATATGATCTCTCCAACGTTGATAGGCCAGTTCACCATGATGCTGTGGATGAGTTCAAGGCGCGACCGATTGACAGTGGAGTTGGGGGATGTGGGTAGCAGACGACGTTTGATAAAGGTAATCCATAGCATAGGCTCAAGCAGCAGGTGGCGGCGTTGGACAGAGCCACCATGCTTTCCTACCAACCACGACGTGTTTGGCTTGCACAACTTGTCCTTGAGTCTATCATAGTTGGCAGCCGTCAGTGACTACCTCCATTCCTCGTAAGGGTTGTCGTCCATCTCTAGGCCGTAGAAGCTGTTGATCATGACGACATTCAACTTGACATGCTCCCCTCCGACATAGACGAACGAAAGCTCTGGGCGGGGGTGATAGGCATAAAACTATCTGATCATGGTGATGTTAGCCATCTCCGGTTGCCGTGCGATTATTTCCCATCCCTTGCTGTGGATGGCCTCGAACAAGGCGGGCTCTAAGCCAAGGTCCCCCGTTTGCTTCGTGTAGTGGAAACCTTGGTCCTCCCAAATTTCTTGCTTGGCAAACTAATTTTATTATCTCTTCTCATCTGCCTTGGACCAGAAGCATTGGAAGGTGGGTTTGGGTGATGATGTTGATGCCATGTGTGAAACAGTTTAGATATAACTGAAACTTAAAAAGAATGTTGTGAGAAAAGAGAGCTATGGATTCAAGAAGAGTATAGCAAGGAGGTGAAAGTAAAATGAATGAATGAGATGAGTGAGGTTTAAATAGAGGTTGCCGAGAGATGTCGGACCGACATTAAATGTCCAACGAGAAAGTTGTCTCGCCCACATTACACCATTTTGCCCTTATTTTTGTAGTTGTTGGCAACTAGCCGTTAGTGGGCAACTAGCTGTTACAAGCTGTGTACGCTGGGCCGCCCTTGGCTGTCTTGGCGGGATGGTGGGCGGGCTCCTTATTGAGCCTTCTTCTTGATCCAGCTCTTTTATTCCTAAAGCCTTAAATAAAAATAAAGGTTATTAAATAATAACTTCTGAAAAATTGAAAATGTGGAAAATAAATTCGACTAATATAAAATCTAAAAAGAATAAATCGCAGAAAATTAAATTCTATTCCTAAAGCATAAAAAAAAAATAAATAAAATAAAGATAAAAATAATTAAGTTATGTTGGGAGTGCATTTGTGTGCATCTCCCAGACATAACCACCCGAGGTGGTGTTTCTTGTCTTTCCCTCCTGGGGGTCCTCCTGTTCTTTAAGGTGGTGTGCTGCTGGGTCCTTCAACCTTCCCTTGGGTCTGCCGCGACAACTGCTGTCTTGGCTTGTCTCTTTGCTGATTTTGGCGGCCTGAGCATCTGTGCATCATTCCTTTTCCTTTTCTGAGGGTTGTAACACATTTAACTTGATGCTCTGATTGTCTACCCTCATGATCAGCTTCCCATGCTCCACATCAATTAGCGTTCTGCCCGTTGCAAAGAATGGTCGCCCAAGGGTGATTGGGGCATTTTCATCGGCCTCACAGTAAAAAATGAGGAAGTATGCTGAAAAAATAAGGTTGCCAACTCATACTAGGATGTCTTCAATCTTGCCCTCCGGTTGTACAAATGAATGATCATCAAGTTTCAGCATAATGGAGGTAGGTTTGGCTCGCACAATTCCTAGTTTGTCGAAGACTGCCTTAGGCATCAAGTTTATGTTGGCTTCTAAGTCACATAGGGCTTTTGTTTCATGCTTGCTGCATATTATGCATGGTATAATAAAACTGGCCGAATATGTTTGCTTGGGCGGCAACCTTTTGTGCAGCATAGCCATGTACTCCTCTGTCACATCAACTGTTTCAAACTCCCCAATACTTTTCCCCTTAGAAACCATATCCTTTAGGTATTTTCATAGTTGGGCATGTTCTGAATGAGTTCTATGAGAGGGATATTTATGTGTACTTGTTTCAGAATATCCAAGAATTTCTTGAACCAGTGCCTTTGCTTCTATTGCTTAAGCCTCTGGGGGAAAGGTGCTAGCAGGTGGATGTCCGCTATACATTCTTTGCATGGTAACTTCATCTGTGGAGGATCATCTGCCTCAGGGCTGCTGTCAGGCTCATCTGCCGGGGCGGCTGGTGTGGATGCTGCCGCGGCAAGTAGTTCTTTATGTGCCGACTGTTTCTCTTCTGGTTTTTCCATTTTGGGCTCATTCAACTGTTTCCTACTTCTGGTTGATATGTCTTTGCACTGCTTATATGTGGGTTTAGCTGCTGCCTCTGTACTGCTAGATGCTGCACCCATTGTCCTGCTGCTGAAGATTGCAGTGAAATGCCCAAACTGGGTCTCCAAGTTCTTTATCGCAGCCTCCTGGTTGTTCATCCTCATCTCTGTCCTGTCCATGAATGACTCCATTTTATGAATAAACTTATTTGTACAAACAATAAACTCACTAGTATTAGACATAAAAGTTTGAAGAGTTGCTTCTAGTGAATTATTGTTTTGTGGTTGTTGAGGTTGCTGTCTGGACTGGTTTTGCTAGTAGCCTCCATGTTGATGTTGTGGATTGGCAGCAGTTTTAGGATTGCTCCAGAAGAAGTTTGGATGATTATACCAACAATGGTTATATGTATTCGTGTTGGGCTTGCTGTTCCTCTCGTACCCTCCCATGAAATTAGCAGATGTGGTACATTCAGAGGAGTCATGGTTGCCCCCACACTCATCGCAGAATGGCTCTACAGCCTTGGCCTCATAGACTTTCCCAGTGGGCTTTACCATGTTCATAACCAGCTCTGTCAGCTTGTCGAGGTGGGCATTGACAGATTCTGAGGCTTCCACTTCGTTCACAACTGCTGGTTACCTAATGCCGCCTCGGCGGGCTGTTGGGTACTTAGAGTCATTTTTTGCGGCTTGGTTCAGGATCCACAGTGCCTCCTCTAGTTGTTTGTCGAGGATGATTTCGTTGGCCGAGGCATCAATCATCATTCAAGTTGGGTAGTTTACCCTGTTGTAAAACATTGACACCTGTGTCCAAGCCGGAAAACCAAGAAGCGGACAATTATTGAGAATCTGTTGATACCACTCCCATGCTTCATACATTGGCTCATCATCCTCTTGTCGGAAAGCTGTGATCTTGTTTCTTAATTTGTCTGTGACATTAAATGGGCTGAAACAATCTAAAAAAATCCATGCACAGCTATGTCCATGTGTTGAACGATCATGCTGGCTGGTTATTCAACCACTATTTTGCCCTATCCCCCAGTGAATAGGGGAATAACCTCAGCCTTAGCACATATTGACGGACTCCGTGTATTTTTAAGGCTCTGCATATGTCTAGGAACCCTCTTAAGTGCTGCCGAGCATCTTCTGTGGCAGTCCCTTCAAATTGCCCCAAAGTGTTGATCATGTTAAACATCACGAGCTTTAGCTCAAAGTGATCCACCTCAATTTCAGGTTTTGTCACTGTAGGTTCGAATCCTCTGAAGTCATGCTTCAAATAATCAAAGGTGGTTCGAACATCGTTTATTACTTCCATGATTTCCTCTGCTTTTCTCTCTTCTTTAGGTTTCCCTAGGGTTGTTCTAATATCATTTTTGAGTTCTCTTGTTCTTCCTTCGATATCGTCAATGATTTTGCCTTTTGGGTTTGCCCTGGTCATGCATTTAGCAAAGGAACTGTAAATTTTTTTCCGAATAAAAATAAAACAAAAAATTAAAAGCAAATAAATAACGGTGCATAAATTAAAAACAAATTTCGCTGTTACCAATCCACGGCAACAACGTCAAAAACTTGTAGAGCGTTTTAGTGTTCTCTAAATATGAGCGCAAGCACACACTCCTGTCAAGTAATAGTATTAAAGATATCAGATTGATGGAATGAGATTGTACAACTTGACTCGAATTGTAACTCATGCACAAGGGAAAATTAAATGCACAAATAAGTTGAATTGTTTAAGAAGAAAAGAAGATAAAACACAAGTAAATAAAAGGGAAGAGATCATATTGATGGAATGGGCCGAGTTATGTTGCTGTATAGTGTGAAACCGTGTTGAATAGGACAAGTTGCTTTGCACTGCCAGACTTCGCTGTCTCGACAGAGGATGGCAGTTAGGCTGCTGAGATGCTCTCGCTGCCTCGGCAGGGGAATGTAGTTGTGTCTCGACGGCAAACTCGCCAGAAATACAAGGCTCGGTAGAACGCTTCGAAAGTGATCCCGCTTATGTCTATGTTAGAATGCTGTTGATGCCCACTGCAGATAATACCAGTCGCGACGTGAATCGTGCAAATACAAAAATGTTTGGTTCGTTCTCTTTTAGCCACCTTAAACCATAACCTATGTCTAGGCTAGATTGATCAACACTTGATTAAGGTGAAGAAAGTACTTACTCCTTTCGTGAGTTCGACTCTCTTGATTAGTAATCAATTAATCTTTCGCCTTAATTGAAAACTATGAAGAACATGGAATAAGCAAACCTTGAAGCTTTATTTGCAAAAACAAACTTAAATTCCCAAACAACCGTTCTCACACTAATTACAACATAACCCAAATCCAAAGAGAATTTTAGAACATAATGGCAGCAAGAAAACCTAAACTATGCCTAAGGGAAAACCTAAATTGTTTTGAAGCAAAAGTACAATAGGTATATATAGGAATTAGCTAGGTCTAGTCCTTCTTGGAGTAGAAGTCTTCAAAGTAGTTTTTGCATTAAACGCAACCTTAAAATCTGACTTCTTTGAGTTGAATGTAGACTTCTTCAAGTTGCATTGCTCCGCAAGTAATCTCGAATTCCTTCTTCGGCGGCTCTGCCTACTGCTACAGTCATCGGAAAATTGAGTGGACAACATCATCAGAATCAGGATTTTCTGCTCTACAGATCGCACTCCAGTTCTCCAATTCCTCAGTTTGCTATCTTGTGCGGCAGGTAGGGCGGCGGGAGCTACTGTCTCTGTCTAGAACTGCATCAGTACAGCTCCTTGGTCTACTGCCTCAGCATCATGTCCTCAACTCCTCTCTCCTTCTATCAGCCTTTAGTACTTGAAACTAAAACTAAACTAAAACAATACCTTTTCTTTACCAAATAACAGATAATCTATAAAAAGCATGGCAAAGTAAAGAATACTGTAAAATGCAATGCATGATCCTAATTATGCCTAAAATGTACTTAAAAACAACAATAATATGAGATGGAATGTGCATGAAATATAGAACTTATGGACACTTTACAGTTGCCTAAAGGTATTTGTGATGCTATGGAAAAATTGATTCATCGCTTTGTTTAGAGATCGACCAATGGGTCATACACTCTTGCTCTTGTTCGTTGGGACTATGTTAAATTTCCAATTGAAGCTGGTGGTTATGGACTGTGTAGATTAACCTATTTTGTGTACCATTTTTACTTAACTTTTGAATGTGTTTAGGCTCATATAGTTGCATTTAAGAGTAGTTTGCACATAGATAAGAAGTTATTGTGCATGCGCTTAATTGTTTATACCTTGATGCGTTTAATGGGGAAGGTAGTGCGGGTGCTTGTGGACTAAGTTGTTGAGGCAGATGAGCGCTAGAGTGGAAGAGTGGATCCCTCTCGGGTTGAGCTGACAAAGCAATATAGTTGGAGATGATTCAGACTTTGACACACGTGGATTCTCACCTGATACGAAACACATTGAATGAACCAGGAAAGCAAGATCCTTCTTAAGAGGGTTTGTGCGCTTTAGGGTTTCTAAACCCTAGCTTTTTCGCCTATATAAAGAAGACTTGGGCCACAAACAAAGGGATCTTGATCTTAGACGACAACCCTTAGTCTCCAGCTATCAGAGAACCACCAGAGTCGAAGGTCTAGAGGAGTCTCCACACAACGAGAACCATCAAGAGAGGCTTGAGGAGCGTGGGACCTGCATCACAGTTAGAAAGCTTGGAGGAGAAGGTTGAGGACGCTTGATTCTTTCTTTTCCCTTGCTTGATAAACCGTCGTGTTTCTTAATACTTTTATTATGGATCTTTTAGGCTCAAACTTGAGCTAAATACTTTTTTGTGTTTATTGTTTTTAGGATATTATGTTTTGATTAATTGTTTAATGCTATAGTTTTCCTTTATCTATTCTGTTTATTGTTCTTCATGCATAGTTATTGCAAGATCTATCGAGAGAGGCCTTTTAACTATTGAAATGTGGATTAATATCGAGAGAGTTAGGTTATACAAACGTGAACAATGGAGCTTAAGTTGTCAATTTAGGTTCTAATTCATCTTAGACATAAGTTTAGGATTTCAATGACTAATAAGGGGAACTTGAATAGATAATAGAATTGTTAGGGTTCACGCAGACATGTATTGCCTTAGCTTCATTGTTATCAACTTCTAGGCACCAAGAGAGTCAAAAGTAAATAGAAAACCCTGTCAAGTAGGTAAAAACATAATTGGTTTACGCAAACATGTATTGCCAACCGTTATAACATTCAAATAAGTAATTAACATAATTCCTATGTAATAAACCCAACTTCCATAATCATCTAAATATCTACTACATCACATGCTTGTCTTGATCATTGTTATATTTACTTTTATTGCATTTAGTTTTGATAATCTCCATCAAATCAATACTTGCTCACCAACTCTTAAGCACGACCGCTTCGTATTTATCAATACAATCCATGTGAGTTTGACACTCTACTCTATCTCTTTATTACTTGTTTAACGAGTATACTTTTTCTAAATTGCATACCTGTTTACCAAGCATCAAGTTTTTGGTGCCGCTGCTAGGGATTGACAATTGATATTTAAGTAGTAATTGCGCTTAAGATTTTCTTTAGTTAATTTTTAATTTTTAATTTTGTATTTCTTTTTCTTTCATGTGCATTATAGTGTATGACCAGACACACAAATCGAGAGGAGCCCATTATTCCATACAATGCAGAGGTCGAAAGATAGTTGTGAACCCTACACAGAGAACACATGATAATGGCGGACCCGGTCGATAATAACGGCTTGAATGACTCATGAGTTGGCGACGATCCACCACTTGGTGGATGAGTAATTGTTGTTTATGAAAATGCTAATGGAGCACAGAAGGGGCACCTGATTGTTCCACCGCTAGCCTGACCTCGACGACCCATTCGTGACAACTTTGCACCTATCCTTATTGACCTCAATCCATCGATCGTTGTGCCAGCAATAAGGGCATCTAATTTGAGCTAAAGCCCGTTATGTTTAACATGCTCAACTCCATTGGAAAATTTAGTGGATCGGCAAGGGAGGATGCTCGAGAGCACATTCAAGCTTTTCTGGAAGTCTGTGACTATTTTAGACAATAGATGGTTCATGATGATGTGTTCAGACTTAAATTGTTCCCTTATTCCTTGTGTGATTGAGCCTGAGCATAGTTGAAAACCATATCGCAGGATCTATTACATCACAGGATGACTTGCGTAGAAGCTTTCTGCATCGATACGACCCACCAAACATGCACAACCAGAAGCATATCGAGATTATAGCATTCAAGTAACGAGATGATGAATACATGTATGAATGCTGGGATAGATATAAAGACATGTTGTGCAAATGCTCAATTCGTGGATTCCATGATTAGATACAAGTGGCAACGTTCTATAATGGCGTTAAAACTCCCACAAGAATGATTATTGACGCTTCAACCAATGATGTTTTGCTCGATAAAGGTCATGAAGAGGCTTTTGAAATTCTTAATCAAATATCCAATAATGACTACCAGTTTCCTACGGGAAGATTGAGTCCCGACCCTAAATCTTCTAGAACAATCCAATTGGATGATTCCCAAAGTGTGACAGCTCAACTCTCCACCATCACAAATATGCTCAAGAACACACAACTACTATCCAATACACAAAAGGCTAAGGTAATTCAATATACATGCGAGCACTGTGATGGGGAACACCAGTTGGATGAATGCCCCCAACAACAAGAATCTAGATGCTATGTAGGGAATGCCAACATCAACAAAAATCCTTACTCGAACATATACAACCCAGAGTGGCGACAACATCCAAATTGTGGTTGGAGAGGTAACACAAGAAATTCAAGATCCTGACAGAATGCTACAACAAAGCCTCATGGATTCCAACCGAAAAATCAAAGATAGAACCTACGAGTTTCTAACTCCAATTATTTTGATTCTTCCCATCAAAGTTTTATGGACACTGATGAGTTATCATGCAGGAGCAATTCGCGCATCTCAAGAACCATAATGACATGCTCACAACACAAGTCGGTGTGTTGCAAAACCAACAATCCATCATGCAGAATCCCATCGCTTCCTTACGGTCCTTGGAAAGCAAGTTAGGAAGATTGCCCAAGTCTTGAAGATGAAACCTCAAGGCGGTTTACCTAGTGATACTAAAATCACTAAGACCTTTAGTGCGGAGCAATGCAATGCTATCACATTGTATAGTGGCTCACGATTGACCAAAGATGACACGTTTGATGGAGGATCCCTTATGGATTCCACTTCGAGCAAGACATCAACTGATGCTCTGGCACCTATGGATACAACTCCCGTGTCTAATACAAGGAAGGACCTTGCTACTGATGGCAAGGAAAACAAAGATAATGACGCTACAACATCCAATGGACCACACGATGAGCCCAGACCACCACCTCCGTTTCCACAACGATTGAAAGCTAAAAACCAAGATGCTCAATTCTAGAAGTTTCTGGAGATGCTTAAACAACTGAACATTGATGTCCCATTCTTTGACGCCATCGATCAAATGCCGATCTATGTGAAGTTTTCGAAGGAGATCGCGACCAAGAAAAGGATGGTATGTGTAGAGCATTTTGGTGTTCTCTAAATGTGAGCGCAAGTGCACACTCTTGTCAAGTAATAGTATAAAAGATATCGTCTCCCACAAGGATTGGACAAATTGACTCGAATCGTAACTCCTACACAAAGGAAAATTAAATGTACAAATAAGTTAAATTGTTTGAGATGAAAATAAAATAAAACACAAGTATATAAAAGGGAAGAGATCAGATTGATGGAATGAGTCGGGTTATGTTGTTGTTTAGTGTGAAATTGCGTTGAATAGGACAAGTTACTTTGCGCTACCAGACTTCGCCACCTCGACTGGGGATGGCAGTTAGGCTGCTGAGATGCTCTCGCTGCCTCGGTAGGGGAATGGACTTGTGTCTCGGCGGCAAACTCGGCAGAACTACAAGGCTCGGCAGAACGCTTCAAAAGTGATCTCGCTTATGTCTAAGTCAGAACGCTATTGATGCCCACTGCAGATAATACCACTTGCGGCGTGAATCGTGAAAAGACAACAATGTTTGGTTTGTTCTCTTTTAGCTGCCTTAAACCCTAACCTATGTTTATGCTGGATTGATCAACACTTGATTAAGGTGAGGACCGTACTTACTCCTTTCGTGAGTTTAACTCTCTCGATACCGAATAAATGGATAGTAATCAACTAATCTTTCCCCTTAATTGAAAACTACGAAGAAAATGGAATAAGCAAAGAGAATTTAGAACATAATGGCGGCAATAAAACCTAAACTATGCCTAAAGGAAAACCTAAGTTGTTTTGAAGTGAAAGTACAATGGGTATATATATGCATTGGCTAGGTCTAGTCCTTCTTGGAGTAGAAGTCTTCAAAGTAGTTTTTGTATTAAATGCAACCTTAAATTCTGACTTCTTTGAGTTGAATATGAACTTCTTCATGTTGCCTTGCTCTGCAAGTAATCTCACATTTCTCTTTCGGAAAATTGAGTGAACATCATTGTTAAGATCAAGATTTTCTGCTCTATATATCGCACTCCAGTTCTCCAATTCCCCAGCTTACTGTCTGGTGCGACAGGTAGGGTGGCAGTAGCTACTCGGCAACATCTGTCTCTGTCTGGAACTGCATCAGTATAACTCTTTGGTCTGCTGCCTCAACATCATGTCCCCAGCTCCTCTCTTCTTCTACCAGCTTCTAGTACCTGAAACTAAAACCAAACTAAAACAATACATCTTCCTTACAAAATAACATATAATCTATAAAAAACATGGTAAAGTAAAGAATACTGTAAAATGCAATGCATGATCCTAATTATGCCTAAAAGGTACTCAAAAAGAACAATAATATGAGATGGAATGTGCATGAAATATAGAACTTATGGAGACTTTACACACCCCCAAACTCGAACTATTGCTTGTCCTCAAGCATTGCAACCTAAACATACTTGCCCTTTAAACTAATCAGAAAGAAAAAAAATATGTTTTAAATTTGATTTAACACCTCAAGGCCGTGGCACCTATCATTAGATTAGTGAGAGGGGAATAACATGAATTACCTCAGAATTAAACTATAATATGCAAGTGAAGTGTGTGCAGAACTGTGTACAAGCTGAATATGATGATTATTCTAAGTAAACAACGATGCTGTCATAGTATATAAGGTTCCTGCCGAGACAACATAGTTAAGCACTATTTTAATAATCATGGCAATAAGAACTTCAACTTATCACAACTACTCTTCTAGGTCTGAAATTAAGATAGAAGCAAACTACAAAACCTCGAACCCATAGAGTAGAGTCATTCTATGAAGATTTTCATTCACTCATGCTAATTTGTCCGTCACTTCAAGATTTTCAGATTCATGGAATTTGATAGCAGCGGAGTGTCCTTGCACATGATTCTTTCTAGAGCCTGTTTCGGGCACCTCTAGGGATAGACATCATAATTTTTTTCTTTTGCCTGCCTAACAGTGCTTTTGTTTTTTCCTGTATTGTTGCCTGCCGCGGCAGCTTCCTGCAACCATGTTAGAATTTTACAAATAATTCAACATGCACTGTTTATCATAAACTCAATCAAATTCAGCAAGTAACATTAGTGTTTCAATGTTTTGGCACTTATAGAAAAGTCCTAAGTTTACTTCATGCTTTTCCCCAAAATTAAGTTTATTTTAACCTAGTGCAAAAAAAAAAAATAAGATCAGCTATCTTATCATAGGCACAAGTTCTAACAAATTTTTGTTATTTTCAATTAATTTTCTAAGGCAAGTACATAATGCAACCTAAAATGCCCTAAAACATGCCAAAAAATAATGAGTGCTACCCCCCCCAAACTAGAGATGGGCATTACCCTCAATGCACAAAATAAAAACATAAAAATAAATACAATTAATATAAAAATAGAAAAATAAAATAAAGAGAAGAAGAAAAAAACTCTAGAAATTGGCTGAGGGATGAGAGGAGACTTGGGTCTTGGCGACAGAGGAGGATTAGATGACAAGGCAGCGGCTCGTAGATGCCCGTGCGACAGATTTGGATGGTGAGACCTTTGCTGTTCACGACGGCTGGACTCTCTTAGAAGTGGGGCGACTTTCTTCCTCAGGTTCTTCACGGGGTTCTTCTGGAGGGGCTTCGCTCTCCTCGGAGTCTGTCTCCTCGTCTACTGGCTCGACGGCTATGATGTGCCGCTTCCTCTTCCTTGTTGTTTTTGTTGGTGCTGTCGAAGGGTCTATCACTATTGAGGTTGCTGCTTCTGCCGCTGTTGTTGTTGTTGGTGGCTGCTGCTCGACCTCATCGGAATAAGAGGTGTTAGCCACCGTTGCCACTGTGTAGGCGGGGGGTGATGTTGCTAATGCCTCTCTGGGGAGTCTACCACCGTGTTGGAAGCGGAGGTGGCGAAGTACGATGGGTAGTGCGTCGGAGACGGCATCTGGCGGCGGAAGGTGGCGTGGCGGGTAATTGCTGCTAATGGTGTTCCTTGTTCGAGGGTAGCTGCGGTGGCTAGATCAACGGGGCAGGGTGGCAGGGCGGGGCCATCATCTGGATATTTCTGTAGAAGATAGGCCACAAAAGCCTCTTGGACCTTCCTCACATACTTCATGAAGGTTAACTGCTGCTGCTCGATCTGTTTGTTGCTATCAATGAGAGTGCGCTGCAGAGTGAGGACTTTATTGGCTGAGGCAGCTTCAGTACTGCCAGGGCGGCTGGTGTGGCTGGATGGGCGGCAGAGGGCTGGCTGGGGGTGATGGGCTCTGTCTCATGGGCCTGCATCATCTACAGGTGAACTTTCTTGGTCCACCCCTCCTTGGCGGCTGTCATCTTATCTTCGGGGTCGGTTGGGACGTTGAAGTTGGCACAAGGGCCGGTGATGAGTGACGGGAAGTACAACCTGCTCTTCGTCTTGCAGAACCAGTTGTGGATCTCCTTACATATGATCTCCCCAACATTGATAGGCCGGTTCACCATGATGTTGTGGATGAGTGCAAGGCGCAGCCGATCGACTGTGGAGTTGTGGGAGGTAGGAACAGACGTCGTTTAATGAAGGTATTCCACAACATGGGTTCGGGCAGCAATCGGCAGCGTTGGATTGAGCCGTCATATTTTCCTGCCAACCATGGCATGTTGGGCTTGCACAGTTTGTCCTTGAGTCTGTTGTAGTCGGCAGCCGTTAGTGACTGCCTCCATTCCTCGTGGGGGTTGTCTTCCATTTCTAGGCCATAGAAGCTATTGATCATAGCGGCGTTCAACTTGACAGGCTCCCCTCGGACATAGATGAACGACAGCTCTGGGCAAGGGTGATGTGCATAGAATTCTCTGACCATTGTGATGTTGGCCATCTCCGGCTGCCGTGCAAATATTTCCCATCCCCTGCCGTGAATGGTTTCGGATAAGGCGGGCTCTAAGCCAAGGTCCCCTGTTTGCTTTGTGTAGTGTAATCCTTGCTTCTCCCAAATTGCTTGCTTTGCAAACTGCATTTTGTATCTCTTCTCATCTGCCTTGGAGCAGAAGCGTTGGAAGGTGGGTTTGGGTGCTGACGTTGATGCCATGTGTGAGATAGTTGGAATATAACTGAAACTTTAAAAGAAGGTAATTAGCAAGAGAGCAGTGGATACAAGAATAGGATAGCAAGGAGGTGGAAGTAAAGTGAATGAATGAGATGAGTGAGGTTAAAATAGAGGATGTCAAGAGGTGCCGGGGCGGCATTAAATGTCCAACAGGAAAGTTGTCTCGTATATGTTACGGGCTTTCTGCCCATTATTTCTGCAGCCGTTGCCAGCTAGTCGTTAGCGAGCAACTAGCCGTTACACGTTGTCTGCGCTGGGCCACCCTTGGCTGTCTTGGCGGGATGGTGGGCGGGCTCCTTGTTGGGCCTTCTTCTTGATCCAACTCTTTTATTCCTAAAGCCTGAAATTAAATAACAATAATTAAATAAATTCTGAAGAGAATAAAAATGTTAAAAATAAATTAAATTAATTTAAAATGTAATCCTAAAAAAGAATAAATTGCAATAAATTAAACTCTATTCCTAAAATATAAAAAAGAAAAATAAAATAATTAAGTTATGTTGCGAGTGCATTTGGGTGCATCTCCCACACATAACCACTTCCTGAGGTGGTTTTTCTTGTCTTTTCCTCCTTGGGGGTCCTCTTGTTCTTTAAGGCGGTGTGCTGTTGGGTCATTCAGCCTACCCTTGGGTCTGCCGTGATAGCTGCTGTCTGGGCCTGTCTCACTGCTGATTTTAGCAGCATGATCTTTTGAGAATTTTCCCTTTTCTGAGGGTTGTAACACATTCAACTTGATGCTTTGATTGTCTACCGTCATGATCAGCTCCCCATGTTCTACATCTATTAGCGTTCTACTTGTGGCCAAGAATGGTCACCCACGAATGATGGGGGTGTTTTCATCGGCCTCGCACTCTAAAATGAGGAAGTCTGCTGGAAAAATAAGGCTGCCCACTCGAACTAGGATGTCTTCAATCTTGCCTTCCGATTGTACAAACGAATGATCATCAAGTTTCAGCATAATGGAGGTGGGTTTGGCTTGCCCAATTCCCAGTTTGTCGAAGACTGCCTTGGGCATTAAGTTGATGTTGGCTCCTAGGTTGCACATGGCCTTAGTTTCATGCTTGCTGCCTATTCTGCATGGTATAACAAAGCTACCTAGATCTGTTTGCTTGGGCAGAAACTTGTTGTGCAGTATAGCCTTTCATTCCTCTGTCACAGCAACTGTTTCAAACTCCCCAATTCTCTTTCTTTTAGAAACCATGTCCCTTAAGTATTTTGCATAGTTGGACATGTTTTGAATGGCTTCTATGAGGGGGATGTTTATGTGCACCTGTTCTAGAATATCCAAGAATTTCCTAAACTGGTGCTCTTGCTTCTGTTGCTTAAGCCTCTGTGGGAGAGGAGCTGGTAGACGGATGTTCTCTATACGTTCTTTGCATGAGAACTTGATATGTGGAGGATCATCTGCCTGAGGGCTACTGTTTGGATCAGCTGCTGGGGTGGCTGGTGTTGATGCTGCCGCAACAGGTAGTTCTTTCTGTGTTGACTATTTTTCTGCTGGCTTTTCCACTATGGGCTCATCCAACTGTTTCCCACTTCTGGTTGATATAGCTTTGCACTGCTCATATGTGGGTTTAGCCTCTACCTTTGTACTACTGGATGCTGCACCCATTGTTCTGCTGCTAAAGATCGCGGTGAATTGCCTAAATTGGGTCTCTAGGTTCTTTATCGCAGCTTCCTGATTATTCATCCTCATTTTTGTCCTCTCCATGAACAACTTAGTTTTATCAATAAACTTATTTGTATGAACAATAAACTCACTAGTATTAGACATAAAAGGTTTATAAAGTTGCATCTCGTGAATTGTTCTATGGTTACTGAGCTTGCTGTCTGGACTGGTACTGCTGGTAACCTCCCTATTGCTGTTGTGGATTGACAGCAGTTTTTGGATTGCTTCAGGCGAAGTATGGATGATTCCTCCACCCAGGGTTGTATGTGTTCATGGCGGGCCTGCTATTCCTCTAGTATCCTCCCATGAAATTGGTAGATGTAGTACATTCAGAGGAATCGTGGTTGCCCCACACTCTCCACAGAATGGCTCTACAACCTTGGCCTCATAGACTTTCCCAGTGGATTTTACCATGTTCATAACAAGCTCTGTCAGTTTGTCGAGGCAGGCATTGACAGATTCTACGGCTTCCACTTCGTTCACAACTGTTGGCTGCCTAATGCCGCCTCGGCAGGCTGTTGGGTACTTATAGTCATTTTTGGCGGCTTGGTTTAGGATCTACAGTGCCTCCTCTAGTGGTCTGTCAAGGATGATTATGTTGGCTGAGGCATCAATCATCATTCGAGTTGGGTAGTTCACCCTGTTGTAGAATATTGACACTTGTGTCCAAGCTGGAAAACCATGAAGTGGGAAGTTATTTAGCATATGTTGGTACCGCTCCCATGCTTAATACAATGGATCATCATCCCCTTGTCAGAAAGCTTTGATCTCGTTTCTCAATCTGTCTATGACATTAGATGGGCTGAAACGATCCAAAAAATCCTTGCACAGCTCTATCCATGTGTTGAATGACCCTGCTGGCTGGTTGTTCAACCACTGTTTTGCCATATCCCTCCGTGAATAGGGGAATAACCTCAGCCTTAGCATATCTTGGTGGACTCCATGTATTTTGAAAGCTATGCATATGTCCAGGAATCCTCTTAAGTGCTGTCGAGCATCTTCTGTGGCAGTCCCTCCAAATTGCCCCAAAGTGTTGATCATGTTAAACATTATGGGCTTCAGCTCAAAGTGATCCCCCTCAATTTCAGGTTATGTCACTGTAGGATCGAACCCTTTGAAGTCATATTCCAAGTGTTCCCTAGTGGTTCAAACGTACTGTGGCTGCCTGGGCGAAATAGGGGGCGGCTGCCTAGGTGGAACTTGCTGCTATTCTCTGAGCGGCGGGTCTTGCTGCCCATCCCTGCCATTTTGAGCATTGTTGGCAGGGTTGTCGTTTATTTCTTCCATGATTTCCTCTGCTTTTCTCTCTTCTTTAGCTTTCCCTAGGGTTGTTCTGATTTCCTTTTTGAGTTCTGTAGCTCTTCGTACGATATCATCACAACAAACGATTTTGCCTTTTGGATTTTCCCTTGTCATGCATTAGCAAAGGAAACTCTAATTTTTTTTTTCGATTAAAAATAATAATAATAAGAACTAAAAAATTATTGCAAATAAAATAAAAGTGCAAAAATTAAAAACAAATTTTGCTGTTACCAATCCCTGGCACCGGCGCCAAAAACTTGTAGAGTGTTTTAGTGTTCTCTAAATGCGAGCGCAAGTGCACACTCCTGTCAAGTAATATTATAAAAGATATCTTCTCGCACAGGGACTGGACAGCTTGACTTGAATCGTAACTCTTGCACAAAAGAAAATTAAATGCACAAATAAGTTAAATTGTTTGAGAGGAAAATAAAATAAAACACAAGTAAATAAAATGGTAGAGATCAGATTGATGGAATGAGCCGGGTTATGCTGCTGTTTAGTGTGAAACTTCATTGAATAAGACAAGTTGCTTTGCGCTGCCAGACTTCGCTGCCTAGGCGGGGGATGATAGTTAGGCCGCTGAGACGCTCTCGCTGCCTCAGCAGGGGAATGGACTTGTGTCTTGGCGGCAAACTCGACAGAACTACAGGGCTCGGTGGAACACTTCAAAAGTGATCCCGCTTATGTTTAAGTCAGAATGTTGTTGATGCTCACTGCAGATAATACCAGTCGCGGAGTGAATCGTGCAAAGACATCAATGTTTGGTTCGTTCTCTTTTAGCCGCCTTAAACCCTAACCCATGTCTAGGCTGGATTGATAAACAGTTGATTAAGGTGAGGACCATACTTACTCCTTTCTTGAGTTTGACTCTCTCAATACCAAACAAATGGATAGTAATCAACTAATCTTTCGCCTTAATTGAAAACTATGAAGAACATTGTATAAGCAAACCTTGAAGCTTTATTGCAAAAACAAACTTAAAATTCTAAACAACCGTTCTCACACTAACTACAACATAACCCAAACCCAAAGAGAATTTAGAACATAATGGCAGCAAGAAAACCTAAACTATGTCTAAAGGAAAACCTAAGTTGTTTTTGAAGTGAAAGTACAATGGGTATATATAGGCATTAGCTAGGTCTAGTCCTTCTTGGAGTAGAAGTCTTCAAAGTAGCTTTTGCATTAAATGCAACCTTAAATTCTGACTTATTTGAGTTGAATGTGGACTTCTTCGCGTTGCCTTGCTCCGCAAGTAATCTCGCATTCCTCCTTCGGTGGCTCTGCCCGCTGCTAAAGTCATCGAAAAATTGAGTGGACAACATCGTTAAGATCATGATTTTCTGCTCTACAGATCGCACTCCAGTTCTCCAATTCCTCAGCTTGCTCTCTTGGGCGGCAGGTAGAGCGGCGACAGCTACTCGACAACATCTTTCTCTGTCTTGAACTGCATCAGTACAACTCCTTGGTCTGCTGCCTCAACATCATGTCCTTAGCTCCTCTCTCCTTCTACCAACTTCTAGTACCTGAAACTAAAACTAAACTAAAACAATACATTTTCCTTACCAAATAACAGATAATCTATAAAAACATGGCAAAGTAAAGAATACTGTAAAATACAATGCATGATCCTGATTATGCCTAAAAGGTACTCAAAAACAGCAATAATAGGAGATGGAATGTGCATGAAATATAGAACTTATGGACACTTTACAGTAGGTGAGGTTGGAACTGTTGCCATAGTAGGCGAGTGCGTGACTATGCTAAGTGATTTACCACCTAAGATGAAGGATCCTAGAAATTTCACCATTCCATGTTCCATAAGTCATAATTACTCTTATCGTTCTTTGTGCGATCTTGATGCTAGTGTCAACTTGATGCCAAAATCAGTGTG
This sequence comes from Hibiscus tridactylites, assembly GCA_958450335.1. Taxonomy (NCBI): domain Eukaryota; kingdom Viridiplantae; phylum Streptophyta; class Magnoliopsida; order Malvales; family Malvaceae; genus Hibiscus; species Hibiscus tridactylites. The sequence continues at coordinate 26,330,413 of OY288287.1, forward strand.
TATGAAATTGGGCATGAGAAGAGTCAAACCTACATCGGTGATCCTTCAATTGGCCGATCGTTCCTAAGGGCAGGATGGAAGATGTCTTGGTCAAGGTAGATAGATTTTTCTTCCTGGGGCTTTCATCATCCTTAACTGTGAAGCCGACGAGAATGCTCCCATCATCCTCGGGAGACCATTACTTGCTACCGGGCGTATTGTGATCGATTGTGAAAAAGGTGAATTTACTATAAAAATGAATGACCAAAAGATCACACTCAATGTCTTCAACACTCTCAAGTATACATATGAATATGAAGAATGCCAGCTTGTGCAAAGCGAGGAAACCCTAGTCGAAGAGAACCTTTAAGAAATATGCTGCAACAACATACTCAACACTGCGGAACAATCTGAATTCGATGAGGCAATGCACGAGGCTGAAGAAGAAGGTAAGGGAGAGACTAAACAATCCAACGTTGTACATATTTAGTGGAGAACAATACGCTTCCTGTAATCATATCTGCTAGCTTAACATCCAACCAAGAAAATAAATCGTTGCATGTTTTATCTAAACATAAGAAAGCTATTGGTTAGACTATTGCCGACTTGAAGGGTATAAGTTCTACTTTGTGTATGCATAAGATTTTGCTTGTAGATGATCACAACAGATTGATTGAACCACAACAGAGACTCGATCCAATCATGAGGATAGTGGTTATGAAGGAGATCATCAAGTGGCTCGATGCTGGAATTATCTCTCCTTTCTCGGATAGTTCTTGGGTGAGTTCTATCTAGTGCGTGCTGAAGAAAAGAGGCATGACCGTGATAAAGAAAGATGCCAATGAACTCCTCTCGACTAGAACCGTTACTAGATGGAGGATATGTATTAACTAACAGAAGCTAAACAAAGCCACGAAGAATGATCACTTCCCTTTGACGTTCATCGATTAAATGCTCGACAAGTTCACGAGAAACCCTATTACTGCTTCCTGGATGGTTACTCCGGGTACAATCAAATTGCTATAGCACCGAAGGACCAAGAGAAAGTAACATTCACATGTCCATATGGCATTTATGTCTTTTGCCGAATGCCCTTTGGCCTATTCAATGCTCCAGCAAAATTCTAATGTTGCATGATGATCATATTCTCAAACATGCTGGATGATTTTCTAGAGATCTTCATGGACGACTTCTCTGTCTTTGGAGACTCATTTGATCAATGCCTAGGCAACCTTGCCAAGGTGTTGAAATGATGAGAGGAAACCGATCTTGTGCTCATTTGGGAGAAGTGCCACTTTATTGTCGCCGAGGGCATTGTATTAGGCTACGCATTTCCAGAAAGGGCATTAAAGTGGAAAAAGCCTAGATAGAAGTCATAGAGAAGCTTCCACCCCCATCAAATATCAATTTCATTCAAATCTTCCTTGTCCATCCCGGTTTCTACATGAGATTCATCAAAGATTTCTCCAAGATCTTGAAGCCTTTGTGCTCGTTGCTGGAGCAGAATAGAGCATTCTAGTTTGTTGACCAATGTCGTGCAACGTTTGAAACCTTGAGGAGGAAACTTACTTCTGCACCAGTTGTAGTACCCCTCGATTGGTCACAACCCTTTGAACTTATGTGTGATGTTAGTGATTATGCTATTGACGCCGTTCTTGGTCAACGTCAGAGTAAGATCTTTCATGATATATACTATGCTAGCCGTACCCTAAATGAGGCACAATTAAACTACACTACCACTTAAAAAGAATTGCTTGCAATAGTTTTTCATTTGATAAATTCAGGGTATACCTTATAGGATCTAAAGTCATTGTGCATACCGATCATTCGACCATTAAATATTTAGTGACTAAAAAGGGTGCTAAACCTAGACTTATTAGGTGGATTTTACAATTGTAAGAATTTGACATTGAGGTAGTGGATAGACAAGGTACTGAAAATCAAGTAGCTAACCATCTCTCTAGGATTCTGAATGCATACGATAATGATATTTCATGTGATATTTAGGAGGAATTTCATGATGAGAAATTATTGAAAGCTACAACATTGTTGTGGTATGTTGGCATTGTTAACTTTCTTGTTAGTGGTGTTTTTCCTTGTGATCTTAGCAGCCATGGAAGGAAGAAATCCTGACAGGATGCACGCTACTACTATTGGGATGAGTTCTACCTTTTCAAGTAATGCACCGATCAAATGATTCAGATATGCGTACTCGAGGAAGAACAAGAAGACATCCTCTACCATTTCCATTCCACTCCATGTGAAGGGTACTTTGGAAGACAAAAGACTGATGCAAAGGTCCTACAATCTGGATTCTATTGGACAACCTTGTTTAGAGATGCCTAGGCGCACTACAAGGCTTGCGAAAGATGTCAAAGAACGGGGAACATCTCGAGACAGAACGAGCTAGCCATGCAAGTAATCATTGAAGTTGAACTTTTTGATGCTTGGGGCATTGACTTCATGGGACCCTTCCCATCCTCTGGTGGACAGTTGTATATTATGCTCATAGTTGATTATGTGTCCAAGTGGGTAGGTGCCATTGCGAAGACCAATAATGATGCATACCGTCCAGAGGTTTTTACACAAGAAAAATTTTACTCAGTTTTGAGTGCGTCCTGCTATTATTAATTACGAGGGCAGCCACTTCGACAACAAACTGATTGCTAAGGCGTTACATAGATATGGAGTTCACCATAAGATTGCCAGAACATATCATCCGCAAACCAAGGGACAAGCCGAAGTGTCCAACCGAAAGATAAAATAGAGCCTTGAGAAAGTGATCAAGTCGAGCTGCAAAGACTGGTCCTTGTGTAACACCCCCTTCCTGACTTGGTCGAGAACCGGGTCGGAGTGTGTTACCGATGAATGGTACGGTGATCGGTGCAGTAAAGTTTAATTTCTTAACCGACAAATGATCAATATTACACAAAAAATTACCAGATACACATCCTAGTCCATTCGACTCCTTGTGAAATAATATTTAAACGTTTAGGACCAATTCTTAACTATTACAAGTTTTAGGGGCTAATCTGTAAATCTGCAAAGTTAGAGTCCTTTCGATGCAATAAACTATACCACAATGAAATTTAGTGCAATATTAATAAGCTTGTAAAAATTCATACAATATGGAGTCCATTTACTCATTCAATATTCGGTGACCAAACTGAGAACATTACAAACCTTTTGTTTCAGCCCTTTTAATTAATTTAATTAACCATGTATCGAAACACCTCAAGACTGTTTTGGAACAGGTGTACGATGGTCAGCCTAAGCTGACTTTGTCCTTTAGACCGTACCAATATAGGCAAGCCCTGTATCGGTACGGGTTGACTCCCTTTGACCTTGACTTTGACCCGTTTCGATACACTATAGACCCGTATCGAAACAGTGAATTCTAGTAGCAAAATGTTCCAGTACAGCTCTAAACCGTTTCGATACGACCTGATCTATGAGTTCAATTATGCATACCTGTATCGATACGCTATTAACTGTATCGATACGGCCTGATGTGTAATGACAAATTTTTGTTAGTTTTTAATCGAATTGGCCTACTAAACAATGTCCAAATGCATTGAAACTTTACACACAACTTTTAATAGTTATAAACTACTGGCATGCCAAATTCAACATCATATGAATACGTTTACTAGGTTTTGACCTTTTTGAGCCAAATATTTCATTTTATCCAAACAAAAAGTCATTTTTAGGCTCTTAACCACATTTCATCTATTACACATATTAGGCATAACAAAATAGGCATATAAGACTTGTTCAACTACTTTTCCACCTTCCTAAGAGTTCTTAAGGACAATTTACATGACTTGGCTTGTAGTGACTTGTCTTGCTGCGACTTGTCCGATCTTCAAAAAGGGTCGCTTCTCCAACCTGAAATGCACGAGATAAGACACGTTCAACGTATAATGCCTAGTGAGGTAGTCACAACAACATGAATAACAAAGTGCGAAGATTTACATAATCTGATGCTCATCAATGTTAGTGCAATGTCTCAATATACAATGTTTAACATATCATATTCATTAATAATCCTTATATTGAATCAAGATAGTGGATACGCGAATTCCTACACCTCACCAAATCAATGAATGTTCCAATTCCTTCGCCTCACCAATATGACCAAAACCAAACACATCCCCCCTCGCCAAATCAATATAGTCCGTAACCCTAGGACTGTAGTCCACCCGTACACTGAGCTCATGAATTCTTTGGCATGCCAATTGTATCCAAAGTCTATTCAAATCCAAGGTTTCAATACTAATGTTAATAATCAATGATAATTCCAATAACTAATTGTTGCGACTAAAAAATTTCAGAAAATACAAGTACCTCAGTGTCACTTAGAGGAACCGGGTTTTTAGATGGTTTTCGAAAATATTAGTTGGATTTGTAAAAAATAGAGGAGTCGCCACCGGTCATTTAAGAATGGTAGACCGGACACCAAAATAAATCCAGAGACTTTTTCTTTAAAAAAATGGGTTCGAAAGTCGGTTACACACGGAGAAGGATGAGCACCCCCGTCGTGCCCGAAAATCGGTACCAAAAACATTACCGCTTAATTAATATTAAACTTTGCGAATTAAAGTGACGAATCGTATCAAAATTTGGGTATACGAGCGAGTGAAATTTAAAGGTCTTAATATTCAAGAAGGAACGTTCGAACCACCACCACTACGACTGGTACTGGCCTCGTTCGTTCCCGAATAAAAAGACGCTCGCATTGCATTTTATAAGTTCGTATGCAACTCATAATTTCAACAAAGAGACACAAAATAAACCAAACAAATCAAACAAAATACACGGGAACAAAGTAATCAAATACAAAAACGATGTAATTTAACATAATCATTCTTAACTAGCCATGATAATTTAATTGGAAGAGAACGAACAAGCTAAGCTAAGCAATATAGAAGGCGTAAATTATGTGAGCATATGCATAGGTTATATGGCTTAACATTACACACTATTTAAATGAAATATGAAACTAAACGATAAAAAAAACAAGTAACCACAAATCACGGCAACCATATGTATTATAGATCAAGCATGCATATATTTGTGAAACACGTAAAGTAAAACATGAACTCAGAAAAACAACAACACTAATATGATACATAAGCTAAAAGGAGCATGAAATAAAAAGGTGCTAAATAGGATTGAAACTGGACTTGGGATAGTTTCCAAGGACCGAATAGGAGAATAATCCATACAAAAAAGTTTGACCTCTCGAAAAACGGACCCAAAATTGAAACTTGCTGGGAACTGCAGGGGTCGGTGTGGTGTTTAAGACATTATACATCCATCAAAATGAAACAAGGGGGTTGAATTGAAAAGCTCTTGAAAACGACGGTGGCTAAAAGAGGGATTTCGAAAACGCGAAGACCCCTGTAGAGAAATTTTAAAAACGCGGGGTGGCTTAAAATGGAATTTGGCCATTTTTAAAACGCTAAAGGAGTATAAATAGGTTTTAAAAAATCCTCACCCCCTTTGGTCTATTTCGGGTAAAAAACAGAGGGCTTCATCTCCCCTTTTCCGTTCCGGTGAGTCAACCAGAGTGTCACCCTTTTCGCCGGCAACGACAGAAAGAAAAAGAACAATAAAATGAAACTCCCTTTGCCTTTTGAAAAACCGAAGCCTTTTAAAAGAAATCGAAGAAAAGAAAACCCTTCCCCTTTTCTTTCCAAAACTGAAACGGAAAACCCTCAAAAGGCTCCATGTTGAAGCTCCGACGACTCACCCCGATGGACTTCTGAACGATTGTCGTGGGTTTATTGTCGAAACAGATACGAGCCAGAGGCAACTCACACTCTCAGAAGGTAGAAAGGAAAAACTCTTAATCTTCAATATTTTTTATTTCGAAATTTGCATGCAATGGTTTGAAATGTTGAGATTAGGATACCTCTGAAATTCTTGCTATCTATTGCTTGAAATCGATGTCCTCTCCTGTTTTTTCTCACTAAAGAAGAGAAGGGTTACAAATTTTCGGGCTCCTCTTATACCCGGGTTACAGAGAGGAAAAAACAAAGAAAATCATTCCCTCTCTCTATCTCTGATATTTTATGTCTGGTTGACATTTTTACATTTTTGTCTCGGTTTACATTTTTGGGTTATTTGACTTCTGATTTCGGCTGTTGCATGTCGAGTTTTGCCTGAAACGACGTTGTCATGCATCCGGTTAGAGGCAACAAAAGCGTGTGCAGACGAGTGGTCACGGGACCGAGCTACGCGCGCGCGTTGGGAGTTGGAACGTCTTGGACGCGCGCGTGGGACGCGAATGGGCATCTCGTGCAGAGTACGCGCGAATCTGGTCCGTTAGATCAAATCTTGATCTAACGGTGGGGGCATGTGTGCGGCGCGGATCGAGGATACCCTTGCTAGGGTTCCCTCTTGACGTGATCTGGGTCGTTGGATCGCGTCCAGATCCTACGGCAATCGGCGTGCGGCGCGAAGGTCTCGAAAGGCTTCCCTAGGGTTCACTCTTCTGGGCTTCATCTGGACCGTCAGATCTGAGGCAGATCTGACGGTGGATACTCGGCTGCGTAAGGGAAATAATATGTTAGGGTTTCTTTTTGGTGTAATGGGCTTGCCGGGCATTTGGGCTTAATGTATATATATATATATATACATTTTTTTATATTATTCTGGGCTTCTTATTTTATGCAATGGATTATGTTATTATTTTGGACTCTCATTATTAATCAGAATGGGTTTTTTTGTTTATCATGTCCAATTTTTATTGTAATTATAATAGTAATATCCGATAATAATAGTAATAATAATAGTAAATAATAACAATAATAAATATAATAATAATAATAATACGAGCAAACAATAAAAGAACACTATATTTGTGACATGGATGATATCAATAATATAATGAATCTAAAAAAATAACAATACTAATAGTAATAACATTATTGATGATAATACTATAATGCTAAAAGAGTAGTGGCAACACGTGTTTATTTCCTTTTTTTTCGTTTTTCGTTTCCCCCCCCTTTTTTTTAATGCCCAATAAGTCCACTAACAACACAAACATAACGAGGTTCGATGTCCGGACAAAATTAGTGATTACATCTGCCCCTCTTTGCTTATACTTGTGGAACAAGAATAAAGCAAAGACCATAAACACTAATTTTGTCCTACTTCCATATTGGTAGGTTTATTCCCGACCGCAACGCGCTAGACTAAGTAACTTTCTCTCTAAAGCCTTTAAGAATTCTCTCTCTATGGAACTCCTATTCTTGGCATATTCCTCGAGTGACAGTTCTTTCCACCTAGAACTCTCGTCCTCATATTTCTGTAATCAAAGATCTCCAAGTCCTCTCTCTGTAGGACCCTCCACTTTCGAGATCCTGAAGCCTTAGGATTTTGAGTTTTTTTCTCCATAAAACTCCTCTTCCTTAGCATTCTCTTCGAGTAGTCATTCCTTCTCTATTGAACTCCTATCTGAAATCAAGGATCTACAAGTCCCCTCTTCGTGGGACCCTCTGCTTTCGAGATCCTGAAGCCTTAGGATTCCGAGTTCTTTTTCCACAGAACTCCTCTTCCTTAGCGTACTCTTCGTGTGGTAGTTCTTTCTCTACTGAACTCCTCTATGAAATCAAGGATCTACAAGTCCCCTCTCCGTAGGACCCTCCACTTTCGAGATCCTGAAGTTGTGAATTCCTCCTTTATAGAGCTTGTTTGGACCCTTTCTCTGTAGGATCCTTCATCCTGGAATCTGACGGCAAGCTTGAAAGCTTTCACCTGACATCCTTGGGTGGCGATTATGAAAGGTTTCTCTTGAAATCTTTGAGCGGCGAGTATCTTCCTCCTTCGCTCCGAAATTCTTGGGTCTTGAGTTTCTGTCTCTTTTTTCCCATGAAATCATGACGTGGCGAGTTTGAAATTCTTCGCCTAAAATTTTTTTGCGCTTTGAGTATCTGGCTCATCGGCTCCAAAATCTTTTCTAGGTTTTCGCTTCGTTGTTTACTCCTTTTATGAAAGGGGCCCAACTCGCTCTTCGGGTACCTGTGAAAGAGACAAAATGCTATGATGTCATGAGTTGGTATGCTCCTAACCTAGGGATGTTTAACTATTCATGATGCATGACTAGGGCTTCCAAGTTATTTAAACATATTAATTATGTTGACAGCGTGTCATTTGGTGCTTCCTCTTGCATTGATTGCACCTCCTCTCGGTTTTACCGGTCCCTTGTTCTTCTCATCTTGATCTTTTTATGGAATTGTTTGCTTCAAAGTGCCCTTTCGGGTTTTCACTTTGAACCCTTCTCTCTCCTTCTCTTTCTTTTTTTTACTGACTTTTGATTGCTTAAATAGATAGGCGGATTTCCATTCTCCAAGTGCCTAAACGGATAGGCGGGTTCTATTCTCCAAATGCCCGAATAGATTAGCAGATATCGTATATCTTTGTCTCGAGCTTTGAGTATCTGTCTCCTTTTCTCTAAAATTCTTTTGGCTTTGGGTTTCTACCTTTTGAAGTGTCCCTTCTGATTTTCGCTCCATTCCCCAAAGTGCCTTTTGGGTTTCCATTGCGTTTCCTCTTTTCTTTGTCCTCTCTCTTCTCCTTTTTCTATTTTCTCTATTTTATTTAGAGATTTTTGTGTTTTTCACTAGGTTTGACTTTTCGTGGTGCCCCTGTCCCTTTTTGAGACGTTTTACCGGCTTTTGCTTGAGCTCTCTTGGTTGCCTGCTCCGACTTTGGCGTAATTTGACGTTGGTGTTTGCCCCTTGACAAATCTACTCTTTAGAAGGTTAAATCATAGTAATGCTAAGAAATCCTTTGCCTATTATAATTCATATCTCAATTTACTCGTGGAACGCTTTGGGGCGAAAGATAAGAAAAGACATGATTTTATTGATAATTCCTAGATAATTTAAAAGTCATGGCAAACAGAAAAAAGCGAAAAACAAATACGGAAACAAAATAAGACTTCGAGTATTAGTTGCGTGAATGGCCCTGAACCCGTTGACCAAGCTGGATCTTGAAGTTCCTCGCACTATACCGAAAGTTCTGACTTAAGGGTGTTGGAGTTCGTGATTTGCCTTGAGCATGATCTCTCCCCATCTCCTTCTCCTTTTCATTGGTTTGTGAGTTTTTTTAGAAGCGCCCTTTTCAGGGTTTTCGCCTTGGGTACTCTCCTCTTTATGGAGTGCCTTTTCTTATACGAAGTACTTTTTCACCGCGTCTGAATTCACCGGGTATTTTAGCTCGTTTCCATCCATTTCTGTTAAAATTAACGCCCCTCCAGATAAGGCCTTCTTGACAACAAATGGGCCCTCTCAATTAGGCATCCATTTTCCCCGAGAGTCTTTCTGATTAAGCAGAATTCTTCGAAGTACTAGGTCCCCTTCCTGAAATTCTCTTGGGCGAACCTTTTTATCATGGGCTCGCATCATTCTCCTTTGGTACATCTGACCGTGGCAAATGACCTTCAGCCTTTTTTCTTCAATGAGGTTCAAATGGTCGAACCATGTTTGCATCCACTCGGCATCCTCTAATTTTACTTCATTCAAAATTTGAAGTGACGAGATTTCTACCTCGATGGGCAGAACCGCTTCGGAGCCGTATACCAAGGAGTAAGGCGTAGCCCCCGTGGACGTTCGTATTGATGTCCGATAAGCGAAGAGGGTGAATGGTAACTTCTCATGCCAATCCTTAAAGGTATCTGTCGTTTTTGAAATGATCTTCTTGATGTTCTTATTTGCCGCTTCCACCGCTCCATTCACCTTGGGACGGTAAGTGGTGGAATTGTGGTGGGTGATCTTGAATTATTTGCACACCTCATCCATCATTTTTTTGTTTAGGTTAGCAGCGTTGTCAGTGATAATCCTTTCTGGCAAACCGTATCGACAGATGATTTCCTTCTTTAAGAATTTGCACACAGTTGCCTTCGTAATGTTGGCGTATGAGGCTGCCTCTACCCACTTAGTGAAGTAGTCAATTGCCACGAGGATAAAGCGATGCCTGTAGAGGCTTTTGGGTAAATTTGCCCGATGACGTCCATATCCCAGACAACAAAAGGACATGGTAAATTCATGGTGTGCAGTGGTAATGGTGGATAATGGACCTTGTCAGCGTACACCTGACATTTGTGGCATTTCTTCGCATAATCGATACAATCCCCTTCCATGGTCGACCAAAAATACCCGTATCTCATAATCTTGCGAGCCATAGAGAAACCGTTGGCATGGGTTCCGCACAATCCATCATGTACTTCGGCTAGAATATTCCTAGCCTCTTGAGCATTGACGCATCTTAGCAATACATGGTCTTTGCTCTTTTTGTAGAGAACCTCCCCGTCTAACACGTATCTCGCTGCCATTCTCTTGATGGTCCTTCTGTCGTTTTCATTGGCTCCTCGGGGATAAGCTTGGAGCTTGATGAATTGGAGGATATCGAAAAACCAAGGATTTCCGTCCGCCTCCTCTTCTAAGGCGCAACAATGGGCTGGTGAGTCGAAAGTCTGCATTTAGATTGGTCTCATTTCTGCTTCAGTGCTTGCCTTGAACATGGCGGCCAAAGTGGCCAAAGCATCTGCCATCTGATTGTCTTCTCTAGGGAGGTAGGCGAAGTTGACTTTCTCGAAATTCTGGATTAATTTTTGGATCAGGTCGTAATACTTGACCAACTTTGAATCTCTGGTTTCCCATTCTTTCCTAAGTTGAAAGATTACCAAAGACGAATCCCCAAAAACAGGACCCTGACCTTCCTTTCGATGGCTGCACGAAGCCCCATGACACATGCTTCGTACTCGGCTACATTATTGGTGCAAAAGAACTCTAATCGACTCGTGAACAGGTAGTAGACGTTCTCGGGCGAGATTAGCACTGCCCCTACCCCATGCCCTAGGGCATTTGAGGCGCCATCGAAATAGAGCTTCCACGATCCCTCGTCTGTGATATCCTCTTCTACTATGGATGTATGCATTATATCTTCATTGGGGAAGTTAAAATCCAAAGGTTCGTAGTCCTCCGAGGCTCGGCTGGCTAGGAAATCAGCTACTGCACTTCCTTTTATCGCCTTCTGACTCACATACACAATATCATATTCAGATAAGAGCATTCGCCATCGTGCCATCTTCCCGGTTAAAGCTGGCGCCTCCATCATGAATTTCAATGGGTCCAACTTTGATATTAACCACGTGGTGTGGTATAACATATATTATCGGAGCCTTTTGGTAGCCCATACCAAGGCACAACACAATTTCTGGATGGGTGGATACCGGGTCTCACAATCAGTGAATTTCTTGCTCAGATAATAAATGGCCCTCTCTTTTCTTCCAGACTCATCATGTTGCCCCAATACACAACCCATTGAGTTCTCGAACACTGTTAGGTACAAGATCAGAGGCCTTCCTGGCGTTGGGGCCACTAGGATTGGTTCCTTAGTTAAGTACTCCTTGATCTTATCTAGAGCTTCTTGGCATTGCTCGTCCCATTCTCCGAGATTGTTTTTTCGGAGTAATCTAAAAACAGGGTCGCACTTGTCGGTTAATTGAGAAATAAACCGAGATATATAGTTTAATCTTCCCAAGAACCCTCGGACTTCCTTTTGTGTTTGAGGTGGGGGAAGGTCTTGAATAGCCTTGACTTTTTCTGGGTCAATCTCGATCCCCTTTCGGCTAACCACAAAACCTAGTAGTTTTCAAGACGTGATGGCGAAAGTGCACTTGGTCGAGTTGAGTTTTAATTGATATTTTCTCAATCTTTGAAAGAGCTTTCTTAGGTTTTCGATGTGCTCCTCCTCGGTTTGTGACTTGGCTATCATGTCGTCTACATACACCTCGATTTCTTTGTGCATCATATCATGGAAGAGGGTTACCATAGCTCTTTGATACGTGGCCCCAGTGTTTTTTTAATCCGAAAGGCATCACCTTGTAACAAAAGGTTCCCCACATAACGACAAAGGTGGTTCTTTCCATGTCTTTGGAGTGCATCTTTATTTGATTTTACCCTGAGAAACCGTCCATGAATGAAAACCATGAGTGCCCCGCGGTATTGTCTACTAGAGTATCAATGTGGGGTAACGGGAAGTTGTCTTTAGGGCTTGCTCTATTGAGATCTCTATAGTAGACGCATATATGAACCTTCCCATCTTTCTTCGGAACTGGGACTATATTAGCTACCCATTCGGGGTACTTGGCGACTTGAAGAAAGCCTGCCTCGTATTGTTTCTTTACCTCTTCTTTGATTTTTAATAGCATATCCGCTCTCATTCGTCGCAATTTCTGTTGAACCGGCCTACACTCAGGCTTTATTAGTAACTTGTGTACCACAATATCCGTGTTTAACCCCGGCATGTCTTGGTAAGTCCAAGCGAAAACATCCTTGAATTCTACGAGCAACTTAATCAACTCATGTTTATTCTTGGATGAGAACACGGTGCCAATCTTCAATTCTCTTCTTTCTTCGTTAGTCCCTAGGTTGATAAACTCTAAGTCCTCTTGATGGGGTAGAATTTGCTTTTCTTCACTTTCCATTAATCTAAGCAATTCATCTGGGACCTCACAGTCTATATCCCTCTCCCCCTCATCAAACTCGACGGCGTACAAGGGCTGATCAAAATCTACCTTGGCCACAGGTTCAAGGTCATTCACGTGACTGATTACAGGAGCCCTAAAACAAAATTTAAGAAAAACGTATATAGGGAATCGAAAGAATAACGTGATATCAAGATAAATAATGAAAAAATGTAATGAATGAGATGTTTGCCATTTGTGAAAATATTGGGAAGCGTCCCTTTCATTGAATAAGCTAAGATAGGAGCCCTTTACAAAAGATCCCTATCGCTCGCGGGAAAAAGCGGATAGGGTTGATTCCAAGCATTACTTTGATGCTGACCTAGAAACTAAAGGTAGGTCCATGCTAGTCCAATTATTGAGCGTCTCTCCTGGGCGGCATTGGCCAATTCCGGCTAACAGTTGGCCACTGTGCTCATCACTGGTTACAACATTAATGTCCATTTCTTCAAAAGCCTCGTTGAGTTTTTCTTCCTTGATGAGCTGGGCGACTTCTTGATCATTCTCATCTATCTTCTGCTCCACGTTGACTATCCCTCCGGATAAAAAGATCTTTTCCAAATCAGCATAAGTCATGGGCTCCCACGGGATGTCTGCGCCCCTGAGCCTGGCCTTCCTGCGCTCCTCTCTCTTCTTCCATTCTTGTTTCCTTTGTTGAAAATTGGGCTTGAAGCCTAACCCAAACTTATCTTGCTTGTTAATCACACTTCTTGCACGCAAGCACCCTTGGAGATTTCTTTCGAGACCTTTTCCTTTCTTGGCCCCTCGCCCAACGTTTCTTGAACTGACATCTTGGTGCAGTTGGATAATCGATAGCGCGGAATTTGACTTTCTTCCGCTACAAAGGTGGCATTGACAAATTCTAAGACTCTGAATGAATACTCCAAGGCCTCCTCGTCTGCTTGTACATAAGGGGCGTCAGTGGTTACGGATGCAATGATGTCTTGCTCGGCTCCCACGCTTACCAACTTCTCGTCGATGATGAACTTGACTTTCTGATGTAGTGATGAGGGTACATCGCCCGCTGAGTGAATCCAAGGCCTACCCAATAGTCAGTTATAAGTTGGCCGGATGTCCATCACCACAAAATCAACAACATATTCAGTCGGTCCAATCACTAGTGGTACTTCAATCTTCCCAATCACTTCTCGTTGAGTCCCGTCAAAAGCTCTAACGGAGCTATGACAAGGCTTTATGTGTGAACTGTCTATTGGCAGCCTTTGCAAGGTGGCCATAGCCAACACATTCAAAGCCGATCTGTTATCGATAAGCACGTCGGGAAAAATATGCCCCTTAAAGTGGGTAGTGATGTTTAAAGCTTTAGTTGATCCCATGCCTCCATCCGGGATCTCATCATCACTAAAAGTAATATAATTGTCGGCAGCAATGTGACCCACTATTCGATCTAGCTTTCCCACTGATATGTTATCTGGGACAAAGGTTTGATTTAACACCTTTAGTAGCGCATCCCGGTGCTTGTCCGAGCTTAATAGTAACTCGAGTATCGAAATTCTGGCTTGTTGTTTCCGGAGTTGTTCCATGATACTATATTCACTATGCTTTAGAAACTTCAAGAATTCCTGAGCCTGTGTCTCCGTGACGGGCTGATGGATCTTGGGCGGTGGATCCTCCCCGAAAATCTTATCGGGTTCACCTCCTTCTTTCTTATCCTTTTGCTTTGGCTCTTCCGCAGCCTTAGCCATCTCCGGTGAATAGCACCTACCACTCCTTGTGAAATGTCCCGCTTCATTTACCGGTCCAGAGTCACGCTCCGTTAACTCTTTTTGCATTGGTTCCTTCCCTTTTGATGTCTCCTCGCCCCCTTGCAGCTTGGGAACTTCTGGTATAGAGATCTGGGCGGCGTAATTCCATGGGACACTCCGGGTGTCTTTAAAAGGAAACGATGCTGGTTCTGTTATCACAATCTTGGGAGTCTCCTTGACACTTGCCTCTTGGGGTGATTCTTCCTTTGGTTTGACCGAAATTTAAACGGTCTCTCGACTCCATATGAAATCTTGGGGCTGTCTGAGGTATAGACTTCCCATTCTTTCTTTCCTTCAACTTTCTCAAAGAAAGCGATTTCCTTATTGTCCATCATTTTTTGAATTTGTTGTTTGAAACCCTCACAATCCTGGATGTCATGTCCCTGGTCTCGGTGATATTCGCAATAGGGCCCGCAACCTCTCTGTACGATCACCATGCCTTGATCAATTTTTCGGGCCATACATAGTTGCTGAAAAACCCATCTCAGCGGGGATCTGATTTCGGACACGCTTTGTTATTCCCTCCTAGCATAATCCTCTTCAACAGCGTTAACACCTCAGCCCTCGTGGTTGGGTAGGGGGTTGTTAGTTGCGCTTGGTTCATCTAACTGTAATACTCCCGTCTTGATTAGGTTTTGTACGAATTTCTTGAACGCAATACAATTCTCAATTGTGTGCCCCGAGACACCATCATGATATTCGCAATTCACCTTCCCATCGTACCATGCGGGAAACGGGGGTTCAAATGGAGGGACATAATGAGGCCTAACCAAATCGGCCTTGTGCAATTGCGAGTATAATTCGGCATACGAGACTGGTAGGGGAGTAAATGACATTTTCTCGCTTTCCTTTGTTAGAGGCCTCGAATCTTTATTGTTTGGGCTTGGCCCGCCTCCGATCGTGTTTCTCGGCTGGGAGATAGTGAAGTTCTTCGAGGTGTTGTAGGTCCCCACAATATTTACTTCGCTATCCTTTTTCTTGTAGTTCATCCGGGAATTTTCTCCGCTATCGATCCTGCCGCTCTTTATAGTTACTTCGATTGACTCGCCGGTCCTTACCATATCGGCAAAATTTTGAGTGGTGTTGTTTATTAGACGATCAAACAAAGTACCCCTCAAGGTATTCATTAACATAGGAGTAATCTCGTACTCGGGGATTGGAGGCTGAATCTGGGCGGTCACATCACGCCATCTTTGTGCATATTGGCGTAGAGTTTCGTTCGATCTTTGCTTCATACCTTCTAACATGATGCAATTAGGGGTCATATTCGTCACGTGCTTATATTGCTCCACGAAGGCCTTTGAGAGATCCTTCCATTATTTTATGTTGGCTTGACTGAGCTGGGTGTACCAACGGGTTGCCGAACCTGTCAAGCTATCTTGGAAGCAGTGAATGAGCAATTTTTCATCCTTAATGAAGGCCGCCATTTTCCGGCAGTACATGGTGATGTGGGCAGAAGGACAAGTCGTTTCGTCGTACTTAGCGAAGTTAGGAACCTTAAACTTTGGCGGTATTACCAGATCTGCCACGAGGCTCAGATCGCTAGCGTCACCTCCTTGCTCATCTAATCCTTGCAATGCTTTGAACCTTTCTTCAAAGAAAGGGAACCTTTCCTCGTATTTTCTTTCCATCTCGGCTCTAATTCACTCCTCCAACTCGCTCATCATATTCAAATCTGGAACCTCATTTTCGGGGCCTTCCCCTACTTCCACTGGTTGATTAGCCGCGGAGCCCACATGGCGTTTTTGAGGACCGACCGGGATTGATGTGGACTCTCTTTCTCGTGACAGGCAGTTCCGGTTGAATGTGTGACGTGGTTTCCTCTATTCCTTCCCCCGAGCCCCCTTCCTTACTGAACTTCTTTGTGAGTAGTTCGGTCATTTGGGCGATGATGCTGGTTTGTGACTGGGCGATTTGATCCTTGATGTTGTTTTCAATTCCATCTAACCGAGTTTCGAGGTCCTTCTAGCCTTGTTCGACCCTTTCCATTCTCTCCTCCATCACTCTGGATTGGGAACGAGCATCGTACGAGCGCGAAATGATTGTAGATTGAGGTTCTTTCATTCTCTCTCCTTTTCTCTTTCTCTCTCTCTGAAATTTTGTATTTTGATTGTTAACTTATTGATATTAATTAGTCAATGCATGTAATGTTGTGGAATGAATGAAGGATGCAATGAATGTATGCAAATATGTATGTAAGCCAAGGTGTTGATCATAATTGTGGCTCCTCATAGGCCATATTTCATTAATCGGGAAGTCCTTTTGGAATAAAGATCACGATATCAAAGTTTTTCAAACGGGCCCCCCACTTACTAACAAAAGACATCGCCCGATAGGCGGACCAACATCGAAAAAAGGGGAGACCCTTCTTACAAAATAGTTGAACTAGACATTTAAAGATAGGCTGCTGCCCTAACCCCTAACTCCTCTACTGCCTGGAGTAGCTGGGTGAATCTTGGGGCTTCGACCATGTCGGGGGTAACAAAAGGGCGCAATGCTTCGGCTTCCGCGGACAAGTTCTTCACGTGCAGAGCCACCTCTTGTACTCGCACCATCAGGTTAGTAAAGTAATCATCTCTATCTTGGATCATCCGGGTGGCGTCTCGGAGCCTCCACCGCCAATAGTCGTCTCTACCAGCTGTGGCCTCCTCAAGAACCAAAAGCTTAGCCTCATAATTCTTGCGTGTAAAAGAGTCTATCGCAATTGTAGTGCAAGTGTACACGACGCAAGTAGTAAAGTGATACGAAGTATCGGATATCGTCTCCACAGGGATTGGGCTAATAGCTTCACCTTATTTCACTGCACGAAGTAAAGAAAATATTTAAGAGAATTGTCACGAAAATAATAAGGAAAAACGTAAATAAAAGAGTTGGAATATCAAGATAGAGAGAATGGGCTGGTATTGAATTGCTCAGTAGTGCAGGTATTGCAATGCTTAAGAACTCCAGTTCTGTCGTCGTGCCCGTCGCGGAAGCACCTGTCGCGGCGGCTGTCCGTTGGCTGTCGCGGCAGCAAACAAACCAACTTCGTACTTCATGTTTGGCAAGAATCCCAGCTCTGCCTTGGCCTATCCCTAGGTCCAAGTCTGTCGATGATCACGTCTTTGATGATACCTCCCGGCGTGAATCGAATGATGAACACCGATGTGTATGAATTCTTCCTTAGCCACTTAACCTTGCCCTATCCCTAGGCACAAGATAGTTCAACTATAAACTAGAGAACTTGCTCTTATTTCTTTCGTATACTTAACTCTCCCGATGCTAAGTAAATGGATAACCTTACAATGCTCTCCCGATGCTCTTGCTAGATATTAAAAACCAAAATAAGAGAACTTGAAGTTTATTTTATTGAACTTGGAAAATCCTAAAACAAAACAACCCTTGCAACTACTTTACAAAACAACCCGTGGCCCTAGGGGGAATTTAGAACATGTCGGCGGCGGGTAGACGGCAGAAGGGTTTTGTTATACGTTATGGGGTATGATGCCTCATAGGTTAAAATCTACGCCCTTTTATAAGCTTTGGGCTCAAGTATTCTAAGTTAACAAGGATTACAACTTTAATTAAAAGTAAGATTCTAATAAAGACTTAATCTCTAAGTATCCTACTTTTCAGCCGCCTCCTTGTTTCATGGAATTTCCTCTCCTTGAGCTTTGGCTTGACATATCTTTTGATCCGGGGCTTGGAAAAATATATGGCTTTCACACGACAGACGAGTAGATTTTTCTCTATCTATCGAGGTCCACTTTACTTTTTCTCTCCGTCAAAACTGCTGTCACCATGCTGTCACGGCAGATCCATGGCAGCATCGTCCTCGTCGTCTGCTTGTCCAGTTCAGCTCTTCAACTTCTCTGCCCTGTGACTGCCTTCTTCGTCAACTATGGCAGCAACCTGCAAAATACGCCATCTTTTAGTAGAATCCGTGCCTTTAATATATTTGTGATGTTTTGCTGTAAACTAACCTAAATGCAATGCAATGATGCTTGAATGCAGCAGAAATATGGGTTAAAAAAGGTGTAAATAATAGAACTTTTACACACTCAACACACCCCAAACTCAAGTTTTTGCTTGCCCTCAAGCAATTAAGACCTAAAAGGAAAATGAATATTTTTGTGTTGGCTTTCAAACAGTGAACTGTCCCTTACCTGTCGCTCATTCTCTGTGGCGGCAGCAACCTGTCGGAAAGATTAGGATCTGTCCGGAATCTTCCTATAGCTCTCGTGCAGTGTGTGCATGCTTGTGAACAATTATATGCTAAGACTCTCTTAGTTTCACTAGAATATTCAACTTTTTAACTCGAATTTTTATGCCAAAGTTTATTTTTGAAGACACATTTTCATGCTTCTTTTTCTTCTATTTTCAAGCTAAGTTTTACTACAACTAGTTTTGAGCACCTCTAGTTAGCTTCCTAGAGCCGGTTTCGGGCACCTCTAGGTTTTTAAGTTTCTTTTGCTAAACTTCTTTCCTAGAGCCAGTGTTAGGCACCTCTAGGGGCTATTCAAGTACTAAGCATCCTATTCTAGTTTGGCTAAAAGAAATCTAAGCAATATAACAGTCACAATGGTGTTTAAGTTTTTCAGAACTATAGAAAGGCTCTAAACTTCTCCTTAAACTGTCCTAAAGATGCTGCCACGACAGAGCTGTCATGACAGGTAAGTTAACTTCACAGTTTTAAGCCAACAATTTAATTAATTAATTAATTTTTTTAGAGAACTTGAATTAAATAAAAGACACAATAATAATAAAAAGATGTACTAAGACTCCATTACTATGTAGGGTGCCACCCCCAAACTCGAGGGTTGCATTGCCCTCAATGCGAAATGACAGATAAAATGAAGGCAGGTACATCACAAAATATATATAAGCAGGCAGCAAGAAAAGAAAAATAAAAGACTTAAATTTTAGTCGCTGTCTTCGCTGCTGCTGCTGACACGGATCTGGCGGCGGCGTCTGGGCTGTGGTGGAGGCTGGACAGAATGCTCCACGAGCTGGATGTCAGAGCTGCTGCCGCTATCCCAAGTGCTGGTGGTGGTGGTGCTAGCCTTGGGCATTAATTTTCTGTCTGCCACGTGCTTCTGCCTCTTGACAGGCGTAGATTCTCTCTCCAAATTCCTCCTAATAGGAGGGCTGTCATCTGAGGCAGGTCTCTTCGTTCCTCTGGCAGAGGTGTCAGCCGGAGGACTGCCGGCTGCCGTTGGGGCAGGTGATGGGGTGGAAGCAGTAGAATGGGAATGTGGGGAGGCAGGTGGTGTAGGTGTGTGGGCAGGGGAGGGGATGTGGAAATAGTGGGCGGGGAAAGTGGGGAAATTAACATCGGGATAATTTAAAGTATTGGTAATGAAATTTACCATTGAATTCGTGAAATCCTGGATGAATGTCATCAGCCCCATCTGTCTATTTTCCACCCGTTGTATTGCAGCAAGGATCTGGGCAGATTGGTCTATCTTGGTGGTGGCGGCGGCAGGTTCAGGGGCAGGCTCCTCGGATGAATCTGCTAGGGAGGCAACCGGGTTGAAGGAGTTGATAGGTGTTGCGACTATCAGCTCCATGAGGCTGGTAATGTTGTTTTCTGTCCAGCCTCTGCCTTGGATTAGTTTGTCGGTGGTGGCCTCTGGGACAGCAGCGCAGCGGCAAAGGGAAGTGATCGTGAACGATAGGCAAAGGCGGGAGGCGGAGCGGAATGTGCAGTCCAAGATGCTTTCCCTCATATAGCGGCCCACGTTGATAGGCCAGTCGTTCATGATCGAATGAATGAGGGCGAGCCGCTGCTGGTTCACCGTCGTGTGATGGGAGGACGGCATGATACGCTTTTTGATGAAAGCGTTCCAGAGTTTGGCTTCTGGGAGTAGCTGCCCCCTTTTTACAGAGTTGGGGTTCTTTTTGCTCGTGGTCCATGTTGTTCCTTCCTCTTTCACCTCCGCCATGATAGCACCGTAGGCGGCAGAATCGAGGGTGTCTAAAAATTGCTGATGGGCATCATTGTTGGGACCAAAATATAGGCCATACATGTGGTTGATGCTGTCAGCTGTAAATGGTACTTCTACCCGTCGGACGGTGACTGATGTTGTCGTTCTGCCGTCGATGGCAGCATAAAACTCCCGCACCAACGTATCATTTAGTTCTGCAGGTTGTGCGGCGAACTGCTCCCATAGCTGAGTCCTTATCGCCTTTGCGATGAATGGTCGGAGCCCCATGTTGGCTGCCTTGCGGACGTAGATGAATCCTCTTTCCTCCCATAATTCCTTGGTTGCGAAGGGCGACTGTGCGGCTGATGAAGAGGCTGAGGCAGCACTGCGGCGGGTCTGTCTAGACGACATATTAGTTGCAAGGGTTGTGAAAATAAAGAAAGCAAAGAAAAACGAGAGGAGAAAGCAAGTAAGAATAAGCAGATGTGATGAAAAATGAAAATGAAAACGGGGTTTTATAGCGGTCGAGTTGCTGCCCATTTAATGCTGTAACGGCAGGCGTGAATAACGGGGCGGCTGTTGCGATTTGGCGTGTCTGACGCGTCAGACGCGTTATTATGCGTCTGTTACGCGTCTGTCACACGCTTCTGCGTCAGCCGTGTCAGTCTGTTGACAGCCTATCTTATCCGTGTCTGCGGCGGCAGCTGGAACGACAGGCTTCAATAAATGGGCTCTGTTGGGCTGATGGATGGATGGTGGGCTTGGGTCACTTCTCATTTTCTTCTTGACTCATTTATTTCCTAAAAATAAAAAATGTAAAAACATTATTCGAATTAAATAAACCTAATTTCCTAATAAATAATAAATAATAAAAATAGATAAAAAATAAAATTTAGGTTAAATTAGGGATGCCTTGTGGGGCATCTCCTAAAGTAACCACTTCCTGTATTCCTGGGGCTTCAGTCCCCTGATAATGCTTGAGGCGCTGTCCATTGACTTTGAATTGGTGCCCATCTTTTAATGATCGGATTGTTATGGCACCATGAGGAAAAACTTGTATCACTTGCAAGGGGCCACACCATATAGACTTTAGCTTTCCTGGGAAGAGTTTCAGTCTAGAATTAAACAACAACACAAGCTGCCCTGGGCAGAACTGTCGTGGCAGCAGCTTCCTGTCATGCCACTTCTTAGTTTTCTCCTTGTAAATTCTTGCATTGTCGTAGGCCATTGTTCGTATTTCTTCGATCTCGTTTAAATCTAACAGCCTTTTCTGGCCTGCCTTGTCCAAGTCCATATTCACTGCCTTAATTGCCCAATATGCTTTGTGCTCGATCTCGACAGGCAAGTGACAGATTTTTCCATAAATCAGTCGGTATGGAGACATGCCCAATGGAGTCTTAAAAGCTGTCCTGTATGCCCATAATGCATCGTTAAGGAGTAAAGACCAATCTTTCCTAGTTGGCTTAACCATCTTCTCAAGAATGTTCTTAACTTCCCTATTGGATATCTCAGCTTGTCCATTGGTCTGTGGGTGGTATGTTGTCGCGATCCTGTGCTTGACACCATATTTCTTCAAGGCGGCAGCAATTACCCTATTATCAAAATGTCTCCCTTCATCATTGATAATCGCCTTAGGGATGCCAAATCTAGAAAAAATATTTTTGTGCAAAAATTTTCGGACTGTCTTGGCATCATTCTTTTGAGTGGCGATAGCTTCTACCCACTTAGAGACATAATCCACTGCTAGGAGGATGTATAGATTTCCACATGAAGATGGAAAAGGTCCCATAAAATCAATCCCCCAAACGTCGAAGATCTCGACTTCTAGAATGTTCTACAGTGGCATCTCGTTTCTCCTCGAGATGTTACCTGTCCGCTGGCACCTGTCACAGTTCTTGTAAAAGTCCTGTGCATCTTTATATAGTGTCGGCCAGTAGAACCCTGACTGCAGCACCTTGGTAGCAGTTTTGTTGCCTCCTAAGTGACCTCCATATTGTGAAGCATGGCCGTGATGGAGAATGTCTTCTTGCTCTTCTTGTGGTACACACCTCCTTATAACCTGATCTGCACATATTTTGAAAAGAAGAGGTTCGTCCCAATAATAATGCTTAACATCATTTTGGAACCTCTTCCTAGCTTGATAATTAAGATCAGAAGGAAGTATTCCGCTAACTATAAAATTAATGAAATCAGCATACCAAGGGTGTTCAGAAGACTTACCTGCCGCCATGGTTGTCGCGGCAGCAAAGAGCTGCTCATCTGGGAAGGTCTCCAGTATGTTTGTCTCGTCGATTGGTAGACTCCGTCCCTTCTCCAACCTCGACAAGTGGTCTGCCACCTGATTTTCTGTCCCCTTTTTGTCCTTGATCTCAAGGTCGAATTCTTGTAATAGCAAGATCCACCGTATCAATCTAGGCTTTGCGTCCTTTTTGGCGAACAAATACTTCAGGGCAGAATGGTCCGTGTGCACTATTACCTTCGTCCCAAGTATGTAAGAACGGAACTTGTCGATGGAGAATACCACAGCTAACAACTCGTTTTCTGTGGTGGTGTAGTTCACTTGGGCGTCATTTAATGTTTTGCTGGCATAATATATGACATGAAACAGCTTATCTCTGCGCTGCCCAAGTGCTGCCCCGACAGCATAGTCACTAGCATCACACATGATCTCAAATGGCTGTGTCCAGTCTGGTGGCTGTACTATGGGGGATGTCACTAGTTTTTCTTTCATAACCTTGAATGCTTCAGTACATTCATCATTAAAGTCAAAGGGTCGGTTCTGCTCTAAGAGATGGCATAGGGGCTTGGTGATTTTTGAGAAATTTGCAATAAATCTTCGATAAAAACCAGCATGCCCTAAAAAACTTCTAATGCCCTTGACTGTTGTTGGCGGCGGTAGCTTTTCAATCACTTCTATTTTGGCCCTGTCGACTTCTATCCCACGGCAGCTAATCTTATGGCCTAGGACTATCCCTTCATCCACCATAAAGTGGCATTTTTCCCAATTTAGAACAAGATTGGCTTTTTCACATCTTTCAAGTACCTTTTGAAGATTGCCGAGGCAGCTCTCAAAATCGTCTGCAAAGACGGAAAAATCATCCATAAAAATCTCGAGGAAGTCCTCTACCATGTCGGAGAATATGGCCATCATGCACCTTTGGAAGGTGGCAGGTGCATTGCAGCGTCCAAAAGGCATCCTCCTAAACGCGTATGTTCCGTAGGGGCATGTAAAAGTCGTCTTTTCTTGATCCTCCGGTGCAATAGCAATTTGATTATAACCTGAATAACCATCAAGAAAACAATAGTAAGGTTTACCCGCTAATCTATCAAGCATTTGATCAATAAAGGGTAAAGGAAAATGGTCCTTTCGGGTAGCTTTTTTAAGCTTCTGATAGTCCATACAAACCCTCCAACCGGTCACAGTCCTAGTTGGGATTAACTTGTTGTTCTCGTTGGTTACCACGGTCATTCCTCCTTTCTTGGGAACACATTGCACCGGGCTCACCCATTTGCTGTCGGAGATGGCGTAAATAATACCAGCATCTAACCATTTGATTATCTCTTTACGCACTACCTCCTTCATCGCATGGTTTAACCACCTTTGGGCATCAATAGTCGGCTTATGATCTTCTTCGAGAAGAATTTTGTGCATGCATAGCGCCGGACTAATGCCTTGAATGTCTGCTATCGTCCATCCAATCGCCTTTTTGTGCTGCCTTAGCATGTCGATTAGCTGCTGTTCATGTTCCTGCGGCAGCTTAGAAGAGATGATTACGGGCAGTGTGTCATTTGAACCAAGAAAAGCATATTTAAGCTGCCCTGGCAGGGGCTTAAGTTCTAAGGCAGGTGGCTCAACAATAGATGGCTTTTGGATTACATGGTTATCCAAAGTATAATTCAAAGGTTCGAATAACTTACCTGGACGATTGCCTAACCAGTTTACCTCCTCCTAATCTTCAGTATCAGATGTATCGGATTCAGAGGAGTTGTTGTCGTCGGTGCTGTCGTCGTTGCTGTCGTGACAGTCCTGTAAGTGGCTGCCGCGGCAGTGACCAAATTTAATATCGTGACAGCCCGACCTGATGCAGGGTTGATCAAGGGTAACATCAGTGATATCCTTGCATTCCTCGTCCACATCAGCATGTTTCATCGCTTGGAGAACATTCAACTTAATCTCTTGATCGTTCACTCGCATGGTGAGTTCTCCTTTCTCCACATCAATCAGTGATCTTCCTGTGGCTAAGAAGGGTCGCCCAAGGATGACTAGTGCGTTTTCGTCTGCCTCACAATCTAAAATAAGAAAGTCAGCAAGAAAAATAAACTTATCCACTCTTACCAGAATATCTTCAATCTTTCCCTCTGGATGAACGTAAGAGCGGTCTGCCAGCTGCAGAGTTACTGTCGTGGGTCGCGTCTTTCCAATACCTAATTTCTGAAAAACAGACTTTGGCATTAAATTAACACTAGCACCAAGATCACAAAGTGCCTTACCCACAAATTTGTTTCCGATTACGCAAGGTATGATGAAGCTCCCCGGATCCTTCTTTTTCTGGGGTGGCTGCCGATGAAGAATACTCATGCAACCTTCTGTCATCTTTACCGTTTCGAATTGCCCAAGTTTAGATTTTTTCGACATGACATCCTTGAGAAATTTAGCGTAACCGGGCATCTCCCTAACGGCATCTAACAGCGGAATATTAATATGAACTTGCTTAAAAATATCATAAATCTTTTTAAGTTGAGATTCATGCTTAGCTTGCTGTATCCGTTGAGGAAAAGGAGGTGGGGGACGATAATCAGCAATACGTCCTTCCCACTGCATGCGAATCTGAGGACGGTGTTCATCTTTTTTTTCCTCTGTCGCTTCTGCTGTCGTGACAGGCTCATCGGCAGCAGTCTGTTTATCACCTGTCGGGGCAGCTTCCTCGGCAGGTTTATCCAAGGCAGGTTCCTTTTCTGTTTCAGCTTCTTTTTCCGGCCCTCGTAGTTTCTTCCCACTCCTAGTAGTAATTGCCTTACATTGCTCATGTGGGGGCGGTCTAGCATTTTCAGTATTGCTAGGGAATCCTCCATTCTGCCTCGGCTTAATATGTTGCGAAACCTGACCCATTTGTGTCTCTAGAGATTTCAAGGTCGCTTCATGGTTTGTCATCCTCATCTCGGTTTTATCCATAAAGGTTTATGTCTTCTTGACAAACTGATTCATATTCTCCATATGCGTACCGGTCTGAGACATATAAGTGGGCAGCATCTGTTCCAATATGCTGCTCGTGGCAGGTGGTGGCTGCTGTTGCTGCTGCGGCGGTAGGTGCGGTGGCAGTTGCTGTCGCGTCAGCAATCTAGGTCCTCCCTGATTCTGATTGTATGCTTGAGGATTCAGGGCATTATTAGGATTACTCCAGGAAAATTTGGGATCCTTCCTCCAATTGGGTTTATAATTGTTGGAATTGTAATTTGGCTTGTAGTTTCTAACATATTTTCCCTCTTCTATTTGTATTGGACACTCATCCCGACTATGATTTCCCTCACAGATGGTACAAACTTCCTCAACAGCAAATCCTTGTAATTCATCCTCATTCAATAACCTTTTCATTGCTTTAGTAAGGAATGCTACCTGTGATTTCATAGTGCTGTCGGCCTCATAGTCCTTGACAGCAAGTACCCGCTTACCCCCTCTTCTTGTAGTCGGAAACTGCTCCTCATTCTTAGCTAGATTTTTCAAAACTTGCAATGCCTCGTCTGGATCTTTATCCAATAATAGTCTGTTTGCTGCAGAATCAATTCGAATGTGAGTTTGTAAGTTGCCAGCATTATAAAACTTAGTTACCTGATTCCAGACGGGAAATCCATGCATTGGGCAGTTCAGTAGAAGAGTAGTAAATCTGTC
This sequence comes from Hibiscus tridactylites, assembly GCA_958450335.1. Lineage (NCBI taxonomy): Eukaryota > Viridiplantae > Streptophyta > Magnoliopsida > Malvales > Malvaceae > Hibiscus > Hibiscus tridactylites. The sequence goes on from OY288287.1 coordinate 26,356,489, forward strand.
CCAGGCCTCGTGCATCGGCTCGTCATCTTCCTGTTGAAAAGTAGCAATTTCATTACGTAATCGCTCAGATAAATGCGAAGGATTAAAATGAGACAAGAATTCACGAGATAAATCTGCCAAGTTACGATTGAACCCGGTGTAAGTTTATTCCACCAAGTTTTAGCTCTGTCCCTCAATGAATGGGGAAATAACCGAAGCCTCAGTATCTTCGGATTAACTCCTGGCAGTCTAAACGATCCACAGATCTCCTGGAACGTTTTGAGATGCTCTCTAGCATCTTCTGTCACAGCACCACTAAACTGACCGGCATTGTTGATCATACTAAACATGACAGGTTTAAGCTCAAAGTTATCAACTTCAATATCCGGCAGCGTGGTCTCCAGCTCTACATGATCGTTCAGCATGTAGTCTCGACATGACCGTCGTCCATCTGCCGCAGGCGGGTCGCCGACAGGCGGTATACCTCCACCAACGGGCGGATTACGGGCCATCTTCTCTAGTTGTTGCTCAAGGTATTCGTTCCTGTCTAAAGGTGGCGAAGTTGTTTCTTGAGATTGAAGGAACGTTCAATTTCTGGATCTAATTTAAACTCAGGAACTTCACCTCTTTTAGATCTGCGTATAAACAAGAAAACCTCGTGAAAAGTAAGAGTTGAAAGTACTAACGAAAAATAAAAAAAGAAAAATTAAAAGAAAAACAAAAACAAAAACGAAAGTGCAATAAAAGAAAGGTGTAGTTATGTTGCCAATCCCCGGCAACGGCGCCAAAAACTTGTTGCGTGTAAAAGAGTCTATCGCAATTGTAGTGCAAGTGTACACGACGCAAGTAGTAAAGTGATACGAAGTATCAGATATCGTCTCCACAGGGATTGGGCTAATAGCTTCACCTTATTTCACTACACGAAGTAAAGAAAATATTTAAGAGAATTGTCACGAAAATAATAAGGAAAAACGTATATAAAAGAGTTGGAATATCAAGATAGAGAGAATGAGCTGGTATTGAATTGCTCAGTAGTGCAGGTATTGCAATGCTTAAGAACTCCAGTTCTGTCGTCGTGCCCGTCGCGGCAGCACCTGTCGCGGCGGCTGTCGCGGCAGCAAACACACCAACTTCGTACTTCAAGTTTGGCAAGAATCCCAGCTCTGCCTTGGCCTATCCCTAGGTCTAAGTCTGTCGATGATCACGTCTTTGATGATACCTCCCGGCGTGAACCGAAGGATGAACACCGATGTGTATGAATTCTTCCTTAGCCACTTAACCTTGCCCTATCCCTAGGCACAAGATAGTTCAACTATAAACTAGAGAACTTGCTCTTATTTCTTTCGTATACTTAACTCTCCCGATGCTAAGTAAATGGATAACCTTACAATGCTCTCCCGATGCTCTTGCAAGATATTAAAAACCAAAATAAGAGAACTTGAAGTTTATTTTATTGAACTTGGAAAATCCTAAAACAAAACAACCCTTGCAACTACTTTACAAAACAACCCGTGGCCCTAGGGGGAATTTAGAACATGTCGGCGGCGGGTAGACGGCGGAAGGGTTTTGTTATTGGTTATGGGGTATGATGCCTCCTAGGTTAAAATATATGCCCTTATATAAGCTTTGGGCTCAAGTATTCTAAGTTAACAAGGATTACAACTTTAATTAAAAGTATGATTCTAATAAAGACTTAATCTATAAGTATCCTACTTTTCAGCCGCCTCCTTGTTTCATGGAATTTCCTCTCCTTGAGCTTTGGCTTGACATATCTTTTGATCCGGGGCTTGGAAAAATATATGGCTTTCACACGACAGACGAGCAGATTTTTCTCTATCTATCGAGGTCCACTTTACTTTTTCTCTCCGTCAAAACTGCTGTCACGGCAGATCCATGGCATCATCGTCCTCGTCGTCTGCTTGTCCAGTTCAGCTCTTCAACTTCTCTGCCCTGTGCCTGCCTTCTTCGTCAACTATGGCAGCAACCTGCAAAATACGCTATCTTTTAGTAGAATCCGTGCCTTTAATATATTTGTGATGTTTTGCTGTAAACTAACCTAAATGCAATGCAATGATGCTTGAATGCAGCAGAAATATGGGTTAAAAAGGGTGTAAATAATAGAACTTTTACACACTCAACAATAATCCTTTACCGTGGCTCTTAAGGTTTCGATTTGCGTTTGGAGAGTAGCGTTCTCTAGCCGGGTAGTCTGGAGCTTGAAGAAGCCATTGTGTTCACGGTACTCGTGAAAGGCGACGTCTAATTCCTCCACTCTTGTTTCTAGCTTAGTGATATAGTCTTGACTATGCTCTAAATTTTCGGTGGTTAACTCGTACAAACTTTGCAGCTCTTACACTCGATTCTTGTGATCATGCGCCTTTCTTTTCCATGCAGTTGAGTTCTCCCTCTCCCTTTCCAACTCTTGTCTTGCCTTCCCTCTCTCCCGGCTGATTACGCTGTTTAGAGCTCTCCTTTCCTTCTCTAACACCAACTTGCTTCCCGCTATCTCTTCTTCAACTTCTTGTTTACCCTTTTTCTTTTCTTCTTCAACCAAACGCATATCGTACCTTCTTTCCTTTTCGACTGCCACGAGCTTCCTCTGACTTGCTCTTCTTAAGGAAGTTTGCATTTTGATAGCATCTCGCTGATAAAGGGTAATCTTTTCTTTTAACTCAGTATTTTCCTTCCTCAAATCTTTGATTGTTCCTTCTTTAACGTCGATTTCCAAACTTGACTGATAAAGCTCGTCGGCATGCTTGGTTTGCAAAGCTTTAAATTTTTTTCCTCATTTCTTAGAGTTCTTTTCTTGCTATGTCCGCCTCAGAGGGCATAACCCTCACGTGTTCCTCCATAGTCATGGTTGGCCCTTGATCGGGCCTCGGAATTTCATCGTTAGTCCTCCACTTCCTCCAAAAGTCATAGTCCGGGGTAATCATACTAGTCGCATTCTCCTCAATCCGAACACGATAACAAAGGTCTCACGCCCGAGTGACCTTCACAATTTTTGCCCTAAATTCGCCCTTAAAAGGGAACTCACTTTGGCTCAAACCAGACGTAAAGAGTACAAACTGCCGGGACCCAAACTGCCTTGATACCAAAAGAGAGGCACAACCAACTCCCCCGTAAAGCCCTAAAAGCATTAGCCAATTGTAATCTCCGCAACGATAAAGAAAGTAGGAAACCCGGCCCAACCAAGGTGCCCTCCAAACTATCTCACCATCTTGGATATTCCTAAGAATCGTGGCCCACTATACCTTTTTGATGTCCTCCCGCCATTCTTCGCTCAAATATGCTTGTAACAGAGAGAAATCTTTGAACAACACACCTTGCAAAACCCTTTTTGGCGTTCCCCAAAAGTGGCTCTGAATCCAAACCTGGAGTAACTGAGCGCAACCCCTAAAGTGTCCATCCTCATGCCTCCAGATTGCGTTTAATGAGATGAAAGTTTCGGCCAAGATTGCCGCGGCAGGGTTCGCTTTTTTCTTCAACCGTTCAAACACATCTAAGACAGCCACATCAATGCCATTTAGGACTCTTGGAAAGATGATCAAACCGTACACTCCTATGGCAAAAAGATCCATCTTCATTACTTCGTCAGGGTGCGACGGTATCAAATCCCAGATACAATCCCATGAGAAAGCCATGTTGTCCCCTTTTTGCTCAATTAGACCCTTAACCCAATCCGTGCTCATTCCGGTTGCCTCCCGGAGATTAGTCGGATAGTTTTGAGATTTAGAAGGTTTTGAATAAATCCAATCTCGATTTACTCCCTTATGATGAAGGAGGGCCGTATATTCCTCAATCGTGGGCATCAAATCTTCCCCATTACAAGTAAAGCAATAGAAAGTGGGATTCCAAAACTCAAACAAAGCACGGAATAAAGGTTCGTTAATCCTTACATAGATTAGATCCGCCACATCACCATAATTCTTTCGGAACAAACCTTGCAGCCTCCCATCCCAACTCTCCCAAATTTCTCTTAACTCGTAAAGATCACTTTGTTGAAGACTCACATACGTGTAACCCGGTACAATACGCTCACTTGGTGGGCTGTCCCCCTGAACTCTTTGATTTATCTCTGACCAATATCTGACTTAGGAGTTGACCTCTTCCGTTTTGAGTAGCCTCCCGTCCATAATGAATGCCTTGAAACTTAGCAGAACCAACTTGATTCAACACCTTTAGAATATGCAATGCAAATGCCAAAGTAATGCCAAAGTGCGGTTCGAATATATAAAGGTGAATTTAGGAAAACCTAGTTCGGGTTGCATTAAAAATATGGAAAAATGTCTTAAAATCCTCTTTTATTATATATAAGAGAATGGTGAAATCAATTTTACAAAATGAGGTTTGGAAGTGTGACATTTTGGTTAGTGACCAAAATGTAATTTTCGAAAACTCTGAGACTGTTTTAAAAAGGATTGAAACTTTGAATCTTTAAGGAGCTATTTACCCAATGGGAGTTTCTCCAGATTTTTCTAAAGTATTAAATGATTAATTAATGGTTTTTAAATAAAACAAAAGTGGAGGGAATATATTTTTGGCCATAACTAACTTTTCTCTCAAATCTTCCATTTTCATTTTCTCTCATTTTTCTCTCAAACCAAACACATTTCTCCAGAGCTTTTCCCTCTGATTTTGTAACCTAAAAAACTCATTTCAATTCTCTTTTGATCTTCAATCATCTCTTCAACAAAACCCTTGCATTTGCTAAGTGGATTTTCAAGAATTTGGTTCCAAAAAGGGAGAACACTCAAGTTTGGAGGTAAGAACGTCCTTCTCCTCTAATCTCTCAGTTCTTTACTGAAATTCCTAAGTTCTCAATCCTTAATTTGTGTTTTATAAAAGGTTTAAAGGTTGTGTTCTTGATCTTGGCTTTTAAATGCAAGATTTGGTTGATTTTTGGTTAAAATTCGTATGATCTGTTTAAGCAGTGATTTGAGGTGTCTTTTTGATGTTAAATGAATGTTAAATTGATGAGAAGTTGAGGTTTAATTAATGCAATCCCGGATAGGTTGAATTTCCTAAGTTTAGCTTGAGTTCTTGGTTGTTTTTGGAGTGATCTTGATGATCTGTTATAGCTGGAGGTATAAGGGTGATGTTAGATCCTTTTTGGATGTTAATTGATGTTTAAGGATGTTTTGATTTGATGGATCATGGCTGGGTAGTGTTGTGGAGTTGTTTGGATGCATTTTCGGTTGTGTTTGGTGGCCGAAAATGGAGTGTGGATGAGAGCAGCGAGTTTAGGTGCTTTCATTGAAGTTATTAATGCATGATGATGCATTAATCCTCTGCTTTGATGTGTTTAAAACAGGGGAGTCATCTTTGGATCCTAGTGGTGGTGATTCGGAAGCTTGATTGGTGTTTCGGCAAGTGGCGAAACGGAATCGGTGAGTGGATTTTGGTTTTCAGCTTTGAAACCAATGTTTTGAAGGTTTGGGAGCTTAGTTTAAGTCTAAGCAACTTAGTTAAGTTCAAGAGTAAGTTTTCGGAAAAACTCTCTTGGTGATGAACCATGGATTGGTTGTATGCAATGTGGTTTGTTTGCATGTTTTAAATCCTGTTTTGAAAGCATATTTAGCATGTTTATTTGCTGAGATTATAAGCCATGTGTTGAAGGATGCTCAAGGTAAGAGATCCTTGTTTTTGAACATTGTTTTAATGTGGTTTGATGCTTAAAGATGCATGATGTTTATGGCTTGATAAATGCTTTAAAACAGTGGAATATTGTGGTTAATGATGCATATTGGCAAGTGATGGTTAAGGTCACAAAGGTGGTTAAAAGTCCTTGAGTGAGCCTTGTTTATTTAAGAACAACATGGTGGTTAAAAGTCCATGGTTGGTTCTTGGTTAAGATCACCAAGGTGGTTAAAATTCCTTGAGTGAGGCTTGTTTATTTAAGAACAACATGGTGTTTAAAAGTCCATGGTTGGTTCTTGGTTAAGGTTACAAAGGTGGTTAAAATTCCTTGTGTAAGCCTTGTTTACTTAAGAACTCCAAGGTGTTTAAAAGTCCTTGGGAGATTCTTGTTAAGGACACAAAGGTGTTTAAAAGTCCTTGTGTGGTCCTTGTCATGGTGTTTAAAAGTCCATGGGTTAAGGACACAATGGTGTTTAAAAGTCCATGTGTGGTCCTTGGAAAGTATAAGATCACAATGGTGTTTAAAAGTCCATGTGTGGATCTTATGTTGACGTATCACTTGTTGCCAATATGACATGATATGAACTTGAAGCATGAATTGCTTGTTTTAAATGCTTTAGTGCATGTGCAAATGATGATTGATTTAAGGTTTATAAAGGTGTTTTATAAATGCATTATTGTGTGGTTTTAAATGAGCATTCCTCACTAAGCTTTTGCTTACGCTCTCTCTTTTCTTAAACCAATAATGCAGAGCATTGAAGTGCATTTTGGGGCAGCAAGGAAGCCAAGAATCCAAGTGAAGGTTTTAAGCTCATGTATGGTGAATATTTTCTCAAAACTATTAGCTTTGGGGTATTTGGCAATGTGGGACCTATGTTGTTGTTTTGGGAGATGTTTTGGACTCTCTAAGTTGGATTTATGTTGTTAATTTTGCTGGAACTTGTAATTGGCCTTTGAGATATGGTTTTGGCATATTGAAGCTTGAATGGTTTTCTAAGTAGGATGCATGCCTATAGAATTGGGTATTTCTTATTTTGATGCCATGATGATGTTTGGTTGATGCAATTATGTTATTTGTATGTTGAATGACCTGCTGGTAAAATTTGGTGGCTTTTGGAGCATGTTTGATGGTTAATTGTGTGTTAAACCAGCAATTTTTCTGCAATCTGGGCAACCTGTTTCGGAACAGGTGCTACCGTATCGGAACGGGGGCCTGAAATGGCCTGGGCGTTCCGAAACGGAAGGAACTATTCCGGAACGGTTTGGCCTCTGCCAGGCCCTGTTTCGGTACCAGTTGCGGAACGGCCCCGCGTTTCGGAACGGGTCTTCCCTGTTCCGAAACACTCGACCGTTGGGCACTGAAATTGTTGGTTATATGTTTTGAAATGTTTGCATTTTAGTCCTGAAACTTGTTATTGCAATTAAATGAGTTTGAGATGTCCGTTTGAGCTGCAATTTGACAGAGAAGCATGAAATATGATTAATTATATATTGGTAACTTTAAATTGGGTTAAGTCCTTATAATTTTCAGATTTTACAATTTGGTCCCTAAAGTTGTAATTTATGCAATTGGGTCCCTGAATGTTCTCTGATGGTTATGATATTTGAGTATGCTGATTGTATGATCATATCTAGGGATAAAGTGCATCTAGACAAGTTTAAAAAGAAAAAAAAGGGTCGTTAATCAAGGTTGACTTTCGGGTTGACTTTGGTTTTCCCCGTGTAAACTTCTTAATTCGGTTCAACCGTCTGGGCCGGGTTAAGGGGGTTACATTTGGTGGTATTAGAGATGAGTTCTCGAGTAATTGGGAATGATTATGTGCATGATTAAAGTATGTATGCTTTGTATGCTTGTTGAGTGAAAGCATGTTGGGTGAATTGTAAAAATGTTGCAATTGAGGTGAATGCTGTGGTGAAGTATGTTGTGGGTACCCATTGCCAAATCAAAGCTAATGTAATGATATTGTTTTTAAGTGAGAATGAGCTTGAGTACTTGGATTGCTTACCTTGCTGAGCCTGGCTTTGTTTATTTGCATTGTGTTTGCATTGTTAAAGTATGGCACCTCGTAGAGAGTTAAGGAGTAATGTGCGAGCTACGGATCAAAATGATAATGAGAATGAAGAGAATGTTGAGAGTGCGGTGGATTTACCTCCTCCACCTGGTGGTGGTGGTGCTGGGGGTGAAAGAGCTGGAGCTGATGCTGGGGTCGCTGGACCTGAGGCTGGTCAGGGGCAAGCTGTTCCTGACATGACAATGTTGATTCAAGCTATTGCTGGAGCTTTTCAAGCAGCGGTAGCTGGAGCTCAAGGAGCTGTGCATCAGGGAGATGCTGGAGTTAGACTACCCTTGGAGCGGTTGCGCAGTCTGGGAGGGACTGAGTTCAGAGGTTTGTCAGCTGAAGGTTCTGAGGCTTGTTTGGAAAGTACCAAGAGAATCTTGGGTCAGATGAGTTGCACTAATGTGCAGAAGCTGGGCTGTGTAGTATCATTGCTGCAAGATGATGCTTATACGTGGTGGACAACCACTACTGCTGGGATGGCGGAAGCTGACGTAACTTGGACGTTCTTTCAGAATGCGTTCAAGAGAAGGTATCTAGGTGTGAGGTACCTGGATGAAAAGAAGAGGGAGTTCATGTCTCTTACCCAAGAGAGCATGTCTGTGGCTGAGTATGAGTTCCAGTTTGTTCGACTCAGTCAATACGCACCTGAGCTTGTTCCGTGTGAGCGGGAGAGGTGTGAAAGGTTCCGTTATGGTTTAGTGAAGGATGTAAAGATGTATGTGCTGGCTACCGAGTATAGTGATTTTGATGTGCTGGTGGGCCGAGCCAAGGACATTGAGATGAACTTGGGTTTATCTGCTAAAAGTGCTGGGTCAAGTGCTGGTAAGCGAGCAGCTGAGTATAGTTCCGGTGGTGGACGGAACAAGAGGGGACGTGATCAGAAGTATCAGTCCTCAGCTAAGCGAGGTGGTGGTGCGCCTGCTCGGGGAGGTAATGCTAGAGTTGATCCGAGTGCATGTTGGATATGTGGTTCGCGTGGCCATATGAAACGTGATTGTCCTCGTGCTGTGAGGGAGGTGCAAGCTCCGGTTGTGGCAGCTGGTAATGCATGCTGGAACTGTGGATCTACGGATCACATGAGGAGAGAGTGTCATATGTTGGCTTGTGGCCAAGTGCGTGCTCCTGTTGTTGCTGCACCACAGAGAGGTCGTGGGCGCGACCGTGGTAACTTCCAGCAGAGAGAGGAAGGTGGTCGGGTGTGGCTCATGTTGTGGCTATTCAGCCTGAGGGTGGCGGCCAAGCCAGGGTGTATGCTCAGCGGGAGGGAAGGAATGACGCGGATGTGATCGCAGGTACTTTTACTTTGCAATCCTTGTCATTTCTTTCCTTGATTGATTCTGGATCTACGCACTCATACATATTGCGTGAGCATGCTGAATTGCTTGGTTTGCCTGTTGAGTCTTTGGATGTTGGTGTGCGCGTCACTAGTTCTTTTGGTGAGACTGTTGTGACTCGAAAACTTTATAGAAGATGTCCTTTGGTTGTTCAAGATCATGTTTTTCATGTTGACCTTATGGAGCTGCCTTTTCTATGGTTTCGATGTAATCCTTGGTATGGATTGGCTTGCTGAGCATCGTGCTATTGTGGATTGTGAGAATAAGCGAGTTTCGTTGAAGCTTGCGGATGATTATGAGGTAGTTGTGGTTGGTGAGAATGTGAAGTTTCTTACCAATGTGGTGTCTACGTTGGAGGCGAGCCGGATGCTGAGGCAAGGTTGTGAAGCTTACCTAGCTTTTGTGATGAATCCTAGCTCTAAGGAGTTGCGTGTGCAAGATATCAGGATTGTGCGAGAGTTTCCTGGTGTGTTTCCTGAGGAGTTGCCTGGTTTACCTCCTAATCGCGAGGTGGAGTTTGGGATTGAGCTGTATGAAAATACAACTCCTGTGTCCATTACCACTTATAGAATGGCACCTAAAGAGTTGAAGGAGCTGAAGACGCAGTTGCAAGAGTTGGTTGATCGTGGGTTCATTCGGCCGAGTGTGTCACCTTGGGGTGCACCGTTCTTGTTTGTGAAGAAGAAGGATGGCACTATGAGAATGTGCATTGATTATCGTCAGCTGAACAAGTTGACTATCAAGAATAGGTATCCTTTGCCGAGAATTGATGATCTCTTTGATCAATTTCGGGGAGCAGCTGTGTTCTCTAAGATTGACTTGAGGTCAGGGTATTACCAGTTGAAGGTAAAGGATGTGGATGTGCCTTAGACAGCTTTCAGGACAAGGTATGGGCATTATGAGTTCCTTGTGATGTCGTTTGGTTTGACAAATGCTCCTGCGGCTTTCATAGACATGATGAATCGTGTGTTTCATGAATACCTGGACAAGTTTGTCATGGTGTTCATTGATGATATCCTCATGTACTCGCGTACTGAGGAGGAGCATGAAGAGCATTTGAGGATTGTGTTGCAAGCTTTGTTGGAGAATCAGCTTTATGCCAAGCTGAGCAAGTGTGAGTTTTGGTTAAGTGAAGTGGTGTTTCTTGGGCATGTGGTTTCTGCCGAGGGGATTCGTGTTGATCCTCAGAAGATTGAAGCGGTGATGAATTGGAAGGTTCCTAAGTCTGTTCATGAGGTTCATAGTTTCCTTGGTTTGGCGGGATACTACCGAAGGTTTGTGGATGGGTTTTCTAAGATTGCTGCATCTTTGACAAAGTTGTTGCAGAAGGATGTTAAGTATGAATGGACGGAAGCGAGACAGCAGGCTTTTGAGAAGCTTAAGGCAGCTTTGACGCAAGCTCCTATCTTGGTTCAACCTGAATCAGGGAAAGAGTTTGTGGTGTATAGTGATGCGTCCTATGTTGGTTTGGGATGTGTGTTGATGCAAGAGGGTAAGGTGGTGGCTTATGCATCGCGGCAGTTGAAAGTGCATGAGCGCAATTATCCTACGCATGACATTGAGTTGGCTGCGGTGGTTTTTGCTTTGAAGATCTGGAGACATTACCTGTATGGTGAGAAGTGTACTGTGTACACTGATCACAAGAGTTTGAAGTATCTGATGTCCCGGAAGGAGTTGAATCTTAGGCAGCGACGTTGGGTGGAGTTGCTCAATGATTATGTTTTGACGATTGAGTATCACCCTGGAAAAGCTAATGTTGTAGCGGATGCCTTGAGTAGGAAGGTAGTTGTTGAGCTGAGGGCTATGTTTGCTAGTTTGAGTATTTCGCGTGATCGTGGTCTTGTGGCTGAGTTGCAAGTGAAACCATCTTTGGTTCAGTTGATCAAGGAAAAGCAGTTGCTGGATGATTCCTTGGTACCGCATGTTCAGGATATCGCGGAGGGTAGGCCTTCGGATTTCTGTTTTAATGATGATGGAGTGTTGTGTTTTGGGAGTCGGATAGTAGTGCCCAATGATGCGAATTTGAGGCGTGCTATTCTGACTGAAGGTCATAGTAGTCATTTTGCTATGCACCCTGGTAGTACTAAGATGTATCGAGATCTTCGTGATGAGTACTATTGGGTGGGTTTGAAGAAGGATGTTGCTGAATTTGTGAGCAAGTGCATGGTGTGTCAGCGAGTTAAGGCTGAGCATCAGGTTCCTTCAGGGTTGTTGCAACCGTTGAGAATCCCTGAATGGAAGTGGGAAAGGATTACCATGGATTTTGTATATGGTTTGCCCTTGTCGCCATCGAAGAAGAATTCGGTGTGGGTGATTGTAGATCGCCTGACGAAGTGTGCGCATTTCTTGCCTGTGCATACTACGTATTCTTTGGATAAGCTTGCGGAGCTGTACATTGCTGAGATTGTGCGGATGCATGGTGTGCCTAAGTCGATTGTGTCAGATAGGGATCCGAGGTTTACATCACGTTTCTGGCAGTGTTTGCATCAAGCTTTGGGTACACGGTTGAATTTCAGTACATCTTATCATCCTCAGTCGGATGGTCAGTCAGAGCGTGTTATCCAGATTTTGGAGGATATGTTGAGGTGCTGCGTGATTGAGTTCTAGGGCTCTTGGGAGAAACATATGCCTTTGGTGGAGTTTGCTTATAACAATAGTTATCAGGCAAGTATTCAAATGGCACCTTATAAAGCTTTGTACAGGAGGAAGTGTAGGACTCCTCTTTGTTGGGCTGAAACGAGTCAGAAGTTGGTTTTGATACCAGCTTTGTTGAAAGGAACCACCGGGAAGGTGAAGCTCATTTGTGAGCGTATGAAGGCAGCTTCTGATCGGCAAAAGTCTTACGCAGATTTGAAGCGTAAGGAGATTGAGTATGCGGTGGGTGACCGTGTGTTTTTGAAGGTTTCGCCTTGGAAAAAGGTGATGAGGTTTGGCCGTAAGGGTAAGTTGAGTCCTAGGTACATTGGATCATACGAGGTGATTAAGCGTGTGGGTCCTGTTGCGTGCAAGTTGAGGCTACATCAAGAGTTGGAGAAGATTCATGATGTGTTTCATGTTTCTATGCTTCGGAAGTATAGATCGGATCCTTCGCATGTGATGCCTGTGGAAGACGTGGAATTGAATCCGGATTTGACCTATGATGAGGAACCGGTGAAGGTTCTGGATTCGGATAGCAAGGTTCTTCGTGGCAAGACCATCGAGTTGGTAAAGGTGTTGTGGGAGCATCGTGGTGTTGAGGAAGCCACGTGGGAACGGAAGGATGACATGCTGAAGCAGTTTCCGTACCTCTTTCCTTCAGGTAAATTTTGAGGACGAAATTTCTTAAGGGGGGGAGAGTTGTAACGCCCCGATTTTGGGCTTAGGAGTTTTGGGATTCGGACAGGTACGACTGGAGTGCGGCTCGAATATATAAAGGTGAATTTAGGAAAACCTAGTTCGGGTTGCATTAAAAATATGGAAAATGTCTTAAAATCCTCTTTTATTATATATAAGAGAATGGTGAAATCAATTTTACAAAATGAGGTTTGGAAGTGTGACATTTTGGTTAGTGACTAAATGTAATTTTCGAAAACTGTGAGACTGTTTTAAAAAGGATTGAAACTTTGAATCTTTAAGGAGCTATTTACCCAATGGGAGTTTCTCCAGATTTTTCTAAAGTATTAAATGATTAATTAATGGTTTTTAAATAAAACAAAAGTGGAGGGAAGATATTTTTGGCCATAACTAACTTTTCTCTCAAATCTTCCATTTTCATTTTCTCTCAAACCAAACACATTTCTCCAGAGCTTTTTCCTCTGATTTTGTCACCTAAACAACTCATTTCAATTCTCTTTTGATCTTCAATCATCTCTTCAACAAAACCCTTGCATTTGCTAAGTGGATTTTCAAGAATTTGGTTCCAAAAATGGAGAAAACTCAAGTTTGGAGGTAAGAACGTCCTTCTCCTCTAAACTCTCAGTTCTTTACTGAAATTCCTAAGTTCTCAATCCTTAATTTGTGTTTTATAAAAGGTTTAAAGGTTGTGTTCTTGATCTTGGCTTTTAAATGCAAGATTTGGTTGATTTTTGGTTAAAATTCGTATGATCTGTTTAAGCAGTGATTTGAGGTGTCTTTTTGATGTTAAATGAATGTTAAATTGATGAGAAGTTGAGGTTTAATTAATGCAATCCAGGATAGGTTGAATTTCCTAAGTTTAGCTTGAGTTCTTGGTTGTTTTTGGAGTGATCTTGATGATCTGTTATAGCTGGAGGTATAAGGGTGATGTTAGATCCTTTTTGGATGTTAATTGATGTTTAAGGATGTTTTGATTTGATGGATCATGGCTGGGTAGTGTTGTGGAGTTGTTTGGATGCATTTTCGGTTGTGTTTGATGGCTGAAAATGGAGTGTGGATGAGAGCATCGAGTTTAGGTGCTTTCATTGAAGTTATTAATGCATGATGATGCATTAATCCTCTGCTTTGATGTGTTAAAACAGGGGAGTCATCTTTGGATCCTAGTGGTGGTGATCCGGAAGCTTGATTGGTGTTTCGGCAAGTGGCGAAACGGAATCGGTGAGTGGATTTTGGTTTTCAGCTTTGAAACCAATGTTTTGAAGGTTTGGGAGCTTAGTTTAAGTCTAAGCAACTTAGTTAAGTTCAAGAGTAAGTTTTCAGAAAAACTCTCTTGGTGATGAATCATGGATTGGTTGTATGCAATGTGGTTTGTTTGCATGTTTTAAATCCTGTTTTGAAAGCATATTTAGCATGTTTATTTGCTGAGATTATAAGCCATGTGTTGAAGGATGCTCAAGGTAAGAGATCCTTGTTTTTGAACATTGTTTTAATGTGGTTTGATGCTTAAAGATGCATGATGTTTATGGCTTGATAAATGCTTTAAAACAGTGGAATATTGTGGTTAATGATGCATATTGGCAAGTGATGGTTAAGGTCACAAAGGTGGTTAAAAGTCCTTGTGTGAGCCTTGTTTATTTAAGAACAACATGGTGGTTAAAAGTCCATGGTTGGTTCTTGGTTAAGATCACCAAGGTGGTTAAAATTCCTTGAGTGAGGCTTGTTTATTTAAGAACAACATGGTGTTTAAAAGTCCATGGTTGGTTCTTGGTTAAGGTTACAAAGGTGGTTAAAATTCCTTGTGTAAGCCTTGTTTACTTAAGAACTCCAAGGTGTTTAAAAGTCCTTGGGAGATTCTTGTTAAGGACACAAAGGTGTTTAAAAGTCCTTGTGTGGTCCTTGTCATGGTGTTTAAAAGTCCATGGGTTAAGGACACAATGGTGTTTAAAAGTCCATGTGTGGTCCTTGGAAAGTATAAGATCACAATGGTGTTTAAAAGTCCATGTGTGGATCTTATGTTGATGTATCACTTGTTGCCAATATGACAAGATATGAACTTGAAGCATGAATTTCTTGTTTTAAATGCTTTAGTGCATGTGCAAATGATGATTGATTTAAGGTTTATAAAGGTGTTTTATAAATGCATTATTGTGTGGTTTTAAATGAGCATTCCTCACTAAGCTTTTGCTTACGCTCTCTCTTTTCTTAAACCAATAATGCAGAGCATTGAAGTGCATTTTGGGGCAGCAAGGAAGCCAAGAATCCAAGTGAAGGTTTTAAGCTCATGTATGGTGAATATTTCTCAAAACTATTAGCTTTGGGGTATTTGGCAATGGGGGACCTATGTTGTTGTTTTGGGAGATGTTTTGGACTCTCAAAGTTGGATTTATATTGTTAATTTTGCTGGAACTTGTAATTGGCCTTTGAGATATGGTTTTGGCATATTGAAGCTTGAATGGTTTTCTAAGTAGGATGCATGCCTATAGAATTGGGTATTTCTTATTTTGATGCCATGATGATGTTTGGTTGATGCAATTATGTTATTTGTATGTTGAATGACCTGCTGGTAAAATTTGGTGGCTTTTGGAGCATGTTTGATGGTTAATTGTGTGTTAAACCAGCAATTTTTCTGCAATCTAGGCAACCTGTTTCGGAAAAGGTGCTACCGTATCGGAACGGGGGCCTGAAATGGCCTGGGCGTTCCGAAACGGAAGGAACTATTCCGGAACTGTTTGGCCTCTGCCAGGCCATGTTTTGATACCAGTTGCGGAACGGCCCCGCGTTTCGGAACGGGTCTTCCCTGTTCCGAAACACTCGACCGCTGGGCACTGAAATTGTTGGTTATATGTTTTGAAATGTTTGCATTTTAGTCCCGAACCTTGTTATTGCAATTAAATGAGTTTGAGATGTGATTGAGCGTGTGGGTCCTGTTGCGTACAAGTTGAGGCTACATCAAGAGTTGGAGAAGATTCATGATGTGTTTCATGTTTCTATGCTTCGGAAGTATAGATCGGATCCTTCGCATGTGATGCCTGTGGAAGACGTGGAATTAAATCCGGATTTGACCTATGATGAGGAACCGGTGAAGGTTCTGGATTCGGATAGCAAGGTTCTTCGTGGCAAGACCATCGAGTTGGTAAAGGTGTTGTGGAAGCATCGTGGTGTTGAGAAAGCCACGTGGGAACAGAAGGATGACATGCTGAAGCAGTTTCCGTACCTCTTTCCTTCAGGTAAATTTTGAGGACGAAATTTCTTAAGGGGGGAGAGTTGTAATGCCCCGGTTTTGGGCTTAGGAGTTTTGGGATTCGGACAGGTACGGTTGGAGTGCGGTTCAAATATATAAAGGTGAATTTAGGAAAACCTAGTTCGGGTTGCATTAAAAATATGGGAAAATGTCTTAAAATCCTCTTTTATTATATATAAGAGAATGGTGAAATCAATTTTACAAAATTAGGTTTGGAAGTGTGACATTTTTGTTAGTGACCAAAATGTAATTTTCGAAAACTCTGAGACTGTTTTAAAAAGGATTGAAACTTTGAATCTTTAAGGAGCTATTTACCCAATGGGAGTTTCTCCAGATTTTTCTAAAGTATTAAATGATTAATTAATGGTTTTTAAATAAAACAAAAGTGGAGGGAAGATATTTTTGGCCATAACTAACTTTTCTCTCAAATCTTCCATTTTCATTTTCTCTCATTTTCTCTCAAACCAAACACATTTCTCCAGAGCTTTTCCCTTTGATTTTGTCACCTAAACAACTCATTTCAATTCTCTTTTGATCTTCAATCATCTCTTCAACAAAACCCTTGCATTTGCTAAGTGGATTTTCAAGAATTTGGTTCCAAAAAGGGAGAAAACTCAAGTTTGGAGGTAAGAACGTCCTTCTCCTCTAAACTCTCAGTTCTTTACTGAAATTCCTAAGTTCTCAATCCTTAATTTGTGTTTTATAAAAGGTTTAAAGGTTGTGTTCTTGATCTTGGCTTTTAAATGCAAGATTTGGTTGATTTTTGGTTAAAATTCGTATGATCTGTTTAAGCAGTGATTTGAGGTGTCTTTTTGATGTTAAATGAATGTTAAATTGATGAGAAGTTGAGGTTTAATTAATGCAATCCCGGATAGGTTGAATTTCCTAAGTTTAGCTTGAGTTCTTGGTTTTTTTTGGAGTGATCTTGATGATCTGTTATAGATGGAGGTATAAGGGTGATGTTAGATCCTTTTTGGATGTTAATTGATGTTTAAGGATGTTTTGATTTGATGGATCATGGCTGGGTAGTGTTGTGGAGTTGTTTGGATGCATTTTCGGTTGTGTTTGGTGGCCGAAAATGGAGTGTGGATGAGAGCAGCGAGTTTAGGTGCTTTCATTGAAGTTATTAATGCACGATGATGCATTAATCCTCTGCTTTGATGTGTTTAAAACAGGGGAGTCATCTTTGGATCCTAGTGGTGGTGATCTGGAAGCTTGATTGGTGTTTCGGCAAGTGGAGAAACGGAATCGGTGAGTGGATTTT
Organism: Hibiscus tridactylites; assembly: GCA_958450335.1. Taxonomy (NCBI): domain Eukaryota; kingdom Viridiplantae; phylum Streptophyta; class Magnoliopsida; order Malvales; family Malvaceae; genus Hibiscus; species Hibiscus tridactylites. The sequence goes on from OY288287.1 coordinate 26,373,340, forward strand.
GGTTTTCAGCTTTGAAACCAATGTTTTGAAGGTTTGGGAGCTTAGTTTAAGTCTAAGCAACTTAGCTAAGCTCAAGAGTAAGTTTTCGGAAAAACTCTCTTGGTGATGAACCATGGATTGGTTGTATGCAATGTGGTTTGTTTGCATGTTTTAAATCCTGTTTTGAAAGCATATTTAGCATGTTTATTTGCTGAGATTATAAGCCATGTGTTGAAGGATTCTGAAGGTAAGAGATCCTTGTTTTTGAACATTGTTTTAATGTGGTTTGATGCTTAAAGATGCATGATGTTTATGGCTTGATAAATGCTTTAAAACAGTGGAATATTTTGGTTAATGATGCATATTGGCAAGTGATGGTTAAGGTCACAAAGGTGGTTAAAAGTCCTTGTGTGAGCCTTGTTTATTTAAGAACAACATGGTGGTTAAAAGTCCATGGTTGGTTCTTGGTTAAGATCACCAAGCTGGTTAAAATTCCTTGAGTGAGGCTTGTTTATTTAAGAACAACATGGTGTTTAAAAGTCCATGGTTGGTTCTTGGTTAAGGTTACAAAGGTGGTTAAAATTCCTTGTGTAAGCCTTATTTACTTAAGAACTCCAAGGTGTTTAAAAGTCCTTGGGAGATTCTTGTTAAGGACACAAAGGTGTTTAAAAGTCCTTGTGTGGTCCTTGTCATGGTGTTTAAAAGTCCATGGGTTAAGGACACAATGGTGTTTAAAAGTCCATGTGTGGTCCTTGGAAAGTATAAGATCACAATGGTGTTTAAAAGTCCATGTGTGGATCTTATGTTGATGTATCACTTGTTGCCAATATGACATGATATGAACTTGAAGCATGAATTGCTTGTTTTAAATGCTTTAGTGCATGTGCAAATGATGATTGATTTAAGGTTTGTAAAGGTGTTTTATAAATGCATTATTGTGTGGTTTTAAATGAGCATTCCTCACTAAGCTTTTGCTTACGCTCTCTCTTTTCTTAAACCAATAATGCAGAGCATTGAAGTGCATTTTGGGGTAGCAAGGAAGCCAAGAATCCAAGTGAAGGTTTTAAGCTCATGTATGGTGAATATTTTCTCAAAACTATTAGCTTTGGGGTATTTGGCAATGGGGGACCTATGTTGTTGTTTTGGGAGATGTTTTGGACTCTCTAAGTTGGATTTATGTTGTTAATTTTGCTGGAACTTGTAATTGGCCTTTGAGATATGGTTTTGGCATATTGAAGCTTGAATGGTTTTCTAAGTAGGATGCATGCCTATAGAATTGGGTATTTCTTATTTTGATGCCATGATGATGTTTGGTTGATGCAATTATGTTATTTGTATGTTGAATGACCTGCTGGTAAAATTTGGTGGCTTTTGGAGCATGTTTGATGGTCAATTGTGTGTTAAACCAGCAATTTTTCTGCAATCTGGGCAACCTGTTTCGGAACAGGTGCTACCGTATCGGAACGGGGGCCTGAAATGGCCTGGGCGTTCTGAAACGGAAGGAACTGTTCCAGAACGGTTTGGCCTCTGCCAGGCCCTGTTTTGATACCAGTTGCGGAACGGCCCCGCGTTTCGGAACGGGTCTTCCCTGTTCCGAAACACTCGACCGCTGGGCACTGAAATTGTTGGTTATATGTTTTGAAATGTTTGCATTTTAGTCCCGAACCTTGTTATTGCAATTAAATGAGTTTGAGATGTCCGTTTGAGCTGAAATTTGACAGAGAAGCATGAAATATGATTAATTATATATTGGTAACTTTAAATTGGGTTAAGTCCTTATAATTTTCAGATTTTACAATTTGGTCCCTAAAGTTGTAATTTATGCAATTGCGTCCCTGAATGTTCTCTGATGGTTATGATCTTTGAGTATGCTGATTGTATGATCATATCTAGGGATAAAGTGCATCTAGACAAGTTTCAAAAAGAAAAAAAAGGGTCGTTAATCAAGGTTGACTTTCGGGTTGACTTTGGTTTTCCCCGTGTAAACTTCTTAATTGGGTTCAACCGTCTGGGCCGGGTTAAGGGGGTTACAGAACGAAAAGGGAAAGACAAAGAGAGCATGTTAGTATCGAATAAACATAATTTTACACATTAAGTAGAAAAGAAGTAAAGTACACAATAAAAAAACAACCTTATTAATCTACGAAACCTAGGTTATCCGTATGGCTCTAACATGGGTGGGCAATCTAGTTCTCTACATGCAATTTTGGTTCTAGGAGGTACTCGAATTGTCCTTGTTGTCCCCTTCTAAGGGTAGCAAGGCCCCCGAACATCACCCATTATAGGCTCCTCTCAACCGAGTTCAATTCGAGGGGACCCTTTAGCTATATCCGGACGGAGAAACGATATTCACACGAAGATATAGGGTATTCGAGCCCCGAAGGTACTTGCTAGGCCCAGACGGAGGAACAATATCCCCACGAAAGCACTAGCGTTTCCCCCCCCCCCCCCCCACTTAAACAAAGGGTTTATATGCCACTTTTAAATGCGTTTAAAATAAACTCGCACTTATAAACAAATATCGATCGATTCGGTCACTTTAATTCGCAACTTCTAATATTAATTGAGCGGTAAAGTTTTTTTTGGCTCGACCCTCTTCTTTGTTTTTGAAAACAAAATTTTGTCCCCAGCAGAATCGCCATCTGTTGCGACTAAAAAATTTCAGAAAATACAAGTACCTCGGTGTCACTTAGAGGAACCGGGTTTTTAGATGGTTTTCGAAAAAAATTAGTCGGATTTGTAAAAAATAGAGGGGTCGCCACCGGCCATGTAACGCCCCGGTTTTGGGCTTAGAAGTTTTGGGCTTGGACCGGTTCGGTCAAAGTGCGGTTCTAATATAAAAAGGTGAAATTAGGAAAGCCTAGTTCGGGTTGCATTAAAAATATGGAAAAATGTTCTAAAATCCTCTTTTAATATATATAAGTGAACTGTGAAATCAATTTTACAAAATGAGGTTTGGAAGGTGACATTTTGGCTAGTGACCAAAATGTAATTTTTGAAAACTGCGTGACTGTTTTAAAAAGGATTGAAACTTTGAATCTTTAAGGAGCTATTTACCCAAAGGGAGTTTCTTCAGATTTTTCTAAGATATTAAATGATTTATTTCTGGTTTTTAAACAAAAGAAAAGTGGAGGGAAGATTTTTTCCTATTTCCAACTAACTTTTCCATTTTCTATTTTCTCTCATTTTCTCTCAAACCAAACATCTTTCTCCAGAGCTTTTTCCTCTGATTTTGTCACCTAAATATCTCTTTTCAATTCTCTTTTGATTGCTAATCATCTCATCAACAAAACCTCACCATTTGCTAATTGGATCTTCAACTTTTTGATTCTAAAAAGGGAGAAACTCAAGTTTGGAGGTAAGAACGTCCTTCTCCTCTAAACTCTCAGTTCTTTACTGAAATTCCTAAGTTCTCAATCTTTAAATTGTGTTTTATAAATGGTTTTAAGGTTGTGTTTATGATCTTGGCTTTAAAATGCAAGATTTGGTGATTTTTGATGAAATTTTGTATGATCTGTTTGGGCCGTGTTTTAAGGTGTCAATTTGATGTTAAATGAATGTTAAATTGATGAGAAATTGAGTTTTAATTAATGCAATCCCGGATAGGTTGAATTTCCTAAGTTTAGCTTGTGTTCTTGGTTGTTTTTGGAGTGATCTTGTGGATCTGTTGTTGCTAGAGGTATAAGGATGTTGTTAGATCCTTTTTGGATGTTAAATGATGTTTAAGGATGTTTAGTTTTGATGGATCTTGGCTGGGCATTGTTGAGGAGTTGTTTGGATGCATTTTCAGTTGTGTTTGGTAGCCGAAAATGGAGTGTGGATGAGAGCAGCGGGTTTAGGTGCTTTCATTGAAGCTATTAATGCATGATGATGCATTAATCCTCTGCTTTGATGTGTTTAAAACAGGGGAGTCATCTTTGGATCCAAGTGGTGGTGATCCGGAAGCTTGATTGGTGTTTCGGCAAGAGGCGAAACGGAATCGGTGAGTGGATTTTGGTTTTCGGCTTTGAAACCAGTGTTTTGAAGGTTTGGGAGCTTAGTTTAAGTCTAAGCAACTTAGCTAAGCTCAAGAGTAAGTTTTCGGAAAAACTCTCTTGGTGATGGCCATGAAATGGTTTTATGCAATGTGGTTTGTTTGCATGATTTTAAATTTGTTTTGAAAGCATATCTAGCATGTTTATTTGCTGAGATTATAAGCCATGTGTTGAAGGAAGCTCAAGGTAAGAGTTCCTTGTTTTTGAACATTATTTTAATGTGGTTTGATGCTTAAAGATGCATGATGTTTATGGCTTTGTTAAAATGCTTTAAAACAGTGAGATATTGATGATATTGATGCATATTGGCAAGTGATGGTTAAGGTCACAAAGGTGGTTAAAAGTCCTTGTGTGAACCTTGTTATTTAAGAACATCAAGGTGTTTAAAAGTCCTTGGATGGTTCTTGGTTAAGATCACAAAGGTGGTTAAAAGTCCTTGTGTGAATCTTGTGAATTTTAAGAACAACATGGTGTTTAAAAGTCCATGGTTGGTTCTTGGTTAAGGCTCAAGGTGGTTAAAATTCCTTGTGTAAGCCTTGTTATTTAAGAACTCCAAGGTGTTTAAGAGTCCTTGGGAGATTCTTGTTAAGGACACAAAGGTGTTTAAAAGTCCTTGTGTGGTCCTTGCCATGGTGTTTAAAAGTCCATGGGGCCATGGTGTTTAAAAGTCCATGGGGTTAAGGACACAATGGTGTTTAAAAGTCCATGTGTGGTCCTTGGTTGTTGTAAGATCACAATGGTGTTTAAAAGTCCATGTGTGAATCTTATGTGAAATGTATCACTTGTTGCCAATATGACATGTAATGAAATGGAAGCATGAATTGCTTGTTTAAAATGTTTAAGAGCACGTACAAATGTTGCTTGAAGAATGATTTATAAATGAGTTTTTATAAATGCATTATTGTATGGTTTTAAATGAGCATTCCTCACTAAGCTTTTTCTTACGCTCTCTCTTTTCTTAAACCAATAATGCAGAGCATTAGAGTGCATTGAGGGCAGCAAGGAAGGCTAGCAACCAAGTGGATAACTAAGCTCAAGTATGGTGAAGGTTTTCCCTGTTTCGGAACACCTGACCGTTGGGGGCTGACATGGGCGGTTATATGTTTTGAAATGTTTGCATTTTGGTCCTGAATTATGTTTATGCAATTGTATGAGTTTGAGATGTCCGTTTGAGCTGAAATTTGACAGAAAAGCATGAAAGATGATTAATTTCAAGTTGGTAACTTTGAAATGGATTAAGTCCTAATAATTTACAGAATTTACGTTTTGGTCCCTAAAGTTGTATTTTGTGCGATTGGGTCCCTGAATGTTCTCTGATGGTTTTGATCTTTGAGAATGTTGATTGTATGATCATGTCTAGGGATAATGCGCATCTAGACAAGAGTAAAAAGAAAAAAAAGGTCGTTAATCAAGGTTGACTTTCAGGTTGACTTTGATTTTCCCCGTGTAATCTTCTTAATTCGGGTCAACCGTCTAGACCGAGTTAAGGGGGTTACATTTGGTGGTATCGGAGCTGAGTTCTCGAGTAATTGGGAATGATTGTGTGCATGATTGAGGTATGTATGCTTGTATGCTTGATTGAGTGAAAGCATGTTGAGTGGTTTGTGAATATGATGCAATTGAGATGTATGCTGTGGTGAAGCATGTTGTGGGTACCCATTGCCAAATCAAAGCTAATGTAATGATGTTGATTTTAAGTGAAAATGAGCTTGAGTACTTGGATTGCTTACCTTGCTGGGCCTGACTTTGTTTATTTGCATTGTGATTGCATTGTTAGAGTATGGCACCTCGTAGAGAGTTGAGGAGTAATGTGCGAGCTACGGCTCAAAAAGAGAATGAGAACGAGGAGAACGTTGAGAGTGCGGTTTTACCTCCTCCACCTGGTGGTGGTGGTGCTAGGGGTGAAGGAGCTGGAGCTGCAGCTGATGCTGGGGTCGCTGGACCTGAGGCTGGTCAGGGGCAAGCTATGCCTGATATGGCAATGTTAGTGCAAGCTATTGCTGGTGCTTTTCGAGCAGCAGTAGCTGGAGCTCAAGGAGCTAGGCATCAGGGAGATGCTGGAGTTAGACTACCCTTGGAGCGCTTACGCAGTCTAGGCGGGATTGAGTTCAGGGGTTTGTCTGCGGAAGGTTCTGAATCTTGGATGGAGAGTACCAAGAGGATCTTGGGTCAGATGAGTTGCACTGATGTGCAAAAGCTGGGGTGTGTTGTATCCTTGCTACAGGATGATGCTTATACGTGGTGGACGACCACTATCGCTGGGATGGTGGAAGCTGACATAACTTGGACATTCTTCCAGAATGTGTTCAAGAGAAGGTCTCTTGGTGTGAGGTACCTAGATGAAAAGAAGCGGGAGTTCATGTCTCTCACCCAGGGGAGCATGTCTGTGGCTGAGTATGAAGTGCAGTTTGTTCGACTTAGTCAGTATGCACCGGAGCTAGTCCCTGATGAGCGGGCGAGGTGCGAAAGATTCCGTTATGGTTTAGTGACGGATGTGAAGATGTATGTGCTGGCTACCGAGTATGATGATTTTGATGTGTTGGTGGGCCGAGCAAAGGATATTGAGATGAACTTGGGTTTATCTGTTAGAGGTGCTGGAGCAAGTGCTGGTAAGCGGGCAGCTGAATATAGTTCCGGTGGTGGACGGAACAAGAGGGGACGTGATCAGAAGTATCAGTCCTTGGCTAAACGAGGTGGTGGTGCGCCTGCTCGGGGAGGCAACGCTAGAGTTGATCCGAGTGCATGTTGGATTTGTGGTTCACGTGGCCATATGAAACGTGATTGTCCTCGTGCTGTGAGGGAGGTGCAAGCTCCTATTGCGGTAGCTGGTAACGGGTGCTGGAACTGTGGATCTACGGATCATATGAGGAGGGAGTGTCCTATGTTGGTTGGTGGCCAAGTGCGTGCTCATGTTGTTGCTGCACCACAGAGAGGTCGTGGGCGCGGCCGTGGTAATTTTCAGCATAGAGAGGAAGGTGGTCGAGGAGTGGCCCATGTTGTGGCTATTCAGCCTGAGGGTGGAGGTCAAGCTAGGGTGTATGCTCAGCGGGATGGGAGGAATGACGCAGATGTGATTGCAGGTACTTTTACTTTGCAATCCTTGTCATTACTTTACTTGATTGATTCTGGATCTACGCACTCATACATTTTGCGTGAGCATGCTGAATTGCTTGGTTTGCCTGTTGAGTCTTTGGATGTTGGTGTTCGTGTCACTAGTTCTTTTGGTGAGACTGTTGTGACTCGAAAGTTGTATAGAAGGTGTCCTTTGGTTGTTCAAGATCATGTTTTTCATGTTGATTTTATGGAGTTGCCTTTCTATGGTTTCGATGTAATCCTTGGTATGGATTGGCTTGCTGAGCATCGTACTGTTGTGGATTGTGAAAATAAGCGAGTTTCGTTGAAGCTTGCGGATGATTATGAGGTGGTTGTGGTTGGTGAGAATGTGAAGTTTCTTTCCAATGTGGTGTCTACGTTGGAGGCGAGCCGGATGCTGAGGCAAGGTTGTGAAGCTTATCTAGCTTTTGGGATGAATCCTAGCTCTAAGGAGTTGCGTGTGCAAGATATCAGGATTGTGCGAGAGTTTCCTGGCATGTTTCCTGAAGAGTTGCCTGGTTTACCTCCTAACCGCGAGGTGGAGTTTGGAATTGAGCTGTATGAGAATACAACTCCTATGTCCATTACCCCTTATAGAATGGCACCTAAGGAGCTTAAGGAGCTGAAGACGCAGTTGCAAGAGTTGCTTGATCGTGGGTTCATTCGGCCGAGTGTGTCGCCTTGGGGTGCACCGGTCTTGTTTGTGAAGAAGAAGGATGGCACTATGAGAATGTGCATTGATTATCGTCAGCTGAACAAGTTGACTATCAAGAATAGGTATCCTTTGCCGAGAATTGATGATCTCTTTGATCAATTTCGGGGAGCTGCTGTGTTCTCTAAGATTGACTTGAGGTCAGGGTATTACCAGTTGAAGGTAAAGGATGTGGATGTGCCTAAGACAGCTTTCATGACAAGGTATGGGCATTATGAGTTCCTTGTGATGCCGTTTGGTTTGACAAATGCTCCTGCTGCTTTCATGGACATGATGAATCGTGTGTTTCATGAATACCTGGACAAGTTCGTTGTGGTATTCATTGATGATATCCTCGTGTACTCGCGTACTGATGAGGAGCATGAAGAGCATTTGAGGATTATGTTGCAAGCTTTGTTGGAGAATCAGCTTTATGCCAAGCTGAGCAAGTGTGAGTTATGGCTTAAGGAGGTGGTGTTTCTTCGGCATGTGGTTTCTGCTGAGGGGATTCGTGTTGATCCTCAGAAGATTGAGGCTGTGATGAATTGGAAGGTTCCGAAGTCTGTTCATGAGGTTCGTAGTTTCCTTGGTTTGGCGGGATACTACCGAAGGTTTGTGGATGGGTTTTCTAAGATTGCTGCACCTTTGACAAAGTTGTTGCAGAAGGATGTTAAGTATGAATGGACGGTGGCGAGACAGCAGGCTTTTGAGAAGCTTAAGGCAGCTTTGACGCAAGCTCCTATCTTGGTTCAACCTAAATCAGGGAAAGAGTTTGTGGTCTATAGTGATGCGTCCTATGTTGGTTTGGGATGTGTGTTGATGCAAGAGGGTAAGGTGGTGGCTTATGCATCGCGACAGTTGAAGGTGCATGAGCGCAATTATCCTACGCATGATATTGAGTTGGCTGCAGTGGTTTTTGCTTTGAAGATCTGGAGACATTATCTGTATGGTGAGAAGTGTACTGTGTACACGGATCACAAGAGTTTGAGGTATCTGATGTCTCAGAAGGAGTTGAATCTTAGGCAGTGACGTTGGGTGGAGTTGCTCAAGGATTATGATTTGATGATTGAGTATCACCCTGGAAAAGCTAATGTCGTAGCGGATGCCTTGAGTAGGAAGGTAGCTGTTGAGTTGAGGGCTATGTTTGCCAGTTTGAGTATTTCGCGTGATGGTGGTCTTGTGGCTGAGTTACAAGTGAAACCATCTTTGGTTCAGTTGATCAAGGAAAAGCAGATGCTGGATGATTCCTTGGTACCGCATGTTCGGTATATCGCGGAGGGTAGGCCTTCGGATTTCAGTTTTAATGATGATGGAGTGTTGTGTTTTTGGAGTCGGATAGTAGTGCCTAATGATGCTGAGTTGAGGCTTGCTATTCTGACTGAAGGTCATAGTAGTCCTTTTTCTATGCACCCAGGTAGTACTAAGATGTATCGTGATCTTCGTGATGAGTACTATTGGGTGGGCTTGAAGAAGGATGTTGCGGAGTTTGTGAGCAAGTGTATGGTGTGTCAGCGAGTTAAGGCTGAGCATCAGGTTCCTTCAGGGTTGTTGCAACCGTTGAGAATCCTTGAGTGGAAGTGGGAAAGGATTACCATGGATTTTTTGTCTGGTTTACCTTTGTCGCCATCGAAGAAGAATTCGGTTTGGGTGATTGTGGATCGCCTGACGAAGTGTGCGCATTTCTTGCCTGTGCATACTACGTATTCTTTGGATAAGCTTGCAGAGCTGTACATTGCTGAGATTGTGCGGCTGCATGGTGTGCCTAAGTCGATTGTGTCGGATAGGGATCCGAGGTTCACATCGCGTTTCTGGCAATGTTTGCATCAAGCTTTGGGTACAAGGTTGAATTTCAGTACATCTTATCATCCTCAGTCGGATGGTCAGTCAGAGCGTGTTATCCAGATTTTGGAGGATATGTTGAGGTGCTGCGTGATTGAGTTTCAGGGCTCTTGGGAGAAGCATTTGCCTTTGGTGGAGTTTGCTTATAACAATAGTTATCAGGCAAGTATACAAATGGCACCTTATGAGGCTTTGTACGGGAGGAAGTGTAGGACTCCTCTTTGTTGGGCTGAAACGGATCAGAAGTTGGTTTCGATTCCAGCTTTGTTGAAAGGAACCACCGAGAAGGTGAAGCTCATTTGTGAGCGTTTGAAGGCAGCATCTGATCGGCAGAAGTCTTACGCGGATTTGAAGCGTAAGGAGATTGAGTATGCGGTGGGTGACCGTGTGTTTTTGAAGGTTTCGCCTTGGAAGAAGGTGATGAGGTTTGGTCGAAAGGGTAAGCTGAGCCCTAGGTACATTGGACCATACGAGGTGGTTGAGCGTGTGGGTCCTGTTGCGTACAGGTTGAGGTTACCTCAAGAGTTGGAGAAGATTCATGATGTGTTTCATGTTTCTATGCTCCGGAAGTATAGATCAGATCCTTCACATGTGATGCCTGTGGAAGAAGTGGAATTGAATCCGGATTTGACCTATGATGAGGAACCGGTGAGGATTCTGGATTCGGATAGCAAGGTTCTTCGTGGCAAGACCATCGAGTTGGTAAAGGTGTTGTGGAAGCATCGTGGTGTAGAGGAAGCCACGTGGGAACGGAAGGATGACATGCTGAAGCAGTTTCCTTATCTCTTTCCTTCAGGTAAATTTCGAGGACGAAATTTCTTAAGGGGGGGAGAGTTGTAACGCCCCGGTTTTGGGCTTAGAAGTTTTGGGCTTGGACCGGTTCGGTCAAAGTGCGGTTCGAATATAAAAAGGTGAAATTAGGAAAGCCTAGTTCGGGTTGCATTAAAAATATGGAAAAATGTTCTAAAATCCTCTTTTAATATATATAAGTGAACTGTGAAATCAATTTTACAAAATGAGGTTTGGAAGGTGACATTTTGGCTAGTGACCAAAATGTAATTTTTGAAAACTGCGTGACTGTTTTAAAAAGGATTGAAACTTTGAATCTTTAAGGAGCTATTTACCCGAAGGGAGTTTCTTCAGATTTTTCTAAGATATTAAATGATTTATTTCTGGTTTTTAAACAAAAGAAAAGTGGAGGGAAGATATTTTCCTATTTCCAACTAACTTTTCCATTTTCTATTTTCTCTCATTTTCTCTCAAACCAAACATCTTTCTCCAGAGCTTTTTCCTCTGATTTTGTCACCAAAATATCTCTTTTCAATTCTCTTTTGATTGCTAATCATCTCATCAACAAAACCTCACCATTTGCTAATTGGATCTTCAAGCTTTTTGATTCTAAAAAGCGAGAAACTCAAGTTTGGAGGTAAGAACGTCCTTCTCCTCTAAACTCTCAGTTCTTTACTGAAATTCCTAAGTTCTCAATCCTTAAATTGTGTTTTATAAATGGTTTTAAGGTTGTGTTTATGATCTTGGCTTTAAAATGCAAGATTTGGTGATTTTTGATGAAATTTCGTATGATCTGTTTGGGCAGTGTTTTAAGGTGTCAATTTGATGTTAAATGAATGTTAAATTGATGAGAAATTGAGTTTTAATTAATGCAATCCCGGATAGGTTGAATTTCCTAAGTTTAGCTTGTGTTCTTGGTTGTTTTTGGAGTGATCTTGTGGATCTGTTGTTGCTGGAGGTATAAGGATGTTGTTAGATCCTTTTTGGATGTTAAATGATGTTTAGTTTTGATGGATCTTGGCTGGGCATTGTTGAGGAGTTGTTTGGATGCATTTTCGGTTGTGTTTGGTAGCCGAAAATGGAGTGTGGATGAGAGCAGCGTGTTTAGGTGCTTTCATTGAAGCTATTAATGCATGGTGATGCATTAATCCTCTGCTTTGATGTGTTTAAAACAGGGGAGTCATCTTTGGATCCAAGTGGTGGTGATCCGGAAGCTTGATTGGTGTTTCGGCAAGAGGCGAAACGGAATCGGTGAGTGGATTTTGGTTTTCGGCTTTGAAACCAGTGTTTTGAAGGTTTGGGAGCTTAGTTTAAGTCTAAGAAACTTAGCTAAGCTCAAGAGTAAGTTTTCGGAAAAACTCTCTTGGTGATGGCCATGAAATGGTTGTATGCAATGTGGTTTGTTTGCATGATTTTAAATCTGTTTTGAAAGCATATCTAGCATGTTTATTTGCTGAGATTATAAGCCATGTGTTGAAGGAAGCTCAAGGTAAGAGTTCCTTGTTTTTGAACATTGTTTTAATGTGGTTTGATGCTTAAAGATGCATGATGTTTATGGCTTTGTTAAAATGCTTTAAAACAGTGAGATATTGATGATATTGATGCATATTGGCAAGTGATGGTTAAGGTCACAAAGGTGGTTAAAAGTCCTTGTGTGAACCTTGTTATTTAAGAACATCAAGGTGTTTAAAAGTCCTTGGATGGTTCTTGGTTAAGATCACAAAGGTGGTTAAAAGTCCTTGTGTGAATCTTGTGAATTTTAAGAACAACATGGTGTTTAAAAGTCCATGGTTGGTTCTTGGTTAAGGCTCAAGGTGGTTAAAATTCCTTGTGTAAGCCTTGTTATTTAAGAACTCCATGGTGTTTAAGAGTCCTTGGGAGATTCTTGTTAAGGACACAAAGGTGTTTAAAAGTCCTTGTGTGGTCCTTGCCATGGTGTTTAAAAGTCCATGGGGCCATGGTGTTTAAAAGTCCATGGGGTTAAGGACACAATGGTGTTTAAAAGTCCATGTGTGGTCCTTGGTTGTTGTAAGATCACAATGGTGTTTAAAAGTCCATGTGTGAATCTTATGTGAAATGTATCACTTGTTGCCAATATGACATGTAATGAAATGGAAGCATGAATTGCTTGTTTAAAATGTTTAAGAGCACGTACAAATGTTGCTTGAAGAATGATTTATAAATGAGTTTTTATAAATGCATTATTGTATGGTTTTAAATGAGCATTCCTCACTAAGCTTTTGCTTACGCTCTCTCTTTTCTTAAACCAATAATGCAGAGCATTAGAGTGCATTGAGGGCAGCAAGGAAGGCTAGCAACCAAGTGGATAACTAAGCTCAAGTATGGTGAAGGTTTCTTAAACACTATTAGCTTTTGGCATTTGGCAATGGGGGACCTATGTTGATGTTTTGGGAGATGTTTTGGACTCCCTAAGTTGAATATATGTTGTTATTAATGTTGGAACATGTAATTGGCCCTTGTGAAGTGGATTTGGTGTTTTGAAGCTTGAATGGTTTGAAAAGTAGGATGCATGCCTATAGAATTGGGGATTTTTCATGTTTGATGCTATGTTAATGTTCTGCTGATGCAATTATGTTCCTTGCATGTTGAATGTCTTGCTGGTAAAGTTTGGTTGCATTTGGAGCATGTTTAGTAGGCCAATTGTGAGTTATAGCAGCCCTTTTTCTGCATTCTGAGCAGGCCGTATCGGAACGGGAGCTACCGTTTCGGAACGGGGGCCCTGTAGTGGCCCAGGCGTTCGAAACGGAAGGTACCGTTCCGAAACGAAAATGTCTCTGCCAGGCCTCGTTTCGGAACACGTTGCGAAACGGTCCCGCGTTTTGAAACAGGTTTTCCCTGTTTCGGAACACCTGACCGTTGGGGGCTGACATGGGCGGTTATATGTTTTGAAATGTTTTGCATTTTGGTCCTGAATTATGTTTATGCAATTGTATGAGTTTGAGATGTCCGTTTGAGCTGAAATTTGACAGAGAAGCATGAAAGATGATTAATTTCAAGTTGGTAACTTTGAAATGGATTAAGTCCTAATAATTTACAGAATTTACGTTTTGGTCCCTAAAGTTGTATTTTGTGCGATTGGGTCCCTGAATGTTCTCTGATGGTTTTGATCTTTGAGAATGTTGATTGTATGATCATGTCTAGGGATAATGCGCATCTAGACAAGTGTAAAAAGAAAAAAAAGGGTCGTTAATCAAGGTTGACTTTCGGGTTGACTTTGATTTTCCCCGTGTAATCTTCTTAATTCGGGTCAACCGTCTAGACCGGGTTAAGGGGGTTACAGGCCATTTAAGAATGGTAGACCGGACACCGAAATAAAACCAGAGATTTTTTCTTTAAAAAAAATAGGTTCGGGAGTCGGTTACACGCGGGGAAGGATGAGCACCCCCGTTGTGCCCGAAAATCGGTACCAAAAACATTACCGCTTAATTAATATTAAACTTTGCGAATTAAAGTGACGAATCGTATCGAAATTTGGTTATACAAGCGAGTGATATTTAAAGGTCTTAATATTCGAGAAGGAACGTCCGAACCACCACCATTACGACTGGTACTGGCCTCGTTCGTTCTCGAATAAAAAGACGCTCGCATTGCATTTTATAAGTTCGTATGCAACTCATAATTTCAACAAAGAGACGCAAAATAAACCAAATAAATCAAACAAAATACACGAGAACAAAGTAATCAAATACACAAATGATGTAATTTAACATAATCATTCTTTACTAGCCATGATAATTTAATTGGAAGAGAACGAACAAGCTAAGCTAAGCAATATAGAAGGCGTAAATTATGTGCTCATATGCATAGGTTATATGGCTTAACATTACACACTATTTAAATCAAATATGAAACTAAACGATAAAAAAAACAAGTAACCACAAATCACGGCAACCATATGTATTATGGATCAAGCATGCATATATTTGTGAAACACGTAAAGTAAAACATGAACTAAGAAAAACAACAACACTAATTTGATACATAAGCTAAAAGGAGCATGAAATAAAAAGGTGTTGAACAGGATTGAAACTGGACTTGGGATAGTTTCCAAGGACCGAATAGGAGAATAATCCATACAAAAAAGTTTGACCTCTCGAAAAATGGACCCAAAATTGAAACTTGCTGGGAACTGCAGGGGTCGGCGTGGTGTTTAAGCCATTATACATCCATTAAAATGAAACAAGGGGGTTGAATTGAAAAGCTCTTGAAAACGATGGTGGCTAAAAGAGGGATTTCCAAAACGCCGAGACCCCTGCAGGGATTTTTTAAAAACGTGGGGTGGCTTAAAATGGAATTTGGCCATTTTTAAAACGCTAAAGGAGTATAAATAGGTTTTGAAAAAAATCATCACCCCCTTTGGTCTATTTCGGGTAAAAAAACAGAGGGCTTCATCTCCCCTTTTCCGTTCCGATGAGTCAACCGGACGGTCACCCTTTTTGCCGGCAACGACAGCAAGTAAAAGAACAATAAAATGAAACTCCCTTTGTCTTTTGAAAAACCGAAGCCTTTTAAAAGAAATCGAAGAAAAGAAAACCCTTCCTCTTTTCTTTCCAAAACCGAAACGGAAAACCCTCAAAAGGCTCTCTGTTGAAGCTCCGACGACTCACCCCGATGGACTTCCAAACAAGTGTCGTGGGTTTATTGTCGAAACGGAACCGAGCCAGAGGCAACTCACACTCTCAGAAGGTAAAAAGGCAAAACTCTTAATCTTCAATATTTTTTATTTCGAAATTTGCATGCAATGGTTTGAAATGTTGAGATTAGGATACCTCTGAAATGCTTGCTATCTATTGCTTGAAATCGATGTCCTCTCCTCTTTTTTCTCACTAAAGAATAGAAGGGTTACAGATTTTCGGGCTCCTCTTATACCCGGGTTACATAGAGGAAAAAACAAAGAAAATCGTTCCCTCTCTCTTTGATATTTTATATCTGGTTGACATTTTTACATTTTTGTCTCGATTTACATTTTTGGGTTATCTGACTTCTGATTTCGGCTGTTGCATGTCAAGTTTTGCCTGAAACGGCGTTGGCATGCATCCGGTCAGAGGCGGCAGAAGCGTGTGCAGACGAGTGGTCACGAAACCGAGCTACGCGCGCGCTGGGAGTTGGAACGTCTCGGACGCGCACGTGGGACGCGAACGGGCATCTCGTGCAGAGTACGCGCAAATCTGGTCCGTTAGATCAAATCTTGATCTAACGGTGGGGGCATGTGCGGCGTGGATCAAGGATACCCTTGTTAGGGTTCCCTCCCGACGCGATCTGGGCCGTTAGATCGCATCCAGATCCTACGTCAATGGGCGTGCGGCGCAAAGGTCTCGAAAGGCTTCCCTAGGGTTCACTCTTTCGGGCTTCATCTAGACCGTCAGATCTGAGGCAGATCTGACGGTGGATACTCGGCTGCGCAAGGGAAGCAATATGTCAGGGTTTCTTTTTGGTGTAATGGGCTTGCCGGGCATTTGGGCTTAATGTATGTATGTATATATATATATATTATTCTGGGCTTCTTATTTTAAGCAATGGATTATGTTATTATTTTGGACTCTCATTATTAATCAAAATGGGTTTTTTGTTTATCATGTCCAATTTTTATTATAATTATAATAATAATATCTGATAATAATAGTAATAATAATAATAGTAAATAATAACAATAATAAATATAATAATAATAATAATAATAATAATAATAATAATAATAATAATAATAATAATAATAATAATAATAATACGAGCAAACAATAAAAGAACACTATATTTGTGAAATGGATGATATCAATAATATAATGAATCTATAAAATAACAATACTAATAGTAATAACATTATTGATGATAATACTATAATGCTAAAAGAGTAGTGGCAACACATGTTTATTTCCTTTTTTTCAATTTTCCCCTTTTTTATTATTATTATTTTTTTAATGCCGAACAGCCCAATAAGTCCACTAACAACACAAACATAACGAGGTTCGATGTCCGGACAAAATTAGTGATTGCACTAATGTCAATAATCAATGATAATTCTAATAACTAATGTCAATAATCAATGATAATTCCAATAACCAATGTCTCTAAAGTCACTAATAGTGAACATGACTCAATATCAATATTTCTTAATTTCAATGTCAATATCTATGTCTGATGGTTAGGAACAAACTTACCGACACTTACCAATAAATTTGATTAACAACTCAATGCATCATCTTCAATGATATTGTTAGCGATATGATCGAAAAAAACAATAAGAGATTCAGGAAGGCTCCTCGCCTAATCCTGAGACTCCAACTACACTCACCTTAGAATTCGATGCTCCTACGGCTCTCGGATGAAAAGTCCATTATTCCCAGCCTTCAGTGAATTTGATGGATGCTTCTTTTCATCTTCTTCAGCTAGGAAATCAACAGGGAGACTATTAGGATTGATAATATGATATCAAAATCAATCCAATGATATCAAAATCGATATTCGATTTCAATATAGACAACAACGATTAAATATCCATGGATGATCAAAACCCTAACTTAAGATTTAGACCAACTCATCCATGTATTCCAATAGCCGATTAAGGAATTTAGCTTACCCGATCGATAGCAATGATTTGATATCAATAAAACGAAGGAAAAGCAAAGCTTAAAACTATATCCAATGGAGGAGTATGCTTCAAGGAAGAAGATGATGAAGAAGGAGGTGATTACATCAATATCTTGGGTAAGTCTCTCTATTTCTTTTCCTTTGTTTATGTAAAATATATATTCCTATTCAATTTAAATTTTCTTTAGGTGAAGTAACTTCACTAGAGTGTCGAACGTTGCATATTAGAAATTGAAGAGGGGCTAATCGCAAGGTTAGTCCCTCAACTATCACTAAACTATGGTCTTGCCCTCCTACTTACAATTTTCTCAATTTAGCCATTATATAGGTTTCAATATTATTCGATAGGGTCCAATGACAATAATTTAGCTCAATTAGAGCCTGCTATCAATAATTAACTAGCCGATACAATATTTGAATTTTATCAATATGAGATTTCTGATAACCGGAACTTAATTCTGACAAGATCATATTTTGGGGTGTTACAACTCCCCCTTAAGAAAAATTCGTCCTCGAATTTTTACCTGAACCGTAGAGATGTGGATATTGTTGTTTCATGGTCTCTTCAGGTTCCCAGGTAGCTTCTTCAATAGTGTGGCTCCTTTAGAGCACTTTAACTAACGATACAGTTTTGTTGTGAAGCCTCTTGACTTCTCTTGCAAGAATCTGAACTAGTTCCTCTTTGTAGGATAGATTTGGTCGAATTTCTATAGGTTCAGGTTCCACAATATGCGTAGGATCAGAACAATACTTCTGGAGCATCGATACATGGAAAAAATCATGGATTTTACTCAATTCAGAGGGCAACAATAATTGATATGCCACGGGGCCAACTCTTTCTATAACTTAAAAGGGCTCAATGAATCGGGGACTCAATTTTCCCTTCTTGCCAAACCTCAAGACCTTTTTCCACAGTGAAACTTTAAGAAAGGCTTTTTCGCCAACTTCAAACTCAATATCTCATCTTTTAAGATCAATATAAGCCTTATGTCGATCAAAAGTAGCCTTTAAACGATCATGAATGATGGTGACCCGCTCTTCAGTTTCCTAAATTAAGTCAGGACCCAACACCTTGCCTTCACCAAGCTCAGACCAACATAATGGGGCTCGACATCGTCTACCATACAATGCTTTATACAGGGCCATTTGGATTGATTCTTGATAACTATTATTGTAGGCGAATTCAACAAGGGGTAGGGATTTCTCCCAAGTTCCACCAAGTCGATGATGCATGCACGAAGCATTTCTTCCAAGATCTGTATAGGAAGGTTCAATAACAATACAAATTTCTAAGGTTTCAATGAAAGAGTCTTTTGATAAATACTTGGATTACCCTTTCTGACTGGCCGTCAGATTGAGGGTGAAAGGTTGTGCTAAGGTTAACTCTGGTGCCTATAGCTCCTTGTAAGGTTCTCCAAAACTAGGATATAAATCGGGGATCTCGATCAGAGATAATAGACTTAGGTACTTCGTGGAGTCAGATCACTTCCTTGATGTACATGTAAGCTAATTTAGGGAGACCGTAGTCCATTCTAACCGGTATGAAATGAGCTGACTTTGTGAAATGATCTACAATGACCCATATGGTATCACGCTTCGCGGGAGTTAAAGGTAGACATCTAACAAAATCCATAGTGATCTTTTCCCACTTCTACTTCGGTGGATCGATAGGTTGCAATAATCAGGTATAGCACAATGTTCTACTTTAACACGTTGGCACATAAGGCATTTGGAAATGTAGTAGACTATGGCCTGCTTCATGCCCGACCACCAATAAAGGGGGCTCGGCATCGTCTACCATACAATGCTTTATACAGGGCCATTTTGATTGATGCCTGATAACTATTATTGTAGGTGAATTCAACAAGGGGTAGGGATTTCTCCCAAGTTCCACCAAGTCGATGATGCATGCACGAAGCATTTCTTCCAAGATCTGTATAGGAAGGTTCAATAACAATAGAGATTTCTAAGGTTTCAATGAAAGAGTCTTTTGATAAATACTTGGATTACCCTTTCTGACTGGCCGTCAGATTGAGGGTGAAAGGCTGTGCTAAGGTTAACTCTGGTGCCTAGAGCTCCTTGTAAGGTTCTCCAAAACTAGGATGTAAATCGGGGATCTCGATCAAAGATAATAGACTTAGGTACTTCCTGGAGTAAGATCACTTCCTTGATGTACATGTAAGCTAATTTAGGGAGACTGTAGTCCATTCTAATCGGTATGAAATGAGCTGACTTTGTGAAATGATCTACAATGACCCATATGGTATCATGCTTCGCGGGAGTTAAAGGTAGACATCTAACAAAATCCATAGTGATTTTTTCCCACTTCTAGTTTGGTGGATCGATAGGTTGCAATAATCTGGTATAGCACAATGTTCTACTTTAACACGTTGGCACGTAAGGCATTTGGAAATGTAGTAGACAATGGCCTGCTTCATGCCCGACCACCAATAAAGTTCACGTAAGTCCTTATACATCTTCACAGACCCAAGGTGAACAGAAAGAGAACTCGAATGAGCTTCAGAGAGAATATCAGTGCGGAGAGATTCATCATTTGGTACACAGACTCGGTCGTGAAAACACAAGAGCCCTTCAGAATTAATTATGAAGTTTGGGTTGACCGATAACTTAGAGACAATGGGTTGAAGCTCAAGATCTTGCTCTTGCAAATCCTTGATTCAAGAAATGATGGTAGACTGAACTTGGAGTTCAGCTACAAGATAACGATGCTTTTGAAGCCAGAAGTGAGCATTAATTGCTCGAGGGGCTTCAAGGTAACGATATTACAGCGTGTCAATGTGCCATACGATACATATTACTCTATATTCACTATCAATACATACTAGGCAAAGGTTTGCGGCTGAGTGCATCAACTACAACGTTGGCCTTGCCCGGATGGTAATCGATGACAAGATCGTAATCTTTAAGGAGTTCCATCCACCTTCATTATCGAAGATTCAACTCCTTTTGGGTCAATAGATACTTGAGGCTTTTATGATCGGTGAAGAGGTAACATTTTTCTCCGTAGAGGTAATGTCTCCAGATTTTCAATGCAAAGACAATTCTAGCTAATTCAAGGTCATGAGTGGGATAATTCATTTCGTGTGGCTTAAGTTGTCTCGAATCATAAGCAATGACTTTGCCTTCTTGCATCAATACACATCCTAACCCGAGGTGTGATGCATCACAGTAAACTGTATAGTCCTTTCCGAACTCGCGCTGGGTCAGAACCGGTGCATAGGTCAACACTTGTTTCAATTGGTCAAAACTCCATTGTTGAACCTCGGTCCAAACAAAAGAAGCTTCTTTCCACAATAACTTAGTAAAAGGAGAGGCTATCATAGAGAACCCTTTCACAAATCTCCTATAATAGCCAGCAAGCCCAAGGAAGCTTCTAACTTTGCCAATGTTCTTCGGTGGGTGCCAATCTACAATAGCTTGGATTTTCTTCGAGTCCACTTGAATCTCCGAAGCTGACACAATGTGTCCAAGAAATGCAACTTCGGTTAGCCAAAACTCACACTTGGAAAATTTCGCATATAACTATTTCTCCTGTAAGGTTTGAAGCACGATACGAAGATGATCTCGGTGTTCCGCTACATTCTTGGAATAGATCAATATGTCATCTATAAACACCACTATGAACTTATCGAGATAGGGTTGAAAGACCTGATTCATCAAATCCATAAAGGCTGTCGGTGCATTGATTAACCCAAAGGTCATTACCAAAAATTCGTAATGTCCATATCTTGTACGGAATGTAGTCTTCGGTACATCACATTCTTTAACTCTCATTTGGTAATAGCCCGACCTTAAATCGATCATGGAAAAAACAAAGGCATCCTTTAGCTAATCGAACATGTCATCAATTCTAGAAAATGGATACTTGTTCTTGATGGTTACCTTGTTCAAATGTCGGTAGTTAATGCACAATCGCATAGAACCATCCTTCTTCTTTACAAAGAGAACTGGTGCTCCCCAAAACGAAGAGCTCGGTTGAATGAAACCTTTGCTCAGTAATTTCTAAATTTGAGCTTTCAACTCCTTTAATTCAACAGCTGCCATACGATATGGTGCAATAGAAGCTGGAGCAGTCCCAGGTTACACCTCGATGCCAAACTCCACTTCACGGGTTGGGGGCAATCCCGGAAGTTCATCAGGGAAGACATCAGGAAATTCACATACAATGTCAATGTCTCACAATTATGATTCATCTTTATCTTCTAACATCAATGCACACAATGAAGGATTCCTCATGTTCATCAAAACAACATTTTCTTTGTTGAGACCTCAAAGGTACAACTTCCTTTTACAGCAGTCACCCATGCTTGATGCTCACTAAGCCAATCAAAGCCTAAGATAACATTGAACTTGTGGATCGGTAAGGCCAACATATTGGCAAGAAAAGGAATCCCTTGAATCAATAAGGGGCAATTCTTGCACACTACCCTTACGATGACACAATCTCCCAAGGGATTGATTATGGAGATTTTTGACGCTATTGGTTCGGAAGACATACTATACTTCTTAACTAAAATGGTGCTTATAAAAGAGTGAGTAGAACCAGGGTCAATCAATGCATACAAAGGATATGGATATAGCTAAATAGTACCTTCAATGATGTCACGTTCATCCTCCTCTTCTCTGCTCCTCACGTGATACATTTGGGCAGGGGCTTTAGAATCTTGCTTAATGAATGCTTTCCCCGAACCACTTGATCTTCCATAGGCTCCTGTCGATCCTTGCTTTGATCTTTTACCTCGAAAGGATTGTGCAGGAGAGGCAGCAGTAGTCTGTGTAGTAGTAGATTTGGTTTCATTCAAAGGGCAGTCACGAATAAAGTGACCCAGCTCGCCACAATAGTAACAATCTCTAGATTGCTGATGACATTAACCCGTCGAGTGCCTATTCTGACAATAATTGCAAACTGAATGTTGGTTGCCTCGATTTGAACCTTCAGTGCTATCAACAGACACTGCCTTAGCGAAGGACTACGTTTAAGACTGAGGCCTCTCAATATTTCTAGAATGGGAGGGTTGTGGATAGACATTCTGCTTGGGGCCCAAATATCTCCCTTTCTTGTTCCATCTCGGAGGTTGAGAATCATCCATAAACATATTCTCAGACTTTCCAAACCCACCAGCTCGTTGAGCTTTCTGTGCAGCTTCGGTGGCCTTAACTCGATTCACGAGGTCCTAGAAATCAGCAATGCTTAGTGTAGTAAACATAGGGCGTAATTCATCATTGAGCCCAACAATGAACATCCGACATTTCTCTTCCTCCTTCTTAATGTACTTAACACCGTATCTGCAGTACTTACAGAAGTTATAGATGGATTTATCGATCGGTCGCCCACCTTGTTTGAGGTGGAGGAATATACTTCGCCTCTCAGCAAGGTAAAACTCACTGATATATTTCTTGCAAAATTCCTTAAGGAAGAACTCCCAAGTCATAGTGTCTCCAAAGACCATCAATATGGTAGTCTCCCACCAGTGAAGTGCCTCATCAGCCAGCAACGCGATGGCACACTCGAGCTTGTGCTCGTCCAACCACAGAAGTTGCTTATCCAAAATCCGCAAAGTGTTGTCCAACCAGTATTCGGCAACTTCACGGTTGTCGTCATCTTGTCTAGTAAAAGTGTAAGCTCGATACTGCGAAAGCTTATCGAAAGGAGCTCGAGTATGTTGAACAACAGGAGGGATGGGTTGCACTACCTGCTCAGCTCTCATAGCGGTCATAAACTGCTTGAACATGTCAGCCATGTTCTTGTAACATTCAGCCTGAGCAATAGGTGCTACAAGCTCGGTACCTTGAGCAGGAGGATCCTGCGGATGCGGTGGGTACGGAGGATTCTTTCCTCTAATCTCCTCGCCATGTGTTGAGCAGCCGAAGGCAAGCTCGTCAATGTGAGCTTCATTAGTTTCAGACATATCTATATGAAAGATCATATTAGTCGACAAGTCACAATATACACAATATATAACTCCTAGGTGGCAAAGTAACACGATAACAATGTAACAAGCTTCAGTTTAGTCCTAGAATCGACTAAACTCTATCTCTGATACCACAAATGTAACACCCTCGTCCCGGCCTGGTCGAGAACCGGGTCTGAGTGTGCTACCGGTGAACGGTACGGTGATCGGTGTAATAAAATTTCATTTCTTAACCGACAAATGATCAATATTACACAAACAAAACATTACCGGATATAAATCCTAGTCCACTCGACTCCTTGTGAAATAATATTTAAACGTTTAGGACCAATTCTTAACTATTATAAGTTTTAGGGACTAGTCTGTAAATTCGAAAAGTTAGAGGCCATTCGATGCTATAGACTATACAACAATGAAATTCAGTGAAATATTAATAAGCTTGTAAAAATTCATACAATATGGAGTCCATTTACTCATTCAATATTCAGTGACCAAACTAAGAACATTGCAAACCTTTTGTTTCAGCCCTTTTAACTAATTTAACTAACCCTGTATCGAAACACCTCAAGACTGCTCCAAAATAGGTGTACGATGGTCAGCCTAAGCTCACTTTTTCCTTTAGACTGTATCGATACGGGCAAGCCTTGTATCGGTACGGGTTGACTCTCTTTGACCTTGACTTTGACCCATTTCAATACATTATAGACATATATCGAAATAGTGAATTCTAGTAGCAAAATGTTCTGGTACAGCTCTAAACCGTTTTGATACGCCCTGATCTGTGAGTTCAATTATGCCTACCCGTATCGATACACCATTAACTGTATCGATACGGCCCGGCCTGTAATGACATATTTTTGTTGGTTTATAATCGAATTGGCCTACTAAACAATGTCCAAATGCAATGAAACTTTACACAACTTTTAATAGTTATAAACTATTGGCATGACAAATTTCAACATCATATGAATACGTTTACTAGATTTTGACCTTTATGAGTCAAATATACCATTTTTTTGTCGAGTTTTAGCCAAACCAAAAGTCATTTTTAGGCTCTTAACCACATTTCATCTATAACACATATTAGGCAAAACAAAATAGGCATATAAGACTAGTTCAACTACTTTCCCACCTTCCTAGGAGTTCTTAAGGACAATTTACATTACTTGGCTTGTAGTTACTTGTTCGATCTTCAAAAGGGGTCGCTTCTTCAACCTGAAATGAATGAGATAAGACACGTTAGGCATATATTGCCTAATAAGGTAGTTACAACAACATGAATAACAAAGTGCGAAGTTTTACATAATCTCATGCTCAACAATGTCAATGCAATGTCTCAATATACAATTTTTAACATATCATATTCCCTAATAATCCTTGGATTGAATCAAGATAGGGGATACGCGAATTCCTACGCCTTGCCAAATCAATGAATGGTTCAATTCCTCAGCCTCACCAATATGACCAAAACCAAACACATCCCTCCCCCTCGCCAAATCAATATAGGTCGTAACTCTAGGACTGTAGTCCACCCGTACACTAAGCTCATGAATTCTATAGCATGCCAATTGTATCCAAAGTCCAATCAAATCCAATGTTTCAATACTAATGTCAATAAGCAATTATAATTGCAATAACCGATGTTAATAATCAATGATAATTCCAATAACCAATGTCTCTAAAGTGACTAATAGTGAACATGACTAAATATCAATATTTCTTAATTTCAATGTCAATATCTATGTCTGATGGTTATGAACAAACTTACCGACATTTACCAATAAATATAATTAACAACCTAATACATCATCTTCAATGATATTGTTAGCGATATAACTAAAAACAACAATAAGAGATTCGGGAAGGCTCCTCGCCTAATCCCGAGACACCGACTACACTCACCTTAGAATCCGATGCTTTTACGACTATCGGATGACAACTCCCTTGTTCGTAGCCTTCGGTGAATTTGATGGATGCTTCTTTTCGTTGTCTTGAGCTAGGAAATCAATAGGGAGACTATTAGGATCGGTAATACGATATCAAAATCTGTACAACGATATCAAAATTGATATTTGATTTCAATATAGACAACAATGATGAATTATCCATGGATGATCAAAACCCTAACTTAAGATTTAGCCCAACTCATCCATGGATTCCAATAGTCGATTGAAAATTTTAGCTTACCCAATCGATAGTAATTATTTGATATCTATAAAAAGAAGGAAAAGCAATGATTAAAGCTATCTCCAATGGAGGTGTATGCTTCAAGGAAGAAGATGATGAAGAAGGAGGTGCTTGCTTCAATATCTCGAGTAAGTCTCTCTATTCCTTTTCCTTTGTTTATGTAAAATATATATTCCTATTCAATTTAACTTTCCTTTAGGTGATGTAACTTCACTAGATTGTCCCACGTTGGATATTAGAAATTGAGGAGGGGCTAATCGCAAGGTTAGCCCCTCAACTTTCAGTACACTATGGTCTTGCCCTCCAACTTACAATTTTCTCAATTTAGCCACTATATAGGTTTCAATATTATTCGATAGGGTCCAATGACAATAATTTAGCTCAATTAGAGTTCGATATCAATAGTTAAATAGCCGATATAATATTTGGGTTTTATCAATATAAGATTTCCGATCACCGGAACCTAATTCCTAGTAGACCGGATTTTGAGGTGTTACACCTTGAAACTAGATGAAGCCTTTTTGGCGATCAAGATGATCAACATGGAATGCCAACTAGCTGGAGAAAGAAGACTACTAGAGTTGAATGAGTTAGAGGAGCATCATCTGAATGCTTTTGAGAATGCCAAGGTCTACAAGGAGAAGACTAAGAAGATCAACGTGAAACTGATGCCGTAACATTTTGATGAAGGCCAAAAAGTCTTTCTCTACAACTCTCGCTTAATGCTCTTCTCGAGCAAGTTGAAGTCTCGTTGGTCCGCCCATTCCAAGTCGTCAAGGTGTATCCACATGGTGTTGTGGAAATCAATGATCTCAAAGTCAAAGATGACTCGATCTTCAAAGTCAACGGTCAAAGGCTCAAGGCCTACCAAGGAGCACCAATTCTTCATGAAAAGACTTCAGTCACGCTACTGGATGCTTAGGCATCTAGTTCTATCTTTTTTTTTCTTTTTTCCGCACTTTTATTTTTCAGCATTTTTATTTTCAAACTTTAATTTATTTTTGTAATATTATCAATTTTTATTTATTAACATTATGTGTTTTATATTTTATTTAATGTTTATTTTTTTTATTATTTTTGGCAGTTATTAAAGCAAGAGATAGAGTTGAAAATTCCTCCTAAGATCTTGGAAAGAAGAAGACCTTTTGGTTGATCTGGTTGACTTAGAAAAGGATCGTTTAGCAGCCACATGCCAAAAAGGGGGGAGAATATTATGTAATTTATTACACTTTATTCTTTTGTTCCCTTAATGATTATACCAATATACCTCTCTCTTACTTTACCCTTTTCCACTTCCCCGTGCCTGCCACACGTTGTTTCCCCATTTCTCACGCTGCCTAACCCTCCATTTTCATACTTCTCGAAATTGTCAACATTAAATGCTACTTTTTTCTCTTCATCATAATACAAACCTTTTCTTCTTTCTGCCTTTTCATCCTCTTTCGTTTCCCTACACATACATATCAGAGAATCGTTCCCTTCTAGAAACTAGATTGCCAAAATTCTTTCCCTCCTAAACACTAAAGCTATCCTCTTCATGTCCTCTTCCACCACTCCTCTTAAAAGATGGTTCTCCAACTTGTTGTACCCATCAAACTCATCCCCAAGGGAAAATACCTATTCCTTCATCCCTCACATCGTTCTATTCTAACCTCGTCACTACCTGTTCAAGTGACACTGCCCTAACGGAGCAAGAACTGCTCCACTTCCTCCTACACTCCAACCAGTTCCAGGATCTTTACAAGAACATGTACAACCAAGACTTCATCTTTGAGGAAGGATTAGAGTTTACCCCCACTTACCGCTACAAGTTTGACGTCGTCGTGCTTGACGCCATCAAAGTCCATGGTTGGGAGGATTTCAATTGCCAATCAGGGCCACTCAACGTCAATTGGGCCCAAGAGTTCTACACTCATGCTAGTCATATTGGGAATGGATGGGTATACGTTCAGGGGGAAAGGTGGAGTTCTCAGCGCCCTTGATTGATTGTCATTACGACTTTCATGTAATCGGGGGCAACCATGGTAACTTTGTGGCCAAGGTCACTGATGAAATATATACCCAAGTTCTGTGAGACCTTTGTGTCCCAGAACCAGCTGGGTGAGGACAACATCGAATGCTAGGGCGGTGCACTAGGAGTAGCTAAAGCTGGACTCCAAGTTTTGGATTCACTTTATCAACAACTGCATCTGGCCAACTAGAAATCATTCCATTGTCTCGTGTTGATGATTGATGCTCCTCCACTCCCTGGTTACCGGGCGGGGCATTGACCCATTTGTGCTCATCTATGGGTCAAATATGTCGAGGGAAGTCTCGAAACAAAGTACATAGACTTGCCCTTCCATAACCTGATCACAACCCTTTGTTAGAGGGCCCGCGTAGATGATGAAGGGATGATCAAATCCTAGAAAGATTAACCGGATGGCTACCATCTAAAGTACGAGAACTGAAAGGCCTCTGTGGCCAAGCCAGCACATCAGCCGCCTCGACCCTAACTCTAACTCCTAACTCCCTATTTAAGGGACCACCACTCGGTTTTAGAGCCTTACATCATATATGTTCAAGAGCGGGACATGGTCGTGCGCTCTATCTTCAATGAGCTCATTCGTGCATCGAGGTTGGAATTTCCATTATTGCCTTTGCATCTTCTAATTGTTTCTGCCACACATCCTTTTGTTGCACAACCATTCTAGCGATGAGACCATGATGCCAGCACTCCCATCACCTTACCAAGCCGAAGAAGGCAACCAAATACTATTGTTGGTGCCTCTAGTTGCCCTTCCAAAAAAACCAAGTCTTCCCGAGACAAAGGCAAGAGCATCATGATCTGGGAACCTTCTTCATCATCCTAGTAACACCCTAGTTAGTTTTTTTTTTCTTTTTTTACTTTTGTTTTTCTTTTTGCATTGAGGACAATGCTTCTCTCAAGTTTGGGGGAGTACTATCCTATGTACATATTAGGTAAATTTTAGGAAAAAATTTAGGTTTGTAAATAGCCTAGATAGTTTTTAGGGTTCCCTTTGCTATGGTTCTATTGTTCTGAAATTGTTGTTGTGTTCATCATGATATTCCTATGATAAATTTGTGCTTAATTTTTTTTGCAAAGTGTTAAGAGCTCTTGTGATTTGAACTTAGGGTTGAAACTGATGTAGCTTTTATCTTACATGTTGGATGCTCTCTAATAACTTAAGAAACCTTAGGGGAATTCTAGGTCGACTCTATGATGTCAAAGTATAATTTGTTGTTAATGAACTGAATGCTCAATGTAGCAATAAAAGTCTCAAATAAAACTCCCAGAAAAATCGAGAAAGAAAATGAAGTTCAACTTAATTGTTAAACTCGATGCCAAAGGTAAACTGTTGAATGACATTCTTCTATGCATTTTTCTAGCTTAGTACACTAGGTGAGTTGTGTTTGCTCCATTTAACATTGTGCTTAAAAGAAAAAGAAAATGCTAAGGCAACAATAAAGAGCAATCCTTGAACTTTTCTAAGGCCATTAAGTGATGATTGCATACGACATGTAACCCCCTTAACCCGGCCTAGACGGTTGACCCGAATTAAGAAAGTCACACGGGGAAAACCAAAGTTAACCCGAAAGTCAACCTTGATTAACGACCCTTTTTTTTCTTTTTAATCTTGTCTAGATGCACATTAGTCCTATTTTGTGATCACACAAACATCATTCTCAAAGACCACAAATATCAGAGATCAAACAGGGACCCAATTGAACAAATTACAACTTTAGGGACCAAATTGTAATTTCTGATAATCAAAATGACTTAACCCAAATTAAAGTTACCAACTTGGAATTAGTCAGGTTTCATGCTTCCCTGTGAAATTTCAGCTCAAAAGGACCTTCCAAGCTCATGCAATTGAACATACAAGATTCAGGACCAAAACACAAATAATTCAAAACATATAACTGCCAATGTCAGCCCCTAACGGTCGGCCGTTCCGAAACCGATCGACCCCGTTCCGAAACACGGGCCGTTCCGAGACCAATCAACCTCGTTCCGAAACACGGCCTTGGCAGAGACCAAACCGTTTCGAAACGGTGCATACCGTTTCGGACGCCTGGGTTCATGTAAGGTACCCGTTCCGAAACGGTGCACACTGTTCCGAAACGCCTGCACAGATTGCAGCAAACAAGCATACCAAAACATGCAATTGATCATTCAAACATGCTCCAAATTTCACCAAACTATACCAGCATGCAATTCAACATATATATGACTTATAGGAATCATCAAAACAACAATCTAACATCATATGCAAAAAGCCCCAATTCAATAGACATGCTTCCTACACAAGCTAGCTATTCAAAACACCAAACTTCCATAACAAGCATGCAATGATTCAATCCAAAAACCAGCATTCAAAACAACATTCAACATACTTAGAGTCTCAAACACCTCCCAAAACATACACATTGGTCCCCCATTGCCAAATCACCCAAAAGCTAAATGTTTAACAAAAACCTTCCATACATTGAGCTTTACTTGAACTTGATTGCTTGCCCTTTCTTGCTGCCCCTCAAGGTACTCTAATGCTCTGCATTATTGAATTAAGAAAACGAAGAGAGCGTAAGCAAAAGCTTAGTGAGGCATGCTCATTAAAAACAATTCAATAATGCAATTAAAACCATTTATAAACCATGCTTAAAATCAACCTTTGCACATGCTCAAAAGCATACTTAAAACAAGCAATCTCATGCTTCAACATAAACCTTAAAACAAGCATCTCATGCTTCACAATATTCTTAACATGTCATATTGGCTCAAGTGATACATTTCATTTCTTAAAACAAGTTCATCAACTTCCCAAGGACTTTTAAACACCTTGGCCCCAAGGACTTTTAAACACCTTGGCCATGGACTTTTAAACACCATGAATAAGGACCACACAAGGACTTTTAACCACCTTTGTGTCCAATGCTTGAATCACCCCAAGGACTTTTAAACACCTTGGCCCCAAGGACTTTTAAACACCTTGGCCCCATGGGCTTTTAAACACCATGGCCCCATGGACTTTTAAACACCATGGAAGGATCACCTAAGGACTTTTAACCACCTTAGTGTCCGCAACAAGACTCATCCAAGGACTTTTAACCACCTTGATGATCTTAAGTAACAAGGCTCACTCAAGGACTTTTAACCACCTTAGTGACCTTAACATTTTCAAAACATCACTTGCCAATATACATCATATTCATCATTTACTCCACTGTTTTAAAGCATTAAACCAAGCCATTTTCATCATGCATTTCAATGCATCAAACCACATTATTTCAATAAATAAAAGCAAGGTACTCCTACCTAGAGTTACCTTCAACATATGGCTTACAACATCAGCAAAATCCATGCTAAAACATGCTTTCAAAACAGTAATTAAAAACATGCAAATCATCATTTTGCAACACATCAAAGTCATGGCCACCACTAGAGAGAAAATCTGAAAACTTACACTTGAGCTTAGCAAAGTTGTTTAGACTTAAACTAAGCTCCCAAAACCTTCAAACCTTGGTTTTAAAAGTTGAAATCCAATTTCCACAAACTCACTCACCGATTTCTACTTTGCTTCAAGCCAAAGCACCAAATCAAGCTTCCGGATCAACCAATCTTGGATCCAAAGATGCCTCCCCTGTTTCAACACATCAAAGTAGAGGATTAATGCATCATCATGCATTAATTGCTTCAATGAAAGCACCTAAACTCGCTGCTCTCATCCAACCTCCATTTTCGGCCACCAAACACAACCGAAAATGCATCTGAACCACTTCTAAACAAAGCCCAGCCATAAACCAGCAAAACCTCACTTCCATTAACATCACATAACATCTAAAAACAACCTATTAACAACCTTATACCTCCAGCAACATCAGATCACCAAGATCACCTCAAAAACTACCTTGAAACACAAGCTAAACTTAGGAAACTCAACCTATCCGGGATTGCATCAATCAAAACTCAATTCCACATCATTTTAGAGATCATTTAACAACAAAAACACCTCTCAAAACACAGATTACTCAGATCTAACGAAAATCATCAAAAATCATCAAGATCTTGCATAAAAAGCCAAGATTCATTTCTACACTTTAAAACCTTTAATTAAACATCAATTAAGGATTGAAAACTTAGGAATTTCAGTAAAGAACTGATAGTTTAGAGGAGAAGGACGTTCTTACCTCCAAACTTGTGTTTCTCCACTTTTTGGAATGAAAATCCTTGAAGAATCAAGTAGCAATTGAAGAGGTTTTGAAGATATGTTGATTTGGAATCAAATGAGAGTTGAAAGGAGGAATTTAGGTGAGAAAATCAGAAACAAATCTCTGGAAATGGAGTGTTTGGTTTAAGAGAAAATGAGAGAAGGAAAATTGAGAAGTTAGTTGAGAAATTTGCCAAATGAGCTTTTCCCTCCTTTTTGATATCTTTAAAATCAGAAAATAGCTTATAATATCTTAGAAAAATCTGGAGAAACCACTTTTGGATTAATAGCTCCTTAAAGATTCAAAGTTCCAACCCTTTATAAAACAGCCACCAAACTTGCGAAAATTACATTTTGGTCACTAGCCAAAATGTCACACTTCCAAAACTCATTTTCCAAAATTTATTTCACAGTTCACTTAATTATATTAAAAGATGATTTTAGAACATTTTTCCATATTTTTAATGCAACCCGAACTAGGCTTTCCTAATTTAACCTCTTAAGATTCGAACAGCACTTTGACCAACCGGTCAACGCCCAAAACTCCTAAGCCCAAAACCGGGGCGTTACACGACACAACACTCACTGCACCTATAGTGGAATTGATCCTAGGAATGAATCTGTAAGCTTTGTTACTTTGCATATTTTAATTATTTTGAGGATTGAGTTGATGTTGCAGCATGTTTTGGAACTTTTGAAACCATAGCTTAGTTGGAAATTTTGAAACAATACGTTGTTTCCAGTTTAGTCTTTAGTATAGGTCTAGGTTTGCATTGCTTGAGGACAAGCAATGGTTCAAGTTTAGGGGCATTTAATGACTGTGTAGATAACCTATTTTGTGTACCCTTTTTACTTAACTTTTGCACGTGTTTAGGCTCACATAGTTGTATTTAGGAGTAGTTTCCGTATAGTTAGGGAGTTATGGTGTCTGCGCCTAATTGTCTATATTTTGATGCGTTTAATGGGGAAGGTATTGTGTTTTAGTGGTTCTTATGCATGAATCTGTTGAGGCGGAGGAGTGCTAGAGCGGAAGAGTGGGTCCTTCTCGTATTGAGCTGACAAAGTAGTATATTTGGAGAAGAATCATACTTTGGCACACGTGGATTCTCACCTGATACAAAACTCATTGAATGAAGTGGTAAACCAAGATCCTGTTTAAGAGGGTTCATACGTTTTAGGGTTTCTAAACCCTATCTTTTCTACCTATATAAAGAAGACTTGGGCCACAAACAAAGGGAGCTTGATCTTAGATGACAACCCTTCGTCTTCAGCTATCAGAAAACCACCAGAGTCGAAGGTCTATAGGTGTCTCCACACAACGAGAGCCATCAAGAGAGAGGCTTGAAGAGTGTGGAACCTGCAACACAATTAGAAAGCTTGAAGGAGAATGTCGAGGACGCTTGATTCTTTCTTTTCCCTTGCTTGATAAATTTTCATCTTTCTTAATTCTTTTATTATGGATGTTTCAGGCCCAGACATGAGCTAAATACTTTTTTGGGTTTATTGTTTTTTAGGAAATAATGTTTTGATTAATTGTTTAATGCTATAGTTTTTCCTTTATCTATTATATTCATTATTCTTCATGCATAGTTATTGTAAGAGCTGTCGAAAGAGGCCTTTTAATTATTGATATGTGGCTTAATATCGAGAGAGTTAGGTTATAAAAACGTGAGCAATGGAGATTAAGCTGTCAACTTAGGTTTTAATCCGGCTTAGATATAAGTTTAAGATTTCAACGACTAAGAAGGGGAACTTGAATAGATAATAGAGTTGTTAGGGTTCATGCAGACATGTATTGCCTTAGCTTCATTGTTATCAACTTCTAGGCATCGAGAGAGTCGGAAGTTAATTAGAAAACTCTATCGAGTAGGTAAAGACATAATTGTTTTACGCATACATGTATTGCCAACCGCTATATCATTCAAATAAGTAATCAACATATTATAGGCAATAAACCCATCTTCCTTAATAATCTAAATATCTGCTATAACATTTGCTTATCTTGATCACTGCTATCTTTACTTTTATTGCATTTAGTTTTGTTAATCACCATCAAATCAATACTTGCTCACCAACTCTTAAGTACGCTCGCTTCGTATTTATCAATACAATCCATGTGGGTTTGATACTCTACACTATCACTTTATTACTTGATTGATGAGTATACTTGCTCTAAATTGCATACATGTTTACCAAGCATCCGTGGCCTGGGTTTTAGGGACTCAAGTCGGAGAGTCAAGCTCTCCTTATGAAGATAGGGTTCCAACTTGTGAAAAATGTGGACAAGTTGTGGGTTTGTGTCCTTAAGGCAAAGTATAGTTGGGATGATACCATTCTGGACAACATTTGTCGGCCGAATTGCTCTCGTCTTTGGAAGGGTTTAAATCACATATGGGAGGATATTCGTAGTAGCATTTGCTGGCAGGTGCAAGATGGTTGGAACACAGACTTTTGGTGGGATGTTTGGCTTGATGAGAGTCGTCCATTGGCTCCTCAATACCTTCATAATTCCCCTCATTCTCCTTTGTCGGTAACTGCTATGATCACAACCTCGGGTGATTGGGATCGGAACCTATTGGAGCTTGTGCTTCCTGCATCGATCCTGAGTAGAATTGCTACTATATGCCCTCTGTACGCTTCCTTAAGGCATGATTTACGAGGATGTAGATGGGAGTTGTCTCGGTCTTTCTCGACATCTTCGGCTTATAGATCCCTTATGGTTGGTTCATAACCTGTTACGAGTGGATTATGGAAATACATTTGGCAGTTGAATGTTCCACAGAGAGTGTGGATTTTCCTTTGGCTTGCCCTTCATGGTCGTTTATTAACTAATGATGAGCGCTATCATCGCCATCTTACTTCATCCACAATGTGCTTGATTTGCTCGTATCATGAAGAGACTATAGATCATGTCCTTCGCCACTGTCTTTGCTCGATAGGTTTGGAACCGGCTTGTTAGGCATGACCAATTGCACGAGTTTCTTAGTAAGCCGGTGGTGGTTTGGTTAGGAGATAATTTGAAGGAAACTCGACACTCTCCCTCTTCTAGAAGCAACTGGCATATCTTATTTGCTATTAATTATTGGTCTTTAAGGAAACGTCATTATTCATTTATTTTTGTCGATGGAAGATTGGATTGTAGTGCGGTGGTGGCCTATTGCATTCGTTTGAAAGATGAGCTTGTTACATCTGCTCAATCTAGATCAGTGCTGAGAGGTACGATTACGATGTATACAGTATGGCGTAAGCCGGCCCAAGGTGGGTTAAATTGAATGTTGATGGGGCTGTTGGTGGGAATCAAAATATGGTGGTGACGAGAGGGGTCATTTGTGATGACGCATGGGCTTGGCTTTTGGCTTCTCTTATAGCTTAGGGTCATGTTCGGTTCTTATATTAGAGCTATGGGTTCATGATGCGCTTGTGCATTATTGGCGGTTGGGGTACCGTCACGTTGAACTTGAGCTTAATAATTCTACAATGGTGGATATTTTGAATGGGCTATGAATGATGTTAGCAGAAAGCACTCTTGTGACCAGGCTTTAAGACCTCATGAAGCGCAATTGGAACGTGAAGGATATGCATGCGCGAAGAGAGGCTAATTAGGTTGTGGAAAGTCTGACATGGATGGTTAGGGGCTTACTGATAGGTGAGGTCGTCCATACTTTCCCACCGCCCGTGGTAGTCCCCTTGTTGGCTCATGATCAAAACTTGGTAGCCTAATTTGGTCCTTTCTTATTTGTTGTGGTTCTTCGATATGGTTTATGCTTGTAATGATTTTAATTGACGAGTTTTTCTTGTTTGCTTTGTAATTATTACCATGTGTACTATTTTCCTCCTACTAGGTTTAAGGTTTTTTTAACGAGGCACATTTCTCCTTATTCATAAAAAAGAATTGTTTAAATTGAAATCAATCGATACCATAATATTATAAATAATTAAAATTAAACTTGTACATAAATTTGAAAAAATATATTCAATTCGACTAACAAAACATCAAATAAAGTTTGAACGATTAAATAGTCCTCGTCAATTTGACTAATTCAATTTTTTCCACTCGATTCAACTCGATCGAATACTATCTCTAATTATATATACATCATACATTGCTCACCTAATAAAATTTTCATGTATATAAGAAAAAGGAAGGGTGATTCTAACATTAGGTCCCTTAAAATTAGGCAAATCTTATGTCACATCGGTACTACCGTTAGATCTAGGCCAAATTGATTTCAACCGTTGATGGGGGGAAAAGGGAAAGGGACAAGGTGAAACTGGTATTCCAAAATTCCTTTAAGACCCTCATATTGGAATAGCATCGGTACTGATGAAATAATTTCAAAAATACTGGCTTTCCCTCTCCCTCCCTCGTGAAAACTTCAGAAAAATCTGCCCCCCTAGTCCAAACTTTTCGTTCATCTTACAGGCAGAAATCATTGGTTGGTCAGTTCTTATCTCTTAAATTCAGGTTAGTAATGTTTAAGATTTTGTGTTAGTCAAATCCGAAATGAAAAATGTGTATGAAAAATTATTAGGGTTTTGGGGAAAGTGAGGGTTTAATAATGATTGTGAGGGATTAAGATTAGGAGTTTAATGATGTTTACATATTATACCGAAGCGCATCAATTTCCATGTAGTTTAAGGATTAGGTTTGGTGATATTTGTTACGAATGCGGAGGTTGAGAAATGGTTCTAGGAAAATAGCATATGTATTGTTCTTCAGATACCAATGCTGAGAGTAATTGGAATGACATCGAATGGGAAAATGGTATCGGTATGTACAAGTGATATCAATACTAATAGGTAGAAATATCGGTATTGTAGTAGTAGTACAGATATGGAAATAATTTGAATGACATCGAATGGTAAAATGGTATCGGTATGGGTAAGTCATATCGGTACAAATAGATAGAAATATCGATATTGTAGTAGTAGTAGTAGTAGTAGTAGTAGTAGTACAGATATGGGAATATATTGAATGGCATCGAACATGTAAATGGTATCAGTATTTATAAGTAATATCGGTACTAATCCATAGAAATGTCACATATGTAGGAAAAAATGTTTGTTTAACACGAAAAGAGACATGTTAATAAATAATATGGTATGATAACCATTAATAAAATGTTGTGTTGTGTTTTATTTGTGTTATAAATTAATGTGATATAAATGAACTTATCTTTTGTTGGTAGGTGTGTGAGCATGGAGAATTAGACGGTGAAGGTTGTGGTGGCTAAGGCCCGTAAACCTGTGTCTGCCTTTATGATCTTTTAGTAAGTTAAAGTTGAATTTGTATTTAATATTTGAAGTTGTTTAATTTGTTAGATTGATGTTTAAATATGATATATTTGAATGAATGTATGTATTGTATAAATGAATGCAAAGGGAGAAAGGGTGGGAAGAAGAAAATGACTAATGAGGTAAGTGTGAAATTTCGAATAGTTGAATGTGTTTGTTTATTTTTCCAGTAATGTGTATATGAGGTAAAATTGTAATATCTTTTGAATTATAAAGGTGAGTAAAACATTGGGAAGGAAGTGGGGGAAAATGACTGCTGATGAAAAAAGGCCGTATATTGAAATGTACTTGCATCAGAAGGAAGCATATATAGAAGCAAAATCAAAAGGCGAAGATGCGACTACTGTTAAGAAGGTTAAGAAGGTAAGAGTTGCATTAATTTTAGTAATAATTGTTAGTATTTTATAGATGTCTAATGTTGATGTAAATAATTGTATGTTTGTAGGAGGCACCCACAAGGTGTAGCATAAAGAAGTTATCGAATTTGTTTGAAGAAATGAAGAGTAAAATGATGGATGGAGTAGTCGTAGAACTTGGGTTTGGGAGTTTACTTGGATTAAAATCGTGCAAAATTCGTCGTGATCTGTGTCGTGAGTTAGTGGAAAGCTTTGATGTCGAAAGCTCAATGATGAAGTTTAATGGCCATGATATTTCTGTAATGGTGGATGATGTTGAAGTTGTTTTGGGGTTAAGAAATGAAGGTCTTGATGTTGGATGCGTGAGTGAGGTATGTAATGGGAAAGAGCTAGGTTTGAAGCATAAAGACATGTCGAAGGTTTCATATGTTGATTTGGAGACAAAAATATTAAGTGGTGAATATGAGGGAGACGAATTGAAAGCCAGGGTGATTCTTTACATTGTTGGTGTCTTTCTTGCTCCAACTTCGGACACGGTGACCTCAACAGAAAGTTTGAAGTTATTGTGCTCTGATGGGTTGAAGGGCAAACTGAATTGGTGTAAGTTTGCGTATGAGAGATTAATTGATTGTATATCGAAACATAATTTTGGTGGCGGTCAATCATACATGACCAAGTGCATAGCAATCTTAGAGGTAAGATGGTAGTAAATTGATGTATTGTGGTAGTAGTGGAAAATTTAGCATGGATTGAGTTTATTAATGTTGTGTGTAATTTGGAATGTAGGTAAGAATATATGATTATTGGAGAGGAGTTCCTAGCAGAGGAACTTGGGCTGCAGACCGTGTTGCTCGCATTCATGCATGGGGGAGAAGGAGGTGAAGAGACTTGTTTCCTGCATTAGGGCAGAGTGTCCTGCAAAAAAATTAAAGGTAAGTAACATGTTAAATATGTGTAGTGTGTAATGAATAGAAATGACATAAAATACATAAAATAAATGAATGTAATTTGCAAGTTATTGGGTCGGATGGTGGTCGGAGTGAAGGAAAATAGGGTGGATATATGAGTTCCTCTACTGAAATGACAATGGAGGCATTTGACAAGGTCGTTGCAGATGTGAATGAAATGAGAGAGACTATGAAAGCTGGACTAGAAAAGCAAAGTAAGATTGAGGAGATGTTGGAGGCTTTGAAGGATGAATCGAAAATGGTGGTTGATTATGTGGTTGGTATGAGTGTGAACCTAATGTACTTGAAGAAGGCTTTACGTGTTGTTGATGCAAGATTTGGCATAGGGCTTGATGAAGAGGAAGCGAGGGAAGAAGAAACTGATGTTCCTATGTCTAAGGGAAATGAAGAAGTTGGTATCCAGACGAATGTGTTTGTTGATGATCAGAATATGTTGAAGGAGGACAATGTAGCAATGGTAACGAAAAAGAGAACGATAAAACTTTATTTTAGTGTATAGATTATATTTCAATGTTTGATGTTAAATTATTATTAATGTATATGATATTTGTAGGGTAAGGCGAATGATGAAGCAAGGAGTAAGGTTAGTGGAGAAGGAAAACCAGGACGAATGAAAACTCGAAACATGCAATAAGTAATTACGATGATAAAAATGATTGATATTGATCATCGTTATTTAATGTAATATCTTTATATTCCGAAGATTGTGTGTGTAATGAGACATAAATTTCTTGATGGTAATGGGGTTTTCCATTTTATTAGGACTTGTTTTGGACGTTTGAGTTTAGTAAAACTTTAGTAATGAATTTAAATGTAATGTATTTTATTTCGAATTATGTAGTTTATTTAATGTTGTTTGATAATTTATAAATATTGGTACAAGTAGTTATAATGTAAATGTTGCTACCTTTGTATATATATAATAGCATTGACTAATTTATATGCAAGTTTAGAGTGGAGGAGAAGTGGAATTTTAGGTGATGATGGTGGAAGCAAAAAGATAGAAATTTTGCACAATGATTTAGAGTGGTTTGGCTTTCTAACCAAAGCCTACATCCACTACCTTAGCTTCCTACCAAGGATTTCAAATAAATTCACTATGAATTTCATCCCCTTTTCTAGGCTAAGGAGGCAACCTTTACAACCCTCAAAGCTTTCTACCCAAAGCTTGAGTAAACACTTTTTACAAGAGAAATTCAAAGCACAAGAAATCCCTCTAATAAGTATGTGTTTGCAAATCTAAGCACTCACCCAAAACCTAGAACACTTGAGCAAATATGACAATTTTGGCTCACTGTTGTTTGTCTATACAGGAAATTGACAATTAGGCACTATGATATATTTTTGATCATATGATGTTTGACAATTGAGGCATTAGCCTTCTCTTGATGCTTGGAGGTCCCTTTTATACTTCCAAATAAGTTTGTAGCCCTTGAGGACCGTTGGGGATGTTTTGGAGCCATTGGAGACTTTATTTCCCTCCATAAATGTAGTTATGCTGCCTACCGTATCGGTATGCTCTTCTTCAGAACTATCCGTTGGGCTCTGGCCATCCTAAGCGTATCGATACGCTAGGAAGCGTATCAGTATGGTCTACAATTTAAAAGACTGTTGGGAAATAGCCATTGGGGGTTGTTAAAACAAGGATCGGTACGCTTAAAAGGCATTTCGGTACGACCCCGATCCATATCGATACGGGCAAGCCTGTATCAATACGGGTTTTGGCAGAATCAATAGTGGAGGAAAAAGGTATCGATACGGGGTATACCGTATCGGTACGTTAGAGCTGAAAAGTTAGTTTTGAGTAGTTTAAAGCATTTAAAACTTTTCCAAAACCTTTTTAAATACCTCAAACTTATTTTCAAGTTGTTTGGACTTAAAGATATGTTTTAAATTCTTTTCAAATTAGTCCAAAACATTTTTCAATTATTATATCAAAATACTTAGTTCTTCAATCTCCCTATTTTTTATATAATAAAACCAACTTGAAAATTGTTTGAGATTCTCCCCCTTTAAGTTTAAAAGTTTGAATAAGAGATGAAATATAGAAAAGTAATTAAAGCTCCCCCTTATTCATTTGAAAAACACAATTTTTCAAATCAATCTCTCCCCCTTTTTGTTATATCAAAAAGAATTTAAAATACTTTTACGCTCAAAATAACAATAGAGGTTTAAATTTTGAAACTATTAAAATGTTTGGTTTTAAAATGGCTCCCCCTTACCCAAAGCATCATCAAAAGATGTTAGTCCAACACATGATAATCTAGTTGAATTTAAAGAAAATAAATTGAATTAAACAAATAAAAACAACTAGATTTTACCAACACTTGAACTTCAAGGGAGGATGTGAAGCCTTCCTTCTTCAAGTGTCTTTCTTTGTGTGCATGGAGCCCCCCCCCCCCCCCCCCCAATTTATTGGACTTGTTGAACACCTCCATCACACCTAATCAAGACAATCATACAAATTTTGGTATCCAAATTGTTTTGGATCCATGAACGTTAGTTGCACAAAATTTAGCCCCCTTAGGAATCCATTTTCAATTTCATCTTTTTTATGTGAAGTGGTTAGTTCTTTTGGAACCCAAACACTTCTAAAACATTTTCCATTTAAAAATCTAGGGGCACTAGATTGTTTTACATAAAAATTTGATTTTCCAAAATCATTTTTCTTTTGAAGTTCATTGGAAATCAAAATCTTTTCTTTCTTAAGATCATTAACTTCTTTTTATGATCTTTTTCCATTGTTTGAAGCAAGTTTTGTAAACTAGAAACTTGTTGCTCAAAATCTTTCAATTTTGCTTCAAACTCAAAATTGGATTTCAAAAGCAAATCATTTTTGTTTTTCAACTTTGAGATCAACTTTTTATTTTTTTGAAAATGAAGTATTGAATTCGAAAACCAACTCATCATAGGCTTCTTGTAACTCATCAAAAGTATAAGAATTTGAAATGGATGAGTTAGAAGTTACCTCCCCCTCATTGAGGGCCATCAAGCATAGGTGGGCTACCTCATCATCGGTGGAGTCTTCATCACTCCATGTGGCCACATATGTTTGCTTTGAAGATGATCCCTTCTTGTTAGACTTGTGGGATTCCTTCATCTTCTTCCTCGATTCATGCTTGGATTTTTCCATTTTGCTCTTCATAAACCGGGTAAATTTGTTGAAGAGATAGGTCATCTCTTCATCTTCACTTTCCTCCTCAATTGAATCTACATGATGACATGTGGAGGATTTGAGAGCAATGGTATTTGTGTTGATACCAAGCCCTTTGAGCTTCTTCTCCCCCATAGCTCTAATCTCTTCCTTCTTCTTCTCTTCTTTGTTTTTCTTCATTATTTGGTGAGTGAGAAATGACCCCTTGAGCTCATGAAGCTTCAAAGTCTTGAGATTCTTGGCTTCGATGATGGCGGTCCTTTTTGAGTCACATGACTCGGGAAGGGAGTAGATGAGCTTTCGGACAAGCTTCTCTTCCGGGATGGCTTCTCCATAACCTTTGAGTCCATTGGTGATGGTGGAGAACCTATCGAATATCTTCTCAATGTCCTCTTCCGGATCCATCTTGAAGTTTTCATACTCGTGGTTGAGGAGTCCGATTTTGGTCTCCTTTACTTTGTTGGTTCCTTCGTATGTGACTTCAAGCTTGTCTCATACCTCCTTGGCATCTTCACAAGTAGACATCTTCTCGTAGATGTTGGGGTTCAATGCACAAAATATAATGTGCAAGGCTCTGCAATTGAGCTCCATCTTCTTGCAATCATCCGCGCTCCAATCCACCTTCCTTCGTTGTGGCACGAACGAACCATTTTCTACTATGTCCCAAAGCTTGTAGTCCTTGG
This sequence comes from Hibiscus tridactylites, assembly GCA_958450335.1. Taxonomy (NCBI): domain Eukaryota; kingdom Viridiplantae; phylum Streptophyta; class Magnoliopsida; order Malvales; family Malvaceae; genus Hibiscus; species Hibiscus tridactylites. The sequence goes on from OY288287.1 coordinate 26,415,159, forward strand.
ACTTTATGAAATACATCATTCTTGTCTTCCAATGGGCATAGTGTGTCCCGTCGAAGAATGGTGGCTTCTCGATGGATTGCGCCATTTGATCGGTTGGTAGATATGTTGTATCGAGCTTCCCGGATCACCTCAATAGGATGTTAATCCTCTTCGATTGAGCCTTGCTCTGATACTAGTTGTTGGGTTTTATCTTGCTCGATTTCCTTCAACCGAATTGCTCGCCAAGTGGTGGAGAAGTGGAATTTTGGGTGATGGTGGTGGAAGCAAAAAGATAGAAATTTTGCACAATGATTTAGAGTGGTTCGACTTTCTAACCAAAGCTTTCTACCCAAAGCTTGAGTAAACACTCTTTACAAGAGAAATTCAAAGCAAACAAGAAATCCCTCTAATAGGTATGTTTTTTTTATAAATCTAAGCACTCACCCAAAACCTAGAACACTTGAGCAAATATAACAATTTTGGCTCACTAGTGTTTGTCTATACAAGAAATTGACAATTAGGCACTATGACATATTTTTTATTATATGATGTTTGACAATTGAGGCATTAGCCTTCTCTTGATGCTTGAAGGTCCTTTTTATACTTCCAAATGAGTTTGTAGCCGTTGAGGACCGTTGGGGATGTTTTGGAGCCGTTGGAGACTTTATTTCCCACCAGAAATGTAGTTATGTTGCCTACCGTATCGGTACATGGGGACCCGTATCGGTACGCCCTTCTTCACAACTAGCCGTTGGGCTCTTTCCATCCTAAGCGTAACGATACGCTAGGAAGCGTATCGGTACGGTCTGTAATTTAAAAGACCGTTGGGAAATAGCTGTTGGGGGTTGTTAAAACAGGGATCAGTACGCTTAAAAGGCGTTTCCGTAGGACCTTGATCCATATCGATACGGGCAAGCATGTATCGGTACGGGTTTTGGCAGAATTAAAATTAGAGTAAAAAGGTATCGATATGAAGTATACCGTATCGGTACGGTAGAGCTGAAAAGTCAGCTTTGAGTAGTTTAAAGAATTTAAAAAAATTTCAAAAACCTTTTTAAATACCTCAAACTTATTTTTAGGTTTTTTGGACTTAAAGGCATGTTTTGGCAGAATCAAAATTGGAGTAAAAAGGTATCGATATGGGGTATACCGTATCGGTACGATAGAGCTGAAAAGTCAGCTTTGAGTAGTTTAAAGCATTTAAAAATTTGCCAAAAACCTATTTAAATACCTCAAACTTATTTTTAAGTTGTTTGGACTTAAAGACATGTTTTAAATTCTTTTCAAATTAGTCCAAAACATTTTTCAATTATTATATCAAAACACTTAGTTCTTCACATGTATTTGCATATATTTATCCCTATTAATCACAACAACCTGCATTGGGTTCTTTGTGTTTTAGATATGGATCTTCGAGAAGAAAAGTTACTTGATAGCTTAGCAAGTACCCGAGGTAATCCTAGCAGAGTGCTTCTTGTGAAGAAATTGGTAAGATAATGACTTGTAGCATGTTTGAAATTATCACAAATGGTTTTGTGCAAAGTTACGTAGTATGCAAATTATGATGTGTTTGATCATGTAGATTAAATCATTAGGAGAATATTTTGAGAATGAAAAATTCATTCAAGTGTTTGTCTCACCACGGGTGCCAATGAAAGAGCTGTGCGTGGTGGTGCCAAAAGTAAAAGTGAAAGATAATGAGTATATTGTAGCATTGATTGTAGATGTTTAATCTTTCCAATTTTGTAGTATTGTAACAGAGATGAATGTGGGATGTTTGTTATTAACTAGATGCAACATTGGCATTTGAAGCACATGGAAGATGTGGTATGTCCATGGGAACTGAGTTGTTTTTTTTTTGTTAGAATATTTACGATTGAGTATTGTAATTTAAGGAATCGTTTAATTCTTGTACAGAATGTTGGTGAATGGGACAGATTATTGATGTTATATGATCTGCTCAACAATGAAAGAAATTCAAAAAGACGCGAAATTTCAACTAGTGTTAAGCCGCATGTGTTAGACTTACAAATAAGGTTGTTCACGAACCGTGCAAGCATAGTGCGACCGACTTCGTAGTGAGTACGTAAGTTTGTTTTGTTATTTATAATGTCGAATTATTTACTATCTTCGTATTAATGTCAGTTGAGGTTAATAACCATATTTTTATGCACGTTCTTAACTGACAAATTTGTAGGCTTGATTAGAAGGTGTTAGAGACCCTCCATTTTTGTAACTTTCTCTTGTAGGTGTGTTGTGGACCCTGTATTTTGGGTCACAAGCTTGGCTTTTGGACTGTTTCTTTGGATCTGAATGGGTAGGAGGAAGCACAGAAGTCAAAAATTCTTTTGTATTAAACTGACATCATCAGATTGGGAGTGGCTTGAAAATTGGATACCATTTGTAATACGGTCAATAGAACTGATCAGCTCATGTAAAGATCGATACGTGAATGCCAAATATGTGCATTTTCTATACATGTTGTTTAATCAAATATCGGTACTGGAAGGAAAAATATGTTCATATATATACTTACTTGTTTCAAGCAACCAATATCGGTACTGATACACATTTCCTACTTAACAGAATGGTAATAGGGTACCGGTAGTACTGGTACTACTGAAACATTGTCAGTTATTTTTGCATTACTTTGATAACATATTGAATTAATTCGATAACCTATAGGATCAAGAATTCCAAATTATGGGGATAACACGTACTACAGTAGTTGAAATTGTCTTCCACGTGTGAACCTTAACAGGTTGGAATTGAGGTTTCAAATTTTTGGCAGTTACTCAATTACAAAAGTGACAACGTAGCAAAATGCATGAATGGCAGAAATTTATATAATAAGTCCATCCTTGCTAAGTATAAAAGTGTTTTGTACCTTTGGAACCGTAAAATCTTGCTTTACTGAGAACACATCAAGAATATCTAATGCATAAACTACAAGAAGTTAATAATTAGTAGAGGAGATGGGAGGGCAAATTAGGTATCAAGTCCAAACAAATTGAAAGGCAACAATAATCCTTTAAGAGGTAAGGTAGCTACAAAATTCCTTACCATAAATTGGGTTGGTTTAAGATTAGGATATATGGGGTAACAAATTCGGTAGTTACCTTTTTTTACTATATATTGTGTAAAGAAATAGGTAGGTGAGGTGAGATATGTTGTAGGTACAAAATTTCTTACGCGTTTTCTAACATATAGAGTAATCCATTAAGAGATGAGGTAGATACAAATTTCCTTACCATAAGTTTGGTTGGTTTAAGATTAGGACATATGGTGTAACAAATTCGATAGTTACCTTCTTTACTATATATTGTAGAACAAATTAGGTAGGTGATGTGAGATATGTTGTAGGTACAGATTTTCTTACGCGTTTTGTAACTTATATGGTAATCCTTTAAGAGATGTGGTAGCTACAAAATTCCTTACCATAAGTTGGGTTTGTTTAAGATTAGGACATATGGGGTAACAAATTCGGTAGTTACCTTCTTTACTATATATTTTGTAACGAATTAGGTAGGTGAGGTGAGATATGTTGTACGTACGAAAGTTCTTACGCATTTTGTAACATATAGGGTAATCCTTTAAGAGATGAGGTAGCTACAAAGTTCTTTACCATAAGTTAGGTTGGTTTAAGATTAGGACATATGGGTTAATAAATTCGGTAGTTACCTTCTTTACTATATATTTTGTAACGAATTATGTAGGTGAGGTGAGATATGTTGTAGGTACGACATTTCTTACCCGTTTTTTAACATATAGGGCAATCCTTTAAGAGATAAGGTAGCTACAAAATTCCTTATCATAAGTTGTGTTGGTTTAAGAACAGAACATATGGGTAATAAATTCGGTAGTTACCTTATTTACTATATATTGTGTAAAGAATTAGGTAGGTGAGGTGAGATATGTTGTAGGTACGAAATTCTTACGCATTTTGTAATATATAGGGTAATCCTTTAAGAGATGAGGTAGCTATAAAATTCCTTACAATAAGTTGGGTTGGTTTAAGATTAGGACATAAGGGGTAATAAATTCGGTAGTTACCTTCTTTACTATATATTTTGTAACGAATTACAATAAGTTAGGTGAGATATGTTGTAGGTACAAAATTTCTTACGCATATTGTAACATATATGGTAATCCTTTAAGAGATAAGGTAGCTACAATATTCCTTACCATAAGTTGGGTTGGTTTAAGATTAGGACATATGAGGTAATAAATTTGGTAGTTACGTTTTTCACTATATATTTTGTAATGAATTACATAGGTGAGGTGAGATATGTTGTAGGTACAAATTTTCTTACGCGTTTTTAACATATAAGGTAATCCTTTAAGAGAAAATATAGCTACGAAATTCCTTACCATTAGTTGGTTGGTTTACGATTCGGAGAAATGGGGTACTAAATTTGGTAGTTACCTCATCTACTATAATATGTGTAACGAATTACGTAGGTGGTTTGCGATATGTTGTAGGTACGAAATTTCTTATGCTTTTTTATAATTTAAGGGTAATCCTTTAAGAGATAAGGTAGCTACAAAATTCCTTACCATAAGTTGGGTTGGTTTAAGATTTGATAAAATGGGGTAACAAATTTGTTAGTTATCTTCTTTACTATATAGTTTGTAACGAATGACGTAGATGACGTGAGATATGTTGTAGGTACAAAATTGCTTACGCTTTTTGTAACATATAGAGTAATCCTTTAAGAGATAAGGTGGCTACAAAATTTACTACCATGATAAGCTTTTCAATAACTATTATTTTTCTTACACATACTGTAACAAATTAGGTAACCGTATCATAATAAATTTTGTAGGTACCGACTATTAGTATTACCGGAAGGGGTGAGTCTACCACGTGCGACGAATATCGTTGAACTCCATTAAAATAATTAATATTAAAAATTTCAAGCACTCAACATCCGATTAATAATTATTTTTTAAAAAATTTAATTAAACAATTTTCCATATATATATTAAATTTTTTTGAATTTTTTTATAAGGGTAAACTACATATTTAGTATCTCACATATTTCTGTATTTCTATTTAGGTACCCAAACTAATTTTTTAACAAAATGGTACTTAGCGTTACGTATTGTTCCTATTTTGGTACCTTGATTGTTAAAATTAAACGGAAACAGTGACGTTGCTCGGTCAAATAATAGGTTTAGTCCCTAAAACTTATACAATCTATTAATTTAGTCCAAAATATTATAAATTTAAACATCATTTTTAATTTTTGGATTAAATATGTAGGCCTTGTTTGGTAAAGAGAGGTTTGGGCAAAAATTAGAGGTTTGAGACATAATTAGAGGTTTGACCAGTCAAATCCGCTAATATTGTTGTTTGGTGAATAACGGATTGAAAGAGCGGATTGGGGTCCGCTAATTTTGAAAAAGCTCATAATAGGAGCTTTCAGATATTAGAGGTTTGATATTAGAGTTGTAAAGACTCTTTTACCCTCACCAATTACCAAAAATTTCAAAATAACCTAAATAAAATATTTTTTCACCCTATTTATAAGCTAATTTTATTTATTTATTTCTTTTTATTATCACATATTTATATGTGTATTTAAATTTATTAATTAATTAAATTATATTAAAATAATTATATAAATAATAAATTAATATATAAATCATTTGAATAGTTAATTAAAAATAATTTTACAGATCTAATTAATATTAATTAGATACAAAATATTGATAACTAATAAACTATTCAAACAAGTATTGAATATAATCATGTCCTTATATGTCATTTTGCTTGTTTAAATAATCTAACAGCTATCAGTTAATTTTACCAAACAGTTTTATACAATCGGCTAATACAATCCGCTAGTCAGATCAGCTAATGCAATCAGCTATCAGCTAATGTAATCCGCTATCAGCTATCCGCTAATTGCCAAACAGGGCCGTAAATTTATTCTTTTTTTCTTCTTCCATCCAAAGTATGAAAAATTAGGTATCGAACATCTTCTTCATTGTCACTACAACAAACTTTCGTCGAATAACTTTTTTTTTAATTCCTCCAAAACAATATCAACTTTAATAACAAAAAAATAAAGTATGAAATAATGATAATTAACTAAAATTAAAAGAGCAAGAAGTTCAAAAAATGATATCATCGTACTGTAATAAGCAATTCTTTAATGGTGCTGAGTTTCTTCGAAATTAAAATAAAATTAAATTAAATTAAAACTACAATTGTTTAGAATACTTATCACTATCCTATAACATTCGATAGTCCTAAATCAAAAGTTAAATAGAAAAATATCCCATATATATAAAGGAATAAAATAATTGACAAATCAATTATCCTATAATCCAAAAAAAAGGTTGTGATGATGATGTATCGAATATAAGCTGCTCATGAACTAATGAGGGTGCAGTACAAATGTATATTGTACCGTTGAGGAATCGGCTAAACACTACTAATGCAATGCACTGCTGAACATTATTGAATTTTTAATGATTTTTAAATAATTATTAAAATTTTCAAAAGCTTGACATGAAATTAATCACATTTTAAAATAAAATTAGAAGAAAATATCACATACACTATTCTCAGTTCTCACCATTATCCATGGTCCTACTAATTAAATAAAACAACGTCATCTTTATAACTTTATTTTTCACATAATATTTTTTTATAAATTAAAAGTTACAAATCATCATCTTCTTCCTCATGCCTCATATTTATTCTAGTATGTTAATGAATGAAATTATTAAAATAAATAAAAACATCTAAAAAAACTCAACTCACGAATCAAAAAAGATAAAAGGATAAAAAATTATAATATGTGAAAAGCCTTAAAATTAACATAATCGTTTAAATCTCAAGAAAACGCCGTTGTTTTCCTCGCAAAATATTACGACCGTGTTATTCTTCAAATTTGAATTTTTGGTTTATAATTATCTATGAATTATCAGTTTTTGATTCCAATTTGGCTTTGGGTTTGATCTTTCTTGCTTGTTTATGTATTAAAAAAATCTGGGTTTTGATTTTCAATTCTTTATTTTTACTTTTTTTCAATTGTTTCTGGCATTGAGAATCTCGGATCTAATTAAAAAAATTAGTTTGAGTACTAAAATAGAAATGCAAAAATAGGTGATGTACTAAATATGTAGTTTACCCTTATTAAAAAATTTAAAAATTTAATATATATGAAAAATAATTTAATTGATTTTTTAAAAATATTATTAATTGTATGTTGAGTTCGTAAAAATTTTAATCTTTATTAATTAATTTAATGGTGTTCAACTGTATTTATCATTAGTGGTGTTTAGCGATGTTCGGCGCACCTTGTAGAATTTTCCTACGGAGACATAGATTGGCTTAATTTTAAGTGTACTATCTAAAATCACTCAAAAGAAAGTTAAAATAAGAGTTTCAAACATAAATATCTTCTTTTTGTTGTGAATCAAACATAAATATCGAATCGAGATAACGAAGACTGCCAGCCTCTCCCATGTTTAAACCCTTTTCTTAGAAATTCCATTTTTTTTATTTTTTTTACAAAACTTTCTTTTTCTTTTTCACGTTTCTCTTACAGCTTTGTTTTCCATTGACTTTCTAGAAGACTTGATCAGCACTGCACCTTGGATCAATTATTGCTATCTTGCCTATAATTATAATTCCAGTGTTTAGCTACCATTTTCAGTAGTTTTAAACTTTTGGGGTATCTTTGGAACACTTTTTTTGACACCTGATTCAAATCTGGTTTTTTCTTCTCATTTTTATCTGATATCTTACTGTTTCATGGGTTCTATTTTACTATTTAATATCAATGAAATGCAATGAAGTAGTTGAGTTGAGCTAAATGTGGTTTGTTTATTTCATCTCAAAGTCAAAGTAGGAACATGGCAGCCTGGTCCACAATCTCTACCAAGATTAAACTAATTCAAGGAGAAAAACTGTAACCCCCTTAACCCGGCCTAGACGGTTGACCCGAATTAAGAAAGTCACACGGGGAAAACCAAAGTCAACCCGAAAGTCAACCTTGATTAACGACCCTTTTTTTTCTTTTTAATCTTGTCTAGATGCACATTAGTCCTAATTGTGATCACACAAACATCATACTCAAAGATCACAAACATCAGAGATCAAACAGGGACCCAATTGAACAAATTACAACTTTAGGGACCAAATTGTAATTTCTGATAATTAAAAGGTCTTAACCCAAATTAATGTTACCAACTTGAAATTAATCAAGTTTCATGCTTCTCTGTGAAATTTCAGCTCAAAAGGACTTCCCAAGCTCATGCAATTGAACAAACAAGTTTCAGGACCAAAACGCAAACAATTCAAAACATATAACTGCCCATGTCAGCCCCCAACGGTCGACCGTTCCGAAACAGGTAGACCCCGTTCCGAAACACGGGCCGTTCCGCAACGGGTTCCGAAACATGGCCTTGGCAGAGACCAAACCGTTTCGAAACGGTACATACCGTTTCGGACGCCTGGGTTCATGTAAGGCACACGTTCCGAAACGGTGCATACTGTTCCGAAACGCCTGCACAGATTGCAGCAAAATGGCATTCCAAAACATGCAATAGATCATTCAAACATGCTCCAAATGCTACCAAACTTTACCAGCATGCAATTCAACATATATATGACTTATAGGCATCATCAAATCTACAAAATAACATCATATGCAAAAAGCCCCAATTCTATAGGCATGCTTCCTACACAAGCTAGCTACTCAAGCACTAAACTTCCAAAACAAGCATGTAATGATCCCAATGCAAAAACCAGCAATCTCAACAATATTCAACATACTTAGGGAGTTCCAAACACCTCCCAAAACATACACATTGGTCCCCCATTGCCAAATTACCCAAAAGCTAAAATGTTTAACAAAAACCTTCCATACATTGAGCTTTACTTGCACTTGAACTCTTGCCTTCTTGCTGCCCCTCAAGGTACTTTAATGCTCTGCATTATTGAATTAAGAAAACGAAGAGAGCGTAAGCAAAAGCTTAGTGAGGCATGCTCTTTAAAAACCATTCAATAATGCAATTAAAAACATTTATAAATCATGCTTAAAATCAATCTTTGCACATGCTCAAAAGCATACTTAAAACAAGCAATCCCATGCTTCAACATAAACATTAAAACAAGCATCTCATGCTTCTTACATACATAACATGTCATATTGGCTCAAGTGATAAATTCCATTTCATTAAAACAAGTTCAACAACTTCCCAAGGACTTTTAAACACCTTGGCCCCAAGGACTTTTAAACACCTTGGCCATGGACTTTTAAACACCATGAATGAGGACCACGCAAGGACTTTTAACCACCTTTGTGTCCAATGCTTGAATCACCCCAAGGACTTTTAAACACCTTGGCCCCAAGGACTTTTAAACACCTTGGCCCCATGGACTTTTAAACACCATGGCCCCATGGACTTTTAAACACCATGGAAAGGATCACCTAAGGACTTTTAACCACCTTAGTGTCCACAACAAGAATCATCCAAGGACTTTTAACCACCTTGATGTTCTTAAGTAACAAGGCTCACTCAAGGACTTTTAACCACCTTAGTGACCTTAATCTTTTCAAAACATCACTTGCCAATATACATCATTTTCATCATTTAATCCACTGTTTTAAAGCATTAAAACAAGCCATTTTCATCATGCATTTCAAAGCATCAAACCACATCATTTCAATGTACAAAAGCAAGGAACTCCTACCTAGAGTTACCTTCAACATATGGCTTACATCATCAGCAAAAACCATGCTAAAACATGCTTTCAAAACAGTAAATAAACATGCAAATCATCATTTTGCATCACATCAAAATCATGGCCACCACTAGAGAGAAATTCCGAAAACTTACACTTGAGCTTAGCAAAGTTGTTTAGACTTAAACTAAGCTCCCAAAACCTTCAAACCTTGGTTTTAAAGCTGAAAATCCAATTTCCACAAATGCACTCACCGATTTCCACTTTGCTTCAAGCCAAAGCACCAAATCAAGCTTCCGGATCAACAACTCTTGGATCCAAGATGCCTCCCCTGTTTCAACACATCAAAGCAGAGGATTAATGCATCATCATGCATTAATTGCTTCAATGAAAGCACCTAAACTCGCTGCTCTCATCCAACCTCCACTTTCGGCCACCAAACACAACCGAAAATGCATCCAAACCACTTCCAAACAAAGCCCATCCATAAACCAGCAAAACCACACTTCCATAAACATCATATAACATCTAAAAACAACCTAATAACATCCTTATACCTCCAGCAACAACAGATCACCAAGATCACCTCAAAAACTACCTTAAAACACAAGCTAAACTTAGGAAACTCAACCTATCCGGGATTGCATCAATCAAAACTCAATTCCTTAACAATTTAGAGATCATTTAACATCAAAAACACCTCTCAAATCACAGATTAATCAGATCTAACGAAAATCATCAAAAATCATCAAAATCTTGCATTATAAGCCAAGATCCATTTCACCACTTAAAAACCTTTAATTAAACATCAATTAAGGATTGAAAACTTAGGAATTTCAGTAAAGAACTGATAGTTTAGAGGAGAAGGACGTTCTTACCTCCAAACTTGAGTTTCTCCTCTTTTTGCAATCAAAATCCTTGTTGAAACAATTAGCAATTGAAGAGGTTTTGAAGATACAATGATTAGGAATCAAATGAGAGTTGAAAGGAGGGATTTAGGTGAAGAAATCAGATCCAATTCTCTGGAAAAGTAGTGTTTGGGTTGAGAGAAAATGAGAGAAAGAAAATTAGGAGAAGTTGGTTACAAAATCCAAAAATAGCCAAAATGGCTTCCCTCCAATTTTAATATCCTTTAAAATCAGATTTTAGACTTAAAATATCTTAGAAAAAATCTGGAGAAACTCCCTTTGGGTAAATAGCTCCTTAAAGATTCAAATTTCAACCCTTTATAAAACAGCCACCAAACTTGCGAAAATTACATTTTGGTCACTAGCCAAAATGTCACACTTCCAAAACTCATTTTCCAAAATTGATTTCACAGTTCACTTAATTATATTAAAAGATGATTTTAGAACATTTTTCCATATTTTTAATGCAACCCGAACTAGGCTTTCCTAATTTCACCTCTTTAGATTCGAACAGCACTTTGACCAACCGGTCAACGCCCAAAACTCCTAAGCCCAAAACCGGGGCGTTACAAAAACTACAAACAATGTCTTCTGTTCAAAAAAAACTTGTCTCTCAATCTTTTTCTCGTTATTTCTTGGAACCTTCATTTATGGAATGGGATTTTAGTGGTTCATGTGTACCTTTCTCTGGTTCTTGTGGCTGCTAATGGCTTCCCTACAGGTGTTTGGTATGTTGACTTGCTTCATTTTTGCCTTTTTAATAAATACAGAATCCTATCCTGAACATCTTGTTTTCTTTGCAGAAGTTTGTACAACTTAGTGGTCTCTAATCTCTATGTGTTTGAAGATTGAACCAATTGGTGCAGAAGAAATGGGTGGTGGAAGGAGAAGAAAACAACGTTTCAGCAGGATTCATGCCTTCACATGTGGGAAAGCATCATTTAAAGGGGATCATTCACTGATTGGAGGGCCTGGTTTCTCAAGAGTAGTGTATTGCAATGAGCCTTATTAGAAGTAAATATGTTGTTTTGTTTCTGTTGGTGCAGTTAGTTATAGGTTGTTGTAAAACTGCACCTATGTTATTTGACTGTTGAGTCTTGAGATGAAACGGTTAGGAGAGTTTGTTAGTCACCGTTCTCTTATGACTTGACTAGTCCTTTCTATAAAAAGGTTGGTCTTCATTTGAAGATATTACAGCAAGAATTAATAAAACTTCAGAGAATACCGTCTCTCTTTCTTTAAACATTCTCCCTCTCTTCTCTTAGTTCATTCTCTAAATGTCAACATGGTATCAGTCGCTAATGTGGTTCTGGTGAGATGCTTCTGCGCTTCGTCGGTTTGTCTTCCAGTAGAGACTTGATTTGTGCTGAGGCTCCTACGCTCTACGAGATTCCCTTGAGGTAACAGATTGTGTCCTTTGCTTTGCTTGTGATCGATTCGGATTCTGAGTTTCCTTCGGTAGCGGTTCTTTGGCTTTTCCTGGTACAATTTCTCTAATCTCTTGAGTTTTTCGTTCAGATTCAGAGATCTATGCTTGTAGATATCTGTGTTAACCATCAGAATGTTCACTCGTAATAACTCATTGGTAACATAGTGACCTAGTGGTTGTTTTAGATTTCTACGATCTATGTCTGTTTGTCTTTGGTCTGTTTGAATTGGACCTTTGATTTTGATGTGTTTGGCTGCCTCAGCTTGTTTCTTATCTTGTGCTCTCTGTTTGATCTGCCTTTCGTTTGTGGTTGCTGTTTTAGGGGTTCGTCTGCGTCTGTCTGTTCTAGTTTTGGCTTACTGCACACATAGTGTTTGTGAAATTGTCTACAAGAACTTTGTGTCACTGTGTCGTCTGAATCTAGCTCGACTTTGATTGTTCAGCATATTCCGAAGCATGATATTGTTAAATTGACTGAAACTAATTTTTCTCTTTGGCAACAACAAGCGAATCTGATAATTGAGGGTTATGGTTTGACTGATTTCCTATCTTCAGATAGTTCTTCTTCGAGTCAGGATGTCGTGACTGAGTCTGGTAGTGTAACTCCCTATTTTGACCTAAGGGTTTATAACAAATTGAAATTGACGATTTGAAAACTTTCCCCTCAAGTAAGGTTATTTATGAAAAACCATGTCGAAATTATTATTCAGTTATAATAATATCCTTAAATGTTTCAACTTCAAACCAAGCATGCTAAAAATAGTTTATCAAATCCCAAAAATAATAAATGTCCAAAGTCCACGTTTACAACCAAATTTTAAAAATACTTAAATAAATAAATATAAGTCTAGAACATAACATACTGATAAATAGTATCAAATACTGATCGTACGAGGTCCTCCAAGTACCGAAACCTAAGTCTGGAAATCTGAAATAGATACTAAGGGGGAGTCAGCTATAAAGCTCAGTGTGTCTCTAAAGTGCATAACAAAAGTCAATCCAACAATAACATCACAATCAAGAATTAACAGATATTCCAAAGTATTACAAGCAATGCATACAGATATCATAGCATGACATGCACCCATCTACATCACCGTCTGAAGAGTGAGGTTCCCCTGAACCACTCTACACCACAACACCATGTCCGAAGCAGAACTCATCCCGAAAGATGGAACTACTAATCCGAAGCGAAGTTCAACCCGAAGGATGAAGTCGCTGAGCTTCCTCCGTACAATATCCCAACCCAATGATATGACATGTAATCCGATTTCAGAGTCCGAATGCAATCTTGTTAAATAACTAAGATGCATGTACATAATAATCTGATTCCGATATGTGTTACATAACATGATCACAACATCTGAGTCATACATTATTTATCAGATAACAGAGCAGAATAGCATACAGTCGAGTCATACAATATTTATCAGATAACATATCAGAATAACACACAGATATATAACTCATTCATATCATGGCACTCAAACATCAGAGACATGTAGCACAGACAGAGAACACACCTTAGGCAGCTAAACAGTCTACGTCGATAGTGACGTCTCCCACGCTCAGCCCTAGCGGAAGGTCGAATAGAATCAGCTCCTAAAAACCAAGAACACTATATAAGACTTCCTACTATGCCACATTCGAATAAATTACACTTAACAAAAATCTTACTAGCAGATCTCGAAGACTGTGCCACCGGAGGTCTGTCTGGCGGAGGAGGAGGTAAAATCTCGGGGTCAGAGTCCACGTCACCTGAACACCAAAAATATATGAGTCCATCCTGGGATGTATCCTTTTCTTGGTCAGGCCATGCCTGGGCATGCTAGCTTCTCTACACCTCCTCTTTATTCCTCTCCTTATGGTGGTCCATCCTTTTCTCCTCCTGTAGGTTGTCCTTCTTCTTTTAGGAATGCTGTTGCATCTGCTTCCCCTGGTCTTACTGCTCCTATGTCTTTTGCTTCTTCATTGCCACCTTCTTCCACTGATGGATCATGGTATCCTGATTCTGGAGCCACGCATCACATTACACATGATTCTTCTAATCTGCAGTCTGGTGTGCCTTATTCAGGTAATAATGTTTTGTTAATAGGTAATGGTCTTGGTGTTCCTATATCTAATGTAGGTCAAGGGTGTATCTCTACTCCTCATAAATCTCTTGTTTTACAAAATTTGCTGCATGTGCCTTCTATACAGAAAAATCTTCTGTATGTTTCTCAGTTTGTTAAGGATAATGATGTTATCTTTGAGTTTTCATCTAATGGTTGTTGTGTGAAGGATGCTCAGACTCACAGTGTGCTGCTTCAGGGGAGGCTCACACATGAAGGGTTGTACCAGCTGGTTTCTCCTCTTGTAGATACCACCAGGGTTTCTGTTGCTTCATTGGTTTCTAGTTCTCCTTTTGTTGCTTCTGCTTGTTCATCCTCTGATGTTTTTAGTTTGTAGCATAAACGCCTGGGACACCCATCTGATGGGGTTCTTAAGGCTGTTTTGAAAAGTTGTAATATAGGAGTTGCTGGTAATAAAATGTCTCAGGTGTGTTCAGCTTGCTTACAAGGGAAAGCACATAAGCTTCCTTTTTCTTCCTCTTTTACTGAGTATAGTCAGTCCTTTGATTTAGTTGTGTCTGATGTCTGGGGACCAGCTCCTGTTGCTTCTGAAGGTTATAGATATTATGTTTCTTTCATAGATGTTTTTAGCAGGCATACATGGTTGTATTTGCTGAAAAGGAAGTCAGATGTAGCTCAATGTTTCTTTAATTTTTACACTTTAGTGGAGGTGCAGTTTGGTATTAAGATTAAGGCTCTTCAAACTAATGGAGGGGCTGAGTATCAGAGTTTTAAGAACTAGTTGCTTACTCATGGGGTGCAGCATAGAATTTCGTGTCCCTATACCTCTGAGCAGAATGGTAAGGCTGAGAGGAAGCATAGGCATGTTGTGGAAATGGGACTCACATTACTTGCTCAGTCAGGTTTGGATTTAAAGTTTTGGTCTCATGCCTTTACTACTTCAGTTTATCTTATTAATAGACTGCCATCTCCTATTTTACAAGGCAAATCTCCTTTGAGATTTTGTATAAGAAAGCACCAGATTATGCTTTTGTTAGGGCTTTTGGTTGTGCCTGTTTTCCTTACACAAGACCTTTTAATAGGCATAAGTTGGATTTCAAGTCTAAGCAGTGTATTTTTCTAGGGTACAATGCCTCTCATAAAGGTTACAAGTGCATGGATGAAAATGGTAAAATAATAGTGTCTCGGCATGTAGTTTTTGATGAATATTGTTTTCCATATGCTATTAAGAAGGCTGAGGTTTCTGTGAATGATGCTGAGCAACAGGGTACACCTTTGGTTGTCCTTTCATCTCAAAACAGTTGAGTTTCTTCCTATGTTTCCATTTCTACAGATGTTGCTCCAGGTGTTGCTGGTGGTTTAACAACTGAAGGTTCTCAGGGATCAGAACCAGGCGTGTCTGGTCATGCTTCATCTCTAGAGCATGCTTCACCTCTGCCTATAGAAGTGGCAGTGTTGCATTCATCTTCAGAGACAACTTCTCCAGGCCATGTTTCATTTTCTGGGCATGCAGAGTCTGTTTCATCTTCTTCTTCTGAAGAGCTTCCTGCTTCTGTTGCTCAGGTTCCACATGCTATTGTGTCTTCTTTGCCTCCAGATGTTTCTGAGGAAGCAATGGTGTCCTCTCCTAGTACTTCTGGTCCTACTTTCAATTCAGATGGTGACTTTCTCAACGGTTCTGATCAAGTTCCTGCTATTAATGAGCAGTTTCTTTCTGTAAGTAATGCTGGGTCTAATCATGAAGTTGAGGTGTTTCCTGCATTTCTTCCTATCTCTGACAATAATGGTTGTTGTGGTGTTGCTCCTGAAATTTGTGGGGCTATTGGTCCACATCAACAAGTGCCTTCATCTATGGAAGTTGATTGTGTTGTTCCTTTTGCAGCTGAGCCTAATGTAGTAGGTTCTTCTATAGAGGGTAATAGACATTCTATGGTTACTAGAAGTAAAAATGGAATTTTTAAGCCTAAGGTGTTTCAGGCTCAAGTGATGACTTGTGAAGAAGAAAAGAAGCCGAAAAATATAAGAAAAGCCCTTAGATATCCTCATTGGAAAGCTGCTGCTCAATCTGAGTATGATGCTTTGTTGAAAAACAACACTTGGACTCTTGTTCCATTACCTCCAAATAGAAGAGCTGTCAGTTGCAAATGGCTTTTCAAGGTTAAAAGGAATCCTGATGGATCCGTTGCTAGATACAAAGCAAGGTTGGTTGCAAGGGGATACTTACAAGAGGCCGAGATTGATTTTCATGAGGTATTTAGTCTAGTAGTGAAACCTGTTACAGTTAGGGTGATTCTTTCTCTTGATGTTTCACAAGGATGGGATATGAGGCAAGTAGATATAAATAATGCCTTTTTAAATGGTGATCTTAAAGAAGAGGTACATATGACTCAACCCCCTGGCTATGAACAAGCTAGTTTGGAAGGCTCTCATTCTCCTTTGGTGTGTAAGTTGAACAAAGCTTTATATGGGCTCAAACAAGCCCCTCGGTCTTGGTTTGAGAAGTTGAAAGCCTATCTATTATCCACTGGTTTTGTGTTGACTAAGTCTGACTCCTCTTTGTTTGTTAGGAATGATGATAGAGGTATGGTATATCTTCTTGTGTATGTTGATGACATCATTGTCACTGGCAGTTGCAGTGAAGAGATTCAAGGTGTTGTTACCAAGCTTAATCAGGTTTTCTCTCTAAAAGATATGGGTGCTCTGTCTTATTTTTTGGGTCTTGAAGTTCACTATACTTATGGTGGCATTTTAATTAATCAGAAGAAGTATATCTTATAACTTCTTCACAGGACTGGGTTTGATTGTGCTAACTCTCTTCCTACTCCTATGGTGGCCAATTGTCACCTTTCATCTCATGATAGATCTCCTATAGATAATGTTTCTGAATATAGGAGTATTGTAGGTGCATTACAATACATTGTCATCACTAGACCAGAAATAGAATTTGCTGTGAACAAAGTTTGTCAGTTTATGCAACGTCCTTGTGATGTTCATTTTCTTGTTGTCAAGAGGATTCTTAGGTATCTTCAGGGTATTGTTGATTATGGGTTGAATTTTTCTGCTAGTCCTTGTCTGACACTTACTGGGTTTGCTGATGCAAATTAGGGTACTGACTCAGATGACATGAGGTCTACTTCAGGTTATTGTGTGTATTTCTGTGGTAATCTTGTTTCCTGGAGCTCTGGGAAACAACATGTAGTTGCTCGATCTACTGCTGAGGCAGAATATCGTAGTGTTGCTACTGCTACAGCTAAAATTGTTTGGCTTCAATCTCTATTGTCTGAGATGTGTCTTCTCTTGCTCGAGTGCCTACTTTGTGGTATGATAACACGAGTGTGGTGGCTGTTTCTTCTAATCTTGTGCAACATTCTAGGTTCAAGCATGTTGAGCTTGATCTCTTCTTTGTTCGTGAAAGAGTTATGGCTGGTCAGTTGCAGGTCAATGAAGTTCCTGCTTATGAACATGTGGCTGATATTTTAACTAAGCCCTTGTCTGCTTCATCCTTTTTTCGACATCGGCTCAAACTTTCTGTGGTTTCACTTCAAGATCAACAGCTGGTGCAACGTACAGGGTAAGTTTTAGTTGTTTTGTTTTTCTTCATGTGTTTTCTTTGTCTTTGCAGGTTTCTGGTTTTTTTTAGGTTGTTTCCTGCAGGGGGAATATTAGAAGTAAATATGTTGTTTTGTTTCTATTGGTGCAGTTAGTTATAGGTTGTTGTAAAACTGCACCTATGTTATTTGACTATTGAGTCTTGAGGTGAAACGGTTAGGAGAGCTTGTTTGTCACCGTTCTCTTATGACTTGACTAGTCCTTTGTATAAAAAGGCTGGTCTTCATTTGAAGATATTACAGCAAGAATTAATAAAACTTCAGAGAGTACCGTCTCTCTTTCTTTAAACATTCTCCCTCTATTCTCTCAGTTCATTCTCTAAATGTCAACAAGCCTGAATGTTTTGAAGCAAGTCTGCTCAACTATGGTGGAAATTATGTAAGAAGTACAAAGTATACGCTTGCCACATTCCTCCCAAAATCATTGTTCGAGCAATTCCGGAGGGTTGCCAATTTCTATTTTCTGATTTGTGCTATCCTGTTGTAACCCCCTTAACCCGGCCCAGACGGTTGAACCGAATTAAGAAGTTTACACGGGGAAAACCAAAGTCAACCCGAAAGTCAACCTTGATTAACGACCCTTTTTTTTTCTTTTTAAAATTTTCTAGATGCACATTATCCCTAGATATGATCATACAATTAGCATACTCAAAGATCATCGCAATCAGAAAACATTTAGAGACTCGATTGCACAAAACATGAATTTAGGGACAAAATTGTAAATTCTGAAAATTATAAGGGCTTAGCCAACTTTTGAGTTACCAAAATGAAATTAGTCATGTTTCATGCTTCTCTGCCAAATTTTAACCCCAACGGACTTCTCAAACTCACACAATTGCATAAACAAAGTTTAGGACCATAACGCAAGGTTTTCAAAACATTTAACCAACAATTTCAGTGCCCAACGGTCTGATGTTTCGGAACAGGGATGATCCGTTCCGAAACGCGGGACCGTTCCGAAACCAGTTCCGAAACAGGGCTTGGCAGTAGCATTTTCGTTCCGGAACGGTTCCTCCCGTTTCGAAACGCCCATGCCATTTCAGGCCCCCATTCCAAAACGGTAGAACCCGTTCCGATACGACCTGCCCAGATTGCAGAGATTTTGCTGGTTTATTACATGATTGATCCATCAAACATGCTCTAAAGGCAACCAAATTATACCAGCAAGACATTCAACACTCAAGGAACATAATTGCATCAAAATCTAGATACAAAACCCCCCTAGGGGCACCAACTCATTCAACACATCCAACATTCAAACATGCTTTTAAAACAAGAAGCATAGCATAACGACTTAAGCATAAGGAGATTCAAACGTTGCAAGCGTTAAACCACATAGTTCAAAATCATAAACCAAACTTGTCCAACATACACAATCTCATTACACATCAACATAAGAGATTCTTTCCCCCCATTGCCATTATTATCTATAGCTATTAACCGAGACATACATCTCAAGTGGAGCTCTTTTTGAATCCCTTGCTTCTCGCTGTTCCAACTTCAAATTTCTGCATTGATGGACAAAAAGGAGCGTAAGCACATAATGCTTAGTGAGGAATGCTCAAAAACAAAACACCACCAATGCAGCGACTCATAAAACCTCTTTTAAAAGCAACACAATTCGATAAACCAAAGCAATGTTTGAAAACCCCTTTTTAGCAACATGCTTTAAGTCATGCATTGTTCAAACATGAAAACCAACCCTTAGCTTAGAAAAGTTAAGTAATTCACTTCAAGCACAACCTTGCAAAACCATCAATTTAACCATTCCACGCATGGACATCATATGCAAAGTTAAATACAAGATCCTTGGAAAACACTTCCACTTCACATCAAACTTTTCTCATACATTGAAAATCATTTCAAAACAAGAAACCTTTAAAAACCACATACTCTATCAATCTATCTCATGCATTAAACAAATGCAACATATGAACCACAAAATCAATATTTGCATCACATGCCTTTAAAAACAAGCCTTCACAAGACTTTAATGCACTAAAGAGATTTCATGCACACATGCACCATTCTCAATAGAAAATAAACACTTGTTCAAGCTAACAAGTAATACTTGCATTCTTGGTACATTACACACTTTCCATGCAACCTTGCATCATTTCAAGCATCTCATGCCTCATTACATTCAAGAACATTATATTGGCTTCCAAGTGATAATTCACAAACCATCATAACGCAAGACACAATCGGATACGCGGATTACAAGCGTTGTCCCCACGCTTCATACACACTACCAATCTCAAGGTCACCAAATGGAATTTAAACCACCATTATGACCTTACCATACACAAGGTCCTCATATGGAATTTTAACCACCATATGACCTTAACATTCACAAGGTCCTCATATGGAATTTTAACCACCATATGACCTTAACATTACCCATTGGTAGTTGTATAACATCACTAACGAGATCACGAGACATACAACACAAGATCCACACATGGACTTTACACCACCATTGTGATCTTAACAAACACAAGGTCCTCAAATGGAATTTTAACCACCATATGACCTTAACATTCACAAGGTCCTCATATGGAATTTTAACCACCATATGACCTTAACACAAGACCCACCCATGGAATTTTAACCACCATGGTGTTCTTAACCATCTCGTTAGTGTACTTGGATAGAGTTACCGGTACAATCACAACCACTCCACATCCAAGGCGACTTTATTCACGGTGCACCCAATCCTATAGCCGGCTAACTATATCCGATTAAAGTAACCAAGAACCACTTACATCACTTGCCAATATAATCAATTTACCACATTAATCCATTGTTTTACATGCATAACCAAAATGCTAAAACCACCATTTACCATCACCAATCCACTGTTTTTGAAGCATTAACACAAAGCCATTAAACAACATGCAACACTATGCAACAATTCCACAATTCCAATGTACAAAACCAAGGATCTCTTACCTTGAGCATCCTTCACACTTGGCTTTCAAAACCAACATTAAACCATGCTAAAATATGCTTTCAAATCAGAATTTTAAACATGCAAATCACATGCGTTGCATCCAACAATCACAAGTGCTTTAAAGACCAATTCATAACACAAACCAAGAGAGAAATTTCATTTACTTACTCTTGAGCTTAGCTAAGTTGTTTAGACTCAAACTAAGCTCCCAAAACCTTCAAACCTTGGTTTTAAAGCTGAAAACCCAACTTCACTCACCGATACACAAAACATGGCTAGCCAACAAGCCTTCCAAGCATCCGAAAACCTTCAACGCCACCTCTATTGCTCACGGATCATTCTCCCCTGTTTTCAAGCACACAACAACAGAGGATTAATGCATCATAATGCATTAAAAACACCAACAACACACCTAAACTCGCTGCTCTTAGCAAATCCAACATTTCGGCTACCAAACACAACCGAAATCACCTCCAAACACTTCCAAAACTTAACCCAGCCAAGATCCATCACTTCTAACTATTTTTAAACATCAATTAACATCCAAAATGATTCCAAACACGTCCTTATACCTCCAGCTATAACAGATCACCAAGATCACCCCAAAAACCACCATTTTCACAAGTAAAAACTTAGGAAAATCAACCTATCCAGGATTGCATTGATTAAACCTCAATTTCTCATCAAATATACATCCATTTTACATTAAAAACACATCTCAAAACAGCACCCAACCATTTCATACGAATTTCATCACAAAATAACCAAATCTTGCATTTTAAAGCCAAGATCAAGAACACAATTGTAAAACCTTTAATAAAACACAAATCAAGGATTGAGAACTTGAGAATTTCAGTAAAGAACTGAGAATTTAGAGGAGAAGGACGTTCATACCTCTAAACTTGAGTTTCTCCCTTTTTGGAACCAAGATTCTTGAAAATTCAATAAGCTAATGCCAAGGTTTTGTTGTAGAATTGATTAGAGATCAAATGAGGATTGAAATCTCATCTTTAGTTGTCAAAATCAGAGGGAATTTTGCTGGAGAAATGTGTTTGGGTTGAGAGAAAAGTTGAGAGAAAAGAAAATGGAAATTTAGAGAAAAGTTAGTTGAAATGCCAAAATATCTTTTCCCTCCTTTTTACACTTAATTAAAACCATTAAATAAATTGATTAAAATTCAGAAAAATCTGGAGAAACTCTTTTGGGTAAATAGCTCCTTAAAGATTCAAAGTTTCAATTCTTTTTAAAATAGTCACCTAGTTTTCAAAAATTACATTTTGGTCACTAACCCAAAATGTCACACTTTCAAACCTCATTTTGTAAAATTGATTTCACCATTCTCTTATATGTAATAGAAGAGGATTTTAAGACATTTTTCCATATTTTTAATGCAACCCGAACTAGGCTTTCCTAAAAATCACCTTTTATATTCGAACCGCACTCTGACCGGTCCGGTCCAAACCCAAAACTTCTAAGCCCAAAATTGTGGTGTTACAACTCTCCCCCCTTAAGAAATTTCGTCCTCGAAATTTCAACTGGCGAAAGGAGAACAACCGAACTTCTCAAAGCAACACGCAAGGCAACACAGGAGACATAACCACCACTGAACACTCTCCTCACAAAACTCCACCAAACCCAACACCACCACATACTGTTCACGAATTCCAGAACACTCAGATGTTAACCATATCTTAACCTTTCACACTTCTGGACTGCACATAGCCTCAACAACAACCTGAAGAACCTCCAACTTTTACAGCATACACCACCTTAACTCATAACTCCCAAGGCTCTCATACCACCAAATGTAACCCCCTTAACCCGGCCCAGACGGTTGAACCGAATTAAGAAGTTTACACGGGGAAAACCAAAGTCAACCCGAAAGTCAACCTTGATTAACGACCCTTTTTTTCTTTTTAAACTTGTCTAGATGCACATTATCCCTAGATATGATCATACAATTAGCATACTCAAAGATCATCGCAATCAGAAAACATTTAGAGACTCGATTGCACAAAACATGAATTTAGGGACCAAATTGTAAATTCTGAAAATTATAAGGGCTTAGCCAACTTTTGAGTTACCAAAATGAAATTAGTCATGTTTCATGCTTCTCTGCCAAATTTCAACCCCAACGGACTTCTCAAACCCATACAATTGCATAAACAAAGTTCAGGACCATAACGCAAGGTTTTCAAAACATTTAACCAACAATTTTAGTGCCCAACGGTCGGATGTTTCGGAACAGGGATGATCCGTTCCGAAACGCAGGACCGTTTCGAAACCAGTTCCGAAACAGGGCTTGGCAGTAGCATTTTCGTTCCGGAACGGTTCCTCCCGTTTCGAAACGCCCAGGCCATTTCAGGCCCCCGTTCCGAAACGGTAGCACCCGTTCCGATACGACCTGCCCAGATTGCAGAGATTTTGCTGGTTTATTACATGATTGATCCATCAAACATGATCTAAAGGCAACCAAATTATACCAGCAAGACATTCAACACTCAAGGAACATAATTGCATCAAAATCTAGATACAAAACCCCCTAGGTGCACCAACTCATTCAACACATCCAACATTCAAACATGCTTTTAAAACAAGAAGCATAGCATAACGACTTAAGCATAAGGAGATTCAAACGTTGCAAGCGTTAAACCACATAGTTCAAAATCATAAACCAAACTTGTCCAACATACACAATCTCATTAAACATCAACATAAGAGATTCTTTCCCCCCATTGCCTTTATTATCTATAGCTATTAACCGAGACATACATCTCAAGTGGAGCTCTTTTTGAATCCCTTGCTTCTCGCTGTTCCAACATCAAATTTCTGCATTGATGGACAAAAAGGAGCGTAAGCACATAATGCTTAGTAAGGAATGCTCAAAACCAAAACACCACCAATGCAGCGAGTCACAAAACCTCTTTTAAAAGCAACACAATTCGATAAACCAAAGCAATGTTTGAAAACCCCTTTTTAGCAACATGCTTTAAGTCATGCATTGTTCAAACATGAAAACCAACCCTTAGCTTAGAAAAGATAAGTAATTCACTTCAAGCACTACCTTGCAAAACCATCAATTTAACCATTCCATGCATGAACATCATATGCAAAGTTAAATACAAGATCCTTGGAAAACACTTCCACTTCACATCAAACTTTTCTCATACATTGAAAATCATTTCAAAACAAGAAACCTTTAAAAACCACCTACTCATTCAATCTATCTCATGCATTAAACAAATGCCGCATATGAACCACAAAATCAATATTTGCATCACATGCCTTTAAAAACAAGCCTTCACAAGACTCTAATGCACTAAAGAGATTTCATGCACACATGCACCATTCTCAATAGAAAATAAACACTTGTTCAAGCTAACAAGTAATACTTGCATTCTTGGTACATTACACACTTTCCATGCAACCTTGCATCATTTCAAGCATCTCATGCCTCATTACATTCAAGAACATTATATTGGCTTCCAAGTGATAATTCACAAACCATCATAACGCAAGACACAATCGGATACGCGGATTACAAGCGTTGTCCCCACGCTTCATACACACTACCAATCTCAAGGTCCCTAAATGGAATTTAAACCACCATTATGACCTTACCATACACAAGGTCCTCATATGGAATTTTAACCACCATATGACCTTAACATTCACAAGGTCTTCATATGGAATTTTAACCACCATATGACCTTAACATTACCCATTGGTAGTTGTATAACATCACTAACGATATCCCGGGACATACAACACAAGATCCACACATGGACTTTACACCACCATTGTGATCTTAACAAACACAAGGTCCTCAAATGGAATTTTAACCACCATATGACCTTAACATTCACAAGGTCCTCATATGGAATTTTAACCACCATATGACCTTAACAGAAGACCCACCCATGGAATTTTAACCACCACTAAACACTCTCCTCACAAAACTCCACCAAACCCAACACCACCACATACTGTTCACGAATTCCAGAACACTCAGATGTTAACCATATCTTAACCTTTCACACTTCTGGACTGCACATAGCCTCAACAACAACCTGAAGAACCTCCAAGTTTTACAGCATACACCACCTTAACTCATAACTCCCAAGACTCGTACACACGGTGTCACCAACCAATCCAATTCAGTCACCATGTGACCCACAACCTTCACTGCTTCTAAAACTCCTTGCAAAACTACTCAACCTCTTCCAAAAGTTACCACATCAAGCAAGAATTCTTAAGCATCAACTGCTCACTCAAACTTCTCAACGTATTGCTGACATTCCTTCACATCCGCCGCTATCATTACCATAACGATTCTCCAGGACTACTCACCTAACATCCGAAAATCACGTCACAATACCCCAACCTTGACTCCGCCAGCCGTTCCACACACCACCAACTGTCTTCAGACGAAAATTTACTTATTCACAACCAGCCAACCACTTCTCACAAGAACCCGTCCAACCAGCAATGGTCTTTGATCTTACATTGCCTTTCCACTTCAAGCTTTGACTACAACACTCGCCTTACTAGAACATCGCCCACCTATACATACATACTTAGGTTACGAAACTCCTATTCTCCCAGGCTAACCCTTTTCTACCACCCACAACACAACATCTTCTCAACTCTTTGAAGGTT
The DNA here is from genome assembly GCA_958450335.1 of Hibiscus tridactylites. Classification (NCBI taxonomy): domain Eukaryota; kingdom Viridiplantae; phylum Streptophyta; class Magnoliopsida; order Malvales; family Malvaceae; genus Hibiscus; species Hibiscus tridactylites. The sequence goes on from OY288287.1 coordinate 26,440,473, forward strand.
GCTACGAACCATCACCTACATAACCAACCCTTCTATTACAACATCAATGCCAAGTTACCTCAGCACTTTGGAACACATCCACTAACTTACTACATCACCTAACACCAAGAAACTACCACCTCTACTAGCTATTCACAACCACTTTAACCGATCCTAACTTCAACCGGTAATCTCCTCACCACCATACCGCTAAACTCATTAAGCATCAAACACCTTCCTTGTACCAACATGCTATACCACACTCACTATTACTGACAACTCGCTTAATACCCTCCATTACTTCTAACATTCCCTAGCATCAACACAACTTTTAAAACCCCCATCCAATCTAACCCTATCACAACACTAACGGACCCGATTAACTATCAGCGAGTGTGAACGTTCGTATGCATGGTCACCAATATGCCCTATCAATGCCTGATGTACATGCATGCAAAACCTCTAATGTCATGTCACATGTATGCATGGACCAGTACATATATAATATAGCATATAACAAATGATTTTAACTGTGCATGTATGTCGGTTCACACCTACCAATAACATCCTCAGAATCCGCCTAAAAAAACAACCTCCTACCTCACTTCCAACTTGACCAACTCCGTCATTCTAACAACCCATAATCCACAAGATACCCACTAATGCCCTCTTCACACTAAAGTTGTTTTCAAAACAACACCAACTACTACCCCAAACATGCTAGCAACGAGACCATACCCACTACACAAGGAAATACCAACTGATACCAAACTAAGATACTAGAGCAAAGGTTACTTAACAAGGTTACCTGTAACCACCTCACTGCCCTGGAGCTTCAACAGACAAGCTTTCTTCCTCGCAGAACCATCATTCTCCAGTCGTACCGCTGCAGCACCAGCTAACACATTAAGGTCATCGCCATCACCCTGCGGTAAAGAACCCTGACTACCTCGAGCCGACTTCAAACAATTACGTCTCAAATGTCCAACAGACCCACAATTCCAACAGGTTTCATTCTCCAAGCTCCTCACACCTTTCTGCCCTTCCTGCCACCTTCGACCCTTGTCTCGGCCGTGCCCACGACCCTTCAGAGACCCTTCTGCTACCACTGAAACTGATCTCACCACTCGAGGACAATCTCGCTTCACATGCTCTTTAGAACCACAGTTCCAACAAACTCACGCGCCCCAACAACCTCCAACATGGCTCCTTCCACAACGGCCACACACCGGTAGCTAAGCTTCCACTCCTTGATCATGCAGCACTTGCCCCAAATCTGCATCACCATCCAAGCTTCGATTCAAGCAAAATCTTCTATCACATAGCCTCTTACGCTGACCGCTCCGGAGGTCAGTACCCACAGCTCTCTTGCCTAAACCTTCCTCACCTTCATAAACTGAAACCACACCCTCACATTGCTTAACTCTTGGGAATTTCTCTCCAAGATACCTTTCATAAAAGGCAGACACAAAGAAGTCTCAATCTATATCGTGGATATGCGATGCCACCGCCACAGATGTCCACCAGACACAAGCGTCCCCCAACATCAATGAGACAACACTTCCCAGCTTACAAGCATAATCACAACCTTCCTGATCCAAAATCAGAATTACACTGGCCAACCAGGCCTCGAACGTCTCAGGTGTTGAACCATGATACTCCACAGCTCCCAAATCATGCAAACGTGATTTCGACAAACCCGCACATCCCACAGCCGGCACGTCTACAGGCCTTACTTTTACCACATCCTGATATGTTCCCAACACCTCTTGAACTATAGGTGATGAACTCTTCATCTCAGAACCAACTTCTTCCTCCTGCCTTGCTACCTCAACTCCAGGCACAGAAGACTGAGACAAAACACCTCCACTAAAAGGTGAATTCCACACCTTAACAACTTGTTCTAAAGCAGCAACCATTTCACCTAACTGCCATTCTCTCATCGATTTCACCATGCTATTAACAGCAAACAATCACAACAAAACAAACAAATCGGTCAGACCAGCTTCAAGCAAGGATTCAAAACTCCAACTCCAAAATAACACAATAGCTATAATAATAAGGCAATGGGTATCCTGAATTCTCCCCTCTTACATGACATAACAGTCAATAAAAACATGGATATCATAACATCAAGCATATCAATCCACATACTTCGATCATGCTCTCATCAACAACATTCACTCGTAACAGCATAACATCAACATATCATACCCATTACACATTCATCATTCGTAAAATCAGCTCACATCACCAGCATAACATCAGCACAACTCCACATTAGCTCAAAGAAAATTCACAATCAAAAAGCATGCTAAAAACATCAACAATTCGCTCAAAGACACACTTTCCAACCGACTTTCAACCACACATCAGAATAAACATTAAACACATATTACATCAATTTACCACTTCCCCCAAGCTTTCGCAACTCAGCTCTGATACCACCAAATGTAACCCCCTTAACCCGGCCCAGACGGTTAAACCGAATTAAGAAGTTTACACGGGGAAAACCAAAGTCAACCCGAAAGTCAACCTTGATTAACGACCCTTTTTTTTCTTTTTAAACTTGTCTAGATGCACATTATCCCTAGATATGATCATACAATTAGCATACTCAAAGATCATCGCAATCAGAAAACATTTAGAGACTCGATTGAAAAAAACATGAATTTAGGGACCAAATTGTAAATTCTGAAAATTATAAGGGCTTAGCCAACTTTTGATTTACCAAAATGAAATTAGTCATGTTTCATGCTTCTCTGCCAAATTTCAACCCCAACGGACTTCTCAAACTCATACAATTGCAAAACAAAGTTCAGGACCATAACGTAAGGTTTTCAAAACATTTAACCAACAATTTCAGTGCCCAACGGTCGGATGTTTCGGAACAAGGATGATCCGTTCCGAAACACGGGACCGTTCCAAAACCAGTTCCGAAACAGGGCTTGGCAGTAGCATTTTCGTTCCGGAACGGTTCCTCCCGTTTCGAAACGCCCAGGCCATTTCAGGCCCCCGTTCCGAAACGGTAGCACCCGTTCCGATACGACCTGCCCAGATTGCAGAGATTTTGCTGGTTTATTACATGATTGATCCATCAAACATGCTCTAAAGGCAACCAAATTATACCAGCAAGACATTCAACACTCAAGGAACATAATTGCATCAAAATTTAGATACAAAACCCCCCTAGGTGCACCAACTCATTCAACACATCCAACATTCAAACATGCTTTTAAAACAAGAAGCACAACATAACGACTTAAGCATAAGGAGATTCAAACGTTGCAAGCGTTAAACCACATAGTTCAAAATCATAAATCAAACTTGTCCAACATACACAATCTCATTAAACATCAACATAAGAGATTCTTTCCCCCCATTGCCTTTATTATCTATAGCTATTAACCGAGACATACATCTCAAGTGGAGCTCTTTTTGAATCCCTTGCTTCTCGCTGTTCCAACTTCAAATTTCTGCATTGATGGACAAAAAGGAGCGTAAGCACATAATGCTTAGTGAGGAATGCTCAAAACCAAAACACCACCAATGCAGCGAGTCATAAAACCTCTTTTAAAAGCAACACAATTCGATAAACCAAAGCAATGTTTGAAAACCCCTTTTTAGCAACATGCTTTAAGTCATGCATTGTTCAAACATGAAAACCAACCCTTAGCTTAGAAAAGCTAAGTAATTCACTTCAAGCACAACCTTGCAAAACCATCAATTTAACCATTCCATGCATGAGCATCATATGCAAAGTTAAATACAAGATCCTTGGAAAACACTTCCACTTCACATAAAACTTTTCTCATACATTGAAAATCATTTCAAAACAAGAAACCTTTAAAAACCACCTACTCATTCAATCTATCTCATGCATTAAACAAATGCAACATATGAACCACAAAATCAATATTTGCATCACATGCCTTTAAAAACAAGCCTTCACAAGACTTTAATGCACTAAATAGATTTCATGCACACATGCACCATTCTCAATAGAAAATAAACACTTGTTCAAGCTAACAAGTAATACTTGCATTCTTGGTACATTACACACTTTCCATGCAACCTTGCATCATTTCAAGCATCTCATGCCTCATTACATTCAAGAACATTATATTGGCTTCCAAGTGATAATTCACAAACCATCATAACGCAAGACACAATCGGATACGCTGATTACAAGCGTTGTCCCTACGCTTCATACACACTACCAATCTCAAGGTCCCCAAATGGAATTTAAACCACCATTATGACCTTACCATACACAAGGTCCTCATATGGAATTTTAACCACCATATGACCTTAACATTCACAAGGTCCTCATATGGAATTTTAACCACCATATGACCTTAACATTACCCATTGGTAGTTGTATAACATCACTAACGAGATCACGAGACATACAACACAAGATCCACACATGGACTTTACACCACCATTGTGATCTTAACAAACACAAGGTCCTCAAATGGAATTTTAACCACCATATGACCTTAACATTCACAAGGTCCTCATATGGAATTTTAACCACCATATGACCTTAACACAAGACCCACCCATGGAATTTTAACCACCATGGTGTTCTTAACCATCTCGTTAGTGTACTTGGATAGAGTTACCGGTACAATCACAACCACTCCACATCCAAGGCGACTTTATTCACGGTGCACCCAATCCTATAGCCGGCTAACTATATCCGATTAAAGTAACCAAGAACCACTTACATCACTTGCCAATATAATCAATTTACCACATTAATTCATTGTTTTAATGCATAACCAAAATGCTAAAACCACCATTTACCATCACCAATCCACTGTTTTTGAAGCATTAACACAAAGCCATTAAACAACATGCAACACTATGCAACAATTCCACAATTCCAATGTACAAAACCAAGGATCTCTTACCTTGAGCATCCTTCACACTTGGCTTTCAAAACCAGCATTAAACCATGCTAAAATGTGCTTTCAAAACAGAATTTTAAACATGCAAATCACATGCGTTGCATCCAACAATCACAAGTGCTTTAAAGACCAATTCATAACACAAACCAAGAGAGAAATTTCATTTACTTACTCTTGAGCTTAGCTAAGTTGTTTAGACTCAAACTAAGCTCCCAAAACCTTCAAACCTTGGTTTTAAAGCTGAAAACCCAACTTCACTCACCGATACACAAAACATGGCTAGCCAACAAGCCTTCCAAGCATCCGAAGACCTTCAACGCCACCTCTATTGCTCACGGATCATTCTCCCCTGTTTTCAAGCACACAACAACAGAGGATTAATGCATCATAATGCATTATTAACACCAGCAACACACCTAAACTCGCTGCTCTTAGCAAATCCAACATTTCGGCTACCAAACACAACCGAAATCACCTCCAAACACTTCCAAAACTTAACCCAGCCAAGATCCATCACTTCTAACTATTTTTAAACATCAATTAACATCCAAAATGATTCCAAACACGTCCTTATACCTCCAGCTATAACAGATCACCAAGATCACCCCAAAAACCACCATTTTCACAAGTAAAAACTTAGGAAAATCAACCTATCCGGGATTGCATTGATTAAACCTCAATTTCTCATCAAATATACATCCATTTTACATTAAAAACACATCTCAAAACAGCACCCAACCATTTCATACGAATTTCATCACAAAATAACCAAACCTTGCATTTTAAAGCCAAGATCAAGAACACAATTGTAAAACCTTTAATAAAACACAAATCAAGGATTGAGAACTTGAGAATTTCAGTAAAGAACTGAGAATTTAGAGGAGAAGGACGTTCATACCTCTAAACTTGAGTTTCTCCCTTTTTGGAACCAAGATTCTTGAAAATTCAATAAGCTAATGCCAAGGTTTTGTTGTAGAATTGATTAGAGATCAAATGAGGATTGAAATCTCATCTTTAGTTGTCAAAATCAGAGGGAATTTTGCTGGAGAAATGTGTTTGGGTTGAGAGAAAAGTTGAGAGAAAAGAAAATGGAAATTTAGAGAAAAGTTAGTTGAAATGCCAAAATATCTTTTCCCTCCTTTTTACACTTAATTAAAACCATTAATTAAATTGATTAAAATTCAGAAAAATCTGGAGAAACTCTTTTGGGTAAATAGCTCCTTAAAGATTCAAAGTTTCAATTCTTTTTAAAATAGTCACCCAGTTTTCAAAAATTACATTTTGGTCACTAACCCAAAATGTCACACTTTCAAACCTCATTTTGTAAAATTGATTTCACCATTCTCTTATATGTAATAGAAGAGGATTTTAAGACATTTTTCCATATTTTTAATGCAACCCGAACTAGGCTTTCCTAAAAATCACCTTTTATATTCGAACCGCACTCTGACCGGTCCGGTCCAAACCCAAAACTTCTAAGCCCAAAATTGGGGTGTTACACCTGTCTTTTACGCCACTCTCTCCTTACTCACCTGTCAGTAATGTTCTTCCATTAGTTGTTGTAATTGGAGACACCTTGGGAAAGGAGGTTGTCGAAGACTAGAAGCGAAAAAAATAGGTAAGCTTTCTTAACAAAAACCAATACCGCCTTGGAGTCGAACTGTAGTTTTGGACTTGTGTCTCTGATTTTTTATGTTACAAAACAACTGCCAACACATGTTAAACTAAAATTTTCAGTGATTTTTTGTATGAATTATGGAGAATGTATAGTAGGTTTCTGAATTTTAGGTCATGTAGCATACAAGTCTTGTACTCTGGAGTGTCACAAAATTTGTCTGTTTTGGATATGATTTTTGAGTAAACAGACTTCATAGATGCTAAATAGTTAACATATTTGTGAGAGGTTATCTTGCGGGAGAGACAAAGAGAAACATGGCGGTAGATCAGGAAACGGGTTGCCAATGCCTTAGAGATCTGTCAGTTTAGATGCAGTAGCTTTATCGTCCATCTTCAAATGATACTTAAAAATGTGTATGGAAATGCAACACACATGTGTGTAAATTTTTGCTTCTTTAGCATGTAGAGTTGATGCTATTCCTTTATGCTTCTTGTGTTGCGTTATGGATCTCCATTCTTCAATTTGTTTCTTTTTCTTTAATCTGGTTACGTTAGTCTATGTTTCTCAGGTTCATATACTAGGTGTTGATGACATTGCAGGACATTGAAATTAACAACAGGAAAGTTGAAGTGCATGAAGGTGATGGTGTTTTCGAGCAGACGAAATGAATGGATTTGAAAGTTGGGGATATAGTGAAGGTGGAGAAGGATGAATTCTTTCCTGCATATGTTATTTTGCTGTCATCAAGTTACGACGAAGCTATTTGCTACGTTGAAACCATGAACCTTGATGTGGAAACCAATTTGAAACAAAAACAAGAATTGGAAGCAACTTCAGGTTTGCATGAGAATTTCAAGGCTGTCATCAGATGTGAAGATCCAAATGCAAATTTATACTGTTTTGTTGGCAGTTTGGAATTCGGAGAACAGTATCCTCTATCTTCACACCAACTTCTACTTAGGGACTCGAAATTAAGGAACACAGATTATATTTACGGTGCAGTTATCTTCACAGGCCATGACACAAAGGTTATTCAGAATTCAACCGAACCTCCTTCGAAGAGGATGGATAAGATTGTGTACTTTCTTTTTGCTTTCCTCCTTGTGTTGTCTATTATCGGCTCTATTTTCTTTGGAAAAATGAAAAAATGGTACCTTAGACCAGATGAGACTACAATTTACTATGATCCAGAACAAGCAATTGTTGCAGCAATTTTGCAATTCTTGACAGCCCTGATGTTGTATTCATATTTGATTCCCATTTCTTTGTATGTATCCATTGAAATTGTCAAAGTTCTTTAGAGCATTTTCATCAACCAAGATCCGCACATGTACTATGAAGAAGCAGACAAGCCAGCACGTGCCCGAACCTCAAATCTAAATGAAGAACTCAGCCAGGTTGACACAATACTTTCTGATAAATCCGGAACTTTGACTTGTAATTCCATGGAATTTATCAAATGCTCTGTGGGTGGAACATCTTATGGTCATGGAATTACTGAAGTTGAAAGAGCTCTTGCTTGGAGAAAGGGTTCGCCTTTGGCTCGAGAGGTGATGGAGGTAGAAGGATAAATAGAGGAGTTCAAGGAAGAAAAGCTGTCCGTCAAAGGGTTTAATTTTGTGGATGAAAGAATCACGAATGGTAATTGGATAAATGAACCTCGTGCGGATGTAATCCAGAAGTTCTTACGACTATTGGCTACCTGTCATACCGCAATACCAGAAGTGGATGAAGAAACAAGAAGCCGAATCACCGGATGAAGCTGCATTTGTGGTTGCAGCTAGACAACTGGGATTTGAGTTCTATGAAAGGACACAAGCAAGCATTTTGTTATACGAGTTCGATCCAGTCTCCGGAAAAAAAGTTGAAAGGTCATAACCTTTGATAGCTGATAAATCATTTCCAAGGCCTTCTGTTGCATCAACTTTAGCTGTAGGCAGAATACATAGGTTTTAGTAGCTAATGGTATTTTCATATGTATATTGCATTCTCTTTTGCAGATCTTATAATCTATTGAACATCTTGGACTTTAGTAGCTCAAGAAAGAGGATGTCAGTGATCCTGAGGGACAAGGAGGGAAAGCTCCTGCTACTTTGTAAGGGTGCCGATAGGTACGTAATCTGAGGCAGACGGTTAATGTGTAATAAGATTATTTAGAGTTAGTTTAGCGATAATGATGAACATAGCACCAAAAACTAACAACTAAGGATCATTCTATCTCCAAGACTCTGAGTAAGGATGAATGTCTCTTCTATCATATCTGAGGGAGGGCCGAGAGCAATTGTCTAACTCTTGACTGCCTAAATTATGTTGGTTGGTAATTCTTTCTTGTTGAGTTGCCGTTGATCGCCGGCGTGGAGGTGGTGATGTTAGTAAAGAAACACAGTGGTGTTTATCATGAGAGGAAAAGAAGAGAACCTTTTATTGCTTATTATTCGATACATACAACAGATAAGGATAGTTTCCTTATTTATACAACTAACCATCTATTTTGGTCAACCCTAACTACTCTAACTAACATGATAAATACAAAAGTACATAAATACCCTTTATATTTCAACACCCCCTCAAGTTGGAGGGTGAAAAACGTCTTTCACACCCAACTTGAATTTAAGATACTCATGTTGGCTTACTGAAGACCCTTGGTCAGTATATTTGCTTGTTGTTCTGTAGTAGACACATGCTGAGTGCGAATTACTTTATTTTGAATTTTCTCCCGTATAACGTGACGGTCGATTTTTATATGTTTCGTGCGTTCATGAAACACCGGATTGGCTTCAATTTGCAATGCTGCTTGACTCTCACTATGTAGAAGTGTTGGCTCTTTTTTGTTGAAAACCAAGTTCCTGCAGCAAGCCTCGTAACCAAATTATTTCTGTTGTTGCTGAGGCCATGCTTCTATATTCAGCCTCTGCTGAAGATCTAGAGAATGTGGTTTGTTTCTTTGATTTCCAACAAACCAAAGAATTTCCTAACTTGGCATAATATCTCGTGACAGACTTCCTTGTTAAGGAACATGTTGCCCAATCAGTATCACAATATACAGTTAGGTTGGGTTCCCCGAGTGCTGAAAGCAAAATACCAAGACCTGGATCTTTCTTAATGTAACGCACAACCCTTAATGTTGCATCATAATGTTCCTTCCTTGGCTTATGCATGAATTGGCTTAAATGTTGAATCGCAAAAGCTATGTTCGGCCTCGTGTTGGTAAGATATAACAATCTCCCAATTAACTTTTGATAGGATCCCACATCAGCTAAGAAATTCTCCTCAACTGTTGCTATTGGACATGTAGAATCATTCAAGCTGCGCTTGACATTCTGCTCTAAAGGGGTTGATACAATCTTAGCATTTTCAAGGCCCGAATCAGCTATCAATTCAATGGCATACTTCCTTTGGTTAAGGATAATCCCTTCTTTTGATCGAAGTACCTCAATTCCCAAGAAATATCTTAACTGTCCAAGGTCCTTCATTTTGAAACTTTGATTCAAAACTGTCTTAAGTTCATCCATCATTGTTGCACTGTTCCCTGTAATCAAAAGGTTGTCTACATAAACTAATAAGATCATCAGCTTTTCTCCTTCTCTCTTGGTGAACATGGAATAGTCTTGTAGACTTTGAACATAACCGTGCATTACCAGTGCTTCAGTGAGCTTCAGATTCCATTGGCGTGAAGCTTGATTTAGGCCATATAATAACTTTCGCAATCAACAGACACAATCCTCTCCTTGATAGCAAAATCCTTCTGGAAGTGTCATATACACTTCTTTAAAAAGATTGCCCTGTAAAAACGCATTAAAAATGTCCATTTGAAATAATGGCCAACCATTCAAAGCTGCTAAGGAAATGATGGTTCGAACTGTAACCATCTTAGTAACTGGTGAGAAAGTATCATGATAGTCTATGCCTTTTTGTTGATTGTACCCTTTTGCAACCTAGCGTGCCTTGTAGTGTTCAATGGAACCATCTGCATTATACTTTATCTTATACACCCACTTACATCCGATAGGCTTGTGTCCAGCTGGTAACTCGACCAACTCCCAATTGCCATTAGATTCTAAAGCAGAAATTTCTTGTTTCATTGCATGGATCCAATTCTCATCATGCATGGCTTATTTATATGTCTGTGGCTCACAAGTAGAAGAAATGGACACAACAAAAGCTTGAGCCTGTAAAGGCAGATGCGCATAGGAGACAAAATTGGCCATTGAATTCTTGTTATGTGACCCTGGATTAGCACAAATGTAGTCATTTAACCAAGTAGGCTGACGTTGCACACGTGATGATCTTCTTGTAATGTTCTCAACTTGTGGAACTTCAATTTTATTGTCATTATCAAGAGGCTGATCAATAATTGGAGTAGATATCCCAACACCATTAGTTGTAACACTAGGATCAAGTTGTGCACCACCTTGTGTTGTAGTAACATTATTAAGATGTTGATCATCACTTGGATCCAAAGATGGCACAGGTAAGGATGATAACTCAGATTCAATGTCTAAAAAATTTAAATTATTATATGATGAAGAAGGAAATAAACAGGATGACTTAGCAGGAAATGTGAAAGGGAAAATATCCTCGTGGAAGACCACGTCCCTGCTAACAAAGAACAGTTTACTCTCCAAGTTAAACAAAATATATCCTTTCTGGACAAGAGAATAACCCATGAAAATAGATGCAATAGCTTTAGGAGCAAATTTATCCGAATAATTTGTAACAGTAGCATAAGCTAAGCATCCAAAAACACGCAAGATAGAATGATCTGGTGGCTTTTTATACAAAATTTCGAAGGGTGACTTCCATTCAAGAACCTTGCTAGGCAAACCATTAATGATGTAGCAGGCTGCATTCACACAATACCCCCAGAACTTAGTATGCATGTTAGAATGAAACTTTAAAGCTCTAGCTACTTCAAGGAGATGACGGTGTTTACGCTCAGCAACACCGTTCTGTTGCGGCGTATAAACACAAGAGCTTTGATGCTCAATGCCATTCTCTTGAAAGAAAGAGTTACTTTCATTAGTAAAGAATTCATGTACATTGTCACTTCGAACCTTCTTTATACTAACAGAAAACTGAATTTTAACAAAGTTAAAAAATGTTTTAAAGCAACAAATGCATCACTCTTAACCTTTAACAATCGAATCCATGTCATGCGAGAACAATCATCAACGATGGTTAAGAAATAACGCTGCCCATGCACAGTGCTAACACGATAAGGACCCCATAGGTCAATGTGAATCAAATCAAAAGGTTGACTAGAAATAGAAGTACTCAAATGAAAAGGTAATCTCGTTTGTTTCGCAAGAAGACAAACATTACAACTCTTTATTTCAGCTTCTAACTTTGCATTACAATGTATTCCAGGAATGTGAGACAAAGTTTTAGCTGAGTTGTGGCCCAATCTTGCATGCCATATAGAACTCATACTAACATGTAAGCACGACTCATTGATTGTACAAACACTAAGACAAGAGTTTATATCTAAAGATGTATGAAGAACATATAACTCGTCTCGTATTCTACCAATCTTCTTCATCTCTCCATTGCAAAGATCATGTGATACATAAAATAGCATTGTTCCAATCCTTAGCCAACTGAGAAACATATATAAGATTGAATTTAAAACTTGAAACACATAATACATTTTTAAGAATCCTTGCAACTTAAGTCATATGTCATGTGACTTGTTGCCCCTGTGTCAAGGATCCATTCTTGAGTTGAAGGTTTAGAAAACATACCTGCCATGTGTGCAGTACCCTTGACCACATGATCTTTTCCAAAAAGAATCAAAATTTGGTGATATTGTTCAGCAGTAAAGACCGGTGCTTGTGTTGCAGGAGACTGATCCACATCATCTGACCCATTTTCAATAGTTGCTGAATTAGCCGCTTGCTTTACATTCATTCCACTCTTCTTGGTAAATTTAAAATCTGGTGGATATCCTATTAACATATAGCAGTTTTCTCTTTTATGTCCCTTAATGTGACAAAAATCACACACTCCATTAAACTTCTTCTTGAATTGATTGTGTCCTTATGCATAAGAAGAAGAATACAAGGCTGTTGTCTCGGATTGAATTTGCATTGTACCAGCAGAATGTTGTCGCTGTCCTTCTTCTTGTACCAGCATATTGTAAGCCTGGTTCACAGTCGGTAAAGGTTTCATTAATAGGATCTGACTCCTAACCATGGAATACGAATCATTCAATCCCATTAACATTTGGAACAATCTCTGCTTTGCAAGAATAGTGCTATTTTCGCGTGCTATTTCACATTCACAGGAATTAAATGGCACCAACGCATCGAACTCATCCCATAACAACTTCAGAAGCGAAAAATAGACTGAAATTGAAGAAAGATTCTGCTAGGGGTGGGAATTGTCGGGTACCCGGAAAACTGGGTACCCGATTCATCTGGGTTAGACTATTAAATACTTAACTTTATAAAATGTGTAACATATAAATGTTCCACCATTTAATATAAACGTTTTAGTCATTATTATTATCAAAGAAAAAAAAAGGTTTCAAAGGCAGAATTTAAAATTTTCTTCCAAAACATGAATGTTTCAAAACGTTTAATCATTATAGAATAAAAACATTAAACCAACATAATTACAAAACCATTAAGCGTTGGTAATCACTCAACATTAATATCATAATTAAGTAACCAATATTATAAGTCATTAAACCATTAAACTCTGGTTTAAACGTTTGTATAATAAAACGGTATTCATCAATATATATTTTAAACCTCAACCGTTTTCATACTTTAAATTTATCAAAAAGGAAGACTTAAAAACTAGCCATACACTTATATACTCCCTTTTTTCCAAAAGGATTGGTCATGTTTTCTATGCATTGAATTAGATAACCATTCATATACGTGAAAACAAACCAATTTTCCATAGCATCATATACGGTCATAAAAATGATAATCTATATCAAACCATTACGTACCATTTTGATGCAAGATTAGACCAGCAATGCTTCATACTATCGTACTTAAACTTTGTACAGCAGTATTAGAATTCGCTTCTAAATTGTTGGAAAATTAGACTGCTGCAAAACGAGGCGTTAGCACTGACTGGAAAATAATAAAATAATTAAACGAAACCAAACCGTGTCGTGGTATTAACCACTGCCTTAGAAGCGAATTCGCCCCGATGTGTGTAATCGCTACAATGGACGAACGGCCCCCTGAGGTTAGCACGACTCTCCAAATTTTGTACACCCGAAAGATGGAGCGGACTCTGATGGTACTGCTCTTCTCTCAACTCAAAATCAACACTCATGATAGGTTTATAAAAAACCAAAGAGAATGTTTCTCAAGCAAACTCTATTGCTTAGGTATGTTTCAAATGAGTGAAATTGCCCACTATTTATAGGCTAAATAGTGAGGGCAAAATCGTCATTTCCACATCACAAATTAATTCTATTAATAATAGAATTAAATATCATTATTATAAGTTATATTCATCACAAATTAATTCTATTAATAATAGAATTAAATATCATTATTATATAACTTATATTTTGAGTATTAACAACAATCCCCCACCAATGCGAAAAATATCTTTCGTAGATATGAGAGCATTGAAGTTAAAACATGAGAAGAGCAATAGCGAGATTAGTTGCTTAAGCACTAGTGAACGTATCTTGAACTAGTACATAGTGATGATGAGCAATCCCTCTCTTAGACAAGTGAAACTAGTCTTGAACTTTCTAAGATTAGGGTAAACTCGTAACACACAACTAACCCCTTCATCCACCGAAGTCCTCGATGTGTCTACAAAGTATATATACAAATGTATATATATATATATAGCCTATATCCTCAGGATTCTAGTAAGTGTACTAGAAAAACGACCCAACGTTTTTCATAGAAGGTGGCTAGTCCTTCTCACTTACATAGGTTATTTCATCAAGTTTATCTCAACATAAACCACTCAAATAAGAGCTATGAAATAATTAAGAGCTTTTTTCTTAAGCTCATCCTCTCAAATAAATAGGTGAATTCTTCAAGTTCAATTATAAAATGAACCACCCAAACTCTGGGATAAGAATTCATTAAGAATAAAAACTCAACCTCTTTAATCGATGAATTCAATAAGTTCTTCTCAATAGAACAACCCAAACTCTTGGGATTGAATTCTTTAAGAGTTTTAAGAAAACTCATCCTTTCTAGCGGCAAGTTCATTCAGTCCCTCGCGATAGGACTTCCCACTCAACACGAGGCAGTCCTTCGCGATAGGACTACCCACTCAATACTGGGAAATGAACTTATTAAGAGTAGTTTATTCAACCAAAGTCGGTAAATTCATCAAGTCTTTCTCACTAAGACCACCCAAAACTTGGGCTATGAATTTATTAAGAGCAACAATGCTCAACCTGTGCATGTATATTATTCGTCATAGGGATAGGTAATAAGAAATGTACACTATGAGTCTTTCCATGGTTTCGTTTGACCACATTGAACTTAGATAACTAAGTTGGGTATCCACCATGAATTCCTCAACCAATGGGCTTTAAACCCATCCCCCTCAACGAATCTAGGACCAGTTTCCGACTTAACCCTTTGGTAAGCGGATTTGCTAGGTTCCTTTTTGACTTCACATACTCTAAAGAGAATACTCCGTTAAGTGTCTCATTGATTCATGTCTTATGTGAATGTGTCTTTTCTTACCATTGTAAGTTTGGCTTTTAACCACACATATCGATGCTTGTGAATCACACAACAAGGACACCGGAGGAGTCAGCTTTTCCCATAATGGAATTTCTACTAACAAATTTCTAAGTTATTCGGCTTCTTGCCCAGCTAGGTCAAGAGCAATAAACTCTGACTTCATGGTAGAGCGAGCGATACAAGTCTGCTTAGCAGACTTCCATGAAATCGCTACACCACCTAAGGTAAAGACATACCCACTCGTGGAGCTTACTTCATCATTATCGGTAACTCAGTTGACGTCACAATATCCCTCTAACATTGAAGAAAAGTCAACAAAATCGAGTTTCCAGTCAATAGTACCTTTAAGATACTTAAGTAAGAGTATGAGTGCAATCCAGTGCTCTTCACTGGGATTATGAGTATATCTGTTTAACCTACTCACTGCACAGGCAATATCAGGCCGAGTATAGTTCATTAAGAACATAAGGCTTCAAATAATTTTAGCATACTCTTCTTGGGAAACACTACTTCCTTTATTCTTAAAAAGATGGATACTAGAGTCACAAGGATTTGAACATGGATGACATCAAAACTGTCAAATTTCTTTAACACCTTCTCAATATAGTGTGTTTAATTTAAAGAAAATTCTTTTTTAGTTTTTGTAACTTTTACTCCTAAGATCACATCAACCTCTCCCAAATCAGTCATCTCAAATTTAGTGGACAAGAAAACAAAAACTCAAAATGGTTTTATGAAATTTCTCGTACCACTACTTTGGAGCTTGTTTAAGGCCATAGAGAGACTTTTTAAGTCTACACACTTTGCCTTCCATACCAGGTGTCTCAAAACCTGGTGGTTGCTCCATATAGATCTCCTCATCTAGATCTCCATTCAAAAATGCAATTTTTACATCCATTTGATGTACATGCAACTTATGAATGGATGCGATTGCAAACAAGGCACAGATTGTTGAGATTTTTGTCACGGGAAAGTACGTATCAAAGAAGTTAACACCAAACTTCTAAGTGAACCCTTTGACTACTTGTCTTGCCTTATACTTCTGGATTGACCCATTTACTTTAAGTTTCTTTCTAAAGACCCATTTATTACTAATAGGTTTAAATCCTCTAGGCAAGTCAACCGACTCTCAAGTGTGATTAGACATTATTGATTCTAGTTCATCATCAATAGTATTTCTCCAAAAACTAGCATCAATTGAACTTATAGCTTCATTATATGTCTTTGGATCCTCATATAAAAGGAAAGATTGAGCTATAGGTTCGGTTATAGAGTCTAAATCACTAATTTCTGTAATAAAGGAAGTTATAAAATCTGGTCCGAATGTAGTTGCTACCCTTTGTCTTTTACTTCTTCTATGCTCTACTTCAAACTCTAGAGTTTCCTTGGCAGGAATACTAGAAGAAGCAGGAGTATGACTTTCTCGTTGTGTTCCAACATTTAATCTAGGTTTCTTAAAAGGAAAGGATTCCTCAAAGAACACAACACCCCTAGATTCACAAATTGAGAAATCATGTAAAGACATAAACTTGTATGCGACACTATTTGTAGCATACCCTATCAACATTGCATCAACAGTTTTAGAACCGATAGTGGTTTTCTTAAAGTCAGGCAAACCGACTTTTGCTAGACACCCCCACATTTCTAACATTTTTAAGATAGAAACAAATCCATAAGTGTCTTAAACAACGTGTAAACAAGTACTCAATCATACTAGAGTAAAGTTTTTTATGAGTTTTAACCATAAAATGATATTTTAACAAACTCAAATCTTGTTTACACATGATTATATTCTCAAGGTTTTGAGAAATATTAATTATTAAGATTCGTATACATAATTTCAAACGATTATGAAATTACTTTTATATCATTCAAAGAGAATTTTAACTTTCTCCTAATTCGAGAAATTAAGAATATTATGCAAATATTTATGAAGAGTTTTACAAATTTTCCTAGCAACAGGAAAAATTATCTCAAGTTTATTACAAGAGATTTCAACACAACTCTTAAGATAGATCATTTTTTTTCTTTCCTCTACTTAGGAAAAGAACTCAAAGATATTTAATTGCTACAACATACTTTTTAGTAGCACTAATGTCTATCATATTCTCATTCATATTATTCAGCATATTAGCCCTGAAGAGAGCATCACATATTTTATTTACTATGACTAAATTTGGTATTCTGCTCAAACCAAATTAATCTCAACTCTTATATACTTATGGTGATTTCTTTAAGTCCATTTAAAATGAACCACTCAGTCTTGGGATAAGAAATCATTAAGAATAAATATTCAACCTCATTGTCGATGAATTCAAAATGTCCTTCTCAATAGGATCATTCAAACTTTGAATTCATTAAGAGTTTCTTGAAACTCAACCTTTCTGGCGGTAAGTCCATCTTGTCCTTCTCAATAGGACAACACATTCAAACTTGTGTTATGAACTTATTAAGAATAAGTATTCAACCATATAAACTTAGTGTAGAAGTTAAAAGAGATCTTATTTGTCATAGTATTTTTATAAAAGTTAGCACATTAAAAAACAATGCACCAAGTAGGTTACCATGAAAGAGAGGTGGTGCTCTAGGCACGCTTAAATACCATGTCTTTAATAAAACCAATCCTAGACATGCATTTTCATAATGTTTTCCAATAAGCCATTTATGTATTTTCTCTTTCTTTAATTAAGGTCTCTTAAAAAATTATGCTCGATACTTTTACACACAATAGTATCTTATTAAGCATACTTAATATAAGGCTCACTACTTAGAATAACCATTCATTCTAGCTTTAAACTTTACACTAGTCTAAAACATGCTCACTGAGTTAAAGACTAGTTTAAAGGCGCAACGTAAATTCATGTGATAAAGCATGAATAGACAGGCAACAAATCTAAATAATCTGACCTCGCATGTGTGTAGAATCACAATCCCAAATAGACTTGCTCATTCTCACCATGCTTGCAACTTCAATCTTTACATCATCATCTTTAACCATAATGACCCCAAAATTTATCGTGACAGTCACTTCATCCGAATCAATCTCTTTTGAACCTTTTAAATTCAAATGAAGATTATACATGGTTAGTCACAAAAATAATTTACTAACAGTAATAAAATAATTTACTGATAGTAACAAGATCCTTATCTTTAGGATTTTTATTTGAAGAGCTTTCAACACATGTGTCATTGACTCCTCCCTTCTCCGAGTTAACCAAATTTGGACATCGAAAGATTTGGGTTGGTAGACATAACCCTACTCATCATGTTGTCATTCTAAACATAATTTCTCAACAGAAATTATTAGTACATAAAATTGACACCAATAACGATAGGTGAGATCCTCGTAAAATAATTTTTAACTATTAAACCCATAATCCAAATTGTTTAATAAAATATCAAGTGGTTGCTCACATTTATAGACATTACACACCACTTTAATCATATTTAATTTTTTTAAAGACTGTCATTAATAAGAAGAAAAACTGTTATTCTTCCTTTTTTAATATCATTATTACTATCAACAATTATGATAGCTTAATGAAATCATTTAAACGTAAAAAAAATAATGGTATTTTAAAAAATAGGCTATTTTAAAATGATCACATGACCTTAATTTTACTATCATGCTTTACCATGTCATAGCACAAACACACGTTACAACATAAACCATAATTACAATGTTTCCTTTAAAACACATTTGAATTATACCAACCAAATTGGTTAACATGTTGTAAGGTGTAACATTTAGAAGAATGCTTGCTAAAACAATATAGTACATAAAGCAACATAACATTCAAACTTCTCTGCTATCCAAATGCCTATTATGTTATCTTGTAACTTTCATGAAGAAAACGTTGCATACTCAGAAACCAATCCATGATAAGCAAATCTTTGAATAATAAACGTTTAGACTATTAAATACTTAACTTTATAAAATGTGTAACATATAAATGTTCCACCATTTAATATAAACGTTTTAGTCATTATTATTATCAAAGAAAAAAAAGGTTTCAAAGGCACAATTTAAAATTTTCTTCCAAAACATGAATGTTTCAAAACGTTTAATCATTATAGAATAAAAACATTAAACCAACATAATTACAAAACCATTAAGCGTTGGTAATCACTCAACATTAATATCATAATTAAGTAACCAATATTATAAGTCATTAAACCATTAAACTCTGGTTTAAACGTTTGTATAATAAAACGGTATTCATCAATATATATTTTAAACCTCAACCGTTTTCATACTTTAAATTCATCAAAAAGGAAGGCTTAAAAACTAGCCATACACTTATATACTCCCTTTTTTCCAAAAGGAATGGTCATGTTTTCTATGCATTGAATTAGATAAGCATTCATATACGTGAAAACAAACCAATTTTCCATAGCATCATATACGGTCATAAAAATGATAATCTATATCAAACCATTACGTACCATTTTGATGCAAGATTAGACCAGCAATGCTTCATACTATCGTACTTAAACTTTGTACAGCAGTATTAGAATTCGCTTCTAAATTGTTGAAAAATTAGACTGCTGCAAAACGAGGCGTTAGCACTGACTGGAAAATAATAAAATAATTAAACGAAACCAAACCGTGTCGTGGTATTAACCACTGCCTTAGAAGCGAATTCGCCCCGATGTGTGTAATCGCTACAATGGACGAACGGCCCCCTGAGGTTAGCACGGCTCTCCAAATTTCGTACACCCGAAAGATGGAGCGGACTCTGATGGTACTGCTCTTCTCTCAACTCAAAATCAACACTCATGATAGGTTTATAAAAAACCAAAGAGAATGTTTCTCAAGCAAACTCTATTGCTTAGGTATGTTTCAAATGAGTGAAATAGGGCAAAATCGTCATTTCCACATCACAAATTAATTCTATTGATAATAGAATTAAATATCATTATTATAAGTTATATTCATCACAAATTAATTCTATTAATAATAGAATTAAATATCATCATTATATAACTTATATTTTGAGTATTAACAACAATGATCAAATGCGGGAGAGTTGACTCACTTTTAATAATATTGAGGGATTTGTTCGTTTTTTAATGTCATGATCAAATGCTGGAGAATTGAGTCACTTTTAATAATATTGAGGGATTTGTTCGTTTTTTAATGTCATGATCAAATGCTGGAGAATTGAGTCACTTTTAATAATATTGAGGGATTTGTTCGTTTTTTAATGTCATGATCAAATGCTGGAGAATTGAGTCACTTTTCATAATATGGTTTTATATTTGAGTATTTCGTCTTTCTTGCTGGTCAGGTTCCTGAATGCATTGACAAACTTGCACAAGCCGGGATCAAAATATGGGTTTTAACAGGAGATAAGATGGAGACAGCAATAAATATTGGGTATGAGGATTACTACAGATACCATATAATCTGATGTGAAGTTGTGTAATTTTTCTTATCTTTTTGTTGAACTTTGCAGTTTTGCATGTAGTTTGCTTAGACAAGGTATGAAGCAAATAGTAATAAATTCCGAGACTCCTGAAAAAAAGGCATTGGAGAAATCGGGGGACAAATCCGCATCTGCAGTGGTAAACATCTCATTCCTTGAATGTGATGGAAATCATCTGGCCCTAAAGTATGCCTACATTTGTGCCCCCACTTTAAAATAGTGGGTTAAGGTTTAAGGTTTGAGGTTGGGGCTTAGGGTTAGGGTGTAGGAAATTAAGGGTAGGGTGTATTTTTTAGGGTTTAGAGTTTGAGGTTTAGGATATTAAAATTAGAGTTATGGGGCCAGATTTAATTTTTAAGTATTTTTAGACAGGGTCATAGAAGGAGGCATGATTAGGGGACATGAGATTTTTACCCCTTAATGTTCTATTCATGCCATGTTAACAAAAAACGTGTTTTGAAATCTTTATGTTCTCAGATTTTCTTACCATTTTGAACTCTGATGGCTTATCAACTCAATGACTTTTTCCTTTTATATTCAAATTAAATCCATCATTTATTTCATACATTTCGCTAAAATGAACCGGCCCCAACCATGGCATCCTCTTCTTTACTGTGAAGATTTAAGTTAATTCAAATTTGTTTCAACAGCATGCTGTCTGCCTCAAGCTATTCATACTGAAAGAAACCGGCGCCGTGCTGGTGGACTTGATGAGATCCTTTTGATTTTCTAGGCATTTAAGGCAAGCGTTCTCCAGCAGATAGCTGAAGGAAAGCAGTTGCTTTCTTCATCAACCGAAAACTCCGAGGCAGTGGCTTTAATTGTTGATGGCAAGTCACTAATTTATGCTCTGGAAGATGATGTCAGAGACGTTTTCCTTGAACTCGCCATCGGCTGTGCATCTGTTATTTGCCGCCGTTCATCTCCTAAACAGAAGGCGCTAGTAAGTTAGATTATCCTTCAATGCTACATAGAGGTTATTTTATTTTGTTCTATTGAGCGCAAAATGGTACTTTTTTTAAGTCCTATGTGTACTTGGGATGATTGAATCAGTTTCAAGTTTCAACAAATGATTGAAAATTGTTGTATATCAACTCGACTAACAAGTACTTGTTCTAGAAATTCCAAGGAGAATTTGACCTTATTAAGTCTAAAAACCACTGCAGGTTACAAGGCTGGTTAAAACAAAAACAGGTAGTACAACTCTAGCAATTGGCGATGGAGCAAATGATGTCGGTATGCTTCAAGAAGCCGATATCGGAGTTGGTATTAGTGGTGTAGAAGGAATGCAGGTAAATTCTAAACAGAATGCTCCATCTATAAAGATGGTGCATACGTTTCTAACAGCTGCTTCTCAAATTTTCAGGCTGTCATGTCGAGTGACATTGCAATTGCCCAATTCCGTTTTTTGGAGCGCTTGCTTCTTGTGCATGGACATTGGTGTTATAGAAGGATTTCATCAATGGTAATATAAGAAGTGTTAACCAAAACCTGCAACCCAATATTGAATTAATGATCAATATAAGTAGTATCTGCCTTGAACTTGATTGAAACTATAAGTAGGATTTATGTTAGAAAATTGAAACCTGAGATGAAACTGTTTTGCAGATATGCTATTTCTTTTACAAGAACATTGCATTTGGTTTCACAATCTTCTTCTACGAGATATACGCATTGTTCTCAGGTCAAGCCATATACAATGATTGGTTCCTATCCCTCTATAACGTCTTCTTCACATCACTTCCAGTGATTGCTCTGGGAGTTTTCGACCAGGACGTCTCGTCCCGTTTATGTCTTAAGGTATGAATTATAGATCTTTGAATGACATTACTAAAGCACTCGATATCAATGATAGAATGTGATTGTGATGATTATATCTCATTGCAGTTTCCTCTTTTATATCAAGAAGGAATCCAGAATGTCCTGTTTAGCTGGATTAGAATCCTTGCCTGGTCATTTAATGGAGTGCTTAGTGCTACCATAATCTTCTTCTTTTGTATTCGAGCGATGCAACATCAAGCATTCCGCAAAGGTGGGGAAGTCGCTGGCTTGCAGGTCCTCGGAACTACGATGTACACATGTGTGGTATGGGTAGTTAACTCTCAAATGCCACTATCCATCTCTTATTTTACATATATACAACATCTCTTCATCTGGGGTGGCATTGTTTGTTGGTATATGTTCCTCATTGCTTATGGAGCCATGGATCCGGACATATCGACCACTTCTTACCATGTCTTTATCGAAGCCTGTGCACCGGCCGGGTCGTATTGGCTTCTCACACTCCTCGTGCTAATCGCCTCATTGTTACCGTATTTTGCTTACTCCGCCATCCAAATGCACTTCTTCCCATTGTATCACCAGATGATACAGTGGATTCGATCAGATGGACACTCTGATGACCCCGAGTATTGTCGCATGGTGCGACAGAGATCGTTACGTCCCACAACGGTAGGTTTTACGGCACGTTTTGAAGCAAAATCAAAAGGATCCAAAGAGAGAAGTCGGGATCATTGACGACCCCCTTGGCTGAAACGCAGATGCATTTTTCAAGTCCTGGTGATCACCTTTTCACTGTTGAATAAACTTTAAATGTTGCTTTTAGTGAGTCTTAAATTTAGAAGTTATGTGGAAAATAAAAGGTCAAGAGTCTTAGTAGATGAAAGGCCAAAGGGTGATATAGGAGTTAGTGGTCTTTATGGTTTTTAATATGATTTATTGTGTTTAAGTTTTTTTAACATAACAAGTGCCTAGTGTCTATATAAAGGCCTTGTTGATTTTATTTGAGATGTGGAATGAGTAGAAAAGATATAAAAGAGTAAAATAGTTATCCTGGTTATTTTGATTTAAGTTCTTCAAATTGGCATCAGAGTCAATGGCGAATGTAACGGGTCAAATGCCGCTACCACGACTAACGAAGACGAACTACGGAAACTGGAGCATTCAAATGAAAGCTCTTCTTGGATCTCAAGATGTGTAGGAGGTGGTCCAAGAAGGTTTCGAAGAACCAACAACTTCCACGGGATATACAGCGGCTCAAACCAAGGCGTTGAAAGAGGCGCAATCGAAGGATAATGCAGCACTATACATGTTGTTCCGAGCCGTTGATGAGTCGGGCTTTGAGAAGATTGCCGGTGCAACTACTTCAAAAGAAGCGTGGGACATTTTAGAAAAAGTGTTCAAAGGAGTCGATCGAGTCAAGCAAGTGCGTCTCCAAACTCTTCGTTGTGAGTTGGAGGGCATGAAGATGAAAGAGTCAGAAAGTGTATCCGACTACATCACGCGTGTACAAGCCGTGGTGAACCAACTCAATCGTAATGGTGAAACATTAACCGATGCGCGAGTTGTGGAGAAGATTTTGAGATCATTAACCGACAATTTTGAGAATGTTGTGTGCGCAATAGAAGAGTCAAAGGACCTTGCGACGCTCACAGTCGACGAGCTCGCCGGTTCTCTCGAGGCACATGAACAACGTAAGAAGAAAAAGAAAGAGGAGACACTCGAGCAAGCACTTCAAACCAAGGCATCAATCAAAGACGAAAAGGTACTCTATTTTCAAAATTTTCGAGGTAGAGGGCGTGGTCGTGGAGGTCGTGGAAATGGTCGCGGTGGTCAAGGCGTTAGTCATGAAGGGTTCTATAATGAGAAGGGACAGTCGAGCCAACCAAATTGGCGTGGAAGAGGACGCAGTCGAGGAAGAGGCGGCCGATCAAACTATTCCAACATCGAGTGCTACAATTGTTACAGGTATGGTCACTATGCGAAGGATTGCAATTCCGACAAATGTTATAATTGTGGTAAAGTGGGGCATTTTGCAAAAGATTGTCGAGTCGATAAAAAGGTGGAAGAAACAACCAACCTAGCCTTGGAAGACGAAGCGAATGAAGGCTTTCTCTTGATGGCTCAAAATGAAGTCAACGACAACAATGACACTCTGTGGTACCTCGACTCGGGCGCAAGCAACCATATGTGCGGTCACGAGCACCTATTCAAAGAGATGCAAAAGATTGAAGATGGCCATGTGTCGTTTGGGGATGCATCAAAAGTGGAGGTCAAAGGCCGAGGTACAATTTGTTACTTACAAAAGGATGGCTTGATAGGGTCAATCCAAGATGTTTATTATGTACCAGATCTCAAGACCAATATTTTAAGTATGGGGCAACTTACGGAGAAAGGTTACTCGGTACTTTTGAAAGACCGGGTACTACACTTGAAGAACAAGCAAGGGCGTCTAGTTGCTCGAGTCGAGATGGGTAGAAATCGGATGTACAAACTGAATTTGAGAAGCTTGCGAGAAAAATGTTTGCGAGTCGACGTAGAAGACAAGGCATCGTTGTGGCATCTCCGCTTTGGTCACCTATATCATGGTGGTCTAAAAGAGTTAGCAAAGAAGAACATGGTGCACGGGCTGCCGGATATTGATTATGAGGGCAAATTTTGTGAAGCATGTGTGCTTAGCAAGCAAACGAGAATCTCGTTTCAAAAGAAGGCAGAATATCGAGCTAAACATCCTCTCGAGTTGATTCATACCGACATATGTGGACCAATCACCCCCGAATCTTTCAGCGGTAAAAGGTATTTCATTTCCTTTATCGATGATTTCTCACGAAAAACTTGGGTTTATTTTCTGAAAGAAAAATCTGAGGCATTTGAGGCGTTCAAAAAGTTCAAAGTGATGGTGGAGAAGGCAACATGTAGACACATCAAAGTCGTTCGATCCGATAGAGGTGGCGAGTATACTTCGACGGCTTTCATGGAGTATTGTGAGACACAAGGCATAAGGAGATTTCTAACCGCACCGTACTCTCCTCAACAAAACGGTGTGGCCGAGAGGAAGAACCGGACCATTCTAGACATGGTACGATCAATGCTCAAAAGCAAGAAAATGCTGAAGCAATTCTGGGTAGAAGCTGTGCAATGTGCAGTCTATGTGCAAAATCGATGTCCACATGTGAAGTTAGATGATCAAACACCACAAGAGGCATGGAGCGGACAAAAGCCGACAGTTTCCCATCTCAAAGTGTTCGGTAGTGTGGCTTATGCACATGTACCGGATCAACGAAGAACAAAGCTCGAAGACAAAAGCAAAAGGTATATTTTTATTGGGTATGATGAGAAGACAAAAGGGTACAAGCTACTCGATCCAATAAGCAAGAAGGTGACAGTGAGTCGTGATGTGCGAGTAAACGAAGCAAGCGAGTGGGACTGGAACAATTCGACAGAGGTCATTATCGAAGTTGGAGAATCATCAGTTGCTGCACCAACAAGCATACCAACAAACTCTGAAACTACCGATGATGAAGATGAACCACGACAACCAAAAATGCGAAGTTTGAAAGAATTGTATGATTCGACAAATGAGGTACACCTTGTATGTCTTTTGGCAGATGATGAAAATATCAGCTTTGAAGAGGCTTTGCGAGACAAGAAGTGGCAAACTGCCATGAATGAGGAGATTAAGGCAATTGACCGCAACAACACATGGGAGCTAACAGAATTGCCGAAAGGAAGTCAGCCTATTGGTGTGAAATGGGTGTTCAAGAAAAAGATGAATGCTCAAGGCGAGATAGAACGATACAAGGCGCGATTTGTTGCGAAGGGATACAAGCAAAAGGCAGGTATCGACTACGACGAGGTGTTTGCTCCCGTTGCAAGAATGGAGACAATCCGATTACTCATTTCACAAGCTGCTCAATTCAAATGGTCGATATTTCAAATGGATGTCAAGTCGGCATTCTTGAATGGTGTGCTTGAAGAAGATGTCTACATCGAACAACCACTCGGGTACATGAAAGTCGGAGAAGAGAAGAAGGTGTTAAAATTGAAGAAGGCGCTTTACGGGTTGAAGCAAGCACCGCGGGCAAGGAATACACGCATCGATACATATTTCAAGGAGAACGGGTTCAAGCAATGTCCCTACGAGCATGCCCTTTACGTAAAGAAGAATGGAGGTAACATGTTATTTGTTGCTCTTTATGTCGATGACCTCATTTTTATGGGTAACAATAATGAGATGATAGAAGAGTTTAAGGGCACAATGACACAGGAATTTGAAATGACAGATTTGGGTTTGATGAAGTTCTTTCTTGGTTTGGAGGTTAGACAAGTAGAGACAGGTATTTTTTTATCACAGGAGACATATGCAAAAGAAATTTTGAAGAAGTACAAGATGGCAAATTGCAACCCGGTATCAACACCAATGGAACCAGGTGCAAAACTCTCGAAGTTCGATGGAGGAGAACGTGTCGATGCGAGTAGATACCGGAGTTTGGTTGGAAGCCTTCGCAATTGGAGGAGCCGGTTCATTCACATTGGAAGGCGATGAAGCGAATCCTACGGTACATCCAAGGAACAATGACACTCGGGTTGTTCTACTCGAAAGTAGAAGATTACAAATTGGTTGGGTACTCCGACAGCGATTGGTGCGGAGACATAGACGATCGAAAAAGCACATCGGGATATGTGTTCTTTATGGGAGATACTGCATTTACATGGCTTTCAAAGAAGCAACCGATCGTTACGCTCTCAATATGTGAAGCTGAATATGTGGCAGCATCTTGGTGTGTATGTCATGCGATATGGCTTAGAAATTTGTTGAGCAAGATGGAGCTAAAGCAACTAGGTGCAATCGTGATTCAAGTTGACAACAAATCAGCAATTGAGTTGTCAAAGAACCCGGTGAACCATGAAAGAAGCAAACACATCGACGTTCGTTTTCACTTTATCCGAGATCATGTGAAGGAAGGAAATGTGGAATTGGTGCATGTGGCGAGTCGGGATCAAGTTGCGGATATCTTCACAAAACCGCTACCGAAAGTACTTCTCGACAAATGTAAGAAGATGATTGGCATGATGGATGGTAGAAGCATTTAAGTTTATGGGGGAGTTTTGTTGAATAAACTTTAAATGTTTCTTTTAGTGAGTCTTAAATTTAGAAGTTATGTGGAAAATAAAAGGTCAAGAGTCTTAGTAGATGAAAGGCCAAAGGGTGATATAGGAGTTAGTGGTCTTTATGGTTTTTAATATGATTTATTGTGTTTAAGTTTTTTTAACATAACAAGTGCCTAGTGTCTATATAAATGCCTTGTCGATTTTATTTGAGATGTGGAATGAGTAGAAAAGATATAAAAGAGTAAAATAGTTATCCTGGTTATTTTGATTTAAGTTCTTCATTCACTAGTTCCCTACTAAAAAAAGATAGCTGTATATTACTTCAAATGTACATACATGTATCATAATATATGATGTTTTGAGTTGTATTTCCGAGGCCATGTGATATTTTGCAGCTAAACTTGGTACTTTTAAGTTTTCATGAAGAATGAAAGAATTATACCTCTCCAAGGTGGCAGATTAATGGGATCTGATTTGATTCCAATGATTTATTACTATAAAAATATTTAATTTAATTATAAAAATATAATATACTTTAATATTGTTTTACTTTTTAAATAGCGATCTATAAGGGTGAGTATTTGATCGAGTCGAGTCAATGTTTCGAGTTAGTAGAGTAGAGTCTTATTTTATAACTTACATTTTATTTGAAATTTTTTCGAGTCGAGTTGTTAGAGTTTCTATTCAAATTTAATTATAAATATTTAGGCAAAGTTGAGGTACTAAACTCAAACTTAAAAATTAATCCACTAATTACTAAAAATTTACATCGTTTAGATCTTATTTTACAACTCAAAATTTATTTAATTTTTGTTTCATGTATGCTTTTTAGAAGAATTAAACTATGGTTAGATAAGGATATTTTTTAAAAAAAATGGGTCTTAGACTTAGTTTGACCCAATAATAAGATATAAGACTAAAATTAGAAGGTATAATAATAAAATTAGTCTTTAACATTTATTTATTTTTAATAACGTCTTTATTGCTTTATTTTACAATGTCAAAGCATAATGTTTTATTTTTAGAAAAAATCCTTTTCTAACAAGTCTAAGACCTTTTTATTAAAAAATTTCTTTTGTTACAAGTCTTTAACATTTAGTTAGTAGAATAGTCGTATTTTATAATTTACACACGATTCAACTTGATAGAGTCAGAGTGTAAGATTTCTTTAGCATATTATCTGCAGACCTATGGCCAAAGAGAGAGTGGCTTTTCTAAAAGCAGACGGCTTAAATACCAACTAAATACCGGCCATTTAATTTAGGCCATTGGATGAAGCCACTTTTATAGTGGCCGTTAGATTAAAAATAAATAAATAAAAGGTTACCCGGTAAACCGGTAACCTTTATGTTTTCGTCTCTATCTTTCACAAAAGCATTGGTTCTTCACCAACGTTTCATTTCTTTTTCCTTTACCTTTTTCTACTTCTCTTTCCAAAAATCTCTTGAATAATTCTCATTTTGGGGGAAAAATTTCGAAATCTAAGGTTATAAGAGAAGAAACGATGGGGTCTTCGGTGAATTCTAACTCGCATGGGAACCTAGACGAACAGAATGTGCTGCTAAAGAAAACAAAAAAACCCTCCCGCCATTGACACGTCTGTCCATTCTTCTTGAGCACGACCTAAAGAAATTGCAGAGATTTTTGTAAGTTAATTAAGAAAAAGAAGAAAAACTCATCATTGGAAGTCTGCAGAAAAACAGAAATAGCCCAAGAAAAATTCTCGAAAAATAGGATCCGTAGATGAAAGAGAAATCGAAGAACTCGAAGAAAAAGCTAGGGCTAGCAACCGCCCTTTTCTTTTGCTCACTTTGTTTCCTTGCTGGCTTGTTTATTTCAACTTTATTCTGTCACGTAACTTGTAAAGCATGAATGTTCTTCGTTTGAGCTTTGTAAGTGTTTATGATTTGGGTTAATTTTTTGGTAGGATGTGCCGATTATTAAACCCGGATTGAGAAAGCTGGAAGTGGCCCATGTTGAAGGTGAGAAGCACGATGATCTGATGCCAAATGGAGAAACTGGGGAAAGTTCAATTAATTCTATCCCTTTTTAGGTCATTCTCATCTTTTGTTATTTTTTAGTTCATTTGGTTTTGGGTGATGGTTATATGAAGGATTTGATTCTAAATACTTTTGATACTTGGTAGTAGAACTCGACTTGGTAATTGAAGTATTCTGAAATTTAGGTGGGATAAGAGTCGTGATCGAAAAATCAAAAATCATGGTTCTTTGCAATTTGTGGTCGAAACCCAGAAAAATGAGAGGATACATATGCAATCAAATGGTTTATGATCTATGAGTAGTCATATTGTAACACCCCAATTTTGGGCTTGGAAGTTTAGGGTCTGAACCGGACCGGTCTGATTTTCGGTTCGAATATAAAAGGTGGTTTTAGGAAAGCCTAGTTCGGGATGCATTAAAAATATGGAAAAATATCTAAAAATCCTCTTTTAATATATATAGGAGAGTGGTGAAATCAATTTTACAAAATAAGGTTTGGAAGTGTGACATTTCGAAATAGTGACTAAAATGTAATTTTTGAAAAGTTCAGTGGTGACTGTTTTGTAAGGATTGAAACTTTGAATCTTTAAGGAGCTAATTTACCCAAGGAAGGATTTCTCCAGATTTTTCTTAATTTTAATGACTCATTTAATGTTTAATTAAATTAAAAGAAAAGAGTGAAACCATATTTTAGTTTTCATAACCAACTTTTGATAAAATTTTCTCATTTAATTTTCTCTCAAAATTCCCTCAGCCAAACACATTTCCACAGCAGCAATCGTTTTAATTTTCACACTAAATGATGAGTTTTCAATCATCAAATGATTCCTAATCCTTTCTACATCAAATCCTCTTCATTTGCTTATTGAATTTTCAAGGATTTTGGCTCTAATCAAGGAGAAATCTACATTTAGAGGTAAGGATGTCCTTCTCCTCTAAATACTCAGTTCTTTACTGAAATTCCTAAGTTCTCAATCCTTAAATTAAGTTTTATTAAAGGTTTTAATGTTGTGATCTTGATTTTTGGCTTAAAACTCAAGATTTGGATTTAATCTTGAAGAAATTCGTGATGAATGTTTGGGCTCTGTTTTGAGATGTCTTTTAATGTATTTTGGATGTATAATGATGTGTAATTGAGGTATAATCAATGCATTCCCGAATAGGTTGATTTTCCTAAGTTTTTACTTGTGAAAATGGTGGTTTTTGGGGTGATCTTGGTGTTTTGTTGTAGCTGGAGGTATAAGGACGAGTTTAGGTTCTTTTTGGATGTTAATTGATGTCTAAGAATGTTTAGTAGTGATGGATCTTGGTTGGGTAATGTTGTGGGAGTGTTTGGATGTGATTTCGATTGTGTTTGGTAGCCGAAATGTGAGATTTGGTGAGAGCAGCGAGTTTAGGTGTAATGGCTGAAGATTTTAATGCATGATGATGCATTAATCCTCTACTTTGATGTGTTTGAAACATGGAGACATCTTCGGATCCTTGTGGTGTTGATCCGGATGCTTGATCGGCGTTTTGGCAAGCTTGTGAAACGGAATTGGTGAGTGGAGTTTGATTTCCAGATTTGTATCGAATAATTGGAGGTTTGGGAGCTTAGATTAAGTCTAATCAACTTAACTAAGCTCAAGAGTAAGTTTTCGGAAAAACTCTCTTGGATGAGCCATGGATGGGTTCGATGCATTTGTTGATAATTGCATGTTTAAATTCTGTTTTTGAAAGCATGTTTTAGCATGATTAATGCTGGTTTTGAAAGCCATGTGTTGAAGGATGCTCAAGGTAAGATGTAACCCCCTTAACCCGGGCTAGACGGTTGACCCGAATTAAGAAGTTTACACGGGGAAAACCAAAGTCAACCCGAAAGTCAACCTTGATTAACGACCCTTTTTTTCTTTTTAATCTTGTCTAGATGCTTATTAACCCTAATCATACACTCGAGGAAAACATACTCGAAAACCACAGCAATCGGACAACGAACAGGGACTCGATTGCACAACATACAGATTTAGGGACCAAAATGTAAATTCTAGAAATTTGAAGGACTTAGTCAGTTTTAAGGTTACCAATGTGAAATTAATCATATTTCATGCTTCTCTGCCAAATTTCAACTCAAACGGACATCACAAACTCAACCAATTGCATATACAAACTCTGGGACCAAAACGCAAGGATTTCAAAACATAAAACCGTCAATTTCAGTGCCAACGGTCGAGTGTTCCGAAACGGGGATGATCCGTTCCGAAACGCGGGACCGTTCCGAAACAGGTTTCGGAACAGGGCTTGGCAGTGGCAAAACCGTTCCGGAACGGCTCTACCCGTTTCGAAACGCCAAGGCCATTTCAGGCCCTCTGTTCCGAAACGGTAGCACCCGTTCCGATACGGGCTGCCCATAATTGCAGATTTTTGCTGGTTTAACTCACAATTGACCCATCAAACACATTCCAAAGACAACCAAATCATACCAGCAAGTCATTCAACACTCAATGAACATATTAGCATCAACCAATCTCAAACATAGCATCAAATGAGGAAAAACCCAATTCTATAGGCATGCATCCTATATAGAATACCATGCAATCACCAAAACTCCAAAACCAAATACCAAAGGCCATTTACATGTACCAACATCATCAAAGGCATAAAACCAACTTAGGGAGTCCAAAACATCTCCCAAAAACACAATTTGAGTTCCCATTGCCAAATGCCAAAAGCTAAACAAGTTATGAAAATTGTCACCATACATGAGCTTAAGCTTCCACTTAGATTCTTGACCACCTTGCTGCCCCTTTAAGCACTTCAATGCTCTGCATTATTGGTTTAAGAAAGAGAGAGCGTAAGCACATAGCTTAGTGAGGAATGCTCAATTAAAACATCACAATAATGCATTTGTAAAAACACCTTTTCAAGGCCTTTAGTTTCAAAACAACATTTATCAAACAATTATGTTTACAAACCAAGCATTTCATGCTTCAATCCATCATCATGTCATATTGGCTTACAAGTGATAATCCATAACATTTTACAACTCAAAACACAATTGACAATCGGATACGCGGATTACAAGCGTTGTCCCATACGCTTCATACACACTACCAATATCAAGGTGGAGCATGGTACAATCACAACCCCTCAACACCCGTGATGGAGGCTATGGTTCAATCACAACCCCTCCACATCACTCATTGGTAGTTGTATAACATCACTAACGAGATCACGGGACATACAACACAAGATCCACACATGGACTTTTAACCACCATTGTGATCTTACAATACACAAGGTCCACACATGGACTTTTAACCACCATTGTGACCTTAACAATACACAAGGTCCACACATGGACTTTTAACCACCATTGTGACCTTAACACAAGACCCACCCATGGACTTTTAACCACCATGGTGTTCTTAACCATCTCGTTAGTGTACTTGGATGGAGTTTACGGTACAATCACAACCTCTCAACATCCAAGGCGACTTTATTCACGGTGCACCCAATCCTATAGCCGGCTAACTATATCTGATTCAAGTACTTTTAAAACAACACATCACTTGCCAATATACATCATTTAGCATCATTAATCCACTGTTTCAAAGCATTTAACAAAGCCATTAAATCCACATGCATCACTATGCATTGAAAACACATTTATCAATGTAAAACCAAGGATCTCTTACCTTGAGCATCCTTCAACACATGGCTTATAAAACCAGCAATAAACATGCTAAAATATGCTTTCAAAAACAGAATTTAAACATGCAACAAATCACTTTGCATTCAAGCAACTCATGGCTCATCAACAAGAGAGTTTCTCCGAAAACTTACTCTTGAGCTTAGCTAAGTTGTTTAGACTTTAACTAAGCTCCCAAACCTTCAAAACATTGGTTTCAAAGCTGAAAACCAAACTTCACTCACCGATTCCGCTTCGCAAGCTTGCCGAAACACCAATCAAGCTTCCAGATCAACACCACAAGGATCCAAAGATGTCTCCCCTGTTTTAAATACATCAAAGTAGAGGATTAATGCATCATCATGCATTAATATCTTCAACCAAAACACCTAAACTCGCTGCTCACATCAACACCCACATTTCGGCTACCAAACACAACCGAAATCACATCCAAACACCTCCACAACACTACCCAGCTAAGATCCATCAACTCCAATCATAATTATACCTCAATTAACATCCAAAAAGGATCTAATCACGTCCTTATACCTCCAGCTATAGCAGATCATCAAGATCACCCCAAAAACCATCACTAACTCAAGCAAAACTTAGGAAAATCAACCTATTCGGGAATGCATTGATTAAACCTCAATTTCACATCAATTATACATCCAATTTACATCAAAAATACATCTAAAAACAGTGCCCACTCATTTCATACGAATTTTATCAAAATTAAACCAAATCTTGCATTTTAAAGCCAAGATCAAGAACACAACCATAAAACCTTTATTAAAACTCAAATCAAGGATTGAGAACTTGGGAATTTCAGTAAAGAACTGAGTATTTAGAGGAGAAGGACGTTCATACCTCTAAATGTGAGTTTCTCCTTGTTTGGAACCAAGAATCTTGAAAATCCAATAAGCAATTGCTAAGGTTTTGATGTAGAAATGATTAGAGACCAATTGAAGATTGAAATCTCATTTTTAGATGTCAAAATCAGACGGAAAAAGGCTGGATAAAAGTGTTTGGGTTGAGAGAAAAGAAATGGAAAATTTTGAGAAAAGTTAGTTATGACAACAAAATATCTAATTCCTTCCTTTTTCCTTTCATTAAAACAATTAATTAAATGGTTAATATTAAGAAAAATCTGGAGAAACTCTTCTTGGGTAAATTAGCTCCTTAAAGATTCAAAGTTTCAATCCTTTTAAAACAGTCACCAACTTTTCAAAAATTACATTTTAGTCACTAACTTGAAATGTCACATTTCGAAGCCTCATTTTGTAAAATTGATTTCACCACTCTCTTATATATAATAAAAGAAAATTTTAAGATATTTTTCCATATTTTTAATGCATCCCGAACTAGGCTTTCCTAAAAATCATCTTTTATATTCGAACCGCAAACCGACCGGTCCGGTCCAAACCCAAAACTTCTAAGCCCAAAATTGCGGTGTTACAAGTCTCCCCCCCTTAAGAAATTTCGTCCCCGAAATTTACCTGAAGGAAAGAGGTACGGAAACTGCTTCAACAAGTCATCCTTCCGCTCCCACGTGGCTTCTTCAACACCACGATGTTTCCACAACACCTTTACCAACTCAATGGTCTTGCCTCGAAGAACTTTACTATCCGAATCCAGAATCCTCACCGGTTCCTCATCATAGGTCAAATCCGGATTCAATTCCACTTCCTCCACAGGCATCACATGCGAAGGATCCGATCTATACTTTCGAAGCATAGAAACATGAAACACATCATGAATCTTTTCCAACTCTTGCGGTAACTTCAGCTTGTACGCAACAGGACCCACACGCTCAATCACCTCGTATGGTCCAATGTACCTAGGGCTCAACTTACCCTTTCGGCCAAACCTCATCACCTTTTTCCAAGGCGAAACCTTCAAAAACACGCGGTCACCCACCGCATACTCAATCTCCTTACGCTTCAAATCCGCGTAAGACTTTTGCCGATCAGAAGCTGCGTTCAAACGCTCACAAATGAGTTTCACCTTCTCGGTGGTCCCTTTCAACAAAGCTGGCATCGAAACCAACTTCTGACCCGTTTCAGCCCAACACAGAGGAGTCCTACACTTCCTCCCGTACAAAGCTTCATAAGGTGCCATTTGAATACTTGCATGATAACTATTATTATAGGCAAACTCCACCAAAGGCAAATGTCTCTCCCAAGAGCCCTAGAACTCAATCACGCAGCACCTCAACATATCCTCCAAAACCTGGATAACACGCTCGGACTGTCCATCCGACTGTGGATGATAAGAAGTACTGAAATTCAACCGAGTACCCAAAGCCTGATGCAAACACTGCCAGAAACGCGATGTAAACCTCGGATCCCTATCCGACACAATCGACTTTGGCACACCATGCAGCCGCACAATCTCAGCAATGTACAACTCCACAAGCTTATCCAAAGTGTACGTAGTATGCACAGGCAAGAAATGCGCACACTTCGTCAGGCGATCCACAATCACCCACACCGAATTCTTCTTCGATGGCGACAAAGGTAAACCAGACACAAAGTCCATGGTAATCCTTTCCCACTTACACTCAGGAATTCTCAACGGTTGCAACAACCCTGAAGGAAATTGATGCTCAGCCTTAACTCGCTGACACACCATGCACTTGCTTACAAACTCAGCAACATCTTTCTTTAAACCCACCCAATAGTACTCATCACGAAGATCACGATACATCTTAGTACTACCAGGGTGCATAGCAAAAGGACTACTATGACCTTCAGTCAGAATAGCACGCCTCAACTCAGCATCATTGGGCACTACTATCCGACTCCCAAAGCATAACACTCCATCATCATTAAAACAGAAATTCGAAGGCCTACCCTCCGCAATATCCTGAACATGTGGCACCAAGGAATCATCCAACAACTGCTTTTCCTTAATCCACTGTGTAACCCCCTTAACCCGGCCTAGACGGTTGACCCGAACTAAGAAGATTACACGGGGAAAACCAAAGTCAACCCGAAAGTCAACCTTGATTAACGACCCTTTTTTTCTTTTTAAACTTATCTAATTGCACATTAACCCTAGATACGTTCATACGATCAGCATGCCCAAAGCTCATAACAATCAAAGATCATTCAGGGACTCAATTGCACAAATTACAACTTTAGGGACCAAATTGTAAATTCTGATAATTATAAGGACTTATCCCAATTAAAGGTTACCAATATGAAATTAATCATCTTTCCTGCTTCTCTGCCAATTTTCAGCTCAAACGGACATCTCAAACCCATTCAATTGCATAAACAAAGTTCAGGACCAAAACGCAAGGTTTTCAAAACATTTAACCAACAATTTCAGTGCCCAACGGTCGGGTGTTTCGGAACAGGGATGAACCGTTCCGAAACGCGGGACCGTTCCGAAACCAGTTCCGAAACAGAGCCTGGCAGTGGCAAAACCGTTCCGGAACGGTTCTACCCGTTTCGGAACGCCTAAGCCATTCCAGGCCCCCATTTCGATACGGTAGCTCCTGTTCCGAAACAGGCTGCCCAGATTGCAGAAATTTTGCTGGTTTAACACACATTCGGCCCGTCAAACATGCTCCAAAGGCAACCAAATCATACCAGCAAGTCATTCAACCATCAAGGAACATAATTGCATCAAAAACTAGATACAAAACCACCCTAGGTGCACCAACTCATTCAACACATTTAACACTCATTCATGCTTTTAGAACAAGAAGCATATCATTTCAACTTAAGAATAAGAAGACTCAAAGGTTACAAGCATTAAACCACATAGTTCAAAATCATAAACCAAACTTGTCCAACATACACAATCTCATTAAACATCAACCTAAGAGATTCTTCCCCCATTGCCTTTATTATCTATAGCTATTTACCGAGACATACATCTCAAGTGGAGCTTTCCTTGAATCCCTTGCTTCTCGCTGTTCCAACTTCAAATATCTGCATTGATGGACAAAAAGGAGCGTAAGCACATAATGCTTAGTGAGGAATGCTCAAAACCAAAACACCATCAATGCAGCGAGTCATAAAACCACTTTCAAAAGTAAACACAATTCGATAAACCAAAGCAATGTTTGAAAACCCTTTTCAACAACATGCTTAAAACCATGCATTGCTCAAACATGAAAACCCAACCCTTAGCTTAGAAAAGCTAAACAATCCTCTTCAAAGCACAAACTAGCAAAACCATCAATTTAACCTTTCCATGAATGACATCATATGCAAAGTTAAATACAAGATCCTTGGAAAACACTTCCACATCACATCATACTTTTCTCATACATTGAAAATCATTTCAAAGCAAGAAACCTTTGAAACCCACTTACTCCCTCAATTAATCACATGCATTAAACAAATGCAACACATGAACCACAAACTCAACATTTGCATTACATGCCTTTTAAACAAGCCTTCACAAGACTTCAATGCACTAAAGAGGTTTCATGCACACATGCACCATTCTCAATAGATAATAAACACTTGTACAAGCTAACAAGTAACACATGCATTCTTGGTACATTACACACTTTCCATGCAACCTTGCATCATTTCGAGCATCTCATGCTTCATTATATACAAGAACTTTATATTGGCTTCCAAGTGATAAACCATATCCACTTTTCAACTCAACGCCCAATCGGATACGCGGATCACAAGCGTTGTCCCCACGCTTCATACACACTACCAATCTCAAGGTCCCCAAATGGAATTTTAACCACCATTTGACCTTACCATACACAAGGCCCTCATATGGAATTTTAACCACCATATGACCTTAACATCACAAGATCCTCATATGGAATTTTAACCACCATATGACCTTAACATCACCCATTGGTAGTTGTATAACATCACTAACGAGATCCGGGACACACAACACAAGATCCACACATGGACTTTACACCACCATTGTGATCTTAACAAGCACAAGGTCCTCAAATGGAATTTTAACCACCATTATGACCTTTGCTTACACAAGGTCCTCAAATGGAATTTAAACCACCATTATGACCTTAACACAAGACCCACCCATGGAATTTTAACCACCATGGTGTTCTTAACCATCTCGTTAGTGTACTTGGATGGAGTTACCGGTTCACTCACAACCACTCCACATCCAAGGCGACTTTATTCACGGTGCACCCAATCCTATAGCCGGCTAACTATATCCGATCAAAGTAACCAAGAACCACTTACATCACTTGCCAATATAACCTTCTTACCACATTAATCCAATGTTTTATAAGCATAACCAAATTGCCAAAACCACCAATTACCATCATTAATTCACTGTTTTGAAGCATTAAACAAAGCCTTTAAACAACATGCAACAC
This sequence comes from Hibiscus tridactylites, assembly GCA_958450335.1. Taxonomy (NCBI): domain Eukaryota; kingdom Viridiplantae; phylum Streptophyta; class Magnoliopsida; order Malvales; family Malvaceae; genus Hibiscus; species Hibiscus tridactylites. The sequence continues at coordinate 26,478,995 of OY288287.1, forward strand.
TATGCATCAATTCTAAAATTTTCAATGTACAAAACCAATGATCTCTTACCTTGAGCATCCTTCGCACATGGCTTCCAAAACCAGCATTACCATGCTAAAATATGCTTCCAAAACAGAATTTAAAACATGCAAATCACATGCATTGCATCCAACAATCACAAATGCCTTAAAAACAATTTCATAACACAACCAAGAGAGAAATTCCATTTACTTACTCTTGAGCTTAGCTAAGTTGTTTAGACTTAAACTAAGCTCCCAAAACCTTCAAACCTTGGTTTTAAAGCTGAAAACCCAACTTCACTCACCGATACACAAAACAAGGCTAGCCAACAAGCCTTCCAAGCATCCGAAACCTTCAACGCCACCTCTATTGCTCACGGATCAATCTCCCCTGTTTCAAGCACATAACAAAAGAGGATTAGTGCATCATCATGCATTAAAAACACCAGCAACACACCTAAACTCGCTGCTCTTAGAAAATCCAACATTTCGGCTACCAAACACAACCGAAATCACCTCCAAACACATCCAAAACTTAACCCAGCCAAGATCCATCACTTCTAACCATTTATAAACATCAATTAACATCCAAAATGATCCCAACCACGTCCTTATACCTCCAGCAACAACAGATCATCAAAAACACTCCAAAAACAACCAAAAACTCAAGCAAAACTTAGGAAAATCAACCTATCTGGGATTGCATTGATTAAACCTCAACTTCTCATCAATTATACATTCAATTAACATCAAAAAGACACCTCAAAACACTGCCCAAACAGATCATACGAATTTTTATCAAAAATCAACCAAATCTTGCATTTTAAAGCCAAGATCAAGAATACATTTGCAAAACCTTTAACAAAACACAAATCAAGGATTGAGAACTTGAGAATTTCAGTAAAGAACTGAGAATTTAGAGGAGAAGGACGTTCATACCTCTAAACTTGAGTTTCTCCCTTTTGGAACCAAGATTCTTGAAAATCTAAATAGCAAATGCAAAGGTTTTGTTGAAGAGATGATTAGAGATTAAAAGAGGATTAAAATCTCATGTTTGGATGTCAAAATCAGAGGAAAAAGCTCTGGAGAAATGTGTTTGGTTTGAGAGAAAAGATGAGAGAAAATGAAAATGGAATTTAGGAAAAGTTAGTTGGAAAATGCCAAAATATCTTCCCTCCCTTTTACTTTTATTTAAAAACCATTAATTAAACCTTTAATATTTAGGAAAAATCTGGAGAAACTCTTTTGGGTAAAAAGCTCCTTAAAGATTCAAAGTTTCAATCCTTTTTAAAACAGTCACACAGTTTTCAAAAATTACATTTTGGTCACTAACCCCAAAATGTCACTCTCCCAAACCTCATTTTGTAAAATTGATTTCACCTTTCTCTTATATATAATAAAAGAGGATTTTACGACATTTTTCCATATTTTTAATGCAACCCGAACTAGGCTTTCCTAAAAATCACTTTTTATATTCGAACCGCACTCTGACCGGCCCGGTCCAAACCCAAAACTTCTAAGCCCAAAATTGGGGTGTTACACACTGAACTAAATATGGTTTCACCTGCAACTCAGCCACAAGACCACCATCACGCGAAATACTCAAACTGGCAAACATAGCCTTCAGCTCAACAGCTACCTTCCTACTTAAGGCATCCGCTACAACATTAGCTTTACCCGGATGGTACTCGATCGTCAAATCATAATCCTTTAGCAACTCCACCCAACGTCGTTGCCTAAGATTAAACTCCTTCTGAGACATCAGATACTTCAAACTCTTGTGGTCCGTGTACACGGTACACTTCTCACCATACAGGTAATGTCTCCAAATCTTCAAAGCAAAAACCACCGCAGCTAACTCAATGTCATGCGTAGGATAATTGCGCTCATGCACCTTCAGCTGCTGTGATGCATAAGCCACCACCTTACCCTCTTGCATCAACACACATCCCAAACCAACGTAGGACGCATCACTATACACCACAAACTCTTTCCCCGATTCAGGTTGAACCAAGATAGGAGCTTGCGTCAAAGCTGTCTTAAGCTTCTCAAAAGCCAGATGTCTCGCTTCCGTCCACTCATACTTAACATCCTTCTGCAAAAACTTCGTCAAAGGTGCAGCAATCTTTGAAAACCCATCCACGAACCTTCGATAATATCCCGCCAAACCAAGGAAACTACGGACTTCATGAACAGACTTAGGAGGTTTCCAATTCATCACCGCCTCAATCTTCTGAGGATCAACACGAATCCCCTCAGCAGAAACCACATGAGCAAGAAACACAACTTCTCTAAGCCAAAACTCACACTTGCTCAGCTTGGCATAAAGCTGATTCTCCAAAAAAGCTTGCAACACAATTCTCAAATGCCCTTCATGCTCTTCCTCAGTACGAGAGTACACGAGTATATCATCAATGAACACCACAACAAACTTATCCAAGAATTCATGGAACACTCTATTCATCATGTCCATGAAAGCTGCAGGAGCATTCGTCAAACCAAACGGCATCACAAGGAACTCATAATGCCCATACCTCGTTCTGAAAGCTGTCTTTGGCACATCCACATCCTTCACCTTCAACTGATAATACCCTGACCTTAAGTCAATCTTAGAGAACACAGCCGCTCCCCGAAATTGATCAAAAAGATCATCAATTCTCGGCAATGGATACCGATTCTTGATAGTCAACTTGTTAAGCTGACGGTAATCAATGCACATCCTCATAGTGCCATCTTTCTTCTTCACAAACAAGACCGGTGCACCCCAAGGTGACACACTCGGCCGAATGAAACCACGATCAAGCAACTCCGGAAGTTGCCTCTTCAGCTCCTTCAACTCTTTAGGTGCCATTCGATAAGGAGTAATGGACACTGGAGTTGTGTTTTCATACAACTCAATCCCAAACTCCACTTCACGACTAGGAGGCAACCCAGGCAACTCCTCCGGAAACACACCAGGAAACTCTCGCACAGTCCTGATATCTTGCACACGCAACTCTTTAGAGCTAGGATTCATCACAAAAGCTAGGTAAGCTTCGCAACCCTGCCTCAGCATCCTGCTCGCTTCCAATGTAGACACCACATTGGCAAGAAACTTTACATTCTCACCAACCACTACCACCTCATAATCATCTGCAAGCTTCAACGAAACTCGCTTATTCTCACAATCCACTACAGCTCGATGCTCAACAAGCCAATCCATACCAAGGATTACATCAAAACCATAAAAAGGAAACTCCATAAGATCAACATGGAAAACATGATCTTGCACAACCAAAGGACATCTTCTATAAAGATTTAGAGTCACAACAGTCTCGCCAAAAGAACTAGTGACACGCATACCAACATCCAAAGACTCAACAGGCAAACCAAGAAATTCAGCATGCTCACGCAAAATGTATGAGTGTGTAGATCCAAAATCAATCAAGGAAAGTAATGACAAGGATTGCAAAGTAAAAGTACCTGCGATCACATCCGTGTCATTTCTCCCCTCCCTCTGAGCATACACTCTGGCCTGACCACCACCCTCAGGCTGAACAGCTACAACATGAGCCGCATTCCTTCCACCATCCTCTCTACGCTGGAAGTTACCACGGCCGCGCCCACGACCTCTTTGTGGTGCAACAACTCCAGGTGCACGTCCTTGGCCACCACCGGCCAACAGAGGACACTCCCTCCTCATGTGATCCGTCGATCCACAGTTCCAGCACGAGTTACCAGCCACCAGAACAGGAGCCTGACCTCCCTCACTGCTCGAGGACAATCACGCCTCAGGTGTCCACGCGACCCACATGTCCAACATGTGTTCGGTTCAGCTCTCGCCTTTGCTCCCTGAACAGGCGCACCTTGGCCTCGCCTAGCTGAAGACTGATACTTTCGTTCACGTCCTCTCTTGTTCCGTCCGCCACCGGAACTATACTCAGCAGCTCGCTTACCAGCACTAGAACTAGCACTTCTAGAAGATAAACTAAAATTCATCTCAATGTCCTTTGCTCTACCAACCAGCACATCAAAATCGGTGTACTCAGCAGCCAGCATATAGGTCTTCACCTCCGTCACCAAACCATAACGGAACCGTTCACACCTCTCTCACTCATCAGGAACAAGCTCAGGTGCATACTGACTAAGCCGGACAAACTGAACCTCGTACTCAGCTACAGACATGCTCCCCTGAGTAAGAGACATGAATTCTCTTTTCTTCTCATCCAGGTATCGCACACCTAGATACCTCCTCTTGAACGCGTTCAGAAAGAACGTCCAAGTTACATCAGCTTCCTCCATTCCAGAGATAGAGGTTGTCCACCAAGTATACGCATCGTCGTGCAACAACGATACCACGCAGCCCAGCTTCTGCACATCGTTATAATTCATTTGACCCAAGATTCTCTTGGTACTTTCCAGCCAAGACTCAGAACCTTCAACAGACAAACCCCTGAACTCAGTCCCTCCCAGACTACGCAAACGTTCCAAAGGTAGTCTTACATTAACATCTCCCTGATGCCCAGCTCCTTGAGCTCCAGCTACTGCCGCACGAAAAGCTCCAGCAATAGCTTGTATCAGCATTGTCATGTCAGGAAAAGCTTGCCCCTGACCAGCTTCAGGTCCAGCGACCCCAGCACCAGCCGCAACATCAGCTCCTTCACCCCCAGCACCACCACCACCAGGCGGAGGAGGTAAATCCACCACATTTTCAGCGTTCTCCTCATTCTCATTTTGAGCCATAGCTCGAGTATTAATTCTCGTCTCTCTACGAGGTACCATTCGCTAAACAATGCAATCACAACGCAATAAACAAAATCAGGCTCAACAAGGTAAGTAATCCAAGTACTCAAGCTCATTTCCAATTAAAAACAAATCATTTCACTAGCTTTGATTTGGCAATGGGTCCCTCTAACATGTTTCACCACAGCATACACCAAAATTGCAACATACTTACAATTCATACATCATGCTTTCACTCAACAAGCATACAAAGCAATCATACACTTACCACCCACACAACCGTTCCCAAACATTCGAGAACTCATCTATGATACCACCAAATGTAACCCCCTTAACCCGGGCTAGACGGTTGACCCGAATTAAGAAGTTTACACGGGGAAAACCAAAGTCAACCCGAAAGTCAACCTTGATTAACGACCCTTTTTTTCTTTTTAATTTTGTCTAGATGCTTATTAACCCTAATCATACACTCAAGGAAAACATACTCGAAAACCACAGCAATCGGACAACGAACAGGGACTCGATTGCACAATATACAGATTTAGGGACCAAAATGTAAATTCTAGAAATTTGAAGGACTTAGTCAGTTTTAAGGTTACCAATGTGAAATTAATCATATTTCATGCTTCTCTGCCAAATTTCAACTCAAACGGACATCACAAACTCAACTAATTGCATATACAAACTCTGGGACCAAAACGCAAGGATTTCAAAACATAAAACCGTCAATTTCAGTGCCCAACAGTCGAGTGTTCTGAAACGGGGATGATCCGTTCCGAAACGCGGGACCGTTCCGAAATAGGTTTCGGAACAGGGCTTGGCAGTGGCAAAACCGTTCCGGAACGGCTCTACCCGTTTCGAAACGCCAAGGCCATTTCAGGCCCTCTGTTCCGAAATGGTAGCACCCGTTCCGATACGGGCTGCCCATAATTGCAGATTTTTGCTGGTTTAACTCACAATTGACCCATCAAACACATTCCAAAGACAACCAAATCATACCAGCAAGTCATTCAACACTCAATGAACATATTAGTATCAACCAATCTCAAACATAGCATCAAATAAGGAAAAACCCAATTCTATAGGCATGCATCCTATATAGAATACCATGCAATCACCAAAACTCCAAAACCAAATACCAAAGGCCATTTACATGTACCAACATCATCAAAGGCATAAAACCAACTTAGGGAGTCCAAAACATCTCCCAAAAACACAATTTGAGTTCCCATTGCCAAATGCCAAAAGCTAAACAAGTTATGAAAATTGTCACCATACATGAGCTTAAGCTTCCACTTAGATTCTTGACCACCTTGCTGCCCCTTTAAGCACTTCAATGCTCTGCATTATTGGTTTAAGAAAGAGAGAGCGTAAGCACATAGCTTAGTGAGGAATGCTCAATTAAAACATCACAATAATGCATTTGTAAAAACACCTTTTCAAGGCCTTTAGTTTCAAAACAACATTTATCAAACAATTATGTTTACAAACCAAGCATTTCATGCTTCAATCCATCATCATGTCATATTGGCTTACAAGTGATAATCCATAACATTTTACAACTCAAAACACAATCGACAATCGGATACGTGGATTACAAGCGTTGTCCCATACGCTTCATACACACTACCAATATCAAGGTGGAGCATGGTACAATCACAACCCCTCAACACTCGTGATGGAGACTATGGTACAATCACAACCCCTCCACATCACTCATTGGTAGTTGTATAACATCACTAACGAGATCACGGGACATACAACACAAGATCCACACATGGACTTTTAACCACCATTGTGATCTTACAATACACAAGGTCCACACATGGACTTTTAACCACCATTGTGACCTTAACAATACACAAGGTCCACACATGGACTTTTAACCACCATTGTGACCTTAATGCAAGACCCACCCATGGGCTTTTAACCACCATGGTGTTCTTAACCATCTCGTTAGTGTACTTGGATGGAGTTTACGGTACAATCACAACCTCTCAACATCCAAGGCGACTTTATTCACGGTGCACCCAATCCTATAGCCGGCTAACTATATCCGATTGAAGTACTTTTAAAACAACACATCACTTGCCAATATACATCATTTAGCATCATTAATCCACTGTTTCAAAGCATTTAACAAAGCCATTAAATCCACATGCATCATTATGCATTGAAAACACATTTATCAATGTAAAACCAAGGATCTCTTACCTTGAGCATCCTTCAACACATGGCTTATAAAACAAGCAATAAACATGCTAAAATATGCTTTCAAAAAACAGAATTTAAACATGTAACAAATCACTTTGCATTCAAGCAACTCATGGCTCATCAACAAGAGAGTTTCTCCGAAAACTTACTCTTGAGCTTAGCTAAGTTGTTTAGACTTTAACTAAGCTCCCAAACCTTCAAAACATTGGTTTCAAAGATGAAAACCAAACTTCACTCACCGATTCCGCTTCACAAGCTTGCCGAAACACCAATCAAGCTTCCGGATCAACACCACAAGGATCCAAAGATGTCTCCCCTGTTTTAAATACATCAAAGCAGAGGATTAATGCATCATCATGCATTAATATCTTCAACCAAAACACCTAAACTCGCTGCTCACATCAACACCCACATTTCGGCTACCAAACACAACCAAAATCACATCCAAACACCTCCACAACACTACCCAGCTAAGATCCATCAACTCCAATCATAATTATACCTCAATTAACATCCAAAAAGGATCTAATCACGTCCTTATACCTCCAGCTATAGCAGATCATCAAGATCACCCCAAAAACCATCACTAACTCAAGCAAAACTTAGGAAAATCAACCTATTCGGGAATGCATTGATTAAACCTCAATTTCACATCAATTATACATCCAATTTACATCAAAAATACATCTCAAAACAGTGCCCACTCATTTCATACGAATTTTATCAAAATTAAACCAAATCTTGCATTTTAAAGCCAAGATCAAGAACACAACCATAAAACCTTTATTAAAACTCAAATCAAGGATTGAGAACTTGGGAATTTCAGTAAAGAACTGAGTATTTAGAGGAGAAGGACGTTCATACCTCTAAATGTGAGTTTCTCCTTGTTTGGAACCAAGAATCTTGAAAATCCAATAAGCAATTGCTAAGGTTTTGATGTAGAAATGATTAGAGACCAATTGAAGATTGAAATCTCATTTTTAGATGTCAAAATCAGAGGGAAAAAGGCTGGAGAAAAGTGTTTGGGTTGAGAGAAAAGTTGAGAGAAAAGAAATGGAAAATTTTGAGAAAAGTTAGTTACGACAACAAAATATCTAATTCCCTCCTTTTTCCTTTCATTAAAACCATTAATTAATTGTTTAATATTAAGAAAAATCTGGAGAAACTCTTCTTGGGTAAATTAGCTCCTTAAAGATCCAAAGTTTCAATCCTTTTAAAACAGTCACCAACTTTTTAAAAATTACATTTTAGTCACTAACTTGAAATGTCACATTTCGAAGCCTCATTTTGTAAAATTGATTTCACCACTCTCTTATATATAATAAAAGAGAATTTTAAGATATTTTTCCATATTTTTAATGCATCCCGAACTAGGCTTTCCTAAAAATCACCTTTTATATTCGAACCGCAAACCGACCGGTCCGGTCCAAACCCAAAACTTCTAAGCCCAAAATTGGGGTGTTACATAAGAGATCCTTGGTTTGATGTTGATAATTGAGGTTTTGATGCATAATGATGCATGATGGTTTAATAGCTTTGGTTAATGCTTTAAAATAGTGGATTGTTGATGTATATTGGCAAGTGATGTGTGGTTTTAAAGTACTTGAATCGGATATAGTTAGTCGGCTATAGGATTGGGTGCACCATGAATTAAGTCTCCTTGGATGTGGAGGTGTTGTAATTGTACCGTAAACTCCATCCAAGTACACTAACGAGATGTTTAAGATCACTATGGTGGTTAAAAGTCCATGTGTAGATCTTGTGTTGTGTGTCCCGTGTTCTCGTTAGTAATGTTATACAACTACCAATGAGTGTTGTGGAGGGGCTGTGATTGTACCGTTAAACTCCATCACGGGTGTTGAGGGGTTGTGATTGTACCGGTAAACTCCACCTTGTGTGTTTGGTAGTGTGTATGAAGCGTATGTGACAACGCTTGTAATCCGCGTATCCGATTGTGTTTTGTGTTGAAAAATGGTTATGGATTATCACTTGAAAGCCAATATGACATGTTGATGTTAATGAAGCATAAGATGCTTGTTGTGTATGCATTGTTGCATGAGAAATGATGTTTATGAATTTAAAGGCCTTTGAAAGGTGTTTTATAAAATGCATTATTGTGTTGTTTCTTTAGAGCATGTCTCACTAAGCATATGTGCTTACGCTCTCTTTCTTGAACCAAAAAAGCATAGAATTGAAGTGCTTTAAGGGCTGCAAGGAGGCTAAGAATCCAAGGGGGAGGCTAAGCTCATGTATGGTGACTATTCTTACAACATTATTAGTTTTTGGTATTTGGCAATGGGACCTAGGTTGTGATTTTTGGGAGAGGTTTTGGACTCCCTAAGTATGGCATGATGCCTTTGATGTTTAGGACTTGTAAATGGCCATTTGGTGTTTGCTTTGATGATTTGATGTTTTGTTGGTTTTGAGTATTAGGTTGCATGCCTAAAGATTGAGGTTTTTCCTAATTGATGCCATGAATGTGTTTTGATGATGCAAATATGTTCCTTAAATGTATGATGACTTGTTGGCATGATTAGAAAGTCATTAGGATGTGTTTGATTGGTTAAATGTATGTTAAACCAGAAAAATCTGCACTTTTTGGGCAGTCCGTATCAGAACGGGCACTACCGTTTCGAAACAGGGGCTTGTAATGGCCTTTGTGTATCGAAACGGGTAGAGGCCGTTCCGAAACACTTTTGCCACTGCCAAGCCCTGTTTCGATACAAGTTTTGAAACGAACCCGCGTTTGTGTTAGTGCATTGTCTTAGTGAATGGGACATCGTAGAGAGACGAGAATTAATACGCGGGCTATGGCTCAGAATGAGAATGAGAACAATGCTGAAAATGTTGTGGATTTACCTCCTCCTCCTGGTGGTGGACCGCCCGGTGGTGGTGGCGCTGGAGGTGATGGAGCTGGTGTTGGTGCTGGTGCTGGGGTCGCTGGACCTGAAGCTGGGCAGGGGCAAGCTGCTCCTGATATGACAGTGTTGATACAAGCTATTGCTGGAGCCTTTCAGGCAGCAGTAGCTGGAGCTCATGGAGCTGGGCATCAGGGCGATGCTAATGCGAGACTACCTTTGGAACGTTTGCGCAGTCTGGGAGGGACTGAGTTCAGAGGTTTGTCTGCTGAGGGTTCCGAATCTTGGTTGGAAAGTACCAAGAGGATATTGGGACAAATGAACTGCAGTGATGTGCAGAAGCTAGGATGTGTGGTATCGCTGTTGCATGATGATGCGTATACCTGGTGGACGACCACTGTCTCCAGAATGGAGGAAGTTGATGTAACTTGGACGTTCTTTCTAAACACGTTCAAGAGGAAGTATCTGGGTGTGCGATACCTGGATGAAAAGAAAAGAGAGTTCATGTCTCTTACTCAAGGGAGCATGACGGTGGCTGAGTACGAGGTTCAGTTTGTCCGTCTCAGTCAGTACGCACCTGAGCTTATTCCTGATGAGTGGGAAAGGTGTGAGCGTTTCCGGTATGGGTTAGTGACGGATGTAAAGACCTTTATGCTTGCCGCTGAGTACACTGACTTTGATGTGTTGGTTAGTAGAGCGAAGGACATTGAGCTGAATCTGGGTTTGTCCTCTAGGAGTGCTGGTTCTAGCGCGGGCAAGAGAGCGGCTGAGTATAGTACCGATGGTGGACGGAACAAGAGAGGACGTGATAGAAGGTATCAGTCTTCTGCTAGGCGTGGTGGTGGAGGGCATGGTGTGCCTGTTCAGGGAGACAGGGCGAGAGCTGATCAGAACACATGCTGGGCGTGTGGATCGCGTGGTCATTTGTGGCGTGATTGTCCTCGGGCAGCGAGAGAGGTGCAGGCTCCTGTTGCAGTGACTGGTAATTCATGTTGGAATTGTGGTTCAACAGACCACATGAGGAGGGAGTGTCCTTTGTTGGCTGGTGGTGGTCAGGGATGTGCACCTGGTGTTGTTGCACCATAGAGAGGTCGTGGGCGCGACCGTGGTAACTTCTAGCGCAGAGATGATGGTGGAAGGAATGTGGCACATGTGGTGGCTGTTCAGCCTGAGGGTGGTGGCCAGGCTCGAGTGTATGCTCAGCGGGAGGGGAGGAATGACACGGATGTGATCGCAGGTACCTTCACTTTGCAATCCTTGTCATTACTTTCCTTGATTGATTCTGGATCTACACACTCATACATATTGCGTGAACATGCTCAATTGCTTGGTTTACCTGTTGAGTCTTTGGATGTTGGTATGCGTGTAACTAGTTCTTTTGGTGAGACCGTTGTGACACAGAAGTTATATAGAAGATGTCCTTTGGTTGTGCAAAACCATGTTTTTCATGTTGATCTCATGGAATTGCCTTTCTATGGTTTTAATGTAATCATTGGTATGGATTGGCTTGTTGAGCATCGAGCTGTGGTGGATTTTGAGAACAAGCGAGTTTCGTTGAAGCTTGCGAATGACTATTAGGTAGTGGTGGTTGGTTAGAATGTGAAGTTTCTTGCCAATGTGATGTCTACATTGGAAGCAAGCCGAATGCTGAGGCAAGGTTGTGAAGCCTACCTAGCCTTTATAATGAATCCTAGCTCTAAGGAGTTGCGAGTGCAAGATATCAGGACGGTGCGAGAGTTTCCTAGTGTGTTTCCGGAGGAGTTACCTGGATTGCCTCCTAATCATGAAGTGGAGTTTGGAATTGAGCTGTATGAGAACACAACTCTAGTATCCATTACTCCTTATCGAATGGCACCTAAGGAGTTGAAAGAGCTGAAGATGCAACTTCAGGAGTTGCTTGATCGTGGTTTCATTCGGCCGAGTGTGTCACATTGGGGTGCACCGGTCTTGTTTGTGAAGAAAAAGGATGGCACTATGAGAAGGTGCATCGATTACCGTCAACTGAACAAGTTGACTATCAGGAATCGGTATCCATTGCTGAGGATTGATGATCTTTTTGATCAGTTTAGGGGAGCGGTTGTGTTCTCTAAGATTGACTTAAGGTCAGGATATTACCAGTTGAAGTTGAAGGATGTGGATGTGCCAAAAACAGCCTTCAGAACGAGGTATGGGCATTATGAGTTTCTTGTGATGCCGTTTGGTTTGACGAATGCTCAGGCAGCTTTCATGGACATGATGAATAGAGTGTTCCATGAATACTTGGACAAATTTGTTGTGGTGTTCATTGATGATATCCTCGTGTACTCTCGTACTGAGGAGGAGCATGAGGGGCATTTGAGGATTGTGTTACAGGCTTTGTTGGAGAATTAGCTTTATGCTAAGCTAAGCAAGTGTGAGTTCTGGCTCAGGGAAGTTGTGTTCCTTGGTCATGTGTTTTCTGCAGAGGGGATTCGTGTTGATCCTCAGAAGATTGAGGCAGTGATGAATTGGAAGCCTTCTAAGTCTGTTCATGAAGTCCGTAGTTTCCTTGGTTTGGTGGGATACTATCGGAGGTTCGGAGATGGATTTTCGAAGATTGCTGCACCTTTGATGAAGTTGTTGCAGAAGGATGTCAAGTATGAGTGGACGGAAGCGAGACAACAGGCTTTTGAGAAGCTTAAGGCAGCTTTGACGCAAGCTCCTATCTTGGTTCAACCTGAATCAGGGAAAGAGTTTGTGGTGTACAGTGACGCATCCTACGTTGGTTTGGGGTGTGTGTTGATGCAAGAGGGTAAGGTGGTGGCTTATGCATTGCGCCAGTTGAAGGTGCATCATTGCAATTATCCTACGCATGACATTGAGTTAGCTGCGGTGGTTTTTGCTTTGAAAATTTGGAGACTTTACCTGTATGGTGAGAAGTGTACTATGTACACGGATCACAAGAGTTTGAAGTATCTGATGTCTCAAAAGGAGTTGAATCTTAGGCAACGACGTTGGGTGGAGTTGCTTAAAGATTACGATCTGACGATCGAGTACCATCCGAGTAAAGCAAATGTTGTAGCGGATGCCTTGAGTAGGAAGGTAGCAGTGGAGTTGAGGGCTATGTTTGCCAGCTTGAGCATTTCGCGAGATGGCGGTCTTGTGGCTGAATTGCAAGTGAAATCATCCTTGGTTCAGTTGATAAAGGATAAGCAGCTGTTGGATGATTCCTTGGTGCCATATGTTCAGGATATTGATGAGGATAGGCCATCGGATTTCCGCTTTAATGATGATGGAGTTTTATGTTTTGGGAGTCGGATAGTAGTGCCCAATGATGCTGAGTTGAGGCGTGCTATTCTGATTGAAGCTCATAGTAGTCCTTTTGCTATGCACCTTGGTAGTACTAAGATGTATCGTGATCTTCGAGATGAGTACTATTGGGTGGGTTTAAAGAAGGATGTTGTTGAGTATGTGAGCAAGTGCATGGTTTGTCAGGAGTTAAGGCTGAGCATCAGTTTCCTTCTGGGTTGTTGCAACCGTTGAGGATTCCTGAGTGGAAGTGGGAAAGGATTACCATGGACTTTGTATCTAGTTTGCCTTTGTCGCCATCGAAGAAGAATTCGGTGTGGGTGATTGTGGATCGCCTTACGAAGTGTGAGCATTTCTTACCTGTGCATACTACGTATACATTGGATAAGCTTGCGGAGCTATACATTGCTGAGATTGTGCGGCTGCATGGTGTGCCAAAGTCTATAGTTTCGGATCGAGATCCGAGGTTTACATCGCGTTTCTGGGAGTGTTTACACCAGGCTTTGGGTACACGGCTGAATATCAGTACTTCTTATCATCCACAGTCGGATGGACAGTCTGAGCGTGTTATCCAAGTGCTGGAGGATATGTTGAGGTGCTGTGTGATTGAGTTTCAGGGCTCTTGGGAGAAGCATTTGCCTTTGGTGGAGTTTGCTTATAATAATAGCTACCAGGCAAGTATTCAAATGGCACCTTATGAAGCTTTGTATGGGAGGAAGTGCAGAACTCCTCTTTGTTGGGCTGAAATAGGTCAGAAGTTTGTTTCGATGCCAGCTTTGTTGAAAGGAATTACCGAGAAGGTGAAGCTCATTTGTGAGCGATTGAAGGCAGCTTCTGATCGACAGAAGTCTTACGCGGATTTGAAGCGTAAGGAGATTGAGTATGCGGTAGGTGACCGTGTGTTTTTGAAAGTTTCACCTTGGAAAAAGGTGATGAGGTTTGGCCGAAAGGGTAAGTTGAGCCCTAGGTACATTGGACCATACGAGGTGATTGAGCGTGTGGGTCCTGTTGCGTACAAGTTGAGATTGCCACGAGAGTTGGAAAAGATTCATGATGTGTTTCATGTTTCTATGCTTCGGAGGTATAGATCGAATCCTTCGCATGTTATGCCTGTGGAGGAAGTGGAGTTGAATCCGGACTTGACTTATGATGAGGAACCAGTGGAGATTGTGGATTCAGATAGTAAAGTTCTTCGAGGCAAGACCATTGATTTGGTAAAGGTGTTGTGGAAGCATCGTGGTGCTGAGGAAGCCACGTGAGAACGAAAAGATGACATGGAGAAGCAGTTTACATACCTTTTTCCTCCAGGTAAATTTCGAGGATGAAATTTCTTAAGGGGGGAGAGTTGTAATACCCCAATTTTGGGCTTTGAAGTTTAGGGTCTGAACCGGACCGGTCTGATTTTCGGTTCGAATATAAAAGGTAGTTTTAGGGAAGCCTAGTTTGGGATGCTTTAAAAATATGGGAAAATATCTAAAAATCCTCTTTTAATATATATAGGAGAGTGGTGAAATCAATTTTACAAAATAAGGTTTGGAAGTGTGACATTTCGAAATAGTGACTAAACTGTAATTTTTGAAAAGTTCAGTGATGACTGTTTTGTAAGGATTGAAACTTTGAATCTTTAAGGAGCTAATTTACCCAAGGAAGGATTTCTCCAGATTTTTTCTTAATTTTAATAATTCATTTAATGTTTAATTAAATTAAAAGAAAAGAGGGAAACCATATTTTAGTTTTCATAACCAACTTTTGCTAAAATTTTCTCATTTCATTTTCTCTCAAAATTCCCTCAGCCAAACACATTTCCACAACAACAATCCTTTTAATTTTCACACTAAATGATAAGTTTTCAATCATCAAATGATTCCTAATCCTTTCTACATCAAATCCTCTTCATTTGCTTATTGAATTTTTAAGGATTTTGGCTCTAATCAAGGAGAAATCTACATTTAGAGGTAAGGATGTCCTTCTCCTCTAAATACTCAGTTCTTTACTGAAATTCCTAAGTTCTCAATCCTTAAATTAAGTTTTATTAAATGTTTTAATGTTGTGATCTTGATTTTTGGCATAAAACTCAAGATTTAGATTTAATTTTGAAGAAATTCGTGATGAATATTTGGGCTCTGTTTTGAGATGTCTTTTTAATGTATTTTGGATGTATAATGATGTGTAATTGAGGTTTAATCAATGCATTCTCGAATAGGTTGATTTTCCTAAGTTTTTACTTGTGAAAATGGTGGTTTTTGGGGTGATCTTGGTGTTCTGTTGTAGCTGGAGGTATAAGGACGAGTTTAGGTTCTTTTTGGATTTTAATTGATGTCTAAGAATGTTTAGAAGTGATGGATCTTGGCTGGGTAATGTTGTGGGAGTGTTTGGATGTGATTTCGGTTGTGTTTGGTAGCCGAAATGTGAGATTTGGTGAGAGCAGCGAGTTTAGGTGTAATGGCTGAAGATTTTAATGCATGATGATGCATTAATCCTCTGCTTTGATGTGTTTGAAATAGGGGAGTCATCTTCGGATCCTTGTGGTGTTGATCCGGAGGCTTGATCGGCGTTTCAGCAAACTTGCGAAACAGAATTGGTGAGTGGAGTTGGATTTCCAGCTTTGTATCGAATAATTGGAGGTTTGGGAGCCTAGATTAAGTCTAATCAACTTAACTAATCTCAAGAGTAAGTTTTCGGAAAAACTCTCTTGGATGAGCCATGGATTGGTTCGATGCATTTGTTGATAATTGCATGTTTAAATTCTGTTTTTGAAAGCATGTTTTAGCATGATTAATGCTGGTTTTGAAAGCCATGTGTTGAAGGATGCTCAAGGTAAGAGATCCTTGGTTTGATGTTGATAATTGAGGTTTTGATGCATAGTCATGCATGATGGTTTAATGGCTTTGGTTAATGCTTTAAAACGGTGGATTGTTGATGTATATTGGCAAGTGATGTGTGGTTTTAAAGTACTTGAATCAGATATAGTTAGCCGGCTATAGAATTGGGTGGACCGTGAATTAAGTCACCTTGGATGTGGAGGGGTTGTAATTGTACCGTAAACTTCATCCAAGTACACTAACGAGATGTTTAAGATCACTATGGTGGTTAAAAGTCCATGTGTAGATCTTGTGTTGTGTGTCCCGTGTTCTCGTTAGTGATGTTATACAACTACCAATGAGTGATGAGGAGGGGTTGTGATTGTACCGTTAAACTCCATCACGGGTGTTGAGGGGTTGTGATTGTACCGGTAAACTCCACCTTGTGTGTTTGGTAGTGTGTATGAAGCGTATGGGACAACGCTTGTAATCCGTGTATCCGATTGTGTTTTGTGTTGAAAAATGGTTATGGATTATCACTTGAAAGCCAATATGACATGTTGATGTTAATGAAGCATAAGATGCTTGTTGTGTATGCATTGTTGCATGAGAAATGATGTTTATGAATTTAAAGGCCTTTGAAAGGTGTTTTATAAAATGCATTATTGTGTTGTTTCTTTAGAGAATGCCTCACTAAGCATATGTGCTTACGCTCTCTTTCTTGAACCAAAAATGCAGAGAATTGAAGTGCTTTAAGGGCAGCAAGGAGGCTAAGAATCCAAGGGGAAGGCTAAGCTCATGTATGGTGACTAGTTTTACAACATTATTAGTTTTTGGTATTTGGCAATGGGGACCTAGGTTGTGATTTTGGGAGAGGTTTTGGACTCCCTAAGTATGGCATGATGCCTTTGATGTTTAGGACTTGTAAATGGCCATTTGGTGTTTTCTTTGATGATTTGATGTTTGGTTGGTTTTGAGTATTAGGTTGCATGCCTAAAGATTGAGGTTTTTCCTCATCGATGCCATGAATGTGTTTTGATGATGCAAATATGTTCCTTAAATGTATGATGACTTGTTGGCATGATTAGGAAGTCATTAGGATGTGTTTGCTTGGTTAAATGTATGTTAAACCAGAAAAATCTGCACTTTCTAGGCAGTCCGTATCGGAACGGGCACTACCGTTTCGAAATAGGGGCCTGTAATGGCCTTTGTGTATCGAAACGGGTAGAGGCCGTTCCGAAACACTTTTGCCACTGCCAAGCCCTGTTTCGATACAGGTTTCGAAACGAACCCGCGTTTCGGAACGGTCAACCCCCGTTCCGAAACACTTGACCGTTGGGCACTGATTTGAATGGTTTATGGTTTGCAAGCTTTACGTTTTAGTCCTAAATTTTGTATATGCAATTGCTTGAGTTTGAAATGTCCGTTTAAGATGAAATTTGACAGTGAAGCATGTAATATGATTAATTTGACTTTGGTAACCTTGAAATTTGTTAAGTCCCTCACCTTTCCAGAATTTACATTTTGGTCCCTAAATTTGAATGTGGAGCAATCGAGTCCCTTGTTGCTTTCCGATTGCTGTGATTTTCAAGTATGCTTTTCTCAAGAGTACGGTTAGGGTTAATGAGCATTTAAACAAGATTAAAAAGAAAAAGAAAAAGTGTCGTTAATCAAGGTTGACTTTGGTTTTCCCCGTGTAATCTTCGTAGTTTGGGTCAACCGTCTAGGCCGGGCTAAGGGGGTTACACATATTCAAGTTAGTATGTTGGTTTTTATTCCCGAGATATGTTACCCGAACTCTTTATTTTGTCTAAATTATCCGTGTCCAACATATATTCGGATATTATGGATACGAATGATCCTCCAAATAGATTGAACAAACTTTGAAAATTGAGCATACACATGTTGGATATTTGTATGTATCCGACACTTTCCAGAGTTAATATTTTATCGAAGTTTGTTTAACTCAAAATTAAACAGGAGATTTCTTGTATAAAAGGAAAGCAGTAAGGGATAAGAACAAATATTTTATGTGCAAATGCCCGACAGAATTCTATGTTTGAGGTGTGTAACTAGGAACATCTTAAACCACCCAAATGGAGGAGATGTTAAGAAATCAATAGCGAAGTATCTTTTTTGTAGTCCAACTTCATTTGCTTGCTTCTCTTTAAAGTGCAGGTTTTAAGCTGGAAACCAAGAGCTTACTATTTTCCCAACTTTGCAACTACGGAACAATGCAAATATATAATTGAAATGGCGAAGGTGAATCTTAAGCCATCTACTTTGGCTTTACGCAAGGGTGAAAATGCAGAGCAAGCCGTTATCGGAACAAGAGGTATTGTCGATTCTTGTTTTTTCTTTCTCTCTTTACATTCCTAAACATGGTTTTCTATCTTTGATTTCTGGCTTTTTAGATGTTTCATGTTGACGATTTGATTTTTATTTTTCCTGTTTATGTTCTTTTTACTAGTAATAGTTCTATATGTGAGTCCTTAGCATATCAACCTTTTTCTTGGTTATGTTTCACATTGACCTTAATTAATTTAAATTTTGATAATTGTTTTATGTTTAAAATGCAGATTTCTCAAGTATATGAGTTTTATGATGAGTGCCTAAGGAAGTGAGTATCTTATAATGTTTGTATAGGCTTATTGCCATTGCCAATATACATTAATTTTGAAAGTTCAGATTGAGGTTGGACTTTCTTTATTTCGAAGGTAAACTATTACTTATGATCTTTCCTCCTTGTTCTAAATTTTCATCAATAATAAAGGGCGTTTTGAATGTCATATTTTGTTGTTTGTTTGTAGCTTTGAGATTTTTAGTAATGTAGCTTGAGATTTTTAGGTAGTATTTTTGAACCTTTATGGTCGTATTGAATTTGAAATGTCAAATTTTTTTGCAACCTCCATGTTTCCTTTTGTTTTTGTATGTGCAGCTTTGACTGAACCTATAGACATGTAAGTTCTGATCAATGTGGTGTTTGGTGTTTACTCTTTGTTTCTCGTGTGATCTCTCTTGTATATTTATTTTTGTTGCCACAATTTCAGATACAGTAAATGGATTGATGAATGTGAATGGTTAACAACCATGAAGAAGAAGAAGAAGAAGAAGAAGAAGAAGAAGAAGAAGAAGAAGAAGAAGAAGAAGAAGAAGTGGATCAGGATGATGGTTATGTGCTCAAAAAACGAGTTTCAACAGTTAAATAGGATGATGATTAGTAGTAGCCATGAAGGTTTTAGAACTTTGTTAAGTCTGTAATTATGTTTGTTTTCTGCGGGGAATAGTTGGTGTGCAGGTATGCATATCTAACAACATCGTATGATATGAATAGCCTAACTGATCCATTATATGCCAAGCAAAAACTTTGTGGAAGGGCTAACAGATACTATTTCATGCTGTACGAATTTATGTTGATGTAATGCAATTATGTGATGCTATTATTATGATGATGTTTTTGAGATGTTATTATGAATGATGCTATTCACGGGTATAGAAATGTATTGATGACAAATTTTTGAGATGCCTGTATTTTGGACTTGTAACCCCCTCGTTACGGTCTGGACAACTGACCTGTTCGAGTAGGCTATACGGGGAAAACCGATGTGAAACCCGTTAAGGCCTCACCTCGGTTAGCAACCCTAGAAAATTTCTTTTAACTTTATCTTGTCAAAAGGCATTAATATTTCCTATGTGAACACGACAGCAGAAACACAACGAATTAAAAACAACCACCCATAACATCACTTTAAAACATCCCATTTTATTTTACACAGTAGGCCGTATCGATACACTAGAAGAGGGTACCGATACACCTTGACCAGGTCAACTGCCCAGAGTCAACCTATAGAGACCGTATCGGTACACTGGTTGATTGTATCGATACGCCCTACTTGGTCAACATCTCGCAGTCAACGATAAACAATCGTACCAATACGCCTAGAGCTCGTACCGATACGCCAAAATCTCGTCAAAATCTCAGATTTCCAGAGAGGTTTTGGCGTATCGATACACCCCCGTGTATCGGTATGCTAAGCCAAATCTGAGTCCCAAAGTGTAGGACCGTATTGGTACGACCCTTGGGTGTACGGATACACCCTACACTGCAAGACTCAAATTTGTAGCAAAATGAACCAAGACTCAACTCTAAATGCAATTTACGACTCCCCTAGCCACAAACAACCAATCATACAACACTTAGCAACCAAGAACTAGCATATGGAACTATTCAAACGAACAACAGAGCATTAACAACAAGGCATTCATATATGAGAGGAACTTGCATTCTAAACATGCATAAAGGGCCTAAAAAGCCAAAGGGTACATGCATTCAATAACAAGGTTTACATGCTCACAAAACAACATATAGCATTCATAGACATAACCATTAAACACAAAGCGTTGACAAAACATAACATGGTTTACAAATCCAAAACAAGGCATCAACAACAAGCCAACATCTATGAGTCTAACAACACTCATACAAACACATAGCAGTCACATTGCTAAACTACCACATTATTTACTAAACCATACTTGAGCAACTACAAAAGCTTGGAATGCCCCTTTTTCCTTTCTCCTTGCTACTCCACGCTAATGATCTGCATTGTCGAAAACGAGAGCGTAAGCTAGAAGCTTAGTGAGGGTGCTCTAAAACCAAGACAACGACAATGCAGGGTTCAAGCATATCATCCTTAATATCACACACAAGTATATATAAGCATCAATATAGCACCATAGCTAACAACATATAAAGGCAATAACATGGCATCTTACATCAAGTTAAGCTCAACAAGATATATCAATTATTCTTAACAACAAAACCACATGAACAAGTATATTGGCAACTATTACTTTACTCGGATATGCGGATACTTCCGTTGGGGCTTTCACCCCCAACGTACTCAACAACAACATTACCTCAGTGGGATTACACTCATCACCAGACCTTGCATGGACGTGATTACACTCATCATCGCATGCCCTACGGATGGGATTCCACTCATTATCACGTATAATATAAAATTTCCGGTGGAATATTACATCACCGTACTCCTCCTTGATGACTTTACGCCACCAAGGCCACGCGCGAATTTGACTCATCTGTGTGCACACTATTCCTAATGATCGATCATTTATACCAGGTAAGTTAACTAGTGCCAATCATACTATCAAGTCACACCATGATAATTCATCATGCATATCGACATATCCATCAACACACACATCAATGCATATAACACATACATAAACAACACATGCTCAACAAGTTTATATCAAGCATAATTAATCAAAGCTCGTAAAACACACAAGAAGTTAAGCCACCAACTTAACATCTACCTTGGATTGGCCTACCAAGCATAATCCAACTCCTCAACCATACGCTTGAACCAATTTAAACCAATTTAAAAGTTCCACTCACCACACTTCCTTAAGCAAACCAAGCAAGCCGACTAAGGCCTCCACAATTTCCGGAATCATGCCTGAACCTTCTTCGATGTTTCCCCTTGATTCTAACCAATCAACAATAATGCATTACTACACAAAACATCCACAATTCACTGTCACAACTCAGATTTAAACCTTAACCCATTTCTCAACAATCTCAAGCCAAACTAACAACTAAATTTTCCCATTTTTGTACCCCCATCAAAACCAGCAGAGAACTACAACTTCTAACACCCAAAACACCTTTAAAGACCTTCAAAACACTTTTCCTAACAACACTATATCATCAGCCCTTCAACCTTTCGCAAAACCACCCTAAAAACACAAGTTTAGACTCTCTTAAAATATGCCTAAAAACCCATTTCGGGATTTTGACCAAAACCCCACCATTTTAGGTTTTAAAACATCTTAGGACTAGATTGAAGCTTAAACAAACTTATCAAATTAACAGTTAAACGAAAAACCCACAAAGTTCCTTCCTTTTCCTTTAAAAGTTTGAAAACTTGAAATCTAAAAAGATGAAGCTTTTAAGAATCTAAAACCATGGAAGTGATCGGAATAGAGAGGAGAAGTCAAAAATGAAGTTACCTCGAAGAAATCTCTTGAAATGATTAAGAACCTTGATGGAACAATATTTGGGGGTTTTAGGTCGTTGGAAATGAAATAGTGAAGAAGATGACCATTTTTTTTGTTTCAAAAAGAGACTTTTTACTCATCTTTTTCCTTACTTTAGGATAATTACGAAAATGCCATTACTATAATTTCAAGCCTTATTAAAATAAAACCAAAAGCCTCTTTTAATTAAACCGAGTCTAATGACTCGAACTCGGTACAGACACCCAACTCCCGACCCAAAACACGGGTGTTACAGGACTTATATTGATTTAGTTCTTTGCTTTATGAATGTAGTTGGATAATTGAATTATGCCTTTGTTTTCTTGATGGATTCGTGCATAATTATATTCCTCACATTTTCAGTATAACAAAAAAAATTGAACAACTTCGGATAATTGAAGAAATATTTTGTCGCCAAAATATTTAACAACAAATTAAATGTCTTTCACAATTAAATTGCAAAACATATATTTTCCAGACCAGTATGGCAAAATGCCCCAAAATCAGATTAAGGCATGAGGTTTTGAAACCACATTGGTGGTTTCGAAACAAGTATGACATAATGGCTCAGAAATCACATTAACGCGCGATGTTTCGAAACCAGTATGGGAGAATGCCTCAAAATCATATTTAGACAGGTGGTTTCGAAACTACCATTGTGTTTTCGGAACCACTTACGCAGTATGTCATCAGTCCATGTCTACTCAAGAGGTTTCAAAACCAACAATTGCGGTTTCGAAACCACCCCTACAACACTTGTAGTAGAAAAGGTTTTCTGGTAGGAAGTTGTGTATATACCTTTTGGTAGTCATTTGTGTACATAGTGTTTTTCTTACAAAACTTATGGTAAAACCAGTACATTTCATAGTAAAATGTGTACATATACATCAAAGTAGGGGTTTCGAAACCGGTACATTTCGTACTAAAAAATGTATATACCATTTTCTCTTACAAAGTTGTAACAATTTGTGCATATTTTGTATTAATTTGTGTATATGCACATTTTGGAATATTTTGAGTATATATACACATTGTTACCAATTTTTTCATGTCTCCCAAACCAATATGGATACCACATAAAGGTGGTATCGATGTCCCCTTGGTGAAATTTCGTAGTAAAAAAGGTATATACATTTTTCTCTTATAAAATTGTAACAATTTGTGCATATTTTGTACTAATTTGTGTATATGCACATTTTGTAATATTTTGAGTATATACACATCTTGTTAACAATTTTTTCATGTCTGCCAAACCAGCATGGATACCACATAAAGGTGGTATTGATGCCCCCTTGGTGAAATTTCGTAGTAAAAAAGTTATATACATTTTTCTCTTACAAAGTTGTAACAACTTGTGCATATTTTGTACTAATTTGTGTATATGCACATTTTGTAATATTTTGAGTATATACACATCTTGTTACCAATTTTTTCATGTCTGTCAAACCAGCATGAATACCACATAAAGGTGGTATCGATGCCCCCTGGTGAAATTTCGTAGTAAAAAAGGTATATACCTTTTTCTCTTACAAAATTTTAACAAATTGTGTACATTTTGTACTAATTTGTGTATATGCACATTGTGTAATATTTTGTGTACATACACATTTTGTATAACAAATGTATCATTTTGTATTTGTGTATATACATAAATCCTTATAATACATGCACCAAAGTATATTTTGTAAGTAAATTGTGTATGTGCACAACTCCTTACAACAAGATCTATTTTCACCCTAACAAAATTAAACATACGCCCAATTCCTATTCAACCAGCACCGAAACCCTATATAGGTGGTTTCGATGCCACATAAAGGACTTTAACTTTTTCTCATTCTGCCAAATCAGCACCGAAACCACATATACGTGGTTTCGATGCCCTTTATAAAACTTGTACCAAAGTATGTTTTTTTGTAACAAAATGTATATGTACACATTTCCTTACAAGTACATGAGCCATTTTGAACCTTGGAGAAATTGTGTAATAAAAGAGGTATAGATCATTTTCTCTTACAAAGTTGTACCATTTTTTTGTATATTTGCTACTAATAAGTGTATATACACAAATCCTAATAAAACTTGTACCAAAGTATGCTTTTGGGTAAGAAATTATGTATGTACACATTTCCTTACAAGTACAAGAGCCATTTTGAACCTTCGTGAAATTGTGTAATAAAAATGGTATATACCTTTTACTCTTACAAAGTTTAACCAATTTCTGTACATTTGATACTAATTTTTGTATATACACAAAACCTTATAAAACTTGTACCAAAGTATGCTTTTGGGTAAGAAATTGTGTATGTACACATTTCCTTACAAGTACAAGAGCCATTTTGAACCTTCGTCAAATTGTGTAATAAAAAAGGTATATACTACTTTCTCTTACAAATTTGTACCAATTTGTGTACATTTGCTACTAATATGTGTATATACACAAATTCTTATAAAACTTGTACCAAAGTATACTTTTAGGTAAGAAATTGTATATGTACACATTTCCTTACAAGTACAAGAGCCATTTGAACCATTGTGAAATTCTGTAATAAAAAAAGTATATACCATTTTCTCTTACAAATTTGTACCAATTTGTGTACATTTATTGTAACAATTTGTGTACCACTTTTTACCCGATAAACAAGTTTATCGTTTTTAGCCTGTATTTAAAGGTTGTTCCCTAGAAGTCCCCAAGAGAATATAAATGCGTTGTTGGAAGAATAGTTGAGACACTATGTCACATCTAGTCAAAAGAATTCGGTTGACATTCTTCACAGTTTTGCTATAATATGCATCGGTCCTCTAAAAGAGGCATGATCCCCTTTGAATTGGCCCCAAGACAAGTCAAAAAACAGTCAAATATGTCACTTCATATTCCCTTGTTTAATTGATTTTAAAATAATTTTAATTTTATAATCAATCACTTTTTTACCTTTCATTGTTTATTTTAATTCTATTCCAAAAAGAACCCTCAAATCCTAGTACCTTATTTTCTTCTCCCATTGCCAATCCTTAAATTATAGGTGAGAAAAACTAGACTCGATTTAAACAAATAAAATAAAAATTTGAATAACTCAATATTTTTAGTAATTAATAGATCGATTTTTAAGTTTGAATCTAGTATCTCAATTAGTTTCGTATATGGTTATAAAAAGTTATTTAAATTGAAACTAATTAGTGTCATAACATATAAATGTTTAAAATTCAAATAGAGTTTAAATTATAAAATAAGACACGTCAATTAAATTAACTCAAAATTTCTTAACTTGACTCGGCCCAATTCATCCTTAATCGACACAAGTTGCTTTCCCAAGAGCACAGGAAATGAAAGTTTCTTCTTTCTTTTTATGGCTAAATTCAACCTAAAATGAACCTAACCTCCTTTAAACAAAATCTTCTAATCCACACCTTTCGTCCAACCCAAATTGGACTTCTTTGTGTCCTCTCTTGTCACCACTCCTGGATTTTTGAACGAATTAAGTACATAAAATCGAGAAGATTAGTTCTTTCCTTTTCTGATTTTCTTCCTTTTTATTTTTATTTTCTTTTCTAGTATTGAGTTTTCTTCACCGCGGGTTTTTTTTTTCTAGTATTGAGTTTTCTTCACCGCAGGTTTTCTTTTTTTCTAGTATTGAATTTTTTTCACCGCAGGTTTTCTCAATTTTATATTAGAGTCACTTGGATGATTTTACATTACTGTCAGGTTAACGATTTTATACTCAATGAATTGGTTAATGTGTTGGATTTTAGATCCAACAAATTATTTTGTTCTGTTAGGATTTTTTATTTATTTTATCATTTAGATGATATTCTCTTTAAATTGAATAAAAATCCTCTTTTACTTTTTCATGCCCCAATATTTAAAAAATAAATTCTAAACTTTAACTCTAATTCTAATTTTAAATCCTAAAAATACACCATATCCTCAATTTTCTAAACCCTAACCTTAAACTTTAACCTTAAATCCTAAACTTATTTTTTAGGATGTGCATAAATAGGGACATGGAGAGTCCAAAAATTACTGTGAATTGTTGAGTGTTGGTCCTATTTTAATTACAAAAAAAAAATTAATAAATTTAGCCCTCATTAATTAGGCATTCTTTTAGTTTAGTCCTATTTTTCATTTGAAATAATTTAATAACTTTTAATTAAAAATAAAATTAAATATTAATAAATAGGGCAAGATTTAAAGAATTAAAAATATGATCAATTTCAAAGAATATTGGCATATAATGAGGGTTAAATTTATATAATTTATTTCAATTGAGGCTAAATTGATTGAATGTGTAAATATAGAGGATTAAATGTGCTATTATATAAATTTCCGTAACTGCCACATCACACACAACACAGTTAATGGCTCAATAACCATTTTGTAACGAAAACTAAAGTTTAATACCTATTATGTAACTTTTGAAAGTTTGGAGACTATTTTGTATTTTTGAGATAATTTAGTGACCGTTTGTGTACTTTGCCCTAAAAATTAACCTTTTTATTTTGACAAATTCTAATCCTACTTAGAGGGGATGGGAATGGGAGACTCTAGGAGAAGGAGGGAGAGTATTCCTAGTGGGTCTAGAACTCATGACCTAAAGGAATATGAGTGTAACACACTTGTTTGAGGGTCGGGTGAAATTAAATTATTAAAATATAATTTTTGACTTTATATTTCAAAACAAATTAATTTATGTTGGGCTTGTTTTAAATTAAACCCAAATAGCCATGGGTTTTACACTATGGTAATAACTCATTTTCATTAAGGGTAAACATGTCTTTTGACCTTTAAAATAAAACAAAACAAATAAAAAAATTTTCATTTTACTCATCTTCCTCCCCTTCTCTCTTTCAAAACCAACGACACTCTTCTTCTCTCCATGGAAGGTTACTATTCCATCTCCTTCTCTCTTGGTTCTTGAAGATTTTTTAAAGGTAATTATGTTTTTGAGTTGTCCTCATCTTCCCATTGCTACTCATGTTTTTAGTTTCCATTAAAACCCATTATTTTGTACTTTGAGATTTTTGTGTTTTAAGTTAAAAACCTAAACTTTATTAACCTTTAAGTAAGCTTTTGATTCTCTGATGTTAGACATGTTCTTAGCATCATTAAAGGTCTAACACATATGATTTTTACAAAGTTTTAACAATATTTTCGGATATGGGTTTATTGGGGGTTTTAGAGGGGTTTAAAGATGGTTTTGGGGATGTTTTGGATGAGGAATTGAGGGCTGATGATAGTGTGATGTTTAAGGGTTATTTTGGAAGCTTATGAGTATGTTAAAAGTGTTGGAATCGATGGTTAATCGTTGTGTGTTTGGGCTGCTCGAAAATGCTAGTTTGGGGTGTGTTCTTAGTTGGCTATTTGCTTGAAAATGTGTTTCGAGTTTGCTTCGGTGATTGATGACTGATTGTTGATGTTTTTGCTTGTGTTGGATTGCTTAGAATCAAGGTTTTGTGTTCGTGAGACCTCGGGAACGAATCTGGATAGCTTGGTGGATTGATTGGCTAGAGTTGTTGAGCTTGGAGTAGTCGGTGAGTGGTTTTTCGGTTTTTAATTGGTTTTCAAAATATTTGGTTCGAGCATGTGGACCTAGGTCGGGCTTGGTAAACCCACCTAGAGTTGGGGTTAGATTGGTAGTCTAATCCCAAGCTTTAGTCTAGAAGACTATGGTTGATCTTATGAATATTGTGTGATTATGCCTCTTGTTCCATATTTATGTGATTGATGTTGTTAGGTATACTGTGATATACATGTGTGTTGAGGCATGATATTTTATGCATTGTGACATGCATAATTGTTGGAATGTAGTTTGTGCATGATGGTGGATCATGGCGAGTACGTGCTAAGCACGAAAATTGGTAAGAATGTTGTGAGGTTGAGCTATGAAATGAGTTAGTATTGGCACTAGTATTCTTGGGTACAAATGATCGATCATTAGGATGTTTAGTCTGCACACGCGTGTCGAAATGTGCGCGCGGTCTTGGTGATGGTAGTCATCAAAATGGAGTACGGGTACGCCCGGAAATCTTCATCTATCTCTTAGTCGGTGATGAGTGGAATCCCATCGATGGGGCGTGAGGATGAGTGAAATCCCCTCCGCGTGAAACGGTGATGAGTGGAATCTCACCGTAAGGTAATGTAATGGTTGAGTTGTTGGACGTGAGTTCCAATGGTTGTTATCCGCGTATTTGGGTCATAGCTAGGTGCCAATACAGTTTGTTAAATGTGATTCATATGGTTGTATTATGGATATGGACATGTTGAGCATAGCATGATAATTGATGTTATGATCATGCATTTCATATATTTGATTCATGTGGTTTCGAAGGTAAAGAAACATGCATTCATTCTTGTTTGTTGATCGTGCTTGGACCCTGCATTTTCGAGGTTTTTTTTATGAGCTTACCCTCACTAAGCTTTACGCTTACGCTCTCTTTTGTTCGACAATGCAAATCCTTAGTTCGTGGGTTGCTTGTGTGAGGAGAAGGGCCTCCAAGTGTGTTATTTCCTACCTTCAAGTATGAACTTTTAAGTTATTTGATGTAATAGCTAAGCAATGGGATTTATGTATGTTGTTTGTGTTAAGAAGCTTGTTTAGACTCCTTTAGTATGTTGAGGTCTTGGTTTGTGGTATGTTGGCCATGAGGCCCTTGTCTCTATGCTTTTGACATGTTAATGGTTGGATCCTTAACTTCTTTTATGGTATTCTATTTGAATGTTGTTCATGCTCCTTGTTCGTTTCAAAAGTCTCCTATGCCGATTCTTGGTTGTTATGTTGTATGAATGTTTGCTTGTGGCTAGGCGAGTCTTAAATTGCATCTAGAGTTGAGTCTTAGTGTCTTTGGCTGCAAATTTGAGTGTTGCACTGCAGGGCTTATCGGTACGCCCAAGGGCCGTATCGATACGGTCCAAACTCTAGGACTCAGATTTGGCTTAGCGTACCGGTACACGAGGGTGTATCGATATGCCAAAACCTCTCTGGAAATCTGAGATATTGACGAGATTTTGGTGTATCGGTACGAGTCTAGGGTGTATCGGTACGATCTTGTATCGTTGACTGTGAGAAGTTGACCAGTGAGGGAGTATCGGTATGGTCAACCAGTGTACCGATACGGTCTCCCTTTGTTGACTTTGGGTTGTTGACCTAGTCAAGGCGTATCGATACCCTCTTCTAGTGTATCGATACGACCTGCTGTATAATCTAAAATGGGTTGTCTTAAATTGTTTGTTGATTGTTCGCTTCGCTTCGTTGCTTCTGTTGTCGTTGATTCACATAGGATGTATCAAAGTCTATAGACAAGATAATAATTGAAAGAAAATTTTCTTGGGTCGTTAACCAAAGTGGGGCCTTAATGAGTTTCGCCTCGGTTTTCTGCGTGTGACCCACTCAAACCGGCCAGCCGCCCAGGCCGGGGCGATGGGGTTACAATGAGGAACAAAGATAAGTAGTTTGGCCAACTGGCGAAATGTGTTTGCTCAGAAAATTAACCCCTTTTACTAGCATATCATGTTATCAAACGACACTTAATGTCTTAGTGACCAAAACATTATAAAAAATAATGTAAGTGATCAAAAGTTCAAAACGTTATAAAACGATAACGTAAGTGACCAAAGTTTTTTTTTAATTGAGTGAAAAAAGTGGACCCTTATAAAATAAAAGTGATAGTTTATCCTTTTAAAAAAATTGGTGATCGTATTTGAATGGTTTTAAGGGTTCAATGAGCCCCTAAATTTTTTTTGCACCAAATTAAGCCCAAACTCAAGAAAAACAATCAATTTGGCTTTTTGACCAACGTTGATTGTTAACTTTAACAATTTTTAAAAAAAATTCTGACACGTGTCACAACAAGATAATGCCACTTGTAATTTCTAGGAATTTTTAATTATATATATATATATCAGAAAATGAATATAAAAAATTCTGGAAATTCTAAAAAAATATTTTGAAATATAAAAATATTTTTTGACTTCGAAATTTATTTAAAAATAATAAATAATAATTTTTCAAAAGATTAAAAGATTTTAAAATTTTAAAATATTTTTGATTAAATAGAGATATTACATTCTCGTGCCGGAATTCAAACCCATGCAAAATGGGGCAAGATGAGCACCCTTAGCTACTACGCCAATTAGTGGATCTCTAAAATTTTAAAATTTTAAATATTATTATAAAATTATAAGAACATAATTTGAAAATAAATATAAAATTTATTTTGATTTTCAAAATATATTTTTAATAATATTCTTTAAAAAATATAAAACAATAAAAGTTATTTTAAAAATCAAAATAACTTTTATTGTTTTATATTTTTTTTCAATTTTTTTATATATTTATAATAATATTTAGTATTTTAAAAATTCTAAAATATTTTAATCCTTTAAAAATTATTATTTATTATTTTGGAATAAATTTTGAAATTAAAAAAATATTTATATTTTTGAAATAATTTTTAGAAGTTTTTTAAAAAAAAGTTTTAGAATTTTTTCTAATTATTATATATTTTTTAAAAATTAAAAATTAGAAATTACTAGAAATGACAAGTGGCATTATCTTGTTGCGACACATGTCAATTTTTTCTTAAAAAATAACTGTTAAAGTTAGCGGTCAACGTTAGTGAAAGGGCCACGTTGATTTTTTTTCTTGAGTTTGAGGATTTAATTGGGTGCAAAAAAGTTTAAGGACTTAATTGATTTTTTTTACAAAAGTTTAAGGGCTTATTGAACCCTTAGTTTTAGGGTTTATGGACTTAGTTTAGGTTTTAAAGTTTATGGATTTAGGTGTAGGGATTTAGAATTTAGGGTTAATGGTTATAATTTAGGGGTTAGTGTTAGGATTTAGGGTTTAGATGTTAAGGTTTAGGTTTTAATGTAATATGTTGAGGATTTAGGTTTTAACCTATAAACCCTAAATTCTAACCCTAAACCTTAAATTCTATTCATAATCCTTAAATTCTAAACTACTAAACCTAAACCCCTAAACCTTACACCATAAATTAAGTATCTAAACCCTAAAATTAAAGCATCTTAATTTTAATAACATGTATAGTTTTAGGATAATTATTTGATACACTTGCAGTGGAAACTAAAAGTTTCCACAAGCGTCTTAATTTTAGGGTTTATGGACTCAATTTAGGGTGTAAGGTTTAGGGGTTTAGGTTTAGTAGTTTAGAATTTAGGAATTGTGAATAGAATTTAAGGTTTAGGGTTAGAATTTAGGGTTTATAGGTTAAAACCTAAACTCTAACATCTAAACTCTAAATCCTAACACTAACCCCTAAATTATAACCATTATCCTTAAATTCTAAACCTTTACACCTAAACCCCTAAACTAAGTCCATAAACCTTAAAACTAAGGCGCTTGTGGAAACTAAAAGTTTCCGCCGCAGTGTATTAGACATAAATCCATAGTAAAAAAATAAAAATATATGAAAAACAAACAATGCCCCCGGTCCCCAACGTCTTTGCCTCTCTCAGTTCCTAATCGTTTTTTCCAATTGTCTTTCTCTCAGTCTCAGTCTCAAATCTTATGTTTTTCAACAAGCTTCAAAATTGAATTTAGCGAGGGTTTCACCAAGTTTTAAGTATTATAGATTATGACATAAAGTCAAAAATAGCCCCTAATGTTTGAGCTTTTGACCACTTTTTTTCCTTTTTTTTGGTTTAGACAACCCTCAACATTTTATTTCATTCAAAATTCACCTTCGGTTGATGGAAACCGCCAGTCAACTAACGGTCAACGTCCTTCGATGACGTGACATGTCTGCATGACAAGACTTATTGAAGTGGTGATGCCACATGTATAGAGATGCTGACGTGGCACTTTGCTGATGTGACATTGTAATCTTTTAAAAAATTTAAGGGAAAACTACATATATAGTTCCCTAACTATGTCAGCATTACTATTTTGGTACCCTAACTAGTATATTTGACAAAATGGTACCTAACGTTACGTTTTTATTCTGTTTGATACCTTTGCCGTTTAAAATTAAGGGAAATGGCGACGTGGCTTTGGTTAATAACAATTTTAGTCCAAAACTTATATAATCTATCAATTTAGTCTAAAATTCTATCAATTTAAACATTATTTTAATTTTTGGATTAAAATTGTAAATTCCTCGTTTTTCTTCTTCTTCTACTCAAACACTTTTTTGGGTTTTGGAGTTTTAAAAACACACTAGGGTAATCAAAACTTTAAGATTTGGGGATCAATGGGGGGCTAATCATGGGTCCATTGAAGGACCCAAACTCCACGATCAGAATGTCGACGAGAATACGAGGGGGTGGGAAAGGGATGAGACAATATTCTATCAAAATTAAGATGATGCTTTAAATTGATGAAATTTGGACTAAATTGATATTATATATAAGTGTTTTGGACTAAAACTATGATTATACAAAGCTACGTCATCAACGACGTTAGTTTTTAACGGTTAAAATATCAAAACAGAACAAAAACGTAACGTTAGGTACCATTTTGCCAAAAATAATTGTTAGGGCACCAAAACAGTAAAGCGGACATAGTTAGGGTACTAAATATGTACTTTTCCCAAAAATTAATTATTGTCCCATATGTGGATGGAAACCGTCAATCAACTCCCCTCGATGACGTGGTTAGGCGTTATGCCTTTTATTCACCACACATGGGTTTGATCCCCTACAGATTCAACTCTGACTTTTTATTTATTTCCTATGCCTTTGAACGAATCAGATGATGCCATCATCTGATTGATTAAAAATTAACATAAAATTAACATAAAATAAATATAAAAATGATCATTTTTAAAAATTATAATTAAGTTATTTAAAAAAATTATGATGCCACATCATCAAAGGACGTTGACTGTTAGTTGACAGACTATTTCCATCCACCAAGGGTGAATTTTGAATAAATATAAAACATTAAGGGTTGGTCTGAACCGAAAAAAAATGAGAGTTAAAGTGACTAAAAGGTCAAACGTTGAAGGGGCTATTTTTGACTTTGTGCCTATATTATATAAGCTTAATGACACTAATGGCTGCTCAAGTATACACTTTTTACTTAGATGCCCACTAAAGAATTTTTCGGGATGTTTTGCCCCCTAAACGTTAAATTATTACCTCAGTTGCTTCCTACCATTAACCTTCGTTAAAAAAAACTCATAGACCAATCATAACACGCCACATGTTGCTTTATTAACCAAAAAATCAATTGAGTTTAATAAAAGGGGTAAATTATACGTTAAGTCTGTCAATTTTTTTATTTTTGTTCTATATAGTCCTAAAACTCTTTATTTAAATCAAAATTGACCCAATTTATTTTCTAATTTTTATAATTTAGTTCAATATTTTTAATATGTTGATATTTTTGTTCAATTTAGTCCTTAAAATATTTGTTTAAACTGAAAATTGACCCCTATTTCTTTATAATTTTTATAATTTAGTCCAATATTTTAAATATAATTATATTTTTGTTCATATTAGTCCAAAAAATCTATATTTAACCCGAAATCGACCCCTATTTGTTTATAATTTTTATAATTTAGTCCAATATTTTAAATATAATCATATTCTTGTTCATATTAGTCCAAAAAATCTTTATTTAACCTAAAATTATCCCCAATTTCCCCCCTAATTTTTATAATTTAGTCCAATATTTTAAATATAATTATACTTTTTCTCATTTTAGTAAAAAAATCTTTATTTAACACGAAATTACCCATAATTTCTTTCTAATCTTTATAATTTCGTCCAATATTTTAAATATTATTGTATTTTTGTTCATTTCAGTCCTTAAAATAATTATTTAACAAAAATTTATTTCTAATCTTTATAATTTAGTCCAACATTTTAAATATAATTATATTTTTGTTCAATTTAGTCCTAAAATTCTTTATTTAACCCATAATTAACCTCTAATTTCCTTAATTTAGTCCAATACTTATTTAACCCAAATTGACTCTTATTTCTCTCTCTAAATGATATTTTTTCATTTAGTCCTAAAAGTATTTATTTGACCCGAAATTGACCCTTATTTCTTTCTAAGTTTTATAATTTAGTCCAATATTTTAAATATAATTATATTTTTTATTCATTTTAGTCCTACGAATATTTATTTAACCCAAAACTGACCCTATTTCATTCTTATTTTTATAATTTGGTTCAATATTTTAAATATAGTTATATTTGTTCATTTTAGTCCTAAAAATTAGAATGAAACAGGGGTCAAATTGGGATTAAATAAAGATTTTTAGGACTAAAATGAATAAAAGTATCATCATATTGAAAATATTGCACTAAATTAAAAAATAGAAAGAAATAAGAGCAAATTCCAGATTAAATAAAAAACTTTAGGACTAAAGTGAACAAAAGTATTATTATATTAAAATATTGGACTAAATTATAAAAATTAGAAAGAAATTGGGGTAAATTTTGGGTTAAATAAATATTTTTAGGACTAAAATGAACAAAAATATAATTATATTTAAAATATTGGACTAATTTATAAAGATTAGAAAAGAATTAGGGTTAATTTCGGGTTAAATAAATATTTTTAGGACTAAAATGAACAAAAGTATAATCATATTTAAAATATTAGACTAAATTAAAAATATTAAAAAGAAATTAAGGTTAATTTAGAGTTAAATAAAAAAATTTGGACTAATTTGAACAAAAATATGATGATTTATTTTTTGAAAGAAAGTATTGTATGAATTTCTAAGATGAGCATACAATATAGGATGATGATATGAGCCTCGGTAAAAAACTTTCCTACACTTAAATAGAGGAAAAAGAATGCGCCATATCAAGTTCGTCATAAGTTTCATAACATACATCAAACCCGTAACATGGCTCGGGTTCAGTATGTTGTACGTCCGTCCCAAGTCCCAAGTCCCAACTAAAGAAGCCATAGACTTGAGTACCCTACTCCAATATCTCCTAATTGCACCCAGACCATTTATACATCAAGTCAGACGTCCGAAATAGGAAACCACCCATTGTACAAATCCAATAACACCCAAACCCAAACCAAGTCATTGTCTCTGTAGATACCTGATTGTGCTAGGTAATGAGCTAAGCAGTTTCTTTGACAGTTAAAGGTGGTGCAATACTCTTTACATTTCTTTACCAGTGCAGTAAAAGGCTCCGGCACAACCATAGCACTTTGGATCCAGTTCACAGCTATGAGGCTATCAGATTCAATGAACACTTTGAAAATGCCACACCATTTGGACTTTACAAACACATTGCAAGCTTCAACAATAGCCATCAGTTCATCATAAGATGGGTCAGACAAACCAGTGGACTTAGAGAATTTGCACAGAATCGTAGCTCCCCCTAACAGCAGCATCTATATTGAATTTCAACGATCCGGGAGGTGGTACAATCCAAGATTCAATGGGGGTCGTCTATTAGGGGGTGGAGTGCAATAGCACAAATGCCACGAGCAATGTCATTGATGGAAGCGAATGAAAACGACCATTTACTTTTGCACTAGAAATCGATTCTCATTGAACAAAAATATCATCATATTAAATAAAGATTTTAAGGACTAAATTGAAAAAAATATCATCATATTAAAAATATTGGACTAAATTATAAAAATTAGAAAGAAATTTGGGTCAATTTCGGGTTAAATAAAGATTTTTAAGACAAAATTGAACAAAAATAAAAATTTGACAGACTCAACATGGAATTTAACCATTTTATTGAAGTTGGATGATTTTTTTTGTTAATAAATTGACGCATGACATGTTCTGGTTGGTCCATGATTTTTTTAACGAAAGTTAAAGGTAGAGAGCAACTAAGGTCACGATTTAAAGTTTAGGGAGCAAAATGTCCCGAAAAATTCTTTAAGGGCAATGTGGTAAAAAGTGTATACTTTAAGCAACATTGGTACCATTAAACTATTTATTTATTTATATGGTTCAAGTCATATTTAATTTTTATTTACAACACCCCATCGTCTTTGTCTCAATTCCTCATTGCTTAACATAATATAGAAAAAGAGGGAAAAAATAGAAGAGATAGAGAAAATGATGAGTTTTTACATGTCATCGATTTTTCTTCTATCAGCTTGGCAAATGTAATCATTTTTTTCACTTTTTTTTATATAAAAAGTTATTGAATGTACTTTTTAAATTATATTTAGCGATTGTAGATTTGAGATTTTTTTGTTATTGTTGTGTTATTTTCCTTGACATGTAAGTTTGTTAATGATGATCTCTCTAAGGTAAATTTTGGGTTTTTTTTTGTTTGGACTCATGGGTAAGATAGCGATTGTTGTACTTTCTTTATATATAATTTTACTATTTCTTGATTTCCCAATGTAAACTAACCAGGATTGAATCTTTGAGGTGTACTGAGTTTTAGTCTGTAATCTTGTGTATGGAAATAATGTTTTGATGAGAATGATTAAATTAGTTTGATAGATTGCAAGTAGAAAATCTATGTGGTGCGTCATTCGATTGGAACTGTAGTGGTGTTTGCATGTTTGTAGAGAGAATGACCTGACATACAAAGCTTCTGAAACTCTCCGACTAACCTGGTTTTATCAGTGGTGTGCATCAAACTAACATTGTTTGTCTATCCTTCTCTCCGAACATATGAAAGCTTGATCTTGTTAAGGAACATATATCCCTCGTAGTTGTGGTGACATAATCGATCATGTACTTTTTGGTTAGCATTCCTATTGCCTATGACTTGTACAATTATGGCCTTAGAGAGCCACAATACTTTTTTCAACTTAATGATTTTTTGCAGGTATTTATATATATGCATATGTAAAGCGTTCCACACATATTAGGACATGCAAGCATCATTGATTCTTTCTTCAATGGTAAAATGTTGCACAATGCGGTGCATTCTTCTTCTTTTGTGAGATAAAAAACTGAATAAGAAAGAGGCAACTAAGGAAGAAAGCCCTGAGGCTTGAAACTGCTTCGAATGTATAGAAAATAGGTGAAGTTATGGTGCAGCAATTTAAGAGCAATGAGGTATCAAATGCCACCAACAATTGTAGGAGCTAGAGGACAAAATGGAGACTTGTTGTTATACACTCAGTTAAAAGGGGTCCAGGAATTGTTATTCTATACGTGTGAAAGGAAATATTCCCTAGGCCTATTTGTCAAGGCTAAGGGTAGCAAACCCTAGGAGCTTCAAGAGAGGCCACATTTTCAAGGGATGAAAATTAAGGAAGAAAACTGCTTCTCTTCTCTCTCCATTGCTGAGTAAAGGAAGGATCTTTTAGCAGAACAAGTCATTCGAAAGAGGCTTGGGAAGCTCACCTCTGCAAAAGGGTTTCTTAGGAGACTTTGTGTAGTTCATATATGTTATTTCAATGTTTTTGAGATACAATTTGAATATTTATCTCCAAATTCACCCCCTTGTGAGGTGGCTCTCGATCTCGATCTTGATCCATGTTTCAGAGTCCCATGTCCTCTTCCAAGCTCCTCAATACAATTACAACATCTCAGAGTCCCATGTCCTCTTCCAAGCTTTCCGAATCATTTTCCTCAATACAATTACAACATCTCAGAGTCCCATGTCCCGTGTGCATTCCCAACTTTGAAATCAATTGTGTCCAACTATTCTGTCTCTATCAGCACTTGTCCTCTTTCAAACGAAGCGGGTTTCAATGTCGACTCCTCACACTTTAGCATTCGTCCCCATACTACCGCCACATTCTCAAACCAAGCGTGCATCGGCATTTCTCGTTGCTTACCTCTATCACTCACACGATCCCATTCCCTCACTTCACTAAACCATTTAAGCAAAATCCATGTCTTTAATGTCTCGCTTCTAGAAATTCCGCTGTTAAATAGAAGCAACACTCTTGATCCACTGATTCACATAATTCGTAATTCTGTTAAGCCCTCTTCTTTCAATTCTTTAGCCAAAGTGACCAAACCCATTCATCTGAGCTTGGATTGAGGCCTCGCGTCTATGATGCCAAAATTGGGATTTCTCACTTCTTTGTGCAAATGAAACTAAACTTCTCCATCCATCTAACCGATATCTCACTCTTTGTGCCTCCAACCTCAAATTTATACGAACAAAGCCATTTCTCGCCCTTTTTTCGGTATAAACATATCAAGAACCTTCCCATGGCGATCAAACACTTTCCATAGCCCATTCCAATGTAAATCCTCTGATAAATTTATCGCAAAAAGTGTCCAACCTCGTCGTCGGACACTCTCCATCCAATGAAAAATGAAGTGGGAGCACTCGCACAGGCCACAACGAATGAAGGGTAATGATTAGCGCGGTTGTGAGGTTGAACGGCAATGGCAGATTGAAAAAATGGTGGAACCGCACACTGCCAATTTTGATATCTTTGGTTCATATTAGATGATGATTTTTGTACAATATCTTAGTTAATATGCCAAATTAAAGTAGTTTATTTTTTTAAAGCATTTGACAAAGAGATTAATGAAAATTATTTTTATGTATAAATTAAGGATGGACTTTTGTTGTTTCAACCAATTTATTATTGATATAATCTTATTGTAAAACACAATAATTTAACAAAATTATTCTTCAAATCACAACATAAATTTATTCAAAGTTAAAAATCAAAGCAAACATATAAACATAACTTAAAAAATATTTGTTTGTTTTTTAGGTTCGGTTGCTTCCTTAAATTAAAATGACATTACTCCTTACAACCTTCCTTAACGATCGTTGTGAGGTAAGACCTTTGGAGGAAATGCTAGAAATTTTAGGATATTTATTAGTGTTTGTTGGTTCATTTTAAATCATTGTGCTACTATAACAAGTCTAATTTATACAAAGATCAAGTCATATGGTTGAAGATAAAAAAAAATATCAAACATTTATCTTGTATATTTGTAAGAATAATAAAATATAAATAAAAGGTGACTTTTTATAGAACATTAATGTAACCCCTCGTCCCGGCCTGGGCGGCCGACCGGTCCGAGTGAGTCACACGGGGATAATCGAGGCAAAACCCGTTAAGGCTCCACTTCGGTTAACAACCCGAGAAAACTTTTTATTTAATTATCTTGTCTAGATGAATTCAATTAGACCTATGTGAGAAGCGACAGCGGAAAACAAGACTAAACCATACAAACGACACGTAATTTGATTTAAATTTACCATGTATTCAAGTTAGGTTGATTCCTTGCATCACGCGACCAAAACACACATAAACGATTACTAACAAGGCTCACAAGAAAGCTAACATCGAACAGGGCCTAATGCCCAACACTTGAAAACCTTTAGAGATGTCAAAAGCCCACATTTCAGGCATGTGTTTCGAAATAGGCTTGCCCGTTTCGATACACGGGCCCCAGTTTAAAAAGCCAAACCATCCGTTCCGATACGTTCCACCCCGTTTCGGAACACAAGTCTATTTCGCCTAGACGTTCTGAAACACGTTCCGAAACAGACCCTCACAGTAGCAAAAAAGTTTTGATACTCGTATCGGAACATGGGTTCACAATAGCTAAACCGTACCAGAACGCATTCCGGTACGGGTATCCCTGGAACCACACCCGTTCCGAAACAACCTCCCTCGTTCCGAAACGCCTGCAACCAGTGAGTTTCCAAAACCAGTTTTAAGCATCTCTAAACGATCCCAAACGACCCCAACGACTTCAAGAAGCAAGACACAACATACGCACACAAACTCTAGAGGCATACACCCTAGTACAAGCATGATCAGCACACAACATACATGAGAAGGCCATGCATTTAAGGAATCAAGCTTTCACCAAAAGAGACATACATAGCATAACAAGGTTTTCATGCCTTAGAACAAAACATACACAAAAGCATAAAGATAAGGGCACAAGGCCAACACACTTGGCATGAACAAGCCACAACCAAACATCAACATACTAGAGGAGTCTAAACAAGCTCTTTAACACAAGCAAGATTCACAAATCCCCATTGCTTAACTATTACATCTATTACTTAAAAGTCCATACTTGAAGGTTAAGATAGCACACTTAGAGGCCTTTCTCCTTGCACAAGCAACCCGCGAACTAAGGATCTGCATTGTCGAAGAAAAGAGAGCGTAAGCGTAAAGCTTAGGGGGTAAGCTCATAAAACAAACATCGACAATGCAGGGTCCAAGCACGAGCA
Organism: Hibiscus tridactylites; assembly: GCA_958450335.1. Taxonomy (NCBI): domain Eukaryota; kingdom Viridiplantae; phylum Streptophyta; class Magnoliopsida; order Malvales; family Malvaceae; genus Hibiscus; species Hibiscus tridactylites. The sequence goes on from OY288287.1 coordinate 26,518,999, forward strand.
ACACAACCAATGAAGAACGCATGTTTCCTTACCTTCGGAACCACATAAATCAAATATATAAAATGCATGAACATATCATCAATTATCATGCCATGCTTAGCATGTCCACAATACAACCATAAGAAAACACATTTAACAAAACGTATTGGCACCTAGCTATGACCCGAATACGCGGATAACAACTGTTGGAAGTCACATCCAACACTCAACCATAACATTACCTTACGGTGGGATTACACTCATCACCGTTTCACGCGGAGGGGATTCCACTCATCCTCACGCCCTGTCGATGGGATTTCACTCATCACCGACTAAAATATAAATGAAGATTTCTGGGCGTACCCGTACTCCATCTTTGTGACTACCATCACCAAGACCACGCACGCATTTCAACACTCGTGTGCACACTAACATCCTAATGATTGACATTTGTACCCAAGCATACTAGTGCCAATACTAACTCATTTCATAGCTCAACCTCACCATATTCTTACCAATTTCCGTGCTTAGCACATACTCACCATGATCCACCATCATGCATCCATATTCCAACAATCACATGCATAAAACATAATGCCTCAACACACATGTATATCACAATATACATAACAACATCAATCACAAATAAATATGGAACAAGAGGCATAATCACACAATAATCATAAGTTCAACCATAGTCTTCTAAGCTAAAGCTTGAGATTAGACTATCAATCTAATCGCAACTCTAGGTGGGTTTACCAAGCTCGACTTAGGTCTACATGCTCGAACCAACATTTGAAAACCAATTTAAAACCAAAGAACCACTCACCAGACTTTCCAAACACAAGCAAACAACCGATCAAGCTCCCAACGGTTTCAGATTCGAACGTGAGGCTTCACCAACACAATTCCTTGTTTTTAAACAATCAAATACACTCTATTAATCACCAAAACAAACACAAACCACTGTTGTAAACTCAAAACACCAATCAAGCTCAAATTCAAGCCAAGAACACCCTCAAAACCCACATTTTCGTGCAGCCACAAAACCCAGCAAAGAACTCACATTTCCAACATCAAATTCAACCTCCAACACTCCCAAAGAACCCTTTAAACATAACCTAACCATCAGCCCTCAAGTTCTTATCCAAAACAACCCCAAAAACCCATTTTAAAACACTCTAAAACCCCTCTTAAACCCAAATCCGAGTTTCTTAATAAAACTTCGTGAAAATTAACTATGTTGGACCATTTGGGCTACCAATAACATATTTAATAATAAGGAATCAAAAGCTTTAACAATATACCATAAAGTTTGGATTTTTAACTTAAAACTTGAAAACTCTAATATGCAAAATAATGGGTTTCATTGAAAACTAAGAACATGGAGGGATAGAGGAAGTTGAGGACAACTCAAAAATGTAATTACCTTTCAAAAATGCACTTGAATGGTGAGAGGAGGAGATGGAACAGTGGCAAAAGGAGGGGAGGCTAAGGTCTCGTTGGTTTTTGCTTTGGAGGAAGAGGATGAAGAAATAAGGATTATTACATTAGTGTAAAATCCATGGCCATTGGGTTTAATTCTAAACAAGCCCAACATATTCATTTTATTTGTTTTGAAAATACAAGGCCCAAAAATAATATTTTAATAATTTAATTTCACCCGACCCCCAAACTCGGGTGTTACAACTCTCCCCCACTTAAGGAATTTCGTCCTCGAAATCACCTGACGGAAACAAGTACGGAAACTGCTCAAGCATATCAGCTTTCCTCTCCCACGTGGCCTCTTCCACGCCTCTATGTCTCCACAAAACTTTGACCAACTCTATGGTCTTGCCACGCAACACCTTGCTATTCGAAGCAAGTATCTCAACTGGTTCATCATTGTAAGACAAATCTGGATTCAGTTCTATCTCCTCAACGAGCATAACATGAGACGGATCCGATCTATACCTCCTAAGCATCGACACACGGAACACATCGTGGATCTTCTTTAACTCTGAAGGCAATCTCAACCGGTAAGCTACTTGACCAATCCGCTCAACTATCTCATACGAACCGATAAACCTCGGACTCAACTTGCCCTTCCGGCCAAATCGCATTACCTTCTTCCACAGAGACACTTTCAGAAACACTTTCTCACCCACTGAAAACTCAATCTCTTTTCTCTTCAAATCAGCATAAGATTTCTGACAATCGGAAGTTGCCTTCAAACGGTCACAAATCAACTTCACCTTATCAGTAGTCCCCTTAAGCAAATCTGGCATAGGTAACAATTTTCGACCCGTTTCGGCCCAACAAATCGGAGTCCTACATCGCCTACCATATAATGCCTCATAAGAAGCCATCTTGATACTAGCATGGTAACTGTTATTGTAAGCAAATTTAACTAAGGGCAAATGCTTCTCCCAAGAACCCTGGAAGTCAATCACACAACAACAGAGCATATCCTCTAACACATGTATCACTCGTTCTGACTGCGGATGATATGAAGTACTGAAATGCAAACGGCTACCTAGGGCACTATGCAAACAACTCCAGAACCTCGATGTGAATCTCGGATCTCTTTCTGATACAATATACTTCGGAACTCCATGCAATCTCACAATCTCGCGGATGTACAAATCTGCTAATTTGTCTAAAGAATCTGTGGTGTTCACTGCTAAAAAATGGGCACACTTAGTGAATCTATCCACGATCACCCAAACTGAGTTCTTCTTCGAAGAAGACAACGACAACCCTGACACAAAGTCATAGTGATTCTTTCCCACTTCCATTCCAGAATTTTCAAAGGCTGTAACAAACCTAAAGGAACCTGATGTTCTACCTTTACTCTCTGACAAACCATGCAACGACTCACATACTCGGCTACATCCTTCTTCAAACCAACCTAGAAATAATCACTCTTCAAATCTCGGTACATCTTAGTACTGCCCGGATGCATAGAAAAATGACTCGAATGTGCTTCGCTCAAAATCATACGTCTCAACTCAACATCTTCAGGTACAACCACTCTATCTCTGAAACACAACACATTCTCATCACTGAAACTGTACTCTATCGGCCTACCTTCTGCAATGTCCTGAACATGTGAAGCTAATGATACGTCTTGCATATGTTTCTCTCTGATCATCTGAATCAAAGAAGGCTTCACTTGCAACTCTGTAATCAAACCACCATCCCCTGATACACTCAGCCTAGCAAAGATAGCTCGCAACTCAACTGCAACTTTTCTGCTCAACACATCAGCCACTACATTTGCCTTACCCAGATGGTACTCAATAGTCAAATCATAGTCTTTCAACAGCTCAAGCCATCTTCTTTGTCTCAAGTTCAGCTCTCTCTGAGTCATCAAATACTTCAAGCTTTTATGATCAGTGTAAACCGTGCACTTCTCACCATAAAAGTAGTGACGCCAAATCTTCACGCAAACACAAATGATGCTAACTCAATGTCGTGCGTAGGGTAGTTCTTCTTATGCAACTTCAACTGTCTCGAAGCGTAAGCAACAACTCTCCTTTCTTGCATCAGAACACAACCTAAACCTACGTAGGAAGCATCGCTATAGTTCACAAACTCTTTCCCTGAAACTGGTTGTACCAACACTGGATCATTCATCAAGGCTTCTTTTAATTTCTCAAATGCATTTTGTCTCACATCTGACCACTCAAACTTCACTCCTTTTTGCAAAAGTTTAGTCAACGGACCAGCTACTCTAGAGAAATCATCTACAAACACCAATGAAGCTCAAATTCAAGCCAAGAACACCCTCAAAACCCACATTTTCGTGCAGCCACAAAACCCAACAAAGAACTCCCATTTCCAACATCAAATTCAACCTCCAACACTCCTAAAGAACCCTTTAAACATAACCTAACCATCAACCCTCAAGTTCTTATCCAAAACAACCCCAAAAACCAATTTTAAAACACTCTAAAACCCCACATAAACCCAAATCCGAGTTTCTTAATAAAACTTCGTGAAAATTAACTATGTTGGACTATTTAGGCTACGAATAACATATTTAATAATCAGGAATCAAAAGCTTTAACAATAGACCATAAAGTTTGGATTTTTAACTTAAAACTTGAAAACTCTAATATGCAAAATAATGGGTTTCATTGAAAACTAAGAACATGAAGAGAAAGAGGAAGTTGAGGACAACTCAAAAACGTAATTACCTTTAAAAATGCACTTGAATGGTGAGAGGAGGAGATGGAATAGTGGCAAGAGGAGGGGAGGCTAAGGTCTCGTTGGTTTTTTCTTTGGAGGAAGAAGATGAAGAAATAAGGAGTGTTGTATGTTTTTGTTTTATTTGAAAAAATGCCAAATGACTTATTTACCCTTAATGAAAATAGAGTATTACAATAGTGTAAAATCCATGGCCATTGAGTTTAATTCTAAACAAGCCCAACATTTTAATTTTTTATTTGTTTTGAAAATACAAGGCCCAAAAATAATATTTTAATAATTTAATTTCACCCAACCCTCAAACCCGGGTGTTACAATTTAGCCTGTCCTTGCATAGTTAACTTAAAGAGAAAAATTGAAACTCCAACAAAATCTAAAGTTTAAGGTACTAATGTAACTTCATGAATGACGAATTTATTTTTGATCCAAATTTCTATATGAGGAGCTTTAATCTACATCATTTGAAGAAAAAATGTAAATATTTAATTTGTATAGAACAAATTCAATCCCAAATAAAATAAAATTAAATATAATAACAACAAGATTTTTTGTTTGAAATAAAATAACTAACCTATGATTATAGTTTTGGATTTGGATGTCGTTACCTCTTCAAAAGTACTATTTTTATGCCTATTTTACAATGCTTTTGTTTGTTGTTGAGTACATTTATTTGTTAATTTAATGCATTTCGATAAGGAGTTAGCATTTTTGCCTAAGTCAGTGTGAATGGTTCTTTTGTTGGCATTTTTGCAGATTTGGCATAGTAGTTGGCGGAACACAGCAACACAGAAATAAAGGAATGCCAGAGAGAATGCCAAGATGTTGTTGGCACAGATGGACCAAATATTGCCAAAGCACCAGTTGGCAAATAAGAGGAACTTGATGCCCGGCCATGTAAGTTGTTGAACCCGAAAAATAGGACCATATCAGGCTACGAGAAAATAATGATTGGATCAAACTCCAGAAAAATAGCGGAGACATAGTGCCAAGCTTGGTTAGCGAAGCAGTGACGACAGATGACGTCAACTCCAACCAGATCAGCTCACATTCAAACTTTTGATAAGGTGATGACATCCCTTATCCCTTGAGCATTCAAAATTCAAACTCAAGTGCTCATCCTAGGTCGTCCTTGCACGCCTATTTAATGAACAATCAAGCAAGCATTTGGAGATCGGTTTTTGGGAGATCGAAAGATCCATCAACGACTGGTTGTAGCAAGGAGACGTGGTTCGACCAGCTTGATCGAGAGCCTGGACCTTGAAGGGCTGCATCGAGACACCTTTTTCTCGTCCATTCTATTTGTTTAATTGTTTTTATTTTCTTTTAAATGATGATGTGTTTGCAAAACAATGAAGGTTTTTTGGTTGATACCCTCACCATTAACTAATTTAATAGTTGGTGGGGGATGTTTGTGTTGAACGCTATTTTTATGTTTAGTTTTTAACAATGAAAATGCTTTGGTATTTTTTCCTTATCTGGCATGTTCTTCAATTTTTATCAAAACTATGCCAAGTGAAAGCTGGCCTTGTTGGCTTATTGAACCTTAATATCTTAACAGACTTAGGGGGCAACGATCTGTTGCCAGATACTAAGGCGAGATGCTTCGAAAGAAGATGTTCAAGTAGATGAGCTTACTTCTGAAGTGAATCTACCCCTTAGAAGTATAGATTGGGACTTAATCAAATTTATTTATGAAAAACATCACTATAGAAATATATGGGTTTTAAATGGTTAATTTTGGACATTGACCATCGAAAGAGGCTTTGCAAATTTTGAATCTACTAGTTAAATGATGCCAAGGCACTAAATTACTAAAGGCTGACATGAATAGCATGAAAACTAGGCATCACTTGCCAACACTCATCACTCATTTGACACTCTCCTTGCCAACAATGTTTTAATTTACTTTTATTTCCTTTAAAATCATTTTCAAACAACTTCTAAATCAAACACACTTTTCCCTTGACAAGTAAATATTCAAACTCTTGGCCAATCCATGTGGAGATGATACTCAACTCACTAATATATTACTTGCAGACCGTGTATACTTGCACGCAAAAGACTCTTACTTGGCACTATTTTATACATTTCCAATACCGTTTCTACCCTTTTGCCAAGCACTCACTGAAGTTTACAAGTTTTTGGCGCCATTGTCGGGGATTGCAACGGAGTTTATTATTTTGCTTTATTTTACTTATTTATTTTGTTTGGTGTATGACCAGGAACCTCCCTATGGACTATCAGTCATTCGACCCTGAAATTGAATGAACCTACCACATATTGAAAAAGAAAATTAGAGAGATGGCTCAAAATAGTAATGGATGAGTAGAGGGTGTCCCACACAATCAAGTAGATCCACCTATACACAGAGGGATACCGGTTGCCCCTGCCGTACCCATAGTGGATGATGCCATAGAGAGACCTATTAGAGAGCACTTGGCACCAAACGTTGACAATTTGATGTCATGCCTAGTTGACACAAAGGTAAATGATGTCAATTTCGAACTTAAACTGGAATGATTCAAACACTTTCTAATGTAGGTCAGTTTGACGGATCACCCACTGGAGATCCAAGGTAACATTTGAAGCAATTCATGAAAGTTTGCCAACTATTTCAGCAACCTGGAGTTCTAGAGGATACAGTGAAGCTGAAATTGTTCACATTTTCCCTTAGAGATAGAGCTAAGACGTGGCTAAGTTCTTTGCCACCTGGATTAGTGACTACATGGGCAGATCTATGCCAGAAGTTTCTACTGCGATACCAACCACCTATAGCCGTTTCGATGCAATTTTGGCAAACTTAGACATAGCCAAAATCCATATCGATATGCTACTAGGGTGTATCGGTACGGGTAATTGAAATTCAAAATTTGGTGATCTCTTCTAATTGAAAAGACAACAACCATATAATTAATGAAAAGATTTGAAAATCTTAACCCCCGTATCGGTATGCTTAAACAAAAACCTTAAGCCCAGATGAATGTCGTTTCGAAACATGCATGTCCGTATCGAAACAGACTCAGCCGTATCGAAACATGAAATTCCAGTAGCCAATTAAGATGAGGCTGTATCAAAATGCTAGGATAGCTTATCGAAATGCATGTGTAGTTTTATTAAGTTTGGCTTTGAAAAGGCAAGACCGTATCAAAACAATTATATAGTGTATCGAAACGCCTAGGCAATTTTGTTAGAAATTTTTTTGGAGTTTAAGTTTTGACTTGGAAACATTTTAGCTTTAAAATCCTTGTCAATAGTGAGGTTTTCAAATACTTAAAAATTTATTTACTTTGCAATTTGGTCCTTAGACTATGTGTTATATAAAATCAAATATAGTTTTTGCAATCTCTCCCTTTATGATATAACAAAACCACAATAAATTTTTAAGTACTCCCCCTTAGTTTAAGCAAGGTTTTTGAAAGTTTTAGATTGAAAAATTTAGCTTATACCCTTCTCCCCTTTTTTGTTAGATCAAAATCAATGATAGAAGCAAGATAATATAAGCAAGATTAAGCAAACAACATAGCAAGCATAAAATCCAAACTTAAATCCTAAAGACATAAATCAAACCAAATATTCAAAGCATAAGTTCAAAGGAAAATAACATAGGTGCATAAAAAAAAATCCTAATATGATATGTCATGATATGCAAGACTTAAGACTCGTCTTGATCTTCATCTTCACCTTCACCTTCATTGTTGACATTATTACCTTGAGATTGTCGCCACTTATCATGAAAAGCTTGAAGAGAGATATCCATAGAGGTTTGTTGAGTTTCAATCGAGGTAACCCGATTCTCAATGGAAAGGACTCTCTTCTCCAAGGTGGTGAACCTTGTGTCGATCACGGCAAATTCAAAATTCATGTTTGTGCCCAAAGAGGTGAGTTGCTCATTGAGAAAGGCTATGAAAGCATCCATGGATGGTTGAGAAACTTGAGCTTAGGGTTCCGCTTGAGAAGGCACATCATGTGCGGGTCTATCTTTTTGAGGAATATGATTGACACAAACCCGATTACCCTCATAGTAGTGAAACTTGGAACCGTTTGGGCGATGTTGTACAAGATAAACCATCTCCGCAAACATGATTTCGCTAAGGTTTAGGCGAATACCTTAAAAAAAGCAACGAATCCAAAAGTCATAGACTTGCCGGATTGTTGAGAACTTTCCACCGAAGGAGCGAAACCACCAAGTGACCATAACGTGAAGGATACGATCATACACGTCGAGTACGGTCATGGAGCCATTGAAAATGTGTCCTAAAGAGTCTTCATCACTAACACCTTCATCCTCAAATCCAAAAACGTCAATTCAAACCTTTGGATCGATCCGAAGCTTCTTGCCCATAAGATAAGATTCAATAGTAATAACTTTACTCTGATCGAGGCTAGAAATACACCGGGCATTTACATAAAAGATTAGAACAAGTTTGCGATATAAAACACCGGTATTTGCAAAAAGGACATGAAATTCTATAGTCGTAAAAGATGAATATATTTAAACTTGAAAGGTTTGGAATCCAAAAAGGGTAGAGAGGTGATACGCTCATGACGGATTTGGTAGTTTTGGTATTGTCGGTAGTGAGCAAGAGCGGAGGGACTTAGAAAACACCTATGGTAAATAAGAGTGAGGTTATGACGGGTAACATCATCATTATTGGAAGAATCTCCAACTTCACTAGTTCTTTGTCTATTTTCAGGGGCCATAGTTCAAATCTGAAAAACACATCAAAACACAACAACAATCTATGCATAAATTACCATATTCGATCCAATAATTAATCCAAAAATTTAAGGTATTGTGAAAAATCTATACAATATAGTTATAAAACATATAAAAATATAAAAAGGAATTTTGGTAAAAAGAAATTCAAAAAATAGTTTAGAAAAATATACAATATAGATTTATATTCGAATTAAAAAATTTTAGTTTTGAAAGAATTTTTGCAAAATCTTTATAACCTATACTATGTGTAGATCATAAATACAAAAACTAATTAAAACTGTAAATAAAATTAAACAAAATTGAAAAAGAAAAGAAAAAAAAATTATACCTTGAGAAAGGATTATGGATGAATGCTTGATAAAGATGCACCAAATTGATGAATAGAGCTTAGGCTTGATGTGAAGAACAAAAACGCTCGAAACATTTGATGAAAAACAAAGGGTTTTGATGAGTATTTATAGGATTAAAAACTAGGGTTTTGAGAGAAAAGAGTTTGTATTTAATAAAAGTTTGATTTAAAGTTGAAAACCCTTATTTAAAGACTCTTTTAACATTCTGAGGCCACGCATACCGATACGCCATGTGGCGTATCGAAATTGTTGTACTAGTACACTTTTAAAGCCATACCGAAACATGAACTCGTATCGGTATAGGTTTAGCTGTACCCAAACACTATCGATGCCTGTATCAAAACGTGTTTTACCTGTTTCGATACCGTTTTTGCCAAAAACCAGTTTGGTCATGTGTCCAAGAGCCCGTATCAAAACGCCTTGACTCATTTCGATACACTTGTGCCAAAAAGTGCATTTTGGGTAACAAGAGGCTTACAGAGACTATTTTAATCTAGTGTAAATGAATGTGTACGACATATGATCAACATGTATAGGCTAAAACATAAGCATACCCCCTAGCAACAAGCATAGATGCATAAAGGGGCAAAAACGCATAAGCACATACATCAATCGAATTCAAGCAATTTTTTGAACTTAAGTGGCTCTAAAGGGTCAAGAAAGGCTAGTTAGACCTAACTCTCTCCCAAGAGTCCAGAAAAACTCTTTTTCTAGAGGTTTGGTAAAGATGTCTGCTAATTGATTCAAGGTGTCAACATACTCTACAACTACATCATTTTTCAAGACGTGGTCCCTAATGAAATGATGTCTTATTTCTATGTGTTTGGTTCTAGAATGATGGATGAGATTCTTAGTGAGACATATGGCACCAGTGTTGTCACACTTAAGGGGTATGGTACCTACATCAACTCCATAATCAAAATTTGTTGCTTCATCCAAAGGACTTGAGCAAAAAACTTTCGGCCGATATATATTCCGCTTCGGTGGTAGATAAGGCTACACTATTTTGTTTCTTAGAGAACTAGGATATGAGCATACTACCTAGGAATTGATATGTTCTGAAGGTACTTTTTCTATCTATCTTACATCCCCTATAATCCGCATCTGAGATTCTGTTAACGGCTATAAGGTGTGATTCTCTAGGACAACCTTGAAACCTAGCACAAAGAAAACACTAAACATAATATCAGGTATACTTGCGGTAAGGTAAAGAAAAGAGCCAATCATAGAACGATAAAGCTTTAAATCAACGCAATTACCTCCTTCATCTTTTTCAAGCTTTATAGATAAGCTATTTGGAGTAGCTTGAGGTTTCACATTCTCCAAGACAAACTTCTTGAGCATATTCTTGATGTATTTAGCTTGATTAATGAAGGTTTCGTCCTTCATTTGTTTGATTTGGAGTCCGAAGAATAATGAGAGCTCCCTCATCATGGTCATCTCAAACTCACCTTGCATTAGTTTAGCAAACTCCTTGCAAAACAACTCATTAGTATAACCAAAAATAATAAAATGGTTTCAAACCATATAAAGCTTTTTCAATCAAAAAGCTTGAAAGCCTTTCATACCATTCTCTAAGAGCTTAATTCAAACCATATAATGCTTTAGTAAGTTTAATAATATGGTTTGGAAATTTAGGATCTTCAAAACCGGGAGGTTGCCCACATAGACTTCTTCATTTATAAAACCATTTAAAAATGCACTTTTGACATCCATTTGAAAAAGCTTGAATTCATGATAACATGCGAATGCAAAAAGCACCCTAATAGCTTCCATCCTAGCTATGGGTGCATATGTTTCATCGAAGTCGATTCCCTCTTCTTGACTGTAACCTTGAGCAACAAGTCTAGCCTTTTGTTTCTCACTATGTTACCACTCTCATCGAGTTTGTTTCTAAAAACCTATTTAATCCCTATAATAGATTTATTATTAGGCCTATCAACTAATGTCCAAACTTGACTCCTCTCATATTGATTTAATTCTTCTTGCATGTCCATTATCCAAAAATCATCATTTAATGCTTTTTTTAATATTCTTAGGCTCTATTTATGAAATGAATGCAACATTTTTCGCGAGTTTAAGAGAGGATTTAGCAGTTACCCTTTTGGATGGATCACCCAAAATTTCACCACCTTTGACATAGTTGTACTCCCTTGGGTAGCTCACGTTCTTTTCCTCTAGAGTCGTGTCCTTCAAGGCTTCTAGAGGTGGGTCTTGTGCTTTTTCATCTTTTCTTGGAACCTCATACACCTTTGATGATTGTCCACCATCATTGGCTTCAATCAATCCTACATCATCATCATCACAAGAATCCTTCCTCGAAAGGAGGTTATCATCGAAAACCATATTAATAGACTCTTCAACAACTAAATTTCTTTTGTTAAATACACGATAGGCTTTAGAGTTTAAAGAGTCACCTAGAAAAATAGCTTCATCACTTTTAGCATCAAATTTGCCTAAATTTTCTTTTCCATTATTTAAAACAAAACACTTGCATCCAAAAGGATGAAAATAGAAAATGTTAGGATTTTTAGATTTTAAAATCTCATAAGGTGTTTTCTTTAAAATTGGCCTAGTCATTACTCAATTTATGATGTAGCAAGCGGTATTTGTGGCTTTCACCCAAAAATACTTAGGCAAATTATTTTCACAAAGCATGGTTCTAGCCATTTCTTCTAAAGTTCGGTTTTTCCTCTCAACTACCTTATTTTTTTTAAAATTGCGAGTGGAAAAATTATGGCTTATACCATTTGAATTACAAAAATCCTCAAATCCTAAGTTTTGAAATTCGGTTCCATAGTCACTTCTAATATGAGAAATTAATTGACCAAGATCATTTTGAGTGATTTTTGAAAACGTGATGAACATTTCTAAAACCTCATCCTTAGTACTTAAGAATAAAACCGAAGTGTATCTAGTGTAATCGTATACTAAAACAAAGACATAAGATTTTCTACCAAAGCTCGTTGTTCTAATAGGTTCAAAAGGATCTATATGGATCAATTGTAATACTCTAGTAGTTGAAATATCATTAATATGTTTAAATGACACCCTTTTATGTTTACCCTTAGCATAAGCATCACAAATTTTATCTAGAGAAAATTTTAGCTTAGGTAAACCTCTTACTAGATTTTGGAAAACTAATTTCTCTAAACCACTCATGCTAGCATGTCTTAGTTTCCTATGCCATAACCATGAATCATGTTCATCCTTAGATACAAAGCATGGTTTAGAAATGTTTATGTCATCTAAATGCACCATGTATATATTACCTATGTGATGACCTATGAACATTATTTTGTTAGTTTCAGTGTTCAAGAGTTTACAACCATTTATCTCAAAGACAACATTAAAACCTTTATCACATAAATGAATAATGCTCAATAAGTTATGTTTTAGACCATTGACATATAAAACATTATCAATGAGTATTGAAGAGTGATTAAAACCTTTATCTTCCTCTTCATCTTCATCTTCACCTTCATTGTTGACATTATTACCTCAAGATTGTCGCCATTCATCATGAAAAGCTTGAAGAGAGATATCCATGGAGGTTTGTTGAGTTTCAATCAAGGTAACTCGATTCTTAATGGAAAGGAATCTCTCCTCCTAGGTGGTGAACCTTGTGTCAATCGTGGCAAATCCGGAATTCATGTTTGTGCTTAAGGAGGTGAATTGCTCGTTGAGAAAGGCCATGAGAGCATCCATGGATGGTTGAGCAACTTGAGCTTGAGGTTCCGCTTGAGGAGGCACACCTTATGCGAGTCTATCATCTTGAGGAATTTGATTGATACAGACCCAATTACCCTCATAGTAGTAAAACTTGGAACAGTTTGGGCAATGTTGAACAAGATAAACCATCTTCGCAAACATAATTTCACAAAGGTTTGGGTGAATACCTTCATGAATGAGACGAATCCAAAAGTCATCGACTTGCCGGATTGTTGAGAGCTTTCCACCGGAGGGACGAAACCACCAAGTGATCATAAGGTGAAGGATATGATCATGCACGTCAAGTACGGTCACAGAGCCATTGAGAATGTGTCCTAAAGAGTTTTCATCACTAACACCTTCATCTTCAAATCCAAAAAAGTCGGTTAAAACCTTTGGATCGATCCGAATCTTCTTGCCCATAAGATAAGGTTCTATAGCAATAACTTGACTCCGACCGGGGCTAGAAATACACCTGGAATTTGCATAAAAGATTAGAACAAGTTTGTGATATAAAACATCGGGTATTTGCATAAAGGACATGAGGTAGTTCCATAGTCATAAAAGATGAAGATATTTAAACTTGAAACGTTCAGAATCCAAAAAGGGTAGAGAGGTGATACGCTCACGACAGATTTGGTAGTTTTGGTATTGTCGATAGTGAGAAGGAGCGGAGGGACTTAGAAAACACCTATGGTAAATGAAAGGGAGGTTAGGATGGGTAACATCATCTTGATTGGAAGAATCTCCAACCTCACTAGTTCTTTGTCTCTTTTCAGGGGTCATAGTTCAAATCTGAAAAATACATCAAAACACAAAAATAATGTATGCATAAATCACCATAATCGATCCAATAATTAATCCAAAAATTCAAGGTATTGTGAAAAATCTATACAATACAGTTTTAATATACAAATATAAAAAGGAATTTTGGTAAAATGAATTTCGTAAAATAGTTTAGAAAAATATACGGTATAATTTAATATTCGAATAAAAAAAATTTAGTTTTGAAAGAATTTTTGCAAAATCTTTTAAACATATACTATGTGTATATCATAAGTACAAAAACTAATTAAAAACAATATATAAAATTAAATGAAATTGAAAAAGAAAAAAAAGTGTTTTTATACCTTGAGAAAAGATTATGGATGAATGCTTGATGAAGATGTACCAAATTGATGAATAGAGCTTAGGCTTGATGTGGAGAACAAAAACCTTCAAAACAATTGACGAAAAACATAGGGTTTTGATGGGTATTTAAAGGATTAAAAACTAGGGTTTTGAGAGAAAAGAATATGTATTTAATAAAAGTTTGATCTAAAGTTGAAAACCCTTCTTTAAAGACTCTTTTATCATTCTACGACTGCACGTATCGATACGCCATGTGGCGTATTTAAACAAGTGTACTGGTACACTTTTAAAGTCGTACCAAAATACGAGCCCATATCGGTACATGTTTAGCTGTACCGAAACACTATCAATTCTCGTATCAAAACACGTTTTACCTGTTTCAATACTGTTTTTGCCGAAACCAGTTTGGTCATGTATTCTGTAACATCCCAATTTTGGGCTTAGAAGTTTTGGGTTTGGACCGGACCGGTCGGGTTGCGGTTCGAATATAATAGGTGATTTTTAGGAAAGCCTAGTTTGGGTTGCATTAAAAATATGGAAAAATGTCTTAAAATTCTCTTTTATTATATATAAGAGTGTGGTGAAATCAATTTTGAAAAATGAGGTTTGGAAGTGTGACATTTTGGGTTAGTGACCAAAATGTAATTTTCGGAAACTTGGTGACTATTTTAAAAAAGGATTGAAACTTTGAATCTTTAAGGATCTATTTACCCAAAGGAGTTTCTCCAGATTTTTCTGAATATTAATCATTTAATTAATGGTTTTTAATTAAGTGCAAAAGGAGGGAAAAGATATTTTTGGCATTTTAACTAACTTTCTCTAAATTTCCATTTTCTTTTCTCTCAACTTTTCTCTCAACCCAAACACAATTCTCCAGCAAATTTCCCTCTGATTTTGACATCCAAAGATTAGATTTCAATCCTCATTTGATCTCTAATCATTTCTACAACAAAACCTTAGCATTTGCTTATTTGTTTTTCAAGAATCTTGGTTCCAAAAAGGGAGAAACTCAAGTTTAGAGGTATGAACGTCCTTCTCCTCTAAATTCTCAGTTCTTTACTGAAATTCCTAAGTTCTTAATCCTTGATTTGTGTTTTATAAAAGGTTTTACAATTGTGTTCTTGATCTTGGCTTTAAAATGCAAGATTTGCTTTAATTTTGATGAAATTCGTATGATCTGATTGGGCATTGTTTTGAGATGTCATTTTGATGTAAAATGAATGTATAATTGATGAGAAATTGAGGTTTAATCAATGCAATCCCGGATAGGTTAATTTTCCTAAGTTTTGCTTGAGTTTTCGGTTGTTTTTGGGGTGATCTTGGTGATCTGCTATAGCTGGAGGTATAAGGACGTGATTAGATCCTTTTTGGATGTTAGTTGAGGTTTAAGAATGTTTGGATTTGATGGATCTTTGCTGAGTAGTGTTGTGGAGTTGTTTGGATGAGTTCTCGGTTGTGTTTGGTAGCCGAAAATGGAGTGTGGATGAGAGCAACGAGTTTAGGTGCTTTCATTGAAGATATTAATGCATGATGATGCATTAATCCTCTGCTTTGATGTGTTTAAAATAGGGGAGACATCTTCGGATCTTTGAGGTGGTGATTCGGAAGCTTGATCAGTGTTTCGGCAAGTTGCGAAACGGAATCGGTGAGTGGATTTTGGTTTTCAGCTTTGAAACCAATGTTTTGAAGGTTTGGGAGCTTAGGTTAAGTCTAAGCAACTTAGCTAAGCTCAAGAGTAAGTTTTCGGAAAAACTCTCTTGTTGATGAATCATGAGTTGGTTGTGTGCAATGTGATTGTTTGCATGTTTTAAATTCTGTTTTGAAAGCATATTTTAGCATGTGTATTTGCTGATTTTATAAGCCATGTATTGAAGGATGCTCAAGGTAAGAGATCCTTGTTTTTGAACATTGTTAAATGTGGTTTTGATGCATAACGATGCATGATGATTATGGCTTTGATAAATGCTTTAAAATAGTGGAATATTGTTGTTAAATGATGTATATTGGCAAGTGGTGTTTTGAGTATGGCTAAGAACACTATGGTGGTTAAAAGTCCATAGGTGGTTCTTGTAATTAAGAACAACATGGTGGTTAAAAGTCCATGGTTGGTTCTTGTGCTAAGGTCACAAAGGTTGTTAAAAGTCCTTGTGTGAGCCTTGAGCATGGTAAGGTCACAAAGGTGGTTAAAAATCCTTGTGTGAGCCTTGTGTATTTTAAGAACACCATGGTGGTTAAAAGTCCATGGGTGATTCTTGGTTAAGGTCACAAAGGTGGTTAAAAGTCCTTGTGTGGACCTTGTGGATTGTAAGAACACCATGGTGGTTAAAAGTCCATGGGTGATTCTTGTGCTAAGGACACAATGGTGGTTAAAAGTCCATGTGTGGTCCTTGTGAATTGTAAGATCACAATGGTGGTTAAAAGTCCATGTGCCGATCTTGAGTTGATTGTATCTTGAGATGGAAAATGATCATAGTTATCACTTGTCGCCAATATGACATGTTAATAATTTGAACCATGAAATGCTTGTTTTATATGCTTATGTGCATGGTTAAATGTTGATTTGAACTAAGGTTTATAAAAGTGTTTTATAAATGCATTATTGAGTTGTTTTAAATGAGCATCCATCACTAAGCTATTTGCTTGCGCTCTCTCTTTTCTTAAACCAATAATGCAGAGCATTGAAGTGCTTATAAGGGCAGCAGGAGGTCAAGAATCCAAGTGAAGAACTAAGCTCATGTATGGTGAATGTTTTCTAACACTATTAGCTTTTGGGCATTTGGCAATGGGGAACCTATGTTGTTGATTTGGGAGATGTTTTGGACTCCCTAAGTTGGTTTTATGTTGTTGTTGATGATGGAACATGTAATTGGCCTTTGTGAAGTTGGTTTGGTATTATGATGCTTGAATGATTTTCTAAATAGGATGCATGCCTATAGAATTGGGGATTTGTTTAATTGATGCCATGTTTGAGTATGGTTCATGCAATTATGTTCCTTATGCATGTAATGACTTGCTGGTATAATTTGGTTGCCTTTGGAGCATGTTTGATGGGTCAATTGTGTGTTAAACCAGCAAAATTTCTGCAATCTGGGCAGGCCGTATTGGAACGGGTGCTACCGTTTCGGAACAGGGGGCCTGAAATGGCCTAGGCGTTTCGAAACGGGAGGAACCGTTCCGGAACGAAAATGCTACTGTCAAGCCCTGTTCCGATACTCGTTTCGGAACGGTCCCGCATTTTGGAACGGTCCCGCGTTTCGGAACGGGTCATCCCCGTTTCGGAACACTCGACCGTTGGGCACTGAAATTGACGATTATATGTTTTGAAAACCTTGCGTTTTGGTCCTGAACTTTGTATATGCAATTGAATGAGTTTGTGATGTCCGTTTGAGCTGAAATTTGACAGTAAAGCATGAAACATGACTAATTTTATATTGGTAACTCAAAAGTTGGCTAAGTCTCTATAATTTTCTGAATTTGCAATTTGGTCCCTAAAATCATGTTTTGTGCATTTGAGTCCCTGAATGTTCTTTGATGGTTATGATCTTTGAGCATGCTGTGGTTGTGAACATATCTAGGGTTAACGTGCATTTAGTCAAGATTAAAAAGAAAAAAAAGGGTCGTTAATCAAGGTTGACTTTCGAGTTAACTTTGGTTTTCCCCGTGTAAACTTCTTAATTCGGTTCAACTGTCTGGGCCGGGTTAAGGGGGTTACATATTCAAGAGCCTATATCGGAACGGCTTGATTTGTTTCGATACACCTGTGCCAGAAAGTGCATTTTGGGCAACAAGTAGCGTACGAAGACTATTTTAATCGAGTTTAAATGCATGTGTATGACATATGATCAACATGTATAGGCTAAAACAGAAGCATACTCCCATAGCAACAAGCATAGATGCATAAAAGGGCAAAAACACATAAGCACATACATCAATCGAATTCAAGCAAGTTTTTGAACTTAAGTGGCTCTAAAGGGTCAAGAAAGGCAAGCTAGACCTAACTCTCTCCCAAGAATCCAAAAATGCTCATTGTCTATAGTTTTGGTAAAGATGTCCGCTAATTGATTCAAAGTGTCAACATACTCTAGAACTACATCATTTTTCAAGACATGATCCCAAATGAAATGATGTCTTATTTCTATGTGTTTGGTCTAGAATGATGGATGAGATTCTTAGTGAGACATATGACACTAGTGATGTCACACTTAAGGGGTATGATACCTACATCAACTCTATAATCTCAAAGTTGTTGCTTCTTCCAAAGGACTTGAGCAAAACAACTTCCGGGCAATATGTATTCCACTTCGGTGGTAGATAAGGCTACACTATTTTGTTTCTTAGAGAACCAAGATATGAGCATACTACCTAGGAACTGACATGTTCCGAAGGTAATTTTTCTATCTTATCTTACATCCCTCGTAATCCACATTTGAGAAAGCATGCAAATCAAAGGAGGAATCTATAGAATACCAAAGCCTTAACAAGGGTGTATCTCTAAGGTATCTAAAGATTCTCTTAACGGCTATAAGGTGTGATTCTCTAGAACTAGCTTGAAACCTAACACACAAGCAAACACTAAACATAATAACGGGTCTACTTGTGGTAAGGTAAAGCAAAGAGCCAATCATAGAACGATAAATCTTTAAATCAACACACTTACCTCCTTAATCTTTGTCAAGCTTTATAGATGAGCTCATTGGAGCAGCTTGAGGTTTCACATTCTCCAAGCCAAACTTCTTGAGCATATTCTTGATGTATTTAGCTTGATTAATGAATGTGTCGTCCTTCATTTGATTGATTTGGAGTCCCAAGAAGAATGAGATCTCCCTTATCATGCTCATATCAAACTCACCTTGCATTAGCATAGCAAACTCTTGGCAAAACATCTCATTAGTATAGCCAAAAATAATATCATCAACATAAATTTGAACTACTATGATCTTTTTACCAATTCTTTTAATAAATATTGTAGTGTCAACCTTTCCTTTTTCAATCAAAAAGCTTGAAAGCCTTTCCTAACATGCTCTAGGAGCTTTTTTCAAACCATATAAAGCTTTAGTAAGTTTAAAAATGGTTTGTAAATTTAGGATCTTCAAAACCGAGTGGTTGTTCCACATAAACTTCTTCATTTATAAAACAATTTAAAAATGCACTCTCGACATCCATTTGAAAAAGCTTGAATTCATGATAACATGCAAATGCAAGAAGCACCCTAATAGCTTCCATCCTAGCTATGGGTGCATATGTTTCATCAAAATCGATTCCCTCTTCTTGACTGTAACCTTGAGCAACAAGTCTAGCCTTGTTTCTCACTATGTTACCACTCTCATCTAGTTTGTTTCTAAAACCCTATTTAGTCCCAATGGTAGATTTATTATTAGGCCTATCAACTAATGTCTAAACTTGACTCCTCTCAAATTGATTTAATTCTTCTTGCATGTCCATTATCCAAAAATCATCATTTAATGCTTCTTTGATATTCTTAAGCTATATGCATGAAATGAATGCAACATTATTCATAAGTTTAAGAGAGGATCTAGTGGTTACCCATTTGGATGGATCACCCAAAATTTCACCACCTTTGACATAGTTTTACTCCCTTGGGTAGCTCACTTCCTTTTCCTCTAGAGTCATGTCCTTCAAGGCTTCTAGAGGTGGGTCTTGTGATTCTTCATCTTTGCTTGGAACCTCATAAACCTTTGATGATTGTCCACCATCATTGGCTTCAATCATTCCTACATCATCATCATCACAAGAATCCTTCCTCAGAAGGAGGTTATCATCAAAAACCACATGAATAGACTCTTGAACAACTAAAGTTCTTTTGTTAAATACACGACATGCTTTAGAGTTTAAAAAGTCACCTAGAAAAATAGCTTCATCACTTTTAGCATCAAATTTGCCTAAATTTTCTTTTCCATTATTTAAAACAAAACACTTGCATCTAAAAGGATGAAAATAACTAATATTAGGCTTTTTGGATTTTAAAATCTCATAAGGTGTTTTCTTTTAAATTGGTCTAATAATTACTCAATTTATGATGTAGCCAGCGGTATTTGTGGCTTCTGCCCAAAAATACTTAGGAATTATTTTTTCAAAAAACATGGTTCTAGCCATTTCTTCTAAAGCTCGGTTTTTCCTCTCAACTACCCCATTTTGTTAAAAATTGCGAGGAGTGGAAAAATTATAACTTATACCATTTGAATTACAAAAATCCTCAAATCCTAAGTTTTGAAATTCGGTTCCATGGTCACTTATAATGCGAGAAATTAATTGACAAACATCATTTTGAGTGATTTTTGAAAATGTGATGAAAATTTCCAAAGCCTCATCCTTAGTACTTAAGAATAGAACTCAAGTGTATCTAGAGTAATCATCTACTAAAACAAAGACATAAGATTTTCTACCCAAGCTCATTGTCCTAATTGGTCCAAAAGATCCATATAGATCAATTGTAATACTCTACTAGTTGAAACATCATTAATAGGTTTAAATGACACCCTTTTATGTTTACCCTTAGCACAATCATCACAAATTTTATCTAGAGAAAATTTTAGCTTAGGTAAACCTCTTACTAGATTTTGGGAAACCTGTTTCTCTAAAACATTCATGCTAGCATGTCCTAGTTTTCTATGCCATAACCATGAATCATGCTCATCCTTAGCTACAAAGCATGCATTAGAAATGTTTATGTCATCTAAATTCACCATGTATATATCACCTATGCGATGACCTATGTACATTATTTTATTAGTTTCAATGTTCAAGATTTTACAACCATTTATATAAAATAGAACATTAAAACCTTTATCACATAATTGATTAATGCTCAATAAGTTATGTTTATTCCCTTGACATATAAAACATTATCAATGAGTATTGAAGAGTGATTACCAATGGAGCCAATTCCTTCAATATGGCCTTTGGAGTTTTCGCCAAATGTTACTACTCCATCACTTTTTGGCTTTAGTTCCATGAATCTACTCTTTTCACCGGTCATGTGTCTTGAGCATCCACTATCAAGGTACCATGTGTTTTGACTTGAAGCTTTGGCCTTGTAGCAATGCTCCCCTAGAAACAAAGATTAGGTCTTGATTTTTGGTACCCAAATCATTTTAGTTCCATGAACATTATCTCCCAAAATCATGGTTCCCTTGGGAATCCAAGAAGCAATAACATGTAAATCATTAGAAGCAATTAGGTTCTTAGGAACCCAAACACTCTAATGTTTTTACCTCTAAAGGGCCTTTGGAAGCCTCTTTGTTTGTGGTTAACAAAGTTTCTTTTTATATAGTTGAGTTTTGAAGATTCATCTTTTTCAAAACTTGAATTCCCAACTTTGTTCAAAGAAGCTTTGAGATCATTCACCTCCTTATGGTGATTATCTTTAAGCTCGGAAAGAATGTTGTTTAAATCAATATTTTCTTTTTCAAAATATGTTAAATTGTCTTTTAAAGCACAAACCTTCTTTTCAAGTTCGAAATTGGTTTTAGATAAGGAATTGTTTTGTATTTTCAAATCAAAAATGATTTTCTTGTTTTTCAAAATTGATTCCTTATATTTCTCAACCAATTCACCATATACATCTTGTAACTCATCATATGCTTTTTGAAGCTCATCACATGTAAAATCAAAGTTAGATGAGTTAGAGGTTACCTTAGGATCATCCTCTAAGGTCATGAGGAAAAGGTTGGCAACTTCTTGTTCCTCTTCATCGGATGATTCCGCATCACTCCAGGTAGCAATGTTCGCCTTGAACTTCTTCTTCTTCTCGAAGCTCTTCCTTTTGAGTTGGGGGAATTTGGTTCGTATATGCCCTAGTTTCTTGCACTCATAACAAATGAGTTGATCCTTCTCTTCCTCCTTTTTCTTGTTCTTGAAGTCTCCTTTTCGATTGAACTTTCTACTTATACTAGACTTCATGAATCAAGTGATCCTTTTCGCTAACATAACCATTTCCTCGACTTCTTTCTCACTTGAATCACTCTCTTCATGTGAAGATTTTAGAGCAATTCCAATCTTTTTCTTCTCTGCCTCTTTCTTCTCCATTCTTTTCTCTTTTCTTCTCTTTTCTTCTTCTCTTTCTTGCTTCAGGATCTCATGAGTGAGGAGAGACCCCATTAGTGCATCGAGCTTCAATATCTTCAATTCTTTTGCCTCGATGATGGTGGTCCTCTTCCCATCCCATGACTCGGGAAGAGAATAGAGAAGTTTCCAGACAAGTTTATCTTCTAGGAATGACTTCATTGAAGCCTAATACCGTTGACGTTGACGATGACGAAGAAACGATCAAACATCTTCGTGACACTTTCATTGGGCTCTATCTTGTAATTTAGGATTCAAATCTTGGTCTCCTTGACATCATTGGTTCCTTCATAAGTGGTCTTTAGCTTGTCCCACACCTTCTTTGCACTTGTACATGAAGACATCTTCGAGTACATATCCGGTCCAAGATCACAAATACCATGTGTAATGCTTTGTCATTGACTTGTAGCTTCATTCGATCATCATCGGTCATTTCAATCTTGGACTTGGGAACGAGTCTACCTTCCACATCTCTCTTCATTGGAATTGATGGACCACCTTCCACTATATCCCATAGGAGGTAGTCACTTGATTTGATGAAGAGTCTCATCCTATTCTTCCAATAGGGATAGTTGTCACTATTGACATAAGGAGGTTTGGTGATGGATTGTGACTCGTAGAAGTTTTGGCCAGAGGTAGATGTCATGGCTTGAATTGTAGGTTGATTAATCTCTCTTAGAATCGAATCAAAAAGGTGTTAATCCTTCCAATGAGTGTAGCTCTAATACCAATTGTTGAGATGATCAAACAATATCAAACTGGCCAAGAGGGGGTGAATTGGCTTTCTAAAATGAAAGGAAGCAAAATGGTAACATAAAAATTGAAGACAAAGAGATTTAGAGTGGTTCAAGCTTCTAACAAGCTCTACATCCACTACCTTAGCTCCCACTAAGTTTTTCAACCAATTCACTACTGAATTCTTCCCCTTTTCTAGGATTAGGAGGAAACCATTACAAAGATCAAAGCTTTCTACCCAAAGCTTGATCAAAATCACTCTTTTACAAGAAGAAATTGGCAAATTGAAAATAGACCTCTCAATAGGTAAAATATTTGCCCCAATTAAAATAGCACACTCCCCAAACTTGAAGTTAAAGATTACAAATGAATTACACAAGTTGGGTGTGAGGGTTTGACTCTAAATCGCTCAAAGAGATTTGATTTTTGTTTAATTGTGCTTGACTTGATGAATAGTTGTTGATGTATCTTCAGAGGATTGCTTTTATACCTTCTCATTGAATTCTAGTCGTTTGGGTGGCTGACATTATCAATAAAGCCATTGAGCTCTCTTTTTCCCACCATAAATTTACTTCTGCAACCTACTGTTTTGGTACACGACGTACTAGTATCGATAACTGTCTCAAAACAAAAAGAGTCGTTGCAAGTAATAAAAAGGGTATATCGATATGCGAGAAGTTGTATAGAAACGATAAAAGGGGCCATATTGAAATGGTTATAGGTTGTATCGATGCAATTTTTGCAAACTTAGACATTGCCAAAATCTGTATCGATATGCTACCAGGGTGCATCGGTACGGTAACTGAAATTCAAAAGTTTACTGATTAAATGAAAATATTTGAAAATCTTAACCCCCCGTATCGATACGATATAGGTCTGTATCAGTACGCTTAAACAAAAACCTTAACCCCAGATGAATGTCGTATCAAAATAGGCATGTCCGTATCGAAACACTCGTATTGAAATAGACTCAGCCGTATCGAAACATGAAATTCCAGTAGCCAATTAAGATGAGGTCGTACAGAAACGCTGGGATAGCGTATCGAAACGCATGTGTAGTTTTGTAAAATTTGGGTTTGAAAAGACAAGACCGTATCTAAACACTTATAAAGTGTATCGAAATTCCTAGGCGAATTTGTTAAATTTGGCTTTGAAAACACTTAGAAAAAATTGTGGGGTTTAAGTTTCAACTTGGAAACATTTTAGCTTTAAAATCCTTGTCAATAGTGAGATTTTCAAATACTTAAAAATTTATTTACTTTGCAATTTGGTCTTTAGACTATTTGTTATATGAAAAATCAAATATAGGTTTTACACAATCTCGCTAGCATTGTGAAAACTTTGCAAAAGAGAAATGATTCCCTAGAAGTCAAGGCATTAGAACAAATTTGCATAATATGTGGAGAAGATTATCACACTGATGATTTCGTAACGCCCCGGTTTTGGGCTCAGAAGTTTTGGGCGTTGACCGGTTCGGTCAAAGTGCTGATCGAATATATATGGGTGAATTTAGGAAAGCCTAGTTCGGGTTGCATTAAAAATATGGAAAAATGTTCTAAAATCATCTTTTAATATATTTAAGTGAACTGTGAAATCAATTTTGGAAAATGAGGTTCGGAAGGTTGACATTTTGGCTAGTGACCAAAATGTAATTTTTGAAAGTTGCGTGACAATTTTATAAAGGATTGAAACTTTGAAACTTTAAGGAGCTATTATTCCAAAAAGAGTTTCTTCAGATTTTTCTAAGATATTTTAAGGCTTTATTCTGATTTTAAAGTTTATGAAATGTGGAGGGAAATCATTTTACCATTTTATAACTAACTTTTCTATTTTCTCTCAATTTTCCTTTTCTCTCATTTTCTCTCAACCCAAACACATTTCTCCAGATTTTCTTCTCTGATTTTGTCATCTAAATCACTCATTTCAACTCTCTTTTGATTCCTAATCATCTCTACAACAAAACCTCTCAATTTGCAAGTTGTTTCATCAAGCTTTTTGGCTCTAAAAAGGAGAAATTCAAGTTTGGAGGTAAGAACGTCCTTCTCCTCTAAACTATCAGTTCTTTAATGAAATTCCTAAGTTCTCAATCCTTGATTTGTGATTTGTTAAAGGCTTTTCAATTGAGATCTTGATTTTGGCTTAGAATGCAAGATTTGGTGATTTTGGTGGAATTTTCGTGTGATCTATTTGGGCAGTGTTTTGAAGTGTCAAAATGATGTTAAATGAATGCTAAATTGATTAGAAGTTGAGGTTTAATTAATGCAATCCCGGATAGGTTGAATTTCCTAAGTTTGGCTTGAGTTTTTGGTTGTTTTTGGAGTGTTTTTGGTGATCCGTTATACCTGGAGGTATAAGGACGTGTTTGTGATCATTTTGGATGTTAATTGATGTTTAAAAATGGTTAGAAGTGATGGATTTTGTCTGGGTTAAGTTTTGAAAGTGTTTGGAGGTGATTTCGGTTGTGTTTGGTAGCCAAATTGTTGGATTTGGGATGAACAGCGAGTTGAGTCTTGTTGCTGGTGTTTTTAATGCATAATGATGCATTAATCCTCTGTTGTTGTGTGCTTGAAACAGGGGAGTTTGATCCGTGAGCTTTGAAGGTGTTGCGGAAGGTTTTCGGATGCTTGGAAGGCTTGTTGGCTAGCCTTGTTCTGTGTATCGGTGAGTGAAGTTGGGTTTTCAGCTTTTAAACCAAGGTTTGAAGGTTTTGGGAGCTTAGTGTAAGTCTAAACAACTTGCTAAGCTCAAGAGTAAGTGAATGGGTTTTCGCTCTTGAATTGTGTTGTGAAATTGGCTTTTAAGCAATTGTGGTTGATGATTGAAATGCATGTGTTTTGCATGGTTTAAATCTGTTTTGAAAGTATATTTTAGCATGGTTTAATGCTGGTTTTGAAAGCCATATGTGAGGGATGCTCAAGGTAAGAGATCCTTGGTTTTGTACATGGAAATTGTGGTTTTGATGCATAGTGTTGCATGTTGATCAATGGCTTTGTGTGATGCTTAAAAACAGTGAATTGATGATGGTAAATGATACTTTTTGCATATTGGTTATGCATGTGAATCATTGGACTAATGTGGTAAGATGGTTATATTGGAAAGTGATGTAAGTGGTTCTTGGTTCGTTGATCGGATATAGTTAGCCGGCTATAGGATTGGGTGCACCGTGAATTAAGTCGCCTTGGAGGTGGAGTGGTCAAGAGGGGAGCGGTAAACTCCCTTCAAGTATCCTAACGAGATGGTTAAGGTCATAATGGAGGTTGAATGCCCATTCGAGGACCTTGGTTGAGCAAAGGTTATATGGTGTTTAAAAGTCCATATATGGGAACCTTGTGCTTGTTGAGATCACAATGGCGATGTTAAGTCCATGTGTGGATCTTTTGTAGGGTGTCCCGGATCTCGTTAGTGATGTGATACAACTACCAATCGGTGAATGCAAAGGTTGTATGGCGGTTAAAAGTCCATACATGGGAACCTTGTGCATGTCAAGGTTGTATGGTGTTTGAAAGTCCATACATGGGAACCTTGGGAAAAGTGGAGGTTGTATGATGTTTGAAAGTCCATACATGGGAACGTCGGGAAAGCTAGGGTTGTATGGTGTTTAAAAGTCCATACATGGGAACCTTAGGATGGTGAGGTCAAATGGTGTTTAAAAGTCCATTGGGGACCTTGGATTGGTAGTGTGTATGAAGCGTGGGGGACAACGCTTGTGATCCGCGTATCCAATTGGATGTTGAGTTGAAAAGTGAATGTGGTTGATCACTCGAAAGCCAATATGATGTTCTTGATTATAAAGAAGCATGAAATGCTTGAAATGATGCATAATTGCATGAGAAGCATGAGATGCTTGAAAAGATGCATGGTTGCATGAAAAGTGTATAATGCTTGTGAATGCATGTTTACTTGTTAAGTTGAACAAGTGTTGATTAACATTTGGTAGATGTTGCATGTGAGCATGAAATCTCTTTAATGCATTGGAGTCTTGTAGGACTTGTTTTGAAAGGCATGTGATGATGATGTTGTGGTTCATATAATGCCTTGGTTTAATGCATGTGTTGGATTGCTTGTGTAAGTGGTTTTAAAGGGATTCTTGCTTGGAATGTTTTCAAGTATAGGAAAGGTATGTTGTGGAATGGAAGTGTTTTCCAAGGTTTTGATTTAGCTTTGCATATGGTGTTTATGCATGGAATGGTTAAATGGATGATTTTGCAAGTTGTACTTTGAAATGGTTTTTCTTAGCTTGCTAAGCTAAGGGTTGGTTTTCATGTATGTGCAATGCATGGTTTTAAGCATGTTGATGAAAAGGAGTTTTCAAACTTTGCTTGGTAAACAAATCGGGTTTGTTTTAAAAGTGATTTAATGACCCGCTGCATTGATGGTGTTTTGGTTTTGAGCATTCCTCACTAAGCATTATGTGCTTACGCTCCTTTTTGTCCATCAATGCAGATTCTTGAAGTTTGGACAGCAAGGAGAAAGGGATTCAAGGTGGACTCCAATTGAGATGTATGTCTCGGTGAATAGCTATAGTTAATAAAGGCAATGGGGGTAGAATCTCTCGGGTTAATGTGTATGTGTTCGTTTATGTTTGGACAAGGATGTTTTTATGTTGATGATGTTGTTGGAACATGTATTGGCTTTAGTGAGATTGATTTGGAAAGGTTGTGCTTAAATGGTTGCTTGTGTAGGAAGCATGCCTATAGATTTGGGGCTTTTTGCATATGAAGTTAATTTGTTGTTTTGATGATGCTCATAAGTCATATATATGTTGAATTGCAT
The DNA here is from genome assembly GCA_958450335.1 of Hibiscus tridactylites. Lineage (NCBI taxonomy): Eukaryota > Viridiplantae > Streptophyta > Magnoliopsida > Malvales > Malvaceae > Hibiscus > Hibiscus tridactylites. The sequence goes on from OY288287.1 coordinate 26,546,671, forward strand.
GCTGGTAAAGTTTGGTAGCATTTGGAGCATGTTTGAATGATCATTTGCATGTTTTGGAATGCATTTTGCTGCAATCTGTGCAGGGCGTTTCGGAACAGTGTGCACCGTTTCGGAACGGGTGCCTTGAATGAACTCAGGCGTCCGAAACGGTAGGCACCGTTTCGAAACGGTTTGGCCACTGCCAGCCCATGTTCCAGAACCCGTTGCGGAACGGCCCGTGTTTCGAAACGGGGTCTACCTGTTTCGGAACGGTCGACCGTTGGGGGCTGACATTGGCAGTTATATGTTTTGAATTGTTTGCGTTTTGGTCCTGAAACTTGTTTGTGCAATTGTATGAGTTTGGGAAGTCCTTTTGAGCTGAAATTTCACTGAGAAGCATGAAACCTGATTAATTTCAAGTTGGTAACTTTAATTTGGGTTAAGTCCTTCTAATTATCAGAAATTACAATTTGGTCCCTAAAGTTGTAATTTGTTCAATTGGGTCCCTGTTTGATCTCTGATGTTTGTGATCTTTGTGTATGATGTTTGTGTGATCACAATTAGGACTAATGTGCATCTAGACAAGATTAAAAAGAAAAAAAGGGTCGTTAATCAAGGTTGACTTTCGGGTTGACTTTGGTTTTCCCAGTGTGACTTTCTTAATTCGGGTCAACCGTCTAGGCCGGGTTAAGGGGGTTACATTTGGTGGTATCAGAGCCGAGTTGCGAATGCTTGGGGAAAGCGGTAAGTTGTTGTGATGTGTGTTTGATGTTTACCGTGATGTGTGGTTGAAAGTTGGTTGAAACACATGTTTCTGAGCAAATTGTTGATGTTTCTGAGCATGTTGCTGATGTTTTCAAGCATGTTTTATGGTTATGAATCTTGGTTGAGTTTATGTGGAAATGTGCTGATGCTGTGAGCTGGTGTTATGCATGATGAAAGTGCTATGAGTGTGTTATGTTGATAATATGCTGTTGCAAGTGGATGCTGTTTGGTTTAAGCATGATCAAAGTATGTTGTTTGATACGCTTGATGTTGTGATATCCATGTTGTGTTGACTGTTATGTCATGTAAAGGGGAGGATTCGGGATACCCATTGCCTTATTAATATAGCTATTGTGTTATTTGGAGTTGGAGTTTGAATCCTTGCTTAATGCTGGTCTAACTGGTTTGTTTGCTTATTGTGATTGTTTGTTGTTGTTAGTGGTATGGCAAAGTCGATGGAAGAATGGCAGTTGGGTGAGATGGTTGCTGCCTTGGGGCAGGTTGTTAGGGCATGGAATTCACCCTTTTGTAGAGGTGTTTTGTCTCAGTCTTCTGTGCCTGGAGTTGAAGTGGTAAGGCAAGGGAAAGAAGTTGGTTCTGTGATGAAGAGTTCATCATCTGTTGTTCAGGAGGTGTTGGGAACATCTCAGGCTGTGGTAAAGGTAAAGTCAATGGATGTGCTGGCTGTGGAATGTGTGGGTTTGCCGAAGCAGCGTTTGTTTGATTTGGGTGTTGTGGAGTATCATGGTTCTACACTAGGGATGTTTGGGGCCTGGTTGGCCAGTGTGATTCTGATCTTGGATCAGGAAGGCTGTGATTATGCCTGTAAGTTGGGGAGTGTTGTTTCTCTGATGTTGGAGGATGCGTGTGCCTGGTGGACATCTGTGGCGGTGGCGTCACATATCGATGATATTGATTGGGATTTCTTTGTATCTGCTTTTTATGAGAGGTATCTTGGAGAGAAGTTTCCAATGGTTAAGCAAAGTGAAGATAGTGCTGTTGTAGAGCAAGTGTTGCTTGAGCAAGGAGTGGAGGTTCAGCTACCTGTGTGTGATCGTTGTGAAAGGCGCCATGTTGGAGGTTGTTGGGGCGCGGGTGCTTGCTGGAGTTGTGGTTCCAAAATGCATGTTAAGCGTGATTGTCCTCATGGAGTGAAGTCAGCTTTGGTGTTAGCCAAAGGGTCTCTGAAAGGTCGTGGGCACGGCCGAGGCAAGGTTCAGAGGTGGCAGAAAGAGCAGAAGGTTGTGAAGAATTTGGGAAAGGAGAATTGCTGGAAATGTGGGTCTGTTGGTCACATGAGGCGTGATTGTTTGATGTTGGCTCGGAATAGCCAAGGTTCTTTACCGCAAGGAGTTGATGGTGACCCTAGTATGCTAGTTGGTGCTGCAGTGGTGTGGCAGGAGGATGATGATGCCGCGAGGAAGAGAGCTCGTCTGATGAAGCTTCAGGGAGGTGTTGTGTTTTCAGGTAACCTTGTTAAGTAATCTTTGCTCTAGTTACCCTAGTTTGGTTTCTATTGGTTTTTCCTTGCGTGGTAGGTTTAGTCTTGTTGCTAGCATGTTCGGGGTAATGGTAGTTGTTTGGGAACATCTTGGGTGTGAAGAAGGCTTATGAGAATCTTGTGGTTAATGGTTGTTGGTATGATGGAGTTAGATAAGCTAGAAGTGAGGTAGGAGGTTGTTCTTAGACGGATTTGAGGATGTTATTGGGGGGTGTGAACTGGCATTCATGCACAGTTAAAATCATTGTTATATGCTATATTATATATGTTGGTCCATGCATACATGTGGCATGACATTAGAGGTTTTGCATACATGTACATCAGGCATTGATAGGGCATGTAGGTGATCATGCATACGATTTTCACACTCGCTAATAACTAATCGAATCTGTTAGTGTGGTGGTTGGTTTGGATGATGGGTTATTAGAGGTTGTTTTGGCGCTGAGTGAGAGTTAAAAGTAATATTAGGCTAGTTGCTAGAATAGCGAGGGTGGTATAGCATGTTGGTTGAAGGATAGTGCTTGATGCTTAAAGAGTTTAGTGGTTTGAATAGCTGAGTGGAAGGGGTAGCTCCTTGGTGCTAAGTGATGTTGCTGTTTAACGGTTGTGTTCCCAAGTGCTGAAGTAGCCAGTATTTAAGTTGTTGTGGAAGGGTTGTGTTTGTAAGTGCTGGTTCTTAGTAACCTTTGAGGAGTTGAGGAGTTGATATGTATGGCAGGTTGGGCGATGTCCTAGTAAGACAAGTGTTATGGTTGAAGTTTGAAGTGGAAGGATTATGAAAGATCGAAGGCTTTTGTTGGTTGTTTGGGTTCTTGTGAGAAGTGGTTGGCTGGTTGTGGTTAAGAAAGTTCCGTTTGAAGTCAGCTGGTGGTGTGTGGAACGGTTGACGGAGTCAAGTTGGGGTTGTGATGTAATTCTTGGAGTCTGGGTGAGTGGTCCTGGTGAGTTGCTATGGTGATGTTAGCGGCAGAGGTAAAGGATTATCAGCATTCGTTGAGGAATTTGGGTAAGCAGTTGTTGCTTAAAGATTTTTGCTTGTTGGGAAAATCCTTGGAAGAGGTTTGGGTGTTTGCAAGAGTTTTAGAAGCAGAAAGGTTTGCATTGTGGCTGTTTTGGATTGGTTGTTGTCACTGTGTAAACAAGTCTTGGTAGTTGTGTGTTACAGTGTGGTGTGCTGTAAAAGTTGAGGTTCTTCAGGTTAAGGTTGGGGCTGTGTACAGTCCGGGTATGTGAAAGGTTAAGTTGTGGCTATCTTTGAGTGTTCTGGATTTTGTGAACAGTGTGTGGAGGTGCTAAGTTTGGTGGAGGTTTTGTGTGGATAGTAATCAGTGGTAGTTGAGGCTGTTGTGTTGCCTTGTGTGTTGGTTTGAGAAGGTTGTTTTCTCTTTTCGCCGGTTGAAATTTCGAGGACGAAATTTCCTAAGGGGGGGATAGTTGTAACGCCCCGGTTTTGGGCTCAGAAGTTTTGGGCGTTGACCGGTTCGGTCAAAGTGCTGATCGAATATATAAGGGTGAATTTAGGAAAGCCTAGTTCGGGTTGCATTAAAAATATGGAAAAATGTTCTAAAATCATCTTTTAATATATTTAAGTGAACTGTGAAATCAATTTTGGAAAATGAGGTTCGGAAGGTTGACATTTTGGCTAGTGACCAAAATGTAATTTTTGAAAGTTGCGTGACAGTTTTATAAAGGATTGAAACTTTGAATCTTTAAGGAGCTATTATTCCAAAAAGAGTTTCTCCAGATTTTTCTAAGATATTTTAAGGCTTTATTCTGATTTTAAAGTTTATGAAATGTGGAGGGAAATCATTTTACCATTTTATAACTAACTTTTTTATTTTTTTCTCAATTTTCCTTTTCTCTCATTTTCTCTCAACCCAAACACATTTCTCCAGATTTTCTTCTCTGATTTTGTCATCTAAATCACTCATTTCAACTCTCTTTTGATTCCTAATCATCTCTACAACAAAACCTCTCAATTTGCAAGTTGTTTCATCAAGCTTTTTGGCTCTAAAAAGGAGAAATTCAAGTTTGGAGGTAAGAACGTCCTTCTCCTCTAAACTATCAGTTCTTTACTGAAATTCCTAAGTTCTCAATCCTTGATTTGTGATTTGTTAAAGGCTTTTCAATTGAGATCTTGATTTTGGCTTAGAATGCAAGATTTGGTGATTTTGGTGGAATTTTCGTGTGATCTGTTTGGGCAGTGTTTTGAAGTGTCAAAATGATGTTAAATGAATGCTAAATTGATTAGAAGTTGAGGTTTAATTAATGCAATCCCGGATAGGTTGAATTTCCTAAGTTTGGCTTGAGTTTTTGGTTGTTTTTGGAGTGTTTTTGGTGATCTGTTATACATGGAGGTATAAGGACGTGTTTGTGATCATTTTGGATGTTAATTGATGTTTAAAAATGGTTAGAAGTGATGGATCTTGGCTGGGTTAAGTTTTGAAAGTGTTTGGAGGTGATTTCGGTTGTGTTTGGTAGCCAAATTGTTGGATTTGGGATGAGCAGCGAGTTGAGTCTTGTTGTTGGTGTTTTTAATGCATAATGAAGCATTAATCCTCTGTTGTTGTGTGCTTGAAACAGGGGAGTTTGATCCGTGAGCTTTGAAGGTGTTGCGGAAAGTTTTCGGATGCTTGGAAGGCTTGTTGGCTAGCCTTGTTCTGTGTATCGGTGAGTGAAGTTGGGTTTTCAGCTTTTAAACCAAGGTTTGAAGGTTTTGGGAGCTTAGTGTAAGTCTAAACAACTTGCTAAGCTCAAGAGTAAGTGAATGGGTTTTCGCTCTTGAATTGTGTTGTGAAATTGGCTTTTAAGCAATTGTGGTTGATGATTGAAATGCATGTGTTTTGCATGGTTTAAATCTGTTTTGAAAGTATATTTTAGCATGGTTTAATGCTGGTTTTGAAAGCCATATGTGAGGGATGCTCAAGGTAAGAGATCCTTGGTTTTGTACATGGAAATTGTGGTTTTGATGCATAGTGTTGCATGTTGATCAATGGCTTTGTGTGATGCTTAAAAACAGTGAATTGATGATGGTAAATGATACTTTTTGCATATTGGTTATGCATGTGAATCATTGGACTAATGTGGTAAGATGGTTATATTGGCAAGTGATGTAAGTGGTTCTTGGTTCGTTGATCGAATATAGTTAGCCGGCTATAGGATTGGGTGCACCGTGAATTAAGTCGCCTTGGAGGTGGAGTGGTCAAGAGGGGACCGGTAAACTCCCTTCAAGTATCCTAACGAGATGGTTAAGGTCATAATGGAGGTTGAATGCCCATTCGAGGACCTTGGTTGAGCAAAGGTTATATGGTGTTTAAAAGTCCATATATGGGAACCTTGTGCTTGTTGAGATCACAATGGCGGTGTTAAGTCCATGTGTGGATCTTGTGTAGGTGTGATAAGGTTTTTTTTTAAAACCGCTAAGTGAGGGGCCTTATCACTATTTTCTTTTTGAAAAGGGGTTTTATTTAAAAAAAAGGGAGAAATTCATGTTTTGGAAAACTTGTGAAAATTTGGAGTCGCCACCGGCCACTGAGGTAGGCCGGACACCATGAAACCAGAGATTCATTTTAAAACGGGTTCGGGAGTTGGTTACGCGTGGGGTAGGATTAGCACCCCCATCACGCCCGGAAATCGGTACCAAATTGCTTGTTGCCTTTTGATTGATAGGAATTATTTAAAAATCGAAGTGAATTTAATAATTGTTCTTAAATGAAAACATGACTTAAATAACAAGGGCTTTATCGAATAGTGGCATTGGAATTAATTAATCATTTAATTAAAAAGGATGATGGTACACCGGACTATAGACTAAACCGACATCAAATAAGGCTGACTGCCGTGTTAGTTTAGGGTCCGGATCCCGTACGTCACCTTTATGCATGATGCGAGCAAATAAGGGATGATGCGTGTTATTTTCATTTTTACGCTTTCGCTTACCTAGAGGCGGTGAAAATTAACCTAAGTATTCGAAAGACATCCATTAAGCTAGGACTATCGTTTTCGGATACCGAGGTTAATTAATACCCCTCTTGGGGTTGATTTTTAGGTTCGGTTACCATGCTTAATTATTAGGCCATATGGATGACAAATATATATATATATATGCATGCCACATATATTCGAACAACATTAAAACAATTAGGCATGCCACAATACATATGACAAAGCTACATTAAATGTAAAAAACTATACATTAAAACACGAACTATCATAAAATAAAGTAACAATACATACCACAATAACCATGCATTCACATTAATAAAGAAGCAACAATGGCAAAAACACATGTCTGAATGACAAAAAAAAGCATGCAAATTGCAATATATATATGTTTGATGCAGACACGAATAAAGGGGATAAAAATAACAACATGGCCAAAAATAACATGCAATGTGAATAGGATGCAAGGTAAATGAAGTGCAAACTGACAGGGACCAATACCGCAAATTACCCATTCAAAACATTAACTAAAAGGCGGAATAGGGACTTAATTTAAAAAACGCGGCAAATCACAGGGATTAAAGAGGGAATTATGCCGTCCGAAAAACGATTGGAATTAAATAGGGACGGAATTGAAAAGACTCGAAAACGTGCAGGGACTGCGGGCGGGATTTTAAAACACGGAAGCCCCTTGCGCGTTATTAGAAGGACGCGGAGGTCCTTAAAATGCGATTAACCTAGTTTAAAAAAATTAAATCCCTATATAAATCACATTAAAACATTATCAGCCCTTTTTTGTTTTATAAACCCTAAAACCAGTGAGCTTCCCCCCTTTTTCTCTATTGCCTTTTCGGCGCCGCATAGGGGTTCCGGTCGCCGTTGCCGGCGCCGAAACCCTAAAAAAACCTTTTTTTTTCTTTTTGAAACCGAAAAACCTTTCTCTTCTCGAAATCAAAACCAAAACAAAGAAATCTTTTCGATTGTTTTTTGTTTTAAAACCCGAGAACCAAAATCCCCAAAACCATTTTTGTTACCATTCCCACCGGTTCACCCGTGCATGGTCTCGGAAGAGACCACTGAGCTTGTCACCGGCGAGAAGGCAATCAGACCAGAGGGAGAGGAAGAGACGCGAATGGTAAACCCTAACCCTTTCTGTTTTTTTGGATTCGAAATAAAAGAGATAATGGCGTTGATACCTTCAATTTTTCTTGTTTGTATTGATATGAGGATGATTACAACTGCTCTCTAAAAACTCTCTGAAAAGCCTCTCATGCTCTCCGATTACAAATTTCTCTCAAATTTTCCGAATGGAATCCTCCTATTGCAACTTTTTCTCTCTAAGAATCCTCCTTACATTGCTCTCAATTCGGGTTTATATAGCCCGAGAAAATTGTATTTTCCTTTTTTTTCTAAATACATGAAATGCTGGAAAACGCTGTTTGTTGCTTTGATTTTTGGCCGGATTCATTTTGGTTGTTGCATGCCTCGTACGTTTCTGAATTTCTGTTGAGTTTTTGGCCATATCTGATATTTGCTTTCTTTTTGCTGCATGTGACCCGTGAGGAGAGGGGGGACCAGAGAGACACGGGACGGTCGAACGACAAGGGGCGAATCACAACCCTTGGTGGAATCTGGACGGCCCGAGGAATTCGAATGGCCAGCGTGTGATGCACGCGCGAGTGGAGAGCTGAAACGACGCGCGTGAAGGAGTTGGGGAGCCGTGCGTGCGACGCGTGGAGGTTCTGGAGGCTTCCGAACCTCGGTCTTGGCTGTTGATCTTGATCAGGATCCAACGGCAGACGATGATGCGGCGCTTAGGGCAACGGGTGTCTTCTCTAGGGTTTTTTTTGCTCCTGGTGCGATCTGGGCCGTTGGATCTGGATCCCAGATCCAACGGTGGAGATGGGGCGGCGGCTGCACAAACATAAAGGGTATTAGGTTTAGCAGATTAGGGTTTTTAATTATTTGGGCCCGATTTGGGCTGTAATATATGTATAATATTTTTTGGACCTTTTTTATTATGTAATATAGACTTTAAATTAATAAACCGGGCTTTTATTTTATTAATGTTGGGCTTTTACTTATTTAATGTTTTTTTGTTTTTCAGATTTGATTAATAATAATAAATATAATGTTAATACGGTAATAACTATAACTAATAATGATAATAATATATAGTATATAATAATACTAATAATATAAATGTGTGACAATTTATAATAATAATTTTTAGGGGTTTTTATATGAAAAGTATAACATGCATATATAAAAGATTAAAGCAAAGCCCACAACCCGTTTTTATTTAAATAGTGACAAGAATGTAGAAAAGCCCACATAAGTCTATTATTATAAAAAGAAATAAAAAGATGTTAGCCCGGACAAAATTAGTGATTACAGTTGCCCCTCTTTGCTTGTACTTGTGGAACAAGAATAAAGCAAAGACCATAAGCACTAATTTTGTCCAACTTCCCTGTTTGGGTGATTTGTTCCTCCGAAGCGGCAGAAACAAAGTGGATATCGTTGGCATGTCCTCTCTGAGCGGTTGAGGACTTGATGGATTTATTCCTCTGAAGTGGCAAAGAAAGAACCCAAATAACTCGTTTTTCCGAAGCGGCAAAAACACACTGGGCATGCCTTCTGGCTCTTCTGCCCAGAAATCCTTGAACTCTTTCGTTCTTGGATCCTGATGTGGTGAGTATGAAATTCTTCGCCTGAAGCTACATTTGCTCCTCCGAAGCGGCAGGAACAAAGTGGGTGTCGTTGGCATGTCCTCCCTGAACGGTCGAAGGACAAAGTCGATGCATTCTTCCTACGCGGTACAGAATGAACATCAAATTGCAAACTGGACAACGTTGGCATGTCCTCCCTGAGCGGCAAAGGACACAGCTAATTCATTCTCCCTAAGCGGCAAAGAATAAACTTCCAATAGCAACTGGACAACATTGGCATGTCCTCCCTGAGCGGCAAAGGACACAGCTAATTCATTCTCCCTAAGCGGCAAAGAATAAACTTCTACTAGCAAACTGGACAACGTTGGCATGTCCTCCCTGAGCGGCAAAGGACATAGCTGATTCATTCTCCCTGAGTGGCAAAGAATAAACTTCCAATAGCAACTGGACAACGTTGGCCTGTCCTCCCTGAGCGGCAAAGGACATAGCTGATTTATTCTCCCTGAGCGGCAAAGAATAAACTGAGCAGGCCTTCTGGCTCTTCTGCTCGGAAATCCTTGAGCTCTTTTGCTCTTAGATTCTGATGCTGTGGGTTTCTTTTCTCTTCTTCTTCTTTTTCTTCTTCTTTTTCTCTTCTTCTTGTTCTTTTTTTCTTCTTCGTCTTCTTCTTCTTCATCAACTTCTTCTTTCTTGTTTCTCTTTTTTTTTTCATTTTCATTCTTTTTCTTTTTCTTCTTTATTCTTTTTTTTCCTTTTCCATCATTTTTTCTTCTTTCTTTTTCTTCTTTTTTTTTCTTCTTTATCTTCTCTCTCTTTTCTTTCTTCTCTTTTCTCTCTCTTCTCTCTTTCCTTTTTCTTTTATTTCTCTTTCTCTCTTTATTTTTCCTTTTCTTTTATTTCTCTTTCCTCTCGTTCTTTTTCTCATTCTTTTCTTCTTCTTTTTTCCTTTCTCATCTTTTTCCTTTCCTTTTCTTTTTCTCTTTTTCATTCTTTCTTCTTTTTCTTTCTTCTCTCTTCTTCCTTTTTTCTTCCTTTTTCTTTCTTTTTCTTCTCTCCTTTACTTTCTTTTTCTTTCTCTCTTCTTATTTCCTCTCATTCTTTTCCTTTTCTCTCTTTTTTTATTTTTTTTATTTTCTTCTCTCTCTTTCTCTCGTCTTCTCTTTTTTTTCTCTTTCTCTCTTTTTCTTTTTTCCTTTTTTTTCCTCTTATTCTTCTCTCTCTCTTTTTTTTGATCTCTCTTTCTCTCTCATTTCTTCTTTTTTCTTTTCTTTAAAAACAAGGAAACCTGATTTTTTTATTATTATTTTTTTAAAAAAACATCCCAAAGGGGATAAAGTTGAGAATTTAAATTTTGAGGAAAATGTCCTTTTAGAAGGATACGATTGAGAAATCGGAGTTTTGAAAAAAAAACATCCTTTAGAAAGGATACGATTGAGAAATCGAGTTTTAAGAAAAACTATCTTTTAGGAAGGATACGATTAAGAAATTGGAGTTTTGAGAAAAAAACATCCTTTAGAAAGGATACGATTGAGAAATCGAGTTTTAAGAAAAACTATCTTTTAGGAAGGATACGATTGAGAAATCGGAGTTTTGAGAAAAAAGTATCCTTTAGAAAAGATAGGTTTGAGAAATCGAGAGTTTTGAGAAAAACACCCTTTAGAAAGGATACGATTGAGAAATCGAGTTTTAAGAAAAACATCCTTTAGAAAGGATACGATTGAGAAATCGAGTTTTAAGAAAAACATCCTTTAGAAAGGATAGGATTGAGAAATCCGAGTTTTAAGAAAAACATCCTTTAGGAAGGATAGGATTGAGAAATCCAGTTTTAAGAAAAACATCCTTTAGGAAGGATAGGATTGAGAAATCCGAGTTTTAAGAAAAACATCCTTTAGGAAGGATAGGATTGAGAAATCCGGTTTTAAGAAAAACATCCTTTTTGAAAAGATAAAATTAAAATTTCAAGAAAAAAAAATATCCTTTAGGAAGGATAAAGTTGAGAAGTTGAAATTTAAGAAAAACGTCCTTCAGAAAGGATAAAATTGAGAAATTCGAATTTTGAGAAAAGCATCATTTAGAAAGGATAAAAAATTAGGGATTGAGAACCTTGATACCAGTCAAAGGATTCTTGAAATCTATTTCTCTTCTCATAGAGCCGTAGATCCACCCCTTTATTAATCTTCAAATACCTGTTCACAAATAAACAAATGCTATGATGGTATGAGTTAGCATGCTCCTAACGTAGGGATGTCTAACTATCAATGATGCATGAGCATATTTCATGATGCAATGATGCATATGGTCATGGGAATGCAAAGATGCATGAATTTTGTCTTTATTCTCTGAGGCCGGTGGTCACCATCTTGGGATTACAACCACTCATCAATCTCGTGTCTTGACAAAACTTGCCTCCAACTTGTGTTGCTTATTCCCCGAGTTCAATGGCCTGAATCGCAATCAGAATCATTAGCCCAGTACCTTCTCACTGATTTGAAATCCTGTGTGCAAAAGCTTCTGTTGCCGCACGAACAAAGATGCCCCTTCACGACAACTTAACTTCAACGGTCCTTTCATCATCACACATCATGTAGTGCCTCTCAATTTTAGGTCTCATTTCCGATAATGCATTTATCTCTGAAGTAATACAAGGAAATTTATTTGTTTAAAAATATGTCAATTCGCTGGTCGTCATTCTAATGAAGAGTAGATTTTCAAATTAACATACAGAACCTGGAAACCAAAAGTCTAATTAAAAGAAAAATAGAATAGGATGCCCCGGATATCAAATGCAAGAGCGTCTTAGATTCAACTTTTCAATGATCTCTTCAAGCATAGCTTGCGTCTTTGAATGTTGTGGCGATATTTGAAGTAATGAAATTCCTCCCTAATCGCTCGGTTCATCCTCATGATTATGGTACTTGCTGGATCAGCTCGATTACCATTCCTTCTAGTTCTAATCATGTTTAAGATTATCATTGATTTCATGTCGGTGTCCTCAAGGATTCCCTCCCGGGACTTATTCAATTTGTTCATTCATTTCTTTTCTTAGGGGAATTCAACTCGTCACAATCCTTTGGCTCGAGAATAAAGATGGAGCATACAACGATACCCCGAGTTACTCGGCATGGTCACGATTTTGAAAATATTACCATCACTCATGAAGCGAAGAGATTCAGGCTTCAGCGGAGTGCCCCTAAAATTCCACACTCGTATCCAAAAATTCCTATTACCAGGTTTCGGAAATTGGAGTGCTTTTTGTTAATGCCTATTACCAGGCTCTGAAATTAAAATCATTTATTTTGTTTTGAAACAGTCTATTTTTCACTTTTCTTTTTTTCTTTTTTTCTTTTTGGCACATTTAAGCAACTTTATTTGGGATTTCTTAGGAGATTTCCTTATCATCAAACATCATTAAAGGAATAGTAATCTTGCTTCTCTCGCTTTTCCGACCAGAGCGGATAGAGCGGGGAATCTCGCTTCATCATTATCACAACATTCAATCGATCTCTTTCATTAGAATCAATGCCACATCAAGCATGCGATATCCGAGGACCTACGAAGGTAAGGAGGGATATACATATATATGATTTCAAGGTCATTGTATGTTAAGAAAAATGCCTTTTCATTAGAAAGAAAATCTGCAAATAACAAGTGCCCTCACAAAAAGATCATTACTATCTTCGGGCAAATGATAGCAATGTTTGTTCCATGCATTACTTCAACAGAAAATGCAACATGAAAGAAGACTTAAACATACGAGGTCCTAACAACCCAGGAAACAACACCTCCCCAGAAGTCGCGCTCATCATTCTTTCTTTTCAAAACTTCAAAAGACCGTTCTCGACCAGTCCTTGAACTTTGTTTTTCAGTGCCCCACAATTCTCTGTGGTGTGGCCTATGCTTCCCACATGGTAGTCGCATACGGCACTAACATCATAACCTTCAGGATAGGGAGGATCCTTTGGTTTAGACTGAACTGGGGTCAGAAGCTTCTTCTCAAATAAAATTGGGAGCAAATCGGTGTATGACATAGGGATCGGGTGAAGAACCTTTGGAGGCTTTGTAGACCATGATGCTTGATTATGGAAGCAGTCACGAAATCGGTTGTTTGGGCGAGAGCCCACCATATGAACTTGGGATTCATGCCCCTCGTGGGCGGTTGTGCTATAGGGATCCACTATCTTCCCTTTTTTAATAGCATCCTCAATACGTTCTCCCGTCATGACCATGTCCGCAAAGCTATTAGCGGGATTGCTGATCAAGCGATCGTACAAGACTCCTTTCAGAGTGTCCACAAACAAGGAAATGATTTCACCTTCCGAAAGTGGGGGTTGCACCTGAGCTGCTACGTCTCGCCAACGCCGGGCATACTCACGGATACTCTCACCGTGCTTTTGTTCCATCCCTTGTAGCATGATCCGATTCGGAGTCATATCAGTTACATGCTTGTATTGACTGATGAAGGCTTTTGAAAGATCTTTCCATGACTTGATGTCGGCTCGACTAAGTTGAGCATACCAACGTGTCGCGGAACCAGCTAAACTGTCTTGAAAACAGTGAATGAGTAGCTTCTCATCTTTTACAAAAGCTGCCATCCTCCAGCAATACATAGTAATGTGGGCTAAGGGGCAAGTAGTTCCGTCGTACTTCTCAAAATCGGGAACTTTGAATTTCGGCAGAAGGACTAAATCCGTTACCAGACTCAAATCGCTGGCATCATTCCCTTGCTCACCGTCCCTTGCAAAGCATTGAATCTTTCTTCGAAGAAGCGGAATCTCTCCTCATGTTTCTCTTCCATCTCGGCCTTAATCCTTTCTACTTCATCCTCATATCCTGCCCCTAAGTCAATGGGTTGATTCGTTGAGGTTCCCCCGTGGTGGCTATCAGTCGTTCCAACAACAGTCTTGGCGTAGATTCCCACATAGACTCTTTTTTCGGGATTTGGCACTTCTGGTTGATCTTTCATATGAGATGCAAAACCCTCATTCCCTTCAATGTGTGAGCTATCAACAGAAACTCTTTCCTCACTTTTCGTCTTCAGTAACAGATCAGTCATCTGAGCAATAATAGAAGCTTGCGACTGTGTGATCTGATCGCTGATATTCTTGCTGACCCCGTCCAAACGAGTTTCGAGGTCTTTCTGCCCCTTCTCTACCTTGGCCAATCTCTCCTCCATTGCTCGGGTATGCAAACCGGTGGTGTATGAATGAGGAATGATTGCATATTACACTTTTACTTTCTGTCATGATATTTCTCGTAATTAATGATTGATTAATGTATGCAATGTATCATATGTATGGAAATGAGATAACTTAAAAACAAGTGTGCAAAGAATAATGCATGTAATGTGTTGTATGCACAACAAGGATAGGTAATCAACCAAAATGTATAATTGAATGCAAAGGTGCATTGAACATTAATTTTATTTGTTTAATGAATGAATGGATGGATGGATGTGTCGTATGTACAACATATGATTAAGAGTAATCAATCAAAATGTATAATTGAACGCAAAGGTGCATTAATTTGATGGACATTAATCTTATTTGTTTAATCGAATGAATGAATGAATGAATGAACATGTCGTATGTACAACAGAAACATATGATTAAAGGTGATCAATTAAAATGTATAATTGAATGCAAAGGTGCATAAATACAATGTGTCGTGTGGACAACATATGGTTAAGAGTAATTAATCAAAATGTAATTGAATGCAAAGGTGCATAAATGCAATGTGTCGTATGGACAACATATGGTTAAAAGTAATCAATCAAAATGTAATTGAATGCAAAGGTGCATTAATTCATAAATGTCAAGAGTAATCAATCAAAATGTAATTGAATGCAAAGGTGCATTGAACATTAATTTCATGAATGTCAGGAGTAATCAGTCAAAATGTATATGAATGCAAAGGTGCATTGGACATTAATTTCATGAATGCCATGTGTTATATGTACAACATATGATTAATCAAAATGTATAATTGAATGCAAAGGTGCATAAATGCAATGTGTCACATGTACAACAGAAATGCATGGCTAAAGGTAATTAAACAAAATGCATAATTGAAATGCAAAGAGCAACACTGAGTTCGGCAAATATCCTCGTTAAACAACTCATCAATGGGAACCTTGGTCCGTTACAATGATCGGATAAAACCCACTACATGCAGTTCTTAAGCTAGCGTCTAGGCCGACAGTTTTCTTCAAGACTCACTCAATCCCTTCTTCTTTCTTGAAATGATCTTTTGCTAGGAATCAGTCGTTCTCTCATATCCTCGTTAACAAGTAGGCCAACTCTCGGTCCTGCCCCCAAGTGGTATAGGCGACGAATTATGATTAATCCACTGTAGATATTGGTACTCTTGACTTGCTCTTTGAAAGGGTCCCACTAAGCCTAACCTTCAAAGCGCATCGGGGGTGAGGTCGGAATTCCCTCTGACTTGAAGTATTTTTCCTTGTTCTAGGTTGAGACTTGATTGTCGACTCAAGGCGGCGAAGTGCCCGAGAAACTTTCGATCTTGCCACGGAAAGCTTGGTTGCTGTTCGATGTGGTTCTCGCTAATTTCCTTGCAAGACTCGGTATTTCCCCACTGTTGTAGTTAAATCAAAGCTGCCAACCGTGGAACAAATGTAGGTTGAACTCCAAAATTCGAAGTAATGATCACTTGCCTGGGACATCTGACAAATAAGTGAGGTGGCCTTTTTTCTTCTTTCTTGTCTCGGAAACCAATCCATGTAGTTACTCTCCTTGTGGCTACATTTTTGTCGAGGTCCTTCTCACTATTGTTACAGACCATATTTCCCATTAATCAAGTCTTTAATTTCAGACTATTTCTAACTCAATGTGCTCTTTATGCAATGCTGAAATATGCAAAATAAGAGGGGAAGAAAAGCAAAAGTGTTAGTCGCATAATAAACATAAATCAAGGCAAGAAATGAAATTCAAGCATTAACGAAAAAAGCGTAGAAACAAGTAATTAGCAAGACAAACCTAGACACTCTAAACTCTAGGGTTATCCGCATGGCTCTAATGGGGTAGGCTTCTTATATTCTCACTCATGAATTAGGTTCTAGCAAAGGGTACCCGAACCTATCTTATCACCTTCTAAGGCAATAAGAACCCCAATTCTGGCCCATTACAGGCTTGCGAACTGGTTTCGGTTCGAGGGAAAGCACGACCTAATGACGTGGAGGGCTGCTCACGTGTCAAAAGGCGTGGATTCCGAAAGTGAATTACCGACCCGTGGAGGGATACTCACGTGGGTATGGGCGTTTCACTCTTACTTAAAAAAGGATAGCTCGGGTATAGAGCTTGATGAAGATGATGCAACACATGTCGGTGACTTCCTTAATAATTAAATGGAAAATTAATTCGAATGCCACAAATTTCCAAAGCCCGTTCAACTTAAGTTGTATTTTCATAAAAGAACAAACTCATTAGCTTCACTTCGAATTTTAAATATTTTCTATCGATTAAATGGCAACAAGCGTTTTATTGGCTTAACTCTCATTTTTTTGTTTTGTAAAAAACAAAAATTTAATCCCCAGTGGAGTCGCCAAGCTGTGATAAGGTTTTTTTTTGAAAACCGCTAAGTGAGGGGCCTTATCACTATTTTCTTTTTGAAAAGGGGTTTTATTTAAAAAAAGGGAGAAATTCATGTTTTGGAAAACTTGTGAAAATTTGGAGTCGCCACCGGCCACTGAGGTAGGCCGGACACCATGAAACCAGAGATTCATTTTAAAACGGGTTCGGGAGTTGGTTACGCGTGGGGTAGGATTAGCACCCCCCATCACGCCCGGAAATCGGTACCAAATTGCTTGTTGCCTTTTGATTGATAGGAATTATTTAAAAATCGAAGTGAATTTAATAATTGTTCTTAAATGAAAACATGACTTAAATAACAAGGGCTTTATCGAATAGTGGCATTGGAATTAATTAATCATTTAATTAAAAAGGATGATGGTACACCGGACTATAGACTAAACCGACATCAAATAAGGCTGACTGCCGTGTTAGTTTAGGGTCCGGATCCCGTACGTCACCTTTATGCATGATGCGAGCAAATAAGGGATGATGCGTGTTATTTTCATTTTTACGCTTTCGCTTACCTAGAGGCGGTGAAAATTAACCTAAGTATTCGAAAGACATCCATTAAGCTAGGACTGTCGTTTTCGGATACCGAGGTTAATTAATACCCCTCTTGGGGTTGATTTTTAGGTTCGGTTACCATGCTTAATTATTAGGCCATATGGATGACAAATATATATATATATATGCATGCCACATATATTCGAACAACATTAAAACAATTAGGCATGCCACAATACATATGACAAAGCTACATTAAATGTAAAAAACTATACATTAAAACACGAACTATCATAAAATAAAGTAACAATACATACCACAATAACCATGCATTCACATTAATAAAGAAGCAACAATGGCAAAAACACATGTCTGAATGACAAAAAAAAGCATGCAAATTGCAATATATATATGTTCGATGCAGACACGAATAAAGGGGATAAAAATAACAACATGGCCAAAAATAACATGCAATGTGAATAGGATGCAAGGTAAATGAAGTGCAAACTGACAGGGACCAATACCGCAAATTACCCATTCAAAACATTAACTAAAAGGCGGAATAGGGACTTAATTTAAAAAACGCGGCAAATCATAGGGATTAAAGAGGGAATTATGCCGTCCGAAAAACGATTGGAATTAAATAGGGACGGAATTGAAAAGACTCGAAAACGTGCAGGGACTGCGGGCGGGATTTTAAAACACGGAAGCCCCTTGCGCGTTATTAGAAGGACGCGGAGGTCCTTAAAATGCGATTAACCTAGTTTAAAAAAATTAAATCCCTATATAAATCACATTAAAACATTATCAGCCCTTTTTTGTTTTATAAACCCTAAAACCAGTGAGCTTCCCCCCTTTTTCTCTATTGCCTTTTCGGCGCCGCATAGGGGTTCCGGTCGCCGTTGCCGGCGCCGAAACCCTAAAAAAACCTTTTTTTTCTTTTTGAAACCGAAAAACCTTTCTCTTCTCGAAATCAAAACCAAAACAAAGAAATCTTTTCGATTGTTTTTTGTTTTAAAACCCGAGAACCGAAATCCCCAAAACCATTTTTGTTACCATTCCCACCGGTTCACCCGTGCATGGTCTCGGAAGAGACCACTGAGCTTGTCACCGGCGAGAAGGCAATCAGACCAGAGGGAGAGGAAGAGACGCGAATGGTAAACCCTAACCCTTTCTGTTTTTTTGGATTCGAAATAAAAGAGATAATGGCGTTGATACCTTCAATTTTTCTTGTTTGTATTGATATGAGGATGATTACAACTGCTCTCTAAAAACTCTCTGAAAAGCCTCTCATGCTCTCCGATTACAAATTTCTCTCAAATTTTCCGAATGGAATCCTCCTATTGCAACTTTTTCTCTCTAAGAATCCTCCTTACATTGCTCTCAATTCGGGTTTATATAGCCCGAGAAAATTGTATTTTCCTTTTTTTTCTAAATACATGAAATGCTGGAAAACGCTGTTTGTTGCTTTGATTTTTGGCCGGATTCATTTTGGTTGTTGCATGCCTCGTACGTTTCTGAATTTCTGTTGAGTTTTTGGCCATATCTGATATTTGCTTTCTTTTTGCTGCATGTGACCCGTGAGGAGAGGGGGGACCAGAGAGACACGGGACGGTCGAACGACAAGGGGCGAATCACAACCCTTGGTGGAATCTGGACGGCCTGAGGAATTCGAATGGCCAGCGTGTGATGCACGCGCGAGTGGAGAGCTGAAACGACGCGCGTGAAGGAGTTAGGGAGCCGTGCGTGCGACGCGTGGAGGTTCTGGAGGCTTCCTAACCTCGGTCTTGGCCGTTGATCTTGATCTGGATCCAACGGCAGACGATGATGCGGCGCTTAGGGCAACGGGTGTCTTCTCTAGGGTTTTTTTTGCTCCTGGTGCGATCTGGGCCGTTGGATCTGGATCCCAGATCCAACGGTGGAGATGGGGCGGCGGCTGCACAAACATAAAGGGTATTAGGTTTAGCAGATTAGGGTTTTTAATTATTTGGGCCTGATTTGGGCTGTAATATATGTATAATATTTTTTGGACCTTTTTTATTATGTAATATAGACTTTAAATTAATAAACTGGGCTTTTATTTTATTAATGTTGGGCTTTTACTTATTTAATGTTTTTTTGTTTTTCAGATTTGATTAATAATAATAAATATAATGTTAATACGGTAATAACTATAACTAATAATGATAATAATATATAGTATATAATAATACTAATAATATAAATGTGTGACAATTTATAATAATAATTTTTAGGGGTTTTTATATGAAAAGTATAACATGCATATATAAAAGATTAAAGCAAAGCCCACAACCCGTTTTTATTTAAATAGTGACAAGAATGTAGAAAAGCCCACATAAGTCTATTATTATAAAAAGAAATAAAAAGATGTTAGCCCGGACAAAATTAGTGATTACAGTAGGGTGTCCCGGATCTCGTTAGTGATGTGATACAACTACCAATCGGTGAATGCAAAGGTTGTATGGCGGTTAAATGTCCATACATGGGAACCTTGTGCATGTCAAGGTTGTATGGTGTTTGAAAGTCCATACATGGGAACCTTGGGAAAAGTGGAGGTTGTATGGTGTTTGAAAGTTCATACATGGGAACCTCGGGAAAGCTAGGGTTGTATGGTGTTTAAAAGTCCATACATGGGAACCTTAGGATGGTGAGGTCAAATGGTGTTTAAAAGTCCATTGGGGACCTTGGATTGGTAGTGTGTATGAAGCGTGGGGGACAACGCTTGTGATCCGTGTATCCGATTGGATGTTGAGTTGAAAAGTGAATGTGGTTGATCACTCGAAAGCCAATATGATGTTCTTGATTATAAAGAAGCATGAAATGCTTGAAATGATGCATAATTGCATGAGAAGCATGAGATGCTTGAAAAGATGCATGGTTGCATGAAAAGTGTATAATGCTTGTGAATGCATGTTTACTTGTTAAGTTGAACAAGTGTTGATTAACATTTGGTAGATGTTGCATGTGAGCATGAAATCTCTTTAATGCATTGGAGTCTTGTAGGACTTGTTTTGAAAGGCATGTGATGATGATGTTGTGGTTCATATAATGCCTTGGTTTAATGCATGTGTTGGATTGCTTGTGTAAGTGGTTTTAAAGGGATTCTTGCTTGGAATGTTTTCAAGTATAGGAAAGGTATGTTGTGGAATGGAAGTGTTTTCCAAGGTTTTGATTTAGCTTTGCATATGGTGTTTATGCATGGAATGGTTAAATGGATGATTTTGCAAGTTGTACTTTGAAATGGTTTTTCTTAGCTTGCTAAGCTAAGGGTTGGTTTTCATGTATGTGCAATGCATGGTTTTAAGCATGTTGATGAAAAGGAGTTTTCAAACTTTGCTTGGTAAACAAATCGGGTTTGTTTTAAAAGTGATTTAATGACCCGCTGCATTGATGGTGTTTTGGTTTTGAGCATTCCTCACTAAGCATTATGTGCTTACGCTCCTTTTTGTCCATCAATGCAGATTCTTGAAGTTTGGACAGCAAGGAGCAAGGGATTCAAGGTGGACTCCAATTGAGATGTATGTCTCGATGAATAGCTATAGTTAATAAAGGCAATGAGGGTAGAATCTCTCGGGTTAATGTGTATGTGTTCGTTTATGTTTGGACAAGGATGTTTTTATGTTGATGATGTTGTTGGAACATGTATTGGCTTTAGTGAGATTGATTTGGAAAGGATGTGCTTAAATGGTTGCTTGTGTAGGAAGCATGCCTATAGATTTGGGGCTTTTTGCATATGAAGTTAATTTGTTGTTTTGATGATGCTTATAAGTCATATATATGTTGAATTGCATGCTGGTAAAGTTTGGTAGCATTTGGAGCATGTTTGAATGATCATTTGCATGTTTTGGAATGCATTTTGCTGCAATCTGTGCAGGGCGTTTCGGAACAGTGTGCACCGTTTTGGAACGGGTGCCTTGAATGAACCCAAGCGTCCGAAACGGTAGGCACCGTTTCGAAACGGTTTGGCCACTGCCAGCCCATGTTCCGGAACCCGTTGCGGAACGGCCCGTGTTTCGAAACGGGGTCTACCTGTTTCGGAACGGTCGGCCGTTGGGGGCTGACATTGGCAGTTATATGTTTTGAATTGTTTGCGTTTTGGTCCTGAAACTTGTTTGTGCAATTGTATGAGTTTGGGAAGTCCTTTTGAGCTGAAATTTCACAGAGAAGCATGAAACCTGATTAATTTCAAGTTGGTAACTTTAATTTGGGTTAAGTCCTTCTAATTATCAGAAATTACAATTTGGTCCCTAAAGTTGTAATTTGTTCAATTGGGTCCCTATTTGATCTCTGATGTTTGTGATCTTTGTGTATGATGTTTGTGTGATCACAATTAGGACTAATGTGCATCTAGACAAGATTAAAAAGAAAAAAAAAAGGGTCGTTAATCAAGGTTGACTTTCGGGTTGACTTTGGTTTTCCCCGTGTGACTTTCTTAATTCGGGTCAACCGTCTAGGCCGGGTTAAGGGGGTTACAGATTTCCCTGCCAACAATGAGTCGGTTAATTCTATTGGTAATTTTGGTCGTTACTATAATTCTAACATCAATACTTCCAATGTTGGTTGGAGACAACACCCAAATTTAGCTTGGAGAAATCTAGGGGGTAACTAGTACAATGCCCAACGTCAGAACAACAATGCTCAGAGGCAAAATAATAATGCCATGCCACAGAGAGCCCAAAAACATTTTCAGCAAGGGCAGAGATATAACCAAGGAAACACTCTCACGGAGTACATGGAGAGGAATGATGCAACAATCTAGAGTTTGGCAGCATCAATGAGAAACTTGGAGGTTCAGCTTGGGTAGACTGCCAATGCACTCAACAATTGACCCCATGGAGCGTTGCCAAGTGATACAGAGGATGATCGGCATAAAGACAATGAGAAATGCAAAGCTATAAATCTTCAAAATGGCAAGCAATGCAAGACAGAGATGGTTTCCAAGCAACCAACTAATTGCCAAACTGAAAAGCTAATCCTAACAGATGATCCTAAAGAAGCAGAGACAAAAGAAACAATAGTTGATGATGTTAGACCTGATGCCATACAACATTCTGATGTCAAACCACTAATTGATGCTAAGCAACATACTAATGCCAGACAACAAACTAATGCCAGCACCACCTTGGCAAAACCAGTGGAGCCGACATTTGCTTATCCACCACCACCATTTCCAGCAAGGCTTCAAAAGTATACGCAAGACCATCAATTTAAGCGCTTCTTAGAAATTCTTAAACAATTGCAAATCAAATACCATTGGTAGAGGCCCTTGAATAACGCAACTTTGTCAAATTCATGAAAGACATTTTTCCAAAAAGAGAAAGTTGGGAGATTTTGATATCGTATATCTCACCGAAGGATGCAGTCCCATGATACTCAATCGATTGCCACCGAAGCTGAAAGATCTTGGAAGTTTTACTATTCCCTACACAATTGGCAATAGATTAATGGACAAGGCACCGTGTGACCTAGGAGCCAGCATCAACCTAATGCCAATGTCAGTTTTTAGAAAACTTGGCATAGAAGCAAGGCCTAACACGATGACACTTCAGTTGGCAGACATATCCTTTGCACATCCTAAGGATAAGATTGAGGATGTATTGGTAAAGGTAGAAAAATTCATTTTTCCAGGCGATTTCATCATTTTAAAGTATGAGGCAGATATTGATGTCCCAATTATTTTGGGTAGACCATTCCTTGCCACGGGTAGGGCTTTGATTGATATTCATAAGGGTGAACTTACAATGCGCATGAATGATAAGCATGTTACATTTAATGTGTTTCAAACTTTGAAATATGCAGATGAACCTAATGAATAAAGAACTGATGAGATGATGGAGTCCATTTTTACTTTGGACGTGGCACAGTTGTGCCAAGACACAGATGATAACGCCAACGAACTGGTTCAAAATGATGAGACAAGTGAAGAACCAACCTTGGAGGCTGAAGATGTGAGTTATTTTGAGCCATTAGAGTTGCCCAACAGAGAAATCCAGGCACCAAAACCATCAATTGAGGAGCCACCAGAATTGGACCTGAAACTATTGCCAGACCACCTCAAGTATGCTTATCTAGGTAAAAACTCAACTTCTCCTGTAACCCCCTCGACCTGGTCTGGGTGAAAGTCTAAACTGAACAGATCACACGGGGAATATTGAAGTAAACCGGGAGGTTTACCTCAATAAACAACCATATTTTTTTCATTTTATCTTGTCTAGATGCTCATTATGATCCTAAGTGTTTAACATCGCAGCGGAATAGATTACAACTCGATCAGACATCGATTTGGGACTCAATTGCATACAGTTACGTTTTAAGGACCATTTTGTAATTTAACCATATTAAGGGGTCTTCTTCACTTTTAAAGTTGCCAAACTTAAATTAGTCACATTACATGCATCCATGTCAAATCTCAGCTCAAATACTCATTCATGCTCATTTAATTTCATTTACAACATTCAGGGACTAAAACATAAAGAAACAAAACTTCAAAATATTCCATTAACAAACTTAACAGCTTGTTGTTTCGGTACATGTTGCCATGTATCGAAACAGGAGTACCAAAATAGGTTCAAGTGGCTCGGAACACAGGCACATATCGAAACATCCTTTGAGGTGTTTCAGAATAAAGGTTTCTAGAAGCATATCGTACCGGAACAGACCTCCCTGTTTCGAAACCCTTGGGCCATTTCAGGCTCACCGTTTTGGTACAGGCTCAAGTGTACTGAAACATCTGGGCCTGTAATGAATTTTTTTGCTGGTTTTTCACACTTTAATCCATACAAAAAACCATTTCAACATGCTTCCAACATGCATACAACATATTTAAAGCATCAAACCACACTCGTACATGGCAGAAAACAACATCATAGCATGTCAATATGCATCAAAGGAATCTATAGGCATGCAACCCATGCAAAATAGCCACTTAAGAGTCAAAACCCAAACCAAGGCATAAACAAAAAATTTAAGGCCATTTACAAGTCATTAAGGGCATTTCAAACTTGCCACAAACCAGAGAGTTTCAAAACACATCTCCCAAAACATAAAGGCATCCTCCCATTGCCAACTATTATTACTAATAAGCAAATGTAAAACCATACTTGAGCTTAACCACACTTCTTGGTATCTTTATTGCCTCTTTGCTGCCCAAATATGCTAATTCTCTACATTGTTGGAAAAAGAGAGCGTAAGCACAATTGCTTAGTGAGGGATGGTTAAAACAAACCAACCACAACAATGTATTTTAAAATCATTTCTCATTTAGAAATCTCTATCTCATCATGCTCTTTCTATCTCATGCTTGAAATCGTTTTCAAAGCAAAACCACATCATTTAAACCACGTGTACCATCTATCTCATGCATTCATCAAAATGCAAAATCTCAAGGCAAAGCCTTATATACTTAAATCTCATACGACATATCTCAAATCATATTCTCATATGCAAAACACAATGCATAAAATCATTTATAATCAAGGTACATGTGAATCTTATATATTGGCATTTAGCAACATTACTCGAATATGCGGATAGCTTGACTAATATGTCAAGTCCTACCCTGATGGAATCTCACATCATCGGACTCTCATGGCGGCATCTCAAATCAATCAAAACAGTAGCATTATGAAAATCATAGATTTCAATCAATAACCTTCAATTTAACCAAATTTCCATGATTAATCCATCAAAACAACTTAGAAAACATATGTAAAGGATTGATAACTTGGGAATTTCTGTAAAGAACTGATCATTAGAGGAGGAGAATGAACCTTACCTCTAATGGGTGAAATCTCTCTCAATTGGATGTGTGTTTTCTTGAAAAATCAAAGGAAAACCAATAAGGTTTTGTAAATCAAGATTAAAGAATCCTTTAGAAATCAAAAACTCAGTAAATCAAGAGCATTACCTTAAGTTTCTTGAAATGGAGAGTGTTTGGCTAAAGGAAAACTTTGAGAGAAAATATAATGAGAGAAAATGACGTAAAACTTGTTTTAAAGAAAAACCAACTCTTCTTTTATTAAACCATTTTAATCCTTAATTCAAACCTTTTAAAATGTTCCTAATTAAGAGAGAAATGTGATAAAAACAAATAGGTAAAATAGCTCCTTAAAGATTCAAAGTTTCAATCCTTTTCCAAAAATTCACTAAAACAACTTTGTAAAAATCACATTTTGGTCACTAACTCAAAATGTCCCACTTCCAAAATCTTTTTCTTAAAACTGATTTTACCAAAATCATTTATATAATTAATAATGATTTTTAAGCATTTTCTCATATTTTTATCTTAACCCGAACTTTGCTTTCCCTGAACCGCTCCCAAAAACTCGAATCTCTAGTCTACGCTCTACAAACCTCGATTTGACCTCAAATTATTCTAGGCCCAAAATCGGGGCATTACATTGCCAGTGATCATTTTTGTTGATCTCACTAATGATCAGGAGGGAAGATTGCTAGAAATGTTAAGCAAATATAAGCAAGCTTTGGGTTGGACCTTGTCTGTATCCGAGGTATTAGCCCAAGCATTTGCATGCATATGATTATCTTGGAGGGATACCATGACAAGACCGTTGAAGGCCAAGGAAGGTTGAATCCGAGCATGAAAGAAGTAATGAAGAAGGAGATTATCAAATGGCTTGATGCCAGGATAATTTACCACATTTCTGATAATTCATGGGTTAACCCAGTACAATGTGTGCCAAAGAAGGATGGCATTACAGTGGTACAAAACATCAAGGATGAATTGATACCCTTCGGGACTGTCACATGATAAAGAGTGTGCATAGACTACAGAAAGCTGAACAATGCCAGGCGAAAGGATCACATCCCATTGTCTTTCATCGACCAAATGTTAGATAGGCCAGCAGGTATAGCTTTCTATTTTTTTATGGTTATTCAGGTTATAACCGTATTTCCATCACCCATAATGGTCAAGAGAATACCACATTTACGTGTCCATATGGGATGTATGCCTTCAAAAGAATGTCATTCATGTTGTGTAATGCCCCGACAACGTTTCAACGTTGCATGATGGCCATTTTTCTGACATGATTTAGCATAACTTGGAAGTATTCATGGATGATTTCTCGGTATTTGGCAAAACATTTGAGGAATGCCTTCAGAGTTTGGAGCAAGTTTTGAGGAGATGCATTGAGACAAACTTAGTCTTGAACTGGGAAAAATGCCAATTCATGGTGAAGGAGGGCATTGTTCTCGGGCACAAGGTAACCAAGAGAGGATTAGAGGTTGATCAAGCAAAAGTTGAGGTAATCAAGCAATTGCTACCCCTACAAGTGTAAGAGGTATAAGAAGTTTTTTAGGACATGCAAGTTTTTACCGATGCTTCATTATAGATTTTTCTAAAATTTCTAAAACTTTTTGCTTGTTATTGGAACAAAATGCCACTTTTGCATTTAATGATGCTTGTTTGAAAGCGTTTTAGGAACTTAACGAGAAGTTGATTAATGCCCCTATAGTTGTGGCAATAGATTGGAATGAGCCATCCAAGCTCATGTTTGATGCCATCGACTATGCCATCGGAGCAATGTGGCAAAGTTTTCCATACCATTTACTATGCCAGTTGGACTTTAAATGGAGCTCGGCTTAATTACTCCACAAATGAGAAGAATTTCTTGGAGTTGTCTTTACTTTTGATAAATTCAGATCTTACTTAGTTGGTAACAAATTTTTGGTGTATACAAATCATTTGGCACTAAAGTACCTCTTGGCAAAGAAGGATGTCAAACCCAGGTTGATCTGATGGACACTTCTTCTACAGGAATTTGACCTCGAGATCTAAGACAAGAATGGAAGTGAGAATTTGGTAGTTGATCACCTATCACGTCTAGAGCATTACCTTGAAGATGGTAAGACCGCTGCCATAAGAGATGAATTTCCAAACGAGTATTTGCTTGCAGTTAATGTCGTGCCATGGTACGCTGACATAGTCAACTACCTGGTAAGCAATATTCTTCCACCAGACTTGGCATATAATGCCAGGAAATATTTTCTACGAGATGTTCGGCAATATTATTGGCATATAAGTAGTGTGACGACCAAGTGATCCGCCGGTGTGTGCTAAAGGATGAGCAACACAACATATTGCAACTATACCATGCTACACCATATGGAAAACACTTTGCCAGGATGAAGACTGCTGCCAAGGTGTTGCATTCAAGATTCTTTAGGCCCATGCTATACAAAGATGCCTAAAACTATGTCGAGGCATGTGATCGATGCCAACGGACATGAAACATCTCTGACAAACACCAATTGCCGCTCTAAAACATTATGCATGTGGACTTATTTGATGTATGGGTGATAGACTTTATGGGTCATTTTCCTCCATCATTCGGTAATGTACATATTCGTGTGGCCATTGACTATGTATCAAAATGGGTAGAGGTCGTTGCACTACCAACAAACGATGCCAAGGCTATTGCCAAGTTCTTGCACAAACACGTTTTTACTCGATTTGGTGCCCATATAGTGATTATTCATTATGAGGGTACCCATTTTAAATGCTGTAACACCCGTGTTTTGGGCCTAGGAGTTAACCGGGTTTATAGTTCGAGTCGGTAAAAAAATTTAATTAAATAAATTCAACCTCATTTTGGATCAATTTGAGCTTTAGAAAGAGGGGAGGGACTAGGGTTGTAATTTTACCCAAAAGTCTTAAAAAGCAAGACCACTTTAACAAAAAAATTGTCTTCCCTCTTTCCTATCTTCTTTTCACGTCAAAAACACCATCTTCTCTTTTCAAACTCTCCCAAAAGTTTGGTTACTATTCCATTCATATTCTTCCTCAATCCAAGACGTTTTTCAAAGGTAATTATGTTTTCTAACTCTCCTCTTCAACCTCTATCCAACCATGGTCTTGGATTTCAAAAACATTGGGTTTTGAAAATTAGGGTTCTTATGAAATTTGGGGTTTTTGATGGGGCTTTTTAATTTGTTTTGTTAAATCATGTTGGGGTTTTAGTTAATCATGCTAAAAGGTGCAATATATGTCAATTTGGGTAAAAATTCGTAGCATGCTCTTGAGGTAGATTTTAGAGTATGAAAACTTACGTTTTTGGGAGGTTTGATGTTGTAAATGAAGGGCTGATGGTCTACCTAGGTAAGGAGAGTGTTTTGGGATGATTTGGAAGCCTTTTGGGTGTTTGGAAGTGGGTTTTTCAGCAAGGGTTTTGAGAAGCACGAAAATTGAGTTTTGGGAGATTTTGTGATTTGGGGAATTTGTGAAATTTGGTTTATGGTTGTGAAGTGAATTGATAGTTGAGCTTTAGCATTGAATTGTGGTGTAATAAGTGTGTTTTTCTTGGCTAGAAGCAAGGGGAAACGTTGAAGGAGCTTTGGGACCGAATCCGGGTGCGTAGGAGGATTGTTCGATTTGCTAAGGAAGGGCGGTGAGTGGTTTCAAACTTGTTTTAAAGTATGGTTCGAGTGTGTTTAGTGTGTGAGAGAAATGTGCTTGGTAGGCCATTTCCATTTAATTCATGTTGTTGATTTTAGCTATTGGTTTCCTTTGAATGCTTGTGTTGGCCTATCTATGCTCTTGAGAAATGTGGATAAGTTATGCATGTATGTCATGATATGTATATGTATGTGATGAGCATGAGTGTGGTTGATGATATGTGATGTGATAATGATAATTGGCACTAAGATAATTACCGATTGTAAATGATCGATCATTAGGATAGTGTGCACACAAATTGAGTCAAAACGTACGTGGCCTTGATGGCGTTAAGTCATCAAGGAGGAGTACAGTGATGTGACATTCCACCGGAAGCTTTTTATATATTTCTACGGGATGATGAGTGGAATCCCATCCGTAGGGCATGTGGCGATGAGTGGAATCCCGCACATGCAAGGTCCGGTGATGAGTGGAATCCCACCGAGGTAAAGTGTTGTCAAGGTTTTAATCCGCACAATCGGGGTAATTAAAGTGGCCAATTAAACTTGTTTATGTAATGTGATATATGATGGAGATATGTGGTGTTGATATATGGTATTGTACATGATAATTGATATTGATGTGAAATCTTGCTAGGATTGAGAGACCATATATGCCACTTGAAAGACTAGCTAAGTCTACTTGTTTATATGCAATGCTTGATATGTGTGAGACTAGGATTACATGCTTGAACCCTGCATTGTTGATGTTTTTCGTTTTAGAGCACCCTCACTAAGCTTATAGCTTACGCTCTCAATGTTCAACAATGCAGATCTTTAGCGTGGTGTTAGCTCGAGGCAAGGCAAGAAGGGCTTCCAAGTTTGTAGCTCAAGTATGGTTATCGATTTTGTAATAGCTAGCAATGTGGCAAGGGTCTTTGTATGAGCGTGTGTGACTCATTTGATTGATGTTGTTTTTGGATTGATCATGGGTTGTAAGCATGCTATACTATGATGAATGTTTGATGTTTGATGGTATGCTTTAGAATGTTTAGGTTGCATAGTGTATGAATGCAAACCTTTCAAGAAGTCTTGTTCCTTTTAAAGTCCTTTGTGTTTTTTTTGAGTATGCTAATGTTGCTTGAATTGCTCTTTATCTAGGATGCCATGTATGAATGCTTTAATCCATGTTTGACCGACTCCCTTGGCTTATATATGTATGCTTGTATGGTTGCTATGCCTTAAGTTGTTTGTCTTGATGTTGCTTGGTGTTTTGGAGGTGTTTTGGGGCATCCTTGTGCCCCAAAACAGCCCAGAAAAGTCTGCAGACAGGGGGTGTTTCGGAACGGGTCCCCGTGTTCCGAAACGGCCCTGCGTAAATGACCTGCCGTTTCGAAACGGATGAGGGTCGTTCCGGAACGTTTTCGCCACTGGAATTTTGAGAAATTGGCGAGATGAAGCCGTTCCGAAACGGGCCTTTGAAGTTTCGAAATGGTCAAATCTCGTTGACCACGAGATATTGACCGTCAAGGTCGTTCCGATACGGGTCACCCCTGTTTCGGAACGGTCACCTGGTGGTTGACCCAGGCCCGTTGACCAGGTCAGGGCGTTTCGGAACACCCTATAGGTGTTTCGAAACGGCCTGCTGGAATGAAGTAAAATGGACTGTTATGCTTGTTTGGTCGGTAATTATTTCGCTGCCTGTTTCTTCCGCTGTTGTGCTTCACATAGGAATTTTAAATGCATCTAGATAAGACTAAAGTTAAAAGAAAAAAAAATAGGGTTGCTAACCGAGGGGGAACCTTAACGGGTTTCGCTTCGGTTTTCCCCGTGTGGCCCACTCGGACCGGTCATCCGACCAGACCGGGACGAGGGGGTTACAAATGCAATCTAATTTCTAAAGCTTTTTGCAAGTATTGAATTCAGTAGAGGATTGCCACGGTATACCATCCACAAACAAATGGGCAAGCTAAAATTTCAAATAAGGAGATCAAAACTAGTTTAGAGAAGACTGTAAATCCATCAAGGAAAGACTGGTCCTTGAGACTAGATAAGTCCTTGTGGGCTTATAGGACTGCCTTTAAAACACCTTTGGGCACTTCACCATTTAGACTTATTTTTAGAAAACCATGTCATATGCTAGTAGAGCTGGAACATAAAGCCTATTGAGCCATCAGAACACTTGAAATGGCATGTAGAGTGCTAGAATTTACAAGGAGAAGGCAAAACGCTGACATGACAGAAGGATAATGCCAAGACAATTTGAGGTAGGCCAACGTGTTTTGTTATTTAACTCACGGCTAAAATTGTTTCTAGGTAAACTCAAATCGAGATGGACGGACCCTTATGAAGTTGTAAAGCTCTATGCCCATGGAGTTGTGGACATCGAGAATTTGAAGACGAGAGATATTTTAATGTGAATGGCTAACTTTTAAAGCACCATTTGGAAGGCGATCAGAGGACTGCAAACAAGGTTATCCTCTTGGCAGAGGTACCATAACATCATCACTATGGTTTATTATTTTTTAAATATTAGGATTAGATGTTTTTCCTTTTTAACATTTTCCTTTATTTCTTTATTTTTCATCTTTTAATTTTTAATTTTCCTTGACTGCGTTGAAAAGTTTTTCTTTGAGTATGTGCAGATTAATATGCCAGGTATAATTCCAAGGTAGGACTTGACATGAGAAGGTGACACAACGAGAGAATTCTGCGTGCCAGGCAGAATGCCAACACAAAGGCTTGGCATGCGGTGGATTGGAATATTGGAAGAAGAGATTTACCCTAGCTTTATTAAATTCGGCCCTTGAGAGTGAAAATTGTTTTCTTTTTAACTTTAACCCTAGCCGCCCAAACTATTATGTTGAAATTTAAATTCAACTTAATCACCTTATTTCTCCATTCTTTAAACCTATCCTATCACTTACAACCTTATCACATCACCGATATCACATAACCCCTTATCAAATCAATTTTTTCCTTTTCCATCATTTTCCCCATTAATTTCAGCTACTTTATTAAACCCCATTAAACACCCAACCTTTTACTTTCCACCTACCCTAGTTGTTCAAAGAAACAAAACCTTTTTCACTTCTCTCTTTATCAAGAAAGAAACCAAGATTCATCTTTTCTCTTCTTTATCCTTTGTTCAACATGCCCAAAGCATTCATCTCGTTTCAATGGCTTCTTCATCAACCCCCTTTAAAATCATTTTCAATGAGGAGATCCGGAAAAAAGCATGAAGAGAACTTTGCCTCAAGATCCTTTTGTTATGAGAAACACTTCGACTTCAAAGGCAAAGTAACAGTGGGATTTTCCGATGATTTCATGGCGATAGTTAACCAACACAAATAGGATCTATTCTGCCAGCAAAAATGGGAGGTTTATGCGAACATTGTTCAGGAGTTTTACGCCCACTTGACCATAAAGGAAAGCCCATTCTTGATGATCTGAGGTACATGCGTTCGTTTTGATGAAGGTTATATTAATGTCATGTTTAAACTAGGGGATGTGGAGGATGAACTCATGGAGTATGTCGAGTCCATGATGGCTGCAAAGCGAAAGAAGTTGCTGGTAGACTTGTGTGAACCTGGCATGACATAGATTGTTTCATCCAAGGGTCATAGAACAGTTAAGAGATTAGAATTGAAATCTCTGTCGAGGGGGTGGAACCATTTTCTCAAAGCAAATCTCATGCCCACCACTCACAATGAAATGATGATGTAGAAACGGCTGGCACTATTGCATTCCATTACCACCGACCGAAAAATCAATGTTGATCAGATCATCATTGAAGAGACCTACAAATGTGCTGGTAAGCCTAATGACAACTTGTTCTTTCCTTTATTAATTTCTAAGATTTGCATGAGGCAAGGTGTGCCCAAGCTTGATTAAGACAAATGCCAAGAAATCAAGGGCACAATAATCTCGCCTGCTATAAGGAGAAACCTCACTGCCAACGAGACCAAGGACAAAAGAAAAGGAAAGACAACCATGCCAAAGCCTAGAGTGCCAAAGGCAAAATTTGACGCTTCTATGCGAGCTAGTGCAGTGGCATTGCTTTTGAAATCCACTGTCGCTAGGAGATTATTCTCATGAAATTAGAGAAATTCGAGGAGCGGAATGTCAAGCTTTTGTAGTATAGTCATGATAGAGATATTGCCATTTGGGAGACCCTTGAGAAGATGTCCCCAAATTTCTAGCCATCTTTCCCAGATTTCCCTACAGAGATCTTTGCTAGTGACGATGCCATGCCAGCCAGTCCCCAATCAGCTCATACCCCATCTTATGACATAGTCCTGTTGTCTCCAGTCCATGTTGAATATGCTAGTACTGGCTCTCTTATTGAATCAAAGGAAACTAAAGCCAAGTATACCGCAACACCTGTCGCGCCATCATAGTCTAATGCCATCGACGCCCTTGTCGTGTCGGAACCTGTCAAGATTGTGGAAGAAGTTCTTTGTGATGTTGAAGCCTCCACTTCCGCAAAACAAACCATGACAAGAGTAAAGCAAAAAGCACCCGATCGTGGAAGCTTTGTCAAGAGGAAGACCCGAGTCACACGAGAATAAGTCTCTAAGGGGGAGTCCTTCTCTTCCTAAACTCCTTTGCAATTCATTTCAATGCCTTTGTATGTTCATACATTTTTATTTTTCTGTTTATTTGTATATATGTGTTGTTTTCATGCATTGAGGACAATGCACATCTTAGGTTTGGGGGTGTGCAATTCCTCACATTTATGTCATGCGATGCATTTCATTTTTACATTTCTTTGGTCATGCCATATAGTTTAGCTTTGCATACCGAACCACTAAAAAAGAAAAAGAAAATTTTGTCTCCGCCAAATTTTGAAGAATGCTAACACTTGTTAAGAAAGTTTAATTAGTTTTAGAATAATTTGTCTGACGAGGAATCTTGAAAATATTTAGTTGCCTCTGCCAGCAGAACAGTAATGTCAGGTTTGTTTGACAATTGATCTCTAGTTTAGGGAATTGAACTTTAACATAACATGTAGTATGCATCTAGTTCCCAAGAAAACTTAGAATTTTTGAAACTAAGCTCAGAAAAAACAAGAGACAAAAGAAAACAATTTTGATGTCAGGGTAAAAAGAAATAAATAAGGCAACAATGTTTGCCAAGGCAATGAAAAAATTGAACTCTCATCTACCTTAGGGATAATAAGTTACTTGGGGCTTCGTGGTTTGCTCCCTCTTAGTTCTCAAGTCCAAAACTTTAGGGTATGAGTTGAAGAGAAAACCTAGTGATATTTGGGTTAACGTTGGGGTTCGTGGTACGCTCCCTCTTATTTCTCACGCCAAACAATGTCACGAAGCAAGCTTAAATTAATGCGAACAGAAACCCTTGGTAGGAATAAAATAAAAAATAAAAAATTTGAGTTTAGGTAGTAGAATATACTAAGGGAGTAAAAGGATACTTGATGCACATTGGCTACACGTCATGCACTCTTTATGCCCTTATACTAGAGTTATATTGTTGGACTTGAATTTTCTATCCGCTTGGCATTACTGCACTGAGATGACTGAGGACAAAGCTAAACTTAATTATGCTTGCCAGCACTTGTTGGCATTTCAACCAAAACTTTGTCGAGGTAATATTTTCACCTTTTTTGTTTTTTAGCTTTCTTCCATTACTTGAGGACAAGCAATGAGCTAGGTTTGGGGGAGTGTTACCTCTTCAAAAGTACTATTTTTTGCCTATTTTAAAATGCATTTGCTTGCTTTTAAGTACATTTAGTTGCATTTAGTTTTTAATTTCATGCATTTGCATAAGGAGTTAGGAATTTTGCCTATGTCAGTGTGAAGGGTTGTTTTGTTGGCATTTTTGTAGGTTTGGCATAACAGTTGGCGGAACACAGTAGCGCAAAAAGGAAGGAATGCCAAGATGTTGTTGGTACAAATGGACCAAATATTGCCAAAGCACCGGTTGGCAGAGAAGAAGAACTTGATGCCCGACCAAGTAAGCGGTTGAACCCGAAAAATAGGACCAGATCATGCTGCAAGAAAATAGCGATTGGATCAAACTGCGAAAAAATAGTGGAGATATAGTGTGAAGCTTGGTTGGCAGAATGATGCCAAGATTGGTTGGCGAATCAGTGACGACATATTACGTCAGCTCCAACCTGATTAGCTCACATTCAAACTTTTGATAAGATGATCACATCCCTTATCCCTTGAGCATTCAAAATTCAAACTCAAGAGCTTATCCTATGTCCTCCTTGCACGCCTATTTAAAGAACGATCAAGCAAGCAAATGGAGATCGATTTTTGGGAGATTGAAAGATCCATCGATGACCGGCTGCACCAAGGAGACGTGGTTCGACCAGCTTGACCGAGAGCCTGGAGCATAAGGGATGTATCGAGAGACCCCATTCTCGCCCATTCTATTTGTTTAGTTGTTTTTATTTTCTTTTAAATGATGATGTGTTTGCAAAACGATGAAGGTTTTTTTGGTTAATACCATAACCATGAACTAATCTAATAGTTGGTGGGGGATTTTTGCGTTGAATGTTGTTTTTATGTTTAGTTTTTAATAATGAAAATGCTTTGACATTGTTTTCCTTATCTAGCATGTTCTTCAATTTTTATCAAAACTGTGCCAAGCGAAAGCTAGCATTGTTGGCTTATTGAACCTTAATAATATCTTAACAGACTTTGGGAGCAACAATATGTTGCCATATACTAAGGCAAGATGCTTCGAAAGAAGATGCTCAAGTAGATGAGCTTACTTCTGAAGTGAATCTACCCCTTATGAGTATATATTGATACTTAATCAAATTGATTTATGAAAAAACATAACTATAGAAATATATGGGTTTTTACATGGTTAATTTCGGGCATTTTCTATCAAAAAAGGCTTTGCCAAATTTGAATCTGCTCGTTAAATGATGCCAAGGCACTACATTACTAAAGGCTGACATGTCATGAATAACGTGAAAACCAGGCATCCCTTGCCAACGCTCATCACTCATTTGACACTCTCCTTGTCGATGTTGTTTTAATTTACTTTTATTTCATTTAAAATCATTTCCAAACAATTTTCAATTCAAACACACTTTTCCCTTGACAAGTAAACATTCAAAATCTTGGCCAGTTCTTGTGGAGACAATACTCAACTCACTACTATATTACTTATAGACTAAATATTTGCACGCAAAAGACTCTTACTTAGGGTTGTTTTATACATTTCCAATACCTTTTCTACCCCTTTTTCCAAGCACTCACCGAAGTCTACAGATGTCCTTCATTATGTTTTTAAGGTTCCTATGGTCAATAAAAACATAAAATTAAACTTGAAAGAAGTAAAACTTCTTCAATAATATATTATAATGAAATAATATATTTACATGTATATTTGGTGTAGAACTGAAGTTATGTGCATAAAGCATGTTTCATTCATTCTCCACTGGATGTCTAGATTAAAAATAATCAAAATTAGTTAAATTTGAGATAGAAAAGATAGTGAGTATAATTTCAAGTTTTAAAAAATATCCGAATCAAATTTAGAGTAGTTGTCACATTATTTTGTTGCACAATTCTATGAGGAATGTTAAGAGCATCGAAGTACCAACGACTACCTAGACTCTAGAAAAACAAAAATAAAAAATAAGGGCTCGTTTGATTTTAGAAAAAAAATCAATTTTTATTTTTATTTTTAGTTCAATTTTTTAAAAATTAAAGAACATGCTTCGTTAATAGGAATGAAAACTTGTTTTCAAAAATAAAAATAGTGAAAATGTGTTTAATATCTAGTTTTTCAAAATAAAAATAAAAAATAATAGTTAAATAATTAAAATAAAATATATTTAGTAAATTATTGTTATTGTTATTGTTATTGTTATTGTTATTGTTATTGTTATTGTTATTGTTATTGTTATTGTTATTGTTATTAAATAAACCAAAGTTTTAAAAATGGCATTAGAAGGATTCGAACCCGGATTAAAATGAAGTTAAAATAAAAAAAAAACCCTCATTTTCATATTTTTCACTTTCCTAAAATATTTTCAATTTTATGTTTTTAAATTTTCAATTATTATTTAAAAAAACATTTTCTAATTTTACAACCAAGCACATTTTTTTCACCGTTTCCATTTTCCAAGAAAATAAAAACAGATTCATACTTTAGAACCAAACGTACCCTAAATTGCATTTAAATGCATTTGAAGAATACTTAATTGTAAAATAAGTATAATAAGTAATTACCATATTAGAAAATTGCACTGTGTTTTGGTACAAAGGTCTATATATTGTTTGTTAGCATTATCATCGAAAAATAATCTATAATTAAAAAAGAAATTATAATAAAATGTATAAAAAATAGTCAAATATAATATGCTACCAATTAATTTTGGGTAAACTATCTGTTTGACCACCAATCTATTGGGAAAGTTTTAAAATGACCACCATAGAAAAAAACGCGTCATTTGACTACCCAAACTATTAAAATGGTATCAATTTGGCCACCTGCCGTTAAGAGGCTAACGGAAGGTGACGTGGCAGTTAAAAAATTAAAGGTATAATTACACATTTAGTCCTTACTATTTACACATTCTTTCAATTTAGTCCTAATTTTAATCTAATAAAATAAATTAATTAGGTGGTGACACGTGTCAACACCTTATTGGAGGAATTTAATTATTTATATTTGATTAATAAATTATTTTCCTCCTCCAATCAGGTGGTGACACGTGTCACCACCTAATTAGAGGAGAAAAACAAAGTTAAGCACAAATGCCATCCAGGGGAATCGAACCTGGGTGGTGTAGGTGCAAAAGCAATGGCTAAGCCACTGCACCAAGCACAATTTTGTTCTTTAAAACACCAAATTCAATATATATTTTTTCCTGGGTTCTAGGTTCTCATTGTCTTCATCTTCATCATCTATAAAATGCTCTGCAACCTGCAGTGGCTCAGCAAATAATTCGATTATTTTAAATGCTCAAGAATCGATTGTCTTCATCTTTTTCCCTAAATCTATATGCATCATGTAAAATTTCCAACAAACTGATATTGCATTTCTATGGCATCCGACTTCAATTAGTTTCTATCTCAAACAATTAAATGTTGCAGTTTTTCCATCTCCAGAACCAATTCCTAAAATGCTTCATTACTCTTAAGACAGAAATAATACCTTTAAAAACTCTCCATAAATTTTTTGTATATACAAAATAGTTTCGTCTACATTCATTTGGTTACAAAACAATTCTTAAAATGCTTCATTACTCTTAAGACAGTCCCATATTTGCAAACCAGCACCTAAATTCTTTCTTAAAACTTTTCTCTTGTTTAATTACTCGAAACAGGGAGCTGCCCATACACATTTTTACAATACATTCCAAACCTACATAAACATTTATACACCCGAAACAACCACATATTTTTTTTATACATTCAAAAAGTCCACTTATAATATTGCAATGCATTTCCTTTGTTCTTATACAATCCTTAAGTCCACGATAAAGAAATTGCATCTACCACAAGCGGAATTAAAGAACTATGCCAGAAAGGCCTATCTAGAACAATACTCAAACAAGGACCAAAACTACTCTACTTCCCAAATGAAATCAGTATCCCTTAGAACACCCTGCCGACAAAAGAGAAGATTATCTAGGAGGGCGTCCTGGGAGCATTGTTCAGGTCCCCCCCTCTATTATATGTCATTACATATTTCCAAATTGAGAATTTGATGTCATTGCTATTAGTTGCATTTGCAATATCTTGCCTGTGAAATAAAATAATTTTACAAAACTGTTCATCTTGCAGAAATGCGCAGGGAGGACCAGAGTTTTTCTTCATTATAAACATACAGGTATTTTGGGTTTCTGCTTTCATTTAATTCTGTCAAGTTATATTTTCATCTACGTTGTCATCGATTCTTGAGCATTTAAAATAATCGAATTATTTGCTGAGCCACTGCAGGTTGCAGAGCATTTTATAGATGATGAAGGTGAAGACAATGAGAACCTAGAACCCAGGAAAAATATATATATTGAATTTGGTGTTTTAAAGCACAAAATTGTGCTTGGTGCAGTGGCTTAGCCACTGCTTTTGCACCTACACCACCCAGGTTCGATTCCCCTGGATGGCATTTGTGCTTAACTTTGTTTTTCTCCTCTAATTAGGTGGTGACACGTGTCACCACCTGATTGGAGGAGGAAAATAATTTATTAATCAAATATAAATAATTAAATTCCTCCAATAAGGTGTTGACACGTGTCACCACCTAATTAATTTATTTTATTAGATTAAAATTAGGACTAAATTGAAAGAATGTGTAAATAGTAAGGACTAAATGTGTAATTATACCTTTAATTTTTTAACTGCCACGTCACCTTCCGTTAGCCTCTTAACGGCAGGTGGCCAAATTGATACCATTTTAATAGTTTGGGTAGTCAAATGACGCGTTTTTTTCTATGGTGGTCATTTTAAAACTTTCCCAATAGATTGGTGGTCAAACAGATAGTTTACCCATTAATTTTATACAAATAAAGTTATCATGATGTGGAGTGATACCAACAAAAGCGTCTAAAGATCAATGGTTGGTTGTTTTATTTTATACTCAAACTTCTAAAAATAATATAATTTAAATACAAAATAAATTTAAACAAAAATTATGAGTACTTAGTTTGATTGCTCGACGTAGATACTTTTGATTTAGTTTTCTTAAGATGACCTTTAATTCTAACATTAAAAATCCCGTCTCGTCTAACACATGAAATATTTAAGGCAAAAGAATTATTATTTTTGCATCTGTTCACAATCTCATCATCATTCTTTGGTAATTCTTCCATTAATGACCTTCTTACATTTCTTAAAAAAAAGTAAAGTACACAGACGGTCACTGAATTTTGGTAAAAAAACAAAATGGTAACCGAATTTTTAAAAATCAAAAAAGGCAATTAAACTTTATGTTTTATAACAAAATGGTAACTAGACGTTAAATCTCGTTAAGAGTCTGTTATAAATTTGGTATAATAACACATTTAGTCCTTCATGTTTATACATTCAATCAATTTAGTCCTAATTTGAAACAATTCACTAAATTTAGCCCTCGTTATTTATGTACTCTTTTAATTCACTAAGTGGATGTAATTTGTCTCACCTCTCTTGAGTAAATTTGCTGCATCCTCATTGCCTTTGTTGTTGTCTCTGCTGCTCCTATTTTATAATCCAATTAATCGAATAAAATGTTGTTAATACTCGTCGTCCTATTTTGAAATGTTCTAATTCTCATAAAGGATGCAGGCTGAAGCTAGTCGCATCAGGTAACAGTATCATGACAAAATTCCTGTAAGAATAACTAAGTTACCTTCCCTTTCTGCTAAAATCTTTTTATATTGTGTATTAGTATCCTCATATTTGTCAATGTTAATGGACACCTATGCAGGTTATCATAGAGAAGGCTGAACGAGGTGACATTCCTGATATCGATAAAAAGAAGTTAGTACCATTTCCCTTGTTTATAGTAAAATTTATCTTGCTGTAGTATGAGTGTATAACCTCAAATCACACTTCTCAAAAAGTTATTCAATTTACTTCTGGTATGCTCGTGTAGTCTTTGGCTACGATCCATTGGAAGAAGATCATCAATATTCTTGTTCTTTAATATGTTACTTGCCAAATGCATATACACTCAAATCACACTTCTCCAAAAGTGATTCAATTTACTTCTGGTATGCTCGTGTAGTCTTTGGCTACAATCCATTGGAAGAAGATCGATCAATATTCGTGTTCCTTAATATGTTACTTGTCAAATGCACTTTCTAGTGAATGATGCCTTTGATTACGGCTTCAGGTATCTCGTTCCTGCTGATTTGACTGTGGGGAAATTTGTTTATGTTGTTCGTAAACGGATTAAGCTTAGTGCTGAGAAAGCTATATTTGTCTTTGTGAAGAATACCCTCCCACCTACCGCCTACCGGTGAGTTAATAACATCATAGCTTCGAGTATTATAACTTAAATCAGCACTTTTCGTTCTATTTATGATGCTTATTTCTTGAGTTTCATTGCAGCTGCCTTGATGTCTGTGATCTACGAGGAAAACAAGGACAAAGACAGTTTTCTCTATATGACTTACAGTGGAGAAAACACATTTGATTCCCCTTTGGTTTTAGCATGATGCAATACACAATGCAATCTCATGTATATAGGTAAAAGAAAGGTGTAAATTCTCTATGCTTTCACTTTCGGCCAATGCTCTTTCCTTAACAATGACAGTTCTTTAACTGCCTGAACTTGGAACTTTATTTTCTATAAATTGAATTTCTGAAACCAACTTTGATTTCCAATTGTTCTTATATGGTTTTAATTAAGGTATTTTGATAAATGAAAATGTTGTTCATCCATTTTCATAAGTATGATCGGTCGTTAAGTGTGAGCAAAAGTCGAGTTGAGTTTTCGAGTTCTTATAAAAATTTAATTGTAATTATTTATCATGTTACCGTACATTGAAATTTTTCTTTAAAGACCAAATTGAAAGAATGCGTAAATAACGAGGGCTAAATTTAGTGAATTGTTTTGAATTAAGACTAAATTGATTGAATGTATAAATATGAAGGACTAAATATGTTATTATACAAAATTTTATAACAGAAACTTAACGGGATTTAACGTCTAGTTATCATTTTGTTATAAAACATAAAGTTTAATTGTCATTTTGTGATTTTTGAAAGTTTGGTTACCATTTTTTTACCAAAGTTCAGTGACCGTATGTGTACTTTACCCAAAAAAAAAAAGTCATTACCATATATTTTAAAGAACATAAAATTTTATTATATTTCATAAGGAATATATTGCTTACTTGTTCGTGTCAACGCTTCTGTCTTACCTTTCATGAGCTCAAAATCCTTGGTGCCATATAAGTTTTTCAATTCTTCCTCAACTTTCAAGTTGCCTTCATATAATTTTTTTATACAAAAGTTCTCTAGTTTTTTTCTTCATATTTTTTACTTTTAACAATAAAATCATAAGCAAATTGAATCATACGATTACGAAATACACTATTAATGACAGCTTTAGTAGTGTGTTGTTATGAGAACGCGTCAATCTTATCAGCATGCACATTCTTCTTCACATCTTTAGTCCATCTTTTAGAGATGTATTGCTCGAGAATTTTCTTGACACTTTTAATATTGAGAATTCACAAGGCATGAGAGCAAACATATTGACAAAAACCAAACTTCTTACAAGTACAATAAATCTCCATGGTAGATGTGTTAAATGTGAATGTTCGTATTCTTAAAATATTTTCTTTTATCGTCACTTCAAATGTATAAATTGTTTCATCTTGAGCAGCTTCTCTCCATGTCAATATAATCCTATTAAAAAAATTCTTTCTGAAAGTTCTTGAATATTCCATGACTATACACTTTCAATACACGAATCAAAACACCACAATTTTTAATTGTACACGTAACTGATCTATTTTTGCATTGAAAATCTTTCTCACCTTCAGAAGAATGTCATCTTGCAACTAAATGTTCAAACTCTAAAATGAATCCGTAAAAAAAGTAAATGGCCTTTGAAAATACATGTAAAACATTATTTGTGACTTCACCCCTCTTGAAAGATCTAATTTTAATATATATATATATGCTAAAAGCAGTACTCCATTTTTCACAAAATTTTAACAAACCTTTCAACCATCTAAGTCATAAAACATATAGTCATTCACCATTTTACCCAAATTTCTTCAAATTCTATCTTCGATTCACAACCTTGCATGTATTTATGAAACAAAACATAAAATTATGCATTAACATTAATACTAACAATATGTGAAGGTCTATTCTTAGAAATATGTCATAGACATAATCTATGGTCATGAAGCTTATAGTCGTTCATTTATGAAACAAATCATGAAATTTTACATTTACATTAAGACTAACAAGATGTGAAGGTGCATTCTTAAAAATATGCCATATACATAATTTATGACGTGAATTAAAAAATACTCATTCAATCACTTGCTAATTGCAATGTCTCGATCTGTCATTATGATATTTGGTAATTGAGTTTCCATTGATTGCAAGGACTTGAGCAACCATGCAAAAGAAGCGGCCGCCTCACCTAATAGGAAAGCACAAACAAACATTATAGTTTGGTGGAGATGATTAATCCCTACAAAAGATGCACGAATCA
The DNA here is from genome assembly GCA_958450335.1 of Hibiscus tridactylites. NCBI lineage: Eukaryota > Viridiplantae > Streptophyta > Magnoliopsida > Malvales > Malvaceae > Hibiscus > Hibiscus tridactylites. Next base: position 26,589,186 of record OY288287.1, read on the forward strand.
AGTTATGTATCACAACACTAACCATTGAACTACTGTCATTAGCTATAATTGTCAGAAGGGATCTCGCTGATCTAAGTAAATGTCTTTTAGAAGGAGTTGTCAACTCATAATTTTGCTCAAAAATAAAACGAGTGATAGTCCAATTATTGTCTTACACCGTAAAATAAATTATCGTTTGCATTCAATTCTAATTTTTATTTTATTATATTATTTCGTATTGATATCACCTTTAAATTATTTGAAACCTTCCTTAGAATAAATTTTTTTTGCAACAAATAACGTTAGTGCTAGAAACGTACATGTTTCTAAACCTCCTCTTTGGTTGAATGAATGTGTTGTTTCTAAACCTCCTCTTTGGTTGAATGAATATGTTTCTTTTCAATCTTGTACAAGTCAGTATCCTATTTCATCCTGTATTACTTATAATCATTTATATCCACATACTAAACTATTTATTTCCACTTATCGTTTATTCTTGAACCTCATTCATATTCTAAAGCCATTAAAGATCATATATGGTTTCAAGTCATGGAGGAGAAAATTGAAGCATTAGAGTCAAATAACACATGAGATGTTGTATCATTGCCACATGTAAGGTGCCCATTAGCTGCAAATGGGTATACAAAGCAAAGTACAAATCTACTAGTGAGGAGCATGATTGGTTGTAAAAGGGTATAACCACTAACCATAAAACAGGGTGGATTATGTTGATATCTTTTTCCTTGTTGCCAAGCTAGTGATAGTTAGGATTGTTTTAGCTCTTATTTCCCTGTAACATTGGCCTATTTTCCAGATAGATGTCTACAATGTCTTACTTCAAGGTAACTTGTTTGAGAAAGTTTACATGTCGCTGCCAGAAGGAACACAAAGTACGTAGGTTGTAAAAGTCTATATGAGCTTAAACAAGTTTCTAGGTTGAAAGAGGCATTAATTTTTGCTGGATACAATCAAAGTAAGTATGATTATTCTCTATTTACAAAGAAACAAGGAACAAAAATAATAATCATGCTTATCTATGAGGACGATTTGTTGATAACTGAGAGTAATGTTGCCATAATAGATGAACTTAAATAGATTTTGAATGCTAATTTCAAAATGGAAGATTTGAGGGAGCTCAAGTATTTTTTGGTTTTGAAGTTTTGAGATCCAAGAAGGGAATAATTTTGAATCAAACAAAACGCATTGAAGTCTATTACAAAATTTTGTATTATTCTTTGTAACTCTTTGATCTCTTGAAAGTCAAAGAAGCAAAACATTATATATTACATATATTTCTTGTAAGAAATAAGAATAGCAAATTTTTATAATGCTAGATATTAAAAATAAAATTCTATAGCGCTCGACGAGTACCGATGACCACCACTAACGACGAACACTGATAAACATCATTAATTCAATTTATAAAGATTAAAAATTTAAAGGACTCAACGTATAATTATAAATTATTTAAAAATCAAAAGGTAAATTAATTAAAATATACATTTTATTCTTAATTTTCTTTTAAACATAGATCAAAATACATATATACCCCTAAATTACAAAACTCTAATTTTTGTTCATTTGAAATTGACGTCGCAGTCACTGCCCTACTGCCGCCGCGATCTCCGATATGATTCCACCGCACGCTTTCTCGAATCCATTTCGAATTTCTTTTTATAAACAAAAAAAACTCAAATTCTTGGATTCAATTGAATGGATTAAGATCGACCTAATTGCTCGATTAGTTGGATGAAAAAGAAGGAAAATCTAGAATTTCAATGGATATGGATTGAATTAGGGAAAAGACAGATTTTTGGATTTGGGAACGAAGGCAAGGCGAGCCTACATACAACAGCTACACTTAATTGTTAGGTTATAACCAGGGATGGACCGAAGGGGATGCTGGGGGGCAACCGCACCCCCTAAAATTTTAAAAATCATATATGATTTAGAAAAATTTTAGAATTTTTCTATGTATTTTCTATTAAAAATGTATTTTCGCCCCCCCTAAACTTCTATAAGTTCGCCCCCCTAGAAATTTATAGGTTCGCCCCCCCTAACCTAAAGTCCTGGGTCCGTCCCTGGTTATAACCATCGGTGCGCAGCGGGAGCGGCAGGCAGTGGCGGGCGCGACAATTTCAAATGAACAAAAATGAGGGTTTTATAATTTAAGAGTAGATAAGAATTTTGATTTATGTTTAAAAAAAATAAAAAATAAAATAATATATTTTAATTAATTTATCTTTTGATTTTTAAATAATTTATAATTATACGGTAAATCCTTTAAATTTTTAATCTTTATAAATTAAATCAATAGTGCTCATCGGTGCTCGTCGTTAGTGATGCTCATCGAGCGCGGCAGACGCATACTATTAAAAATTACATATTTTTAAAAACATATTTTACTGTCATTAAAAAAACACATTTCTCAAAAAAAAACGAGGCTAAATTGATACTAAATCTCAACTAAACTAACGAAAATGAATACATTTTTGTCATCTTGTACAACTAAAGCTGTGGTAAAGCTCATATGAAATTCAAACCGGAGGTGCATGGGGATGGGTATCATTACTTTTATCATCACCAAAAGACATAACTTTGGCACCCACCTCCACCACCTCGCCAGCCATACAACGCCGACACTTTAGCTTCAACCAACCCAAACACCCTCCATGCTTGATGGTATCCAATGGTGTCACCGCCACTGCCCCCGCCATCGCCCGACGTCGGATACAAATCCTTCCCACAATGCAAGAAAGTACAGCAAGAAACGTCAGAACCGAGATAACCGCTAAGAATGGCCCTATAGACCCTGACGTCGACGAGGTATTGCTTCCCGCTGCTGCTTGTTCTTGCGCTTGAAGGGGTATTGATGAAAGCGAAGATGCCATTGTAATTGTTTGTATAACATAAGCAAGAAATGAAGGCGATTGGCATTTATTTAAGAATCAAGAGAATATTTTGAAGAAAAGCTACGGATTTGAACAACTTTAACCGGCCATAAAGAGAGAAAAGCCCACATGGAAAGGGAGCTTGCTTGCATCAGAAAGGCGTGGTTATGCTATACTTTAAAATGTCCACGGTGTTCCACTTTTCTCTTTGTTTCTCATTCCCAACTTTTATTTTGTTTATGAGATCAATAATTGGTTTAGTGGGCAATGATGTTCATATTATCCCATCTTATATGGGTTTAAATATCGGATGAAAATCTTCTGCCCCCTTATCATGCCACTTTTATGCCCCACTTTAAAATAGGGAGTTTAGAGTTTAAGGTTTAAGGTTAGGATTTAGGGTATGGTGTATTTTTTTAGGGTGTATGATTTAGGGTTTAGGATGTAGAAATTAGAGTTAGATTTAAAATTTAATTTTAAAGTAATTTTTAGTTTGGGGCATAGAAAGAGCATGATTAGGGGGCAAAGAATTTTTACCCTTAAATACTAGTACGGGAATTTGATATCTCTCTATTTAATTAAAAACTTCTATTTTTATAGTAAAATATATAAACAACGATGAAATGTACTATTTGATCACTATTTTTTTCATTTTAAACCCTAATGTAACATTCGAAATCAAATTTTTAATTGATCTTAACCGAACTTCAACTCCATAAGAATGGAGGTTAGTTATAAATTTCAGTTATGCGAGCAGAGTTTTAAATAATCTTTTGGCTTAGATGAAAAATTAGTCCCTAAATTATTTTTTTTGTTTGCATTCAGCTTTTTAATTATTTGTTGGTCAAAGTAAGTACTTAAAATATTATTTTCGATTATTTTAAGTATTTGAAATATTTTTTAGTCAAAATAAATACTTAAATCATGTCAATTTTGTTTTTTAGTCCCTAAACTATCTCTTAGTCAAAATATCTTTGTGTCGTGTAAATATTTAATTGGTCGAAATATTTTTATTTTAGGTAACTATTGGACTTAAAATAAACAGAAATAATAATTTAAATATTTATTTTTACTAAACAATAATTTAAGAGCTAAAAATAAATAAAGATTACAGTTTAGGTTGCTGATTTTTTTCATTTAACTCATGATATAAATGTTAGTTAAACTTCTAAATTTCCAATTATGTTGATTTTGATAATCAGGTTTTTAGAAAATATTAACGAAATATAAAGACATCGTTTTCTTTACGAAACACATTAAACTTGATATTCATGGAAGTTGAAGTGCTGTCAAATCATCCTGAAAAAAAACCCATAGAAGTAGAAATAATATATATATATATATATATATGTGGGGTTAGGAACTCAATTGCTTTTACATATTTTTTAGACTATTAGATGATAGTAGTAAATGACTAAAATTATCTTCTTATCGTTTTTTTTAATTAGTAATCTTCACATTTTCTACTGTTAATCTCATTCATTTATCCAACGCTCCAAATAATTGTAATAGTAATTGAGTTTTACACAATGTAAGTGGATCCTAACCACTTGGGATGGAAAAACAGGTAATCGGACGGGTTTCAGGTCGGGTACTGTCAGGTCGGGTAAAATCGGATACAGGTCATTTTTTTGTTTTGGCTCGACTCGGCTGCGGGTCCATTTCAGATCGGGTTAAAACGGGTCGGGTCCGAAGCAGATAATTGGCAGGTTAATTCGGGTTCAGATACACTTCAAGTCGGGTCCATTTCAGGTCGGGTCCGTTTCAGGTCGGGTCCATTTCAGGTCGGGTCCGTTTCAGGTCGGGTCTATTTTGGGTCGGGTTCATTTCAGGTCGGGTTCATTTCAGGTCGGTTGCATTTCAGGTCGGGTGCATTTCAGGTCGGGTAATTTCAGGTCGGGTAGTTTCAGGTCGGGTAATTTAGGTCGGTGTATTTTCGGGATTGGAATTCGTATTCAGTTTGAGTTCGGCCGTACAACCGTATAAGTAGTTGATAGACTTTAGGTTGACCTTCATCAATCGTCATTAATTTTGAGTTAATTATTTAAAGTTATATCAAATTAAAATTATAAAACATTAGAGTAATTAAAAAAATAATGAAAATAGGTCGATTTGGACTGAAAATGGGTTAATTTGGATTACAAATAAAATCTCAGGGATTATAATGAACATAAATATCAAATTAAAATTATAAAACATTAGACAAATTTAAAAGAAAACAAGAAAATGGGTCATTTTGGAATAAAAATAAAGTTTTGGGGACTATAATGAACAAAAATATTAAATTAAAAGTATAAAAATTAGAGTAATTAAAAAACCAATAAGTATAGGTCAATTTAGAATAAAAATAAAGTTTTAGTGTCTAGAATGAACAAAATTTAAAATTAAAACTATAAAACATGATGAATTAAAATATGTATAAGGGTCAATATGGAATTAGAATAAAGTTAAAGGACTAGAATGAAGAAAATATTAAATTAAAATAATAAAAACATTGGACAAATTAAAAGTAAAAATATATGTGGGTTTAGGGTTTTGTGTTTAGGGAGAAATTCATTAAGAGTTTACGATTCATACATTGATAGCTACATGCATACATATTTACATACTTTAGGGTGTAGGGTGTAGGGTTTAGAATTTAGGGTTTGGGGTTTAGGCTTTAGAGTTTAGGGTTTATGATATATATTTTATTAATGGTTTAGGGCTCAAACATTGATAGCTACAGTCTACATGTATAAATACATCCGTATGTACTTTAGGGTTTAGCGATTAGGGTTTAGGGTTTAGTGTTATTGAAAACTTCGTTAAGGGTTTAGGGTTCATGCATTAATATGTACACACATACATGCTTACATACATTATGGCTTTGGGTTTAGGGTTTAGTGTTATGGTTGAGGGTTAGGGTTGAGGGTTCATACATTAATATGTACACACACATACTTACATACATTAGGGGTTAGGTTTGAGTGTTTAAGGTTTAGGGTTTATGGTTTATGTTTTAGGGTTTAGGGTTTAAGGTTTAATGTTATGGTTAGGGTTGAGGGTTCATACATTAATGTGTACACACGTACATACTTACATACATTAAGGGTTAGGCTTCATGGTTTAGGGTTTATGGTTTATTGTTTAATGTTTAGGGTTTAGGGTTCATGCATTAATATGTACACACGTACATACTTACATAAATTAGGGGTTAGGTTTTATTGTTTATGGTTTGTGGTTTAGTGTTTAGTGTTTAAGGTTTATGGAAAACATTGTTAAGGGTTTAGGGTTCATGCATTAATATGTACATACATACACACTTACATACATTAGGGCTTAGGGCTTAGGGTTTATGGTTTAGGGCTAGGGTTAGGGTTAGGGTTGAGGGTTCATGCATTAATATGTACACACGTACATACTTATATACATTAGGGCTTAGGGCTTAGGGCTTAGGGTTTAGGGTTTAGGATTTAGATATTAGGGTTTAGGGTATCCACTTTTATATATACATATATGACAATATAAATTCTAAAATAAAAAAAAACACGAAAATCTTACAAACTAAACACTCGAACTAACCTTAGTTCATTAACCCCTAAACCCTAAATACATAAATACTTACATACTTTAGGGTTTAGGGTTTAGGGTTTAGGATCTAAGGGTTTTGGGTTTAGGGTTTAGTGTTTAGGGTAGTTGGTTTTAGAGTTTAGTTTTTAGGGTTTAGGGTATCCACTTTTATATATACATATATGCTAATATAAATTCTAAAATAAAAAAACATGAAACCCTAATGATAACCATATACCCTAAACTTAAACCCTAAATTGAAACCCATAAAATCAAAACCCTAAGTCACATGTTATCGTAACATTAAACCCTAAGCACTACCATAGACCCTAACACTAAACCCTAAACCTTACAAACTCAACACTCAAACTAACCTTAGTTCATTAAACCCTAAACCCAAAATGTATAAACACTTACATACTTTAGGGCTTATGGTTTAGGATTAGGATCTAAGGATTTAGGGTTTAGTGTTTAGGGTAATTGGTTTTAGAGTTTAGGGTTTAGGGTATCCACTTTTATATATACATATATGCTAATATAAATTCTAAAATAAAAAACATGAAACCCTAATGATAATCCTATACCCTAAACTTAAACCCTAAATTGAAACTCATAAAATCAAAACCCTAAGTCACATGTTATCATAATATTAAACCCTAAGTACTACCCTAGACCCTAACACTAAACCCTAAACCTTACAAACTAAACACTCGAACTAACCTTAGTTCATTAAACCCTAAACCTTAAATGCATACATACTTACATACTTTAGGGCTTAGGGTTTAGGATTAGGATCCAAGGATTTAGGGTTTAGTGTTTAGTGTTTATGGTAGTTGGTTTTAGAGTTTAGGGTTTAGGGTTTAAGTTATCCACTTTTATATATATATATGCTAATATAAATTCTAAAATAAAAACACGAAACCCTAATGATAACCCTATACCTTAAACTTAAACCCTAAATTGAAACCCATAAAATCAAAACCCTAAGTCACATGTTATCGTAACATTAAACCCTAGGCACTACCCTAGACCCTAACACTAAACCCTAAACCTTACAAACTAAACACTCGAACTAACCTTAGTTCATTAAACCCTAAACCCTAAATGCATAAATACTAACATACTTTAGGGCTTAGGGTTTAGGATTAGGCTAAGGATTTAGGGTTTAGTGTTTAGTGTTTAGGGTAGTTGGTTTTAGAGTTTAGGGTTTAGGGTATCCACTTTTATGTATACATATATGCTAATATAAATTCTAAAATAAAAAAAACACGAAACCCTAATGATAAACCTATACCCTAAACTTAAACCCTAAATTGAAACCCATAAAATCAAAACCCTAAGTCACATGTTATCGTAACATTAAACCCTAAGCACTACCCTAGACCCTAACACTAAACCCTAAACCTTACAAACTAAACACTCGAACTAATCCTAGATCATTAAACCCTAAACCCTAAATACATACATACTTACATACTTTAGGGCTTAAGGTTTAGGATTAGGATCTAAGGATTTAGGATTTAGGGTTTAGGGTTTAGTGTTTAGGGTAGTTGATTTTAGAGTTTAAGGTTTAGGGTATCCACTTTTATATATACATATATGCTAATATAAACCCTATACCCTGACACTAAACCCTAAGCATTATACCCTAAACCCTAACACTAAACCCTAAACCTTACAAACTAAATACTCGAACTACATTACTTCATGAAACCCTAAACCCTAAATCAAAACCCTACAACTATTAAACCTAAAAATTAGATACTAAACCCTAAACCTTTAAATTAAAACCCTAATTCAAAGTCATAAACCCTAAACCTCATTAAACATTAAATGAAAAACCCTAAACCCTAAAACATATTAACCATAAACAAATAACTAAATAAAATATATTAGCCATAAAAAAATCACTAAACCCTTAATTTATACCCTCAATTAAAAACCAAAACCCTAAATTAAAACCACAAACCCTAAACCCTAAACCCTAAAACCCGAATTACCCGTTTCAAATAAAGCGGATCTTCTGACCCGGCTCGAGGCCTATAAATAAAGCCTCACCCCTCAGCCAAAATTGCTCATTTTCTCCCTACTGTTACTCTGTCGAAATATCCTCTAAATTTCTCTCTCATCCACAAACACCAAATTCCCAGATTTTCTTCTTTCTTTCGATCAAAATCTTGGTTTTCAACCAAATTCTTCCCTGTTCTTCCAAAATTTCTTCCCAAATCCTCTACAAACATAATTACCCTCCTCAAACTTGTTTTTCTTCGATCGAAACCCCAACTTTTCTCAAGTATAGCCTCGTGTTCTTGAGAATTCCTATCTTCAATCCTTCAGAACCCTAAACCCAAACTCAGTTCTATTTTACCCTAAACCCTAATTTATTCTTAACCCTAGCCATAAATCTTAAACCCTTAATCCCAAAACCATAAATCCTAAAACCCTAACCCTTAACCTCTAATCCACAAACCCTAACCTCTAATCCCCAAACCCTAACCTTTAATCCCAAAATCCTTTCGTTTTCTCATCTTACCTCTTTAGATTCTGAGAGCTGTTCTTCTCTGCCTTGTCATTTTCCGAGAGCTGATCTTCTCATCCTTTCCAGTTTCCAGTTTCGGTAAGTTATATCTTCTATTTTCTTTTTTTATTTAATTTTTTGGTTTGATTACTATTTTTCTAACTATTTACCTTTGTATCTCAGGATCATTTCTGGCTTCTGTCAGTCTGTTCTTCTTCCGTGTGGGTTTGTATCTCTAGAAGGTTGTATGTTTCTTTTTGCATGTTTCTTTCTGTTCTTTCATTTCTATTTGTTTTTATGCATGTTTCTGTATGTTTCTTTCTGTTCGATTCTGGAAGGTTGTATGTTTCTTTTTACATGTTTCTTTATGTTCTTTCATTTCTGTTTGTCTTTATGCATGTTTCTTTCTGTTCGATTCTGGAAGGTTGTATGTTTCTTCCTGCAGGTTTAAAATTATTTACCTTTGTATATTTCTGTATGTATTCATGGTTTCTGTCAGTTTGTATTTATGCATGTATGTTTCTTTTGATTCTTAGGAAGGTTGTATTTATGCATGTATGTATATGTATGGTTTCTGTATGTATTCATGGATTTTGTCAGTTTGTATATTTGTTGCAGTATTTGTATATGTATGGTTTTGTTTTTATTGTTTCTGTTAGTTTCTATGGTTTTGTTTTTATGCATGTATGTATATGTATGGTCTGAGTCTTTAGGGTTTCCTTGGTTTAGTCCGAGTATATAGGCTAGACTACCCGTCCTGCGGGGCTACTGGTGCCAGAGGGGGATTTTAAAGGTCCCTGTGGACGGGTGTAACAACGCCACGTACAAGGATTAAACTGAAACCATTAGATAATTTTGTATATTTTGTTTATGTCAGTCTGTATATATGATTTTGTATATTTTGTATGTTTGGTTCTCTGATTTGGACTTTTTCAATTTTTTGACAGCTATGGAGGAATTCTCTTATGAGTTGGACTTTCCTGGTGAAAGAAGTCAAAATGACCAACTTATATTGTCTTAAGGTGGTTTATTAATCCTTTTTCATTATGATTTTTTTAACTTATATTTATTTCTGATTCATGTTTTTTTGAATGGTTGAAGGGGATGTAAATGATCAACTGTCTGAGACAGTTCGTACCTCCAAGAGGAAGTCTACAGCTTCAACTGGAGGGGACATTGGGAGAAAAAAATCTCCTGTTTGGGATCATTATACCTTCATCAAGCTTCCAGAAGGTCTTTTTGCTGAATGTAAGTACTGCAAAACAAAAAGGTATAAAGCTGATTCTTATATTGGTACTTCTAATCCTAAAAGGCATACTGAAAAATGTGAATCTTATAAAGAGTTTCTTGCTACTAATCCCAATAGTAGTTCAGAAACTTCTTTTGATCAGAAAAGATATTGTGAGTTATTTGCTGAAGCAATTCTGTGTCATGGTTATGCTTTGAGTGTTGTTGAGCATGATAAACTTAGGGTTTTGCATAATTATTTAAATCTTAATGTGAAAGATATTTCAAGATATTCTATTACTTATAAAGAGTTTCTTGATTCAATGCATTCTGTTGTGAGTCATATCTATTTTACATGTGATGAATGGTCTACTTGCACTTCACGTTCTTATTTTGCTCTGATTGCACATTATGTTGATAATAACTGGAAACTTCAGTCTAAGATTTTAAATTTTCATCGTTTCCCCCTCCCCATGATGGTGAGTCTATTTATAAGTTTGTTAAACATATGTTAACTGAGTGGGGTCTTGAGAAGAGAGCTTTTACAAATACTCTTGATAATGCTTCTGCAAATGAAAGAATGGTGAGGCGTCTGAAAGATGATTTGCATGAAATTTCTCCCCTGCCATGCAATGGTAAGTTTTTTCATATAAGGTGTGTTGCCCATATCCTGAACTTGATAGTTCAAAAGGGTTTGAAGGTAATCGACTCTTCTGTTATTAAATTGCGTGAGATTGTTAAATTTATAGATTCTTCTGATGCTAGACTTTGTTGCTTTGATTATGCTATTAATGATTGTGGTTCTGATTTTTCTGGTAAGTTGTTCTTGGATGTTCCTACTCGATGGAACTTTACTTACATGATGCTTCGTATGGCAGTTGAAGCTAAACTTGCTATTAACTTGTTTGTTAATAGGGAAAATGGTTTGGATATAATCTCTGAGGTTGAGTGGGAAACTGCTCAATTAATTTGTGATTTCTTTGAGCCCTTCTTTGAAATTTCTACTCTGTTCTCAGGATCCAAGTATCCCACTGCTAACTTATACTTGGCTAATGTTGTTGCCATTGAGAAGCTTTTGTGTGATTCTCACAATGATCAATGTGAGGGCATCTCTGCAATGGTAGGACCTATGCTTGAATTTTATGAGAAATACTGGTCTGATCATTCAACTATTCTGTCTTTTGCTGTTTTGCTTGATCCTCGGTATAAGTTACAACTTCTGAAGGAGTTGTATGGTGTCCTCTATGTTGAGGATGGGGTTGAAAGGAGGGTAAGTGTTGTTTATAATGAGTTTGTAAGTATGTATATTTATTATCCAAGATCTGCACGTTCTTCTTCTTCTAATTCTTCTGTCCAAAGTAACTCTTCTCAAAGTTCAAGTCTGTCAAGTTCTGGTCGCCCTAGGACCTTCAAAAAATCAAATCTCTTTCAGATCAGTTCTTTTTTTTGCTTCTGTTTTTATATTTAATTTTTTTCAATTACAGTTTACTAACTCCTTTTCTATTTTAATGTCAGAACTTTGATACCAATTTGGCAGCTTCTAGGAGTGGTAAGTCCGATGTTGACTCTTACATTTCTTTGCCCCTTCTCCCTCGCATTGAAGATGCCGAGTTCGATATCTTAGAGTATTGGAAAACACAATCTGTGTCTTTTCCAATACTTTCATTCATGGCTAGAGATGTGTTAGCCATTCCAATCACCTCAGTTGCTTCTGAATCCTCTTTTAGCATGGGGGTCGGATTTTGAACAAGTTGAGGGCTAGGCTTTTGCCTAAAAATGTAGAGGTATTTGTAACAACCAGAAATTGGTTGTATGGTTTTGAGCCTGAGGAAACTGATGAAGAATTTCTTGCTGTTGGGAAAGATGCCTCAATCTCTGATGTGTCTGTTGAAGACCCACTTCCTGATTAAGGTATATCCTTTTACCGTTTTTAATTCTTATTTTGTTTTTCTATATAGTTTCTGACTTTCTTTTCTTTTGTAGGGTTCTTTCATAGCAAGCAGGAAGCACTTTAGTGCTCTAGGGGTCAACTATGTTGTGAATTCTGATGTTAAGTGAGGTATATCCCTTTACTATTTTTTTAATTCTTATTTTGTTTTTCTATATAGTTTCTGACTTTCTTTTCTTTTGTAGGGTTCTTTTCTATGTTGTGAATTCTGATGTTAAGTGAGGTATATCCCTTTAGTGCTCTAGGGGTCAACTATGTTGTGAATTCTGATGTTAAGTGAGGTATTTCCCTTTACTGTTTTATTTAATTTACTTAGTGACGTTGTTGTTGTTATTTGACTTGGTTTTGCCGAATGTTGCTTCTGTTTAAGTGAGGTATTCCCTAAGGGTTCTTATTTTTTATGTTGCTACTTCTGTTTATTATTAGTTAATGACTTAGAGCATGCTAGTGTTTCTGTTCTTTAATGACTTAGATCATGCTAGTGCTTCTGTTTGTTATTATGTAAAGACTTGGTTAATGACTTATTGTGGCTGTTTTTGCTTATTTCTTATTGTTGCTTATCTTTATGATTTAGTGTTTCTACTGCTGTTGTTTGTCTTGGTTTTGCTGAATGATGTTGTTGTTTGTGAGTTGGTGTTGCTGAATGTTGCTGCTGTTTGTGAGTTGGTGATGCTGAATGTTGCTACTGTTAATGGCTTGGTGTTGCTGCTGGTTAGTGGTAGCTTGCTGTTTCTCTCTTATCTAAGTGTTGCCCTGGTTTAAATTATGTTGGTTTCTTACCAATATAAGTTACCCATAATTAACTTTGTTGGTAGCATTTAGATGAGATAGCTCGATGAAGAATTATCTGGTAGCAAAGTGCTTTTAGCTTTTGTCTTTGCTATAAGATTTGAGAGCTAACTTTATTACAAACAAACTTCTTGTATTTTATAAGTTTCAGTTTGTAAAATTTTAAGTGTAAACTATTCTAACTTGTATTTTATTTTACATTCTGTATTGATATTTTTTTAAGTTATCAAGTATTCATATTCTTAAATTCTAGTTATTTTTATGTTATAACAGTTAATTTTTTAACTTAAGTGTAATCATTCTATTTTATATCTTAACTTAAGTTTTCAAATGAATTTGTTATAACGTTAGTTTATTCTTTCTAATTTGTAACTTAAGACAACAATTAATTAATCTGTTATAACTTAAGTAAAATTATCTAGTTTATAACTTATTTAAAGAAAACAGTTCTTGATTCTTTTATAACTTAATCATTTTAATTTATATCTTAAGACATTACTTCTTGAATCTGTTATTACTTAAGTATAACATTTGTCTAGTATTAAGACTTATACAACTTTAGTAAATTTGTGAACTACAAAAATTGTAATAAGACTTATACAAAAATTTATGAACTACAAAAATTTACTCTTTTTTTATAACGTTAATTTACTTAAGTCTATAATTTTAGTAAATTTTATGAACTTGAATCTGTTATAACTTATGTATAACACTTGTAGTTCATAAAATTTGTAGACTTACAAATTTTTTTATAACTTTTATAACTTGAATCTGTTAAGTATAAAAAAATAAAATTGTAGACTTACAAATTTTTCTATAACTTTAGTAAATTTTATGAACTACAAATTCATATACAACTTTAGTAAATTTTTGTAGTTCATAAATTAACGGTAAATACTTATACAACTGTTATTTATTTTTTATAATTTGTAAGTATGCAATTTTATTCAAATTAATGAGAAAACTTAAAAATTAAAAACAACTCTTCATTTAATTTTTGTAGTTCATAAATTATCAATTACTTATTTTTTTTCAACTTTAGTACTAATATATATATATGTGTGTGTGTGTGTGTGTGTATGCGCGCTAATACATCATGTACATCAATATATGTAGGTGTATATGTATATACATTATATATGTATATGGTATATCAACTTATAAAAATTTTTAATTCATCATGTCATAGATTTCGGGTTAATTTCAGTTCAAGTCAACAACAGGCTGGGTCACTTAACAAGTCGAGTTTAAAGTAGGTCGGGTTCAAAACAGGTCGGGTCCATTTCAGGTCGGGTCCATTTCAGGCCGGATCCATTTTCAGGTCGGGTCCGTTTCAGGTTGGGTCTGTTTCAAGTCGGGTTCATTTCAGGTCGGGTAAAATCGGATATCGGGTCAATTCAGTCGGGTAAATTCGGTTATTTGCCAGGTCGGCTTCAGGTTTGAGTTCGTTTCAGTCAGACGCAGGTCGGGTTTCAGGTCCACATTAACAGGTCCAATTCGAGTTCGGGTCGTTTTCAGTCGGACGCAGATCGGGTTCGGTTACTACAATAACTGGTCAAATTCGGGTTCGAATCAACAACAGTCGGTTACAGATCGGGTTCGGGTCATCAAAACCTCGGGTCAAATCAGGTTCTGACTCGAGCAGGTTTCAGTCGGGTTTCCAGGTTCTGACTTGTTTTTACATCCCTACTAACCACCATATATATAGATAGGATCCATTTACACAATGTAATTTTTTTCTTCAAGTTTTACATGTTTTTGGATTGTTGGACGGGTGAAATGGATGGCTAAGATTAACAATAGGATATGTGAAGATTATCACTTGAAAAAGAAGAAGTAAGGAGTTAAACTCAGTCATCCATTTCACACATTAAACGATCCAAAAAACATGTAAAACTCATAGTTTTACATTGTGTGTAAGTAGATCCTAACTCATTTAATTACATGATGTATATATACATGGAATATGATCAAGTTACATGATGTAAAACTCATAGTTTTACATTGTGTGTAAGTAGATCCTAACTCATTTAATTACATGATGTATATATACACGGAATATGATCAAGTTACATGATGTAAAACTCATTTAGTTTTACACTAATCCATGGCGATTGGATCAATATATGAATATATTAAAAAGAACATCAATATTACTGTCTCCCCCATGAGGGTTATGAGTAGGGGTGCTTAACGAGTTGAGAAGCTCGTGAGCTGCTCGAACTCGACTCGGTCAAAATTCGGTAAACACTCGACTCGGGTTGACTCGTTTCGAACTCAAACTCGACTCGAGACCTTAATGAGTTGAGTCGAGCAAAGTCTAACTCGACTCGATAAGTTCGCGAGCAGTTCGTTAATTTTTTAAAATATTTTTTAGTAATTACTTTAGTTTGATGTGCTTGCGGATTGTTACTTTAGTTTTAATATGACAGCTTTGTGAATTTGTGGATTGTTATTTTAGTTTTAAAATGCTAGTTTGGTGTATTTGTTGTAGGGCTGGGCATTCGTTCGAGTCGAGTCGAGTAAAACTGTTTTGAGTTATTCGAGTTGACACGTCTAATTTTATCATTCAAACTTTATTTGAATTTTTTTCGAGTCGAGTCGAATCGAGTTTCGAGTTTCTATACAAATTTAATTGTAATTATTTATAATGTTATACTATGAATTAATTCCAATTTAAATGACTTTTTCTAACTGTAATCACTTATTTTGTCTGGGTTGTACAATATTATAACATTATTGTAAAAGAAAAAAATGTTAAAACTTAAAAAAAGAAAAAAAATTATAATTAAAAAAGGTAAAAAAACGAAAAATCCAAAAAAAAAATAGAGATGGAGGCATTGTGCCACGTCACCCCAACCCCTCACTTTGCCTATAAAAGGCGGGTGGGGAAGGGGCCATGGCACACAAGGTGATTCGGCCAAGGCTCCTCATAAACGATCGAGTAGTGCTCCGGCCTTAATTGGTTTGATTTAGTATTTTTTTAGGTCGTGACGCGTAAATCTTGGTAGGGGTCGGTCAAAATTTTTCGCTCGAGCTTCTAGTTAAATGTGTTCTTCTTTATTGTATTTTGTAATCTTTTATGAATTAATGAAATGTTAATCAATTTATATTTCGTTCCTTTTTTTAGTTTGTATGCTTATATATTAAATTGTTTTTTTAATTAGTATTTACTTAGTTCATATTTATTTATGTTTTTAGTTTTATAATTTATTGCCATGTATTTGCATTTTGGGTATGGGTCTAGCTTTTAATTTAGTAGGCCTTAAGTTTAGTTTTGGGGTTTAGCTAGTTTGAGTTCGCAATTAAATTAGAAATTAATTTAATTAATCTAAACCGTGTGCTCGTCTCATATGGGCATGATTTTTACATTAATTAAGTTAATTCTAGGTTTTTTAGCTTTAGTTAGAATTAGGGTTTGAATTAATTTAGTAAATTTAAATTCACTCTTGATTTATTTGGGTGAATGTTAAGTTCGTTAAATTAGTTGGGCATTTCTTAACAACTTTGAGGTAAATTAACTTCACAATTTAGATCAAAATTAAATTTAATTTTTATAATTCGTTAGTTTTTTCTAGTTTTTAGGGAATCAATTAATTTAGGGTTTAATATTAGAATCACTTAGTTAATAATTAGGTCACTAATTAAACCTCCATAATTTGGGCTTTTTAGGTTAGGACTTTAGTAGGCTTTTGCATGTTTAATTTTAAGTCTTTCTGTGATATTCATTTTTAATTGTCATTCATATGACCCGTTTAATTTGTATTAATCAATTTAAAACCTAAAAGGAGGTATTTATTAATTATGATATTTGTGTCGTAACAATCCGAGCTTAAAGGATGTTGACCAAATATTCAGATTAATTCTTACCTCCCCAAGGTAACTTATAATGAAAATAATCAATATCATGTCGTCATTTTTAAATGGTTGCACCATGCATAAATGTGACATACGAATATCGAACCATAAATTAACACGACAGTCAGGTTTATTCGATGTCGGTTTAATCTATGGTCTGATGTATCGTCATCCTTATTAATTAAACGTCCAATTAATTTAAGCCCACCAATTTGATAAAGCCCATTCAATTAAAGTCAATTTTTAATTAAGTGCACTAAATTAAATTTGTTTTAAATTTCAATAATTTCCTTCGTTTAAAAGAAAAAAATATTTCGGTACCAATTTCCGGGCGCGATGAAGGTGCTAATCCTTCCCCACGCGTAACTAGCTCCCGAACCCTTTCAAAACGAATCTCTGGTTTTATGGTGTCCGAACTACCTAAGTGGTTGGTGGTGACTCCGAGTCTTCTTGTTAAAAAATCTAATTTTCTATAAATTTTATTGTTTCCCTTATAAAAAGCAAAACGAACTTTCAAAAACAAATTAAATTAAATAATTCGTAAGCGATTTTCGATTCCACTTGAAAAAAAATATATCGCTACAACATGGTGACTCCGCTGGGGACCTATTTTTGTTTTACAAAATTAAAAGAGAGCTAGGCCGAAAAAATATTTGTGGTTTTTAATTAAAAGAAACGATCGAAATTTAAATGGAATTTAATTAATGATACTTACGTAGAATTTGATCCAAGTTGAACGGCTTTGATAATTGGTGGTCCTCGAATTAATTTTTTCATTTAATTTCTAAAGAATCACCGACATGTGTTGCACCATGTTCATCAAGCTCTATACCCGAGATCTACCCCTTAAGTGGGAGTGAAACGCCCATACCCACGTGAGTAGCCCTCCACGGGTCGGTAGTTCACTTCCGGTATCCACACCTTTTGACACGTGAGCAGCCATCCACGTCATTAGGTTGTGTTTACCCTCGAACCGAAACCGATTCGCAAGCCTGTAATGGGCCAGAATTGGGGGTTCTTGTCGCCTTAGCAGGTAACAAGATAGGTTCGGTGCCCTTAATTAGAACCAAACCCATGTGTGAGAATATAGGAAGCCCACCCCATTAGAGCCATGTGGGTAACCATAACAAACTAGTTTTTTTCTCCTTCTTTTTGTGGTAAGGGTTCTTTATGTGTTCGCCTTTTGTTTAATCTATTTGTATTCATCTTTTTCTATATTTCCGCATTTATTATTATTTTGTGACTGACGCTCATTTTTCGTTTTGTATTTTTTACCCTTTATTTTGCATATTGTGTCATATCATAAAGAGCACATTGAGTTCGGAAATAGTCTGGAATTAAAGACCGGATCAATAGGATCCTTGGTTCATAGAAACAATGAAAAGAATCTCGAGGTATAAATATGATATGAAGGAAAGAAACTATGTGACGAGGACAGTAGTTCAGCCAGGTTAGGTTTGCGACATCAGTCGAGAATTTTAGCTTAACGACGCATCCTTTTGGTCAATCATTACTTTAAGCTGCGGTAGGGTCTTGGGACTCAGGCAATAGTTCTTTCACAGTCAGCAACCTAGTTTTGACCCCTCCGGTTAAAGGATGCCAGATTTCCAGAAGATCAATGAGAGGCGTGTTTACTCTAAACTCAAACAAATCTCTCCGAGGTAAGCTTGGTTGATTCTCGAACACATTGTCATCCCAGGTCGAAGATCAATCTGTAACCGGGAACAAGGAGAATATCTTAAGAACTCTTGCCCCAACTTCAGTACAACAGATCCTTTCGATGGGGCAGTTTGATCATACCAACCTTAGAGAAACGATAATTTGTTGCTTACACTGTTTGGAAGTCGAAGCAAGAATGGGTACATTTGATGAATTAGATACGAAAGGTCGCTTGAGATTTTTTCCTAGAGGAAGGCGTCACCGAACGTTAGACTATGTATCCAAAGAAGGAGAAAGAACTGTTTGAATCGCAAAAGAGATTGTCAACCTAGATGCTGTCTTAGGAACATATGTGTATTGGGTTTTCCTTTGGTCATTGTAATAGATCAATGTTCCCATTGATACAAGTCGTTTAACGAGGATATTTTCCGAACTCGGTGTCTATTTTTGCATACATTCATATGTTCTTAGTAGCATTATTTTGTGACACTTTTAATTTAGATTTATTGTCATGTTCAAAGCACTTTGCACATGAAATGTTGATTCAAGAGCAGTTCGAAATTTAAGACTTTCATAATGGGAGAAAGTATATGTAACGACGAACAAAAGAATTTCAAAGCATAGGAACGATCACAAGATGAACAAAGGCAAACCCAGGTATTGACGGAGAAGGAACTCAAGTTTCAGTTACTTTTCTTTTCTCGTTGTAACGAGACTTGATCTTCGTTTTGAAAGTTATTAAATGAGAATGTCCGTTCAATCAATGCACCTTTGCATTCAAATATACCTTTTGATTGATTACCTTTAATCATACGTTTCCATTGTATACGACACATTCGTTCATTCATAAAATAAATAAAATTATTGTTTATCAAACCAATGCTTCTTTGCATTCAGTTTTACACCCTTGTTTGGTTACCTATAATCAATCATCCTTGTTGTGCATACAACACAATACATGCATGCATTCCTAAAATGAATAAAATTAATGGATAAGGGTTCGTGACAGTATTCTTAGCCATAAAAAATTCTACATCTGTTCTCCGCTCGACATCGAAGGAATAAAATGGAGGAAAGTTTTGCTAAGCTAGAGGTCGATTTGAGAAGTCAGTTTGAAAAAACTCAGCAAGAATTAAGGGACAGCATTATCAAGTCCCAACAAGACATGTTGAAGGAGATATCTCTGTTAATGCAATCCACTTTAAGAGGAAAGAGTGTCGTTGAAGACCCAACTCAAGGCTCGGGAAACTGTTTGGATAACCCAATCTTTAACCCTCCCCAAGGGGCATCTCTTGCCCATCAGGCGAGTGCCTCTGCCTGGGCTCAACCAGGCATGAGCTTTGCAAACGTCGATAAGGGTATCCCGAATTTCGATGAGTTAGAAAAATTGAACCAGCTAAAGGCAGAAATCTCCAGGCGATTGGAAGACACCCGGAAGGACCTCGAGGAGAAATTTAGGGTAATAGAAGACGAAGGAGGTTCTTTTGGACCAAACGCTAGGGAGCTCAACTTGGTCCCGGATATAGTAATCCCTTAAAAGTTCAAGATTCCAGAGTTCGAGAAGTTTGATGGGAGGACTTTCCCCACCGGAACATATCATCATGTTTTGCCGAAAGATGGCCGGCTTCATCGGCAACAAGAAGCTTTTCATCCATTGCTTTCAAGATAGCTTAGCGGGACCCGCTTTGAGGTGGTACAATCAGTTAACTCGTGCCCAGATCAAGTCTGGGAAAGATTTGGCCCATGCTTTCACATATCAATATAAGCACATAACTGATTTGGTCCCCAAAAGGCTTCTACTACAAAGTTTAGAACAAAAGCCCAGAGAGAGGTTTCGAGAGTATGCCCAACGTTGGCGAGTTGTGGCGGCACAAGTTCGACCCATGATTCAAGAAAATGAAATTATCCCCATGTTTGTGGACACTCTACAAGGAACCTTGTATGACCGTTTGATCAGAAACCCTGCCAGTAGCTTTGCGGATATGGTTATGATCGGAGAGCGTATTGAAGATGCCATTAAGAAGGGTAAGATAATCGACCCCTATAACACGACCACCCTCAAGGGGCATGACTCTCAAGTTCATATGGTTTGTTCTCGCCCAAATAATCAACCCTACGATCGATCCCGTCATCAATCATCTTGGTCTGCAAAGCCCTCTAGGTATCTTCACCAGTTCCTATGTCATATACTGATCTACTCCCTATGCTTATTGAGAAGAAACTTCTGGCTTCGGTTCAGTCCAAACCGAAGGATCCTCCATATCCTGAATGTTATGATGTCAGTGTCGCGTGTGACTATCACATAGGAAGTACATGGCATACCACAGAGGGCTGTGGGGTATTAAAAAAACAAGGTTCAAGCTCTAATCGAGAACGGTTTGCTAAAGTTTTGAGAAGGATGATTGTGACCTTTTGGGATGCTGATACCCGACCCTCTTTAGGAGTTTGTGTGTTTATGTTTTTTGTGTTGCATTTCCTTTTTTTGCACTTTACTACCGATGCCCGAGGATAGCAAAGATCTCTTGTAAAGGGCTTATGTTATGTTTGATTGGTTCCATTTCAATAAAAGAGATCTTCACATACATTTCATTCGGCAAGCATTTTAAAATTTTGAGTTCTTTTAAACATTTCATTTATTCATTATTATAAGCTTACTTTTGTTTTCCCATTACACATGTATATACCTTTTTTAAGATTAACTTTAATTCAATTAAAAAAATTCTAGAAAATCAGATGTTGTGAGGACACTATAAATGTAAAATCCCTTTGTTCTACTAAGGCAAAGGGAGGAATAACACAGAGTGTTCAGGATTAATGGGCAGAACCATTGAGTGAATTTGCCTCTCAAGCATTGTTGTTCCAGATCATTGAATGAAGTGATAACCCTAAAACATCTACCACATAAACACTATTTTTGATATTCGTGTATGGGATGACATTTGGCATTCCTTCATTTCCTTTCACAATGAAAAAAATAATGAGAAAATATCCATTGTTGTCCCATTTTGAGCCTAATAATATATTTTTTTGATTCAACCCAAATCAAGGATCACCCCCACACCGTGGGTAAAAGAGATAAAAGTTTATGGATGAATGAATGACACCAAGTTCTGATTATTCCGTTAAATGAGAATGGCGAGAGAAAAGTTTGCGCTCGAAGAGCCAACCTAAATCCAGTTGAAAGTTGCTAACATAAAAGTTGAAGAAGCTGAAAGTATTAAGTTGAAAAGTGCAGTTGTAAGAAGAGGGAAAAGAAAGAAAAGGGATAAACAAAAAGTTCCCCATCCAAACAAATCAACTTTGAAAGATTGATCATATTTAAATGGAAGCATGCATCAATACAGTATGAAGATGCAAGTCGATTCGAAGCTACTTTAGAAGAAAGGAAATGAACTATAGGGTGAAAACCCAAAAATGGGCAGTCTAGAGCGATCCAGAAGAAATGGAAAATAGTTTTTCATCTCAGCATATCCAGAGCAGACAATACACGATTGAGATTTTCAACCAGAAGGGATGATCCTTGGTTTCACCACCCTTAAAGACTTGTTTGAGCCTACATCCTTTTTTCATAGCCGTGAGCCATAACCTACATTACAAGCCTTGAAAGATCATTTCGACCATACATGGATAGATAAATCTATCTTCAAATCACATCTCGCCTATCGGGGTTAACCTTTCTTCAACGATTGTCACACTTCTAATGCTTGATTGAGATCAAAAAAGAGGGAAAGGTGGGGCAGTGAATTAGTGAGTTAAAGAGAGCCACCTTAAATTGGGTAGAAATTAGATATGGGGGTTGTTCCTCTCGAAAGCTTAATAGCCCAATAAGGATTTCACATGTATATGAATCCTCACAACATTCATGATCTCTTAAACAAAAATTTTCACTTGGGTTAATCTTTTTTCAAAACCTAAGCTTGATTTTCAAGAAACATTGCTTGGCATATTTTTAAAATATGTATATATATAATAAAGTTATTTTCTCTCTTGCATTGAAATGACAAGCGTACTGACTTTTTGTACCCACAAGGGACCTATTTGGATGCTTAACATTGAGAATAGATGGCGAATACCATAGGGGGCAACGAGAGTGATGTTGAGTGTATAAAAGTTCTATATTTTACCCCTCATTTACCCATATTTCTGATTTTGGTACAGTTGCTACTGATTTTGGTTACTTTTGCAGGAATCTGCTGTGGCAGACTCATGGCAGCAAAGAAGCAGAGGTGGATCGCAGAACTAGAGTCGAGAAGCAAACGCTGCTCTGGCTACTGCCATGGCAGCCATGACGATAGAATGGTGAGGTGGAAAGTGAAGTGGAGCTCGACAAATAGACTATTTCAAGCCGGTCTGTCGTGGACCACTCCTATATTTTTCTGAGCCTTGAAGCAGAATGAAGGCCAAGCCCAAAGTCCAAGGAAGAAACTCAAGGCAAGAAAAGAGGACTAATTAAAGGCATCTACTCAGAAGATTTAATCTGTAATAGAGTTGTACTTTAGTTTAAACTTGTATTCTTGCCATATTAGAAAACTTGGACCCAAGGCCTATATAAAGGCATGTAATTCGACCTAGTGGAGGATATCTCATTCCTAGCTGTCTTCCCCTAAACCCTTATCGTTTTCCCTTCTCCATCATGTTCTAAACTCCCCCTAGGGATAAGGGTTGATTCTATAAAGTAGTTGCAAGGATTGTATTGTTTTAGGAATTTTCTGTCATGAAATAAAAACTTCAAGTTTATTTATTCTGGTTTTTCATATCTCACAAGAGTATCGGGAGAGCATTGTGAGGTTATCTATTTGTTTGATATCGGGAGAGTCAAGCATACGAACATAATAAATACATGTTTTCCAGTTTATGGTTAAACCATCTCGACTTAGAGATAAGTACGAGGTTAAGTGGCTAAAGAAGAATTCAACAACATTGGTGTTCACCCTTCGATTCACGCCGAGAGGTATCATCCAAGAAGTGTTCATCAACAGAACTTGGGCCTAGGGATACGACAAGTCATAGCAGATATTCTTGCCAAGCTTGAAATAAAGAGTTGTTGATCGCTGCCGCGACATCAATAGACCTTTGCCGCGACAGGTGCTGTCGCGATAGGAACGACGACAAAAGACAAAAGTTTCTCTAACAGTGCAACACCTGCACTACTGAGCAAATCAATACCGGCCTATTTCTTAAATCTGATTTCTTCCTCTTTTACCTTAGTTATTGTTAAGAATTATTACACCCATTCAATTAAACTATTTCTCTCTCTTGTGCAGGAATTCAAGGATAGAGTTACTTACAGTCCCTGTGGAGACGATATCCGATACTACAATATCACTTTACTACTTGCGTCGTGTACACTTGCACTATTTGCGATAGGACTCATTTACACGCAACAAGTTTTTGGTGCCGTTGTCGGGGACTGGCAACATATCTATACCCTTTTTATTACTACACTTTTTCTTTCTATTTTTCTGTTTTTAGTGGTGCTATTTACCCCGTGCTTTTCACAAGGTTTTCTGTTTGCTTATGCCTAGATCTAGACGAGGTAAAGAACTTGAGTACGAACTAGACCCAGAAATCGAACGCACGTACCAACTCAGGAACCAAGCTCGACTCTTGACAACAAGAAACAATTATCTTGAGGAGATACTAGAAGCAATGGTGAACGGAAGGCAAAACGATGGGATAGATGACCCCAACAACAATAACCAGAGAGTTATTGCTGATCCTCCCCAAGATGCCCGGAACGAACGGCCTGCTGCCGCTGCCGCACGGCAGTCCTATCGCAACTACATGGACAATGATCATGTTGAACTGGAAACCACCTTGCTAGACGTGGAAGATGAAAACTTCGAGCTGAAACCTCTCATGTTCAGCATGATAAATTCTGCTGTCCAGTTTAGTTGTTTTGCAACTGAGGATGCCCGAGAACATCTTAAAACGTTCCAAGAAATCTGTGGATTGTTCAGACTGCTAGGAATAAATCCGGAAGTACTGAGGCTTCGGTTATTCCCTCATTCATTGAGAGATAGAGCTAAAACTTGGTGGAATAAATTAACGTCGGGTTCAATAAGAACTTGGGCAGATCTCTCTCGTGAATTCCTTTCTCGTTTTAATCCTTCTCATTTATCTGAAAGATTGCGTAACTAGATTGCTAATTTTCAACAGGAAGATGATGAACCAATGCACGAGGCGTGGGACAGGTTTACAACTCTTTTACGGAACTACCCGATGCATGGATTCCTAGTATGGAATTAGGTCGTCAAATTCTACAACGCTACCAATGCACACACTCGACTGGGAATAGATTCAGTAGCGAATGAGCTATTACTGGATAAGGAACCAGACGAGGCAATGATAGTGTTGAAAAAGTTAGCAAAGAATGATGAGCAATTTCCTACAGCTAGGAGAGGGGGCAAACGAGGAATATCTGTAAAGGATTATGAAGTTGATAATTAAATGAAATCACAGGTTGCATACCTTACAAAGATAGTCGAAAATCTGCAGCGAAAGGATTCTAAAGTCGTATATTCTGCAGAAGAGGTATGTGAAACCTTAGTGGGAACCACAGTTCAGAAGATTGTCCTTTACAGGTGGAGAAAGGGATGTATGTTGGGAACTATAACAAGCCAAGAAACTATGATTCCAACCATTACAATCCCAATTGGAGGAAGGATCCTAAATTTTCCTGGAGCAATCCGAACAATGTACTGAATCCTCTAGTGCAGAACAACCAAAACCAAGGGGTACCTAGAATCCTGTCGCGACAACAGCCACAACAGCAGCCGCAACACCAACCGGCAGCAGCACCTAGTATTCTGGAACAGACCTTGGCAACTTTTATGTCACAGACGGGAGCATACATGGCGAACATGGATCACTTTGTCAAGAAAACTGAGTCATTCATGGACAAGACATAGATGAGGATGACAAACCATGAGGCTACCCTAAAATCTCTGGAGACGCAAATGGGCTAAGTATCTCAGTATATCAAACCGAGGCAGAATGGAGGATTCCCTAGTGATACTGAGGTCATTAGAAAACCCAAACAACTAGGAGTGGGAAATAGTTACAAGGGCCGGAAATAAAAGACATACCGAGTAAGGATCCGACCTTAGAAACACCTTCCGTGAACACTGCCCCGACAGAGGAGAGACAACCTGCTTTCGACACACCTGCCGCGACAGCAGAAAGGACAGAGGAGCAGACAGAAGATGCTGAAAAACTTAAGCCTCCTCATATCCGAATTCCATGTGAAGGACGCCTTGAAGATTACCTTCTTCCTCCTCCTTTTCCACAGTGGTTACAGAAGAAGAAACAAGAGTACCAGCTTAAAAAGATTTATGATATATTTAAGCAGGTACACATTAACATACCGCTGGTAGATGCCATAAAGAAGATGCTTGGATATGCTAAGTTTCTCAAGGATGCAATGTTCAAAAGGTCCAGACTTGGGAAATTCGAGACAGTAAAGATGTCAGAAGGATGTATGACAATCTTGCATAAGCATCCACCCCAAAAGAAGAAGGATCCTGGGAGCTTCATCATACCATGCATAATTGGTGATAAGTTTGTGAGTAAGGCACTTTGTGATCTTGGTGCTAGCATAAATCTAATGCCCAAATCTTTGTTTCAGAAATTAGGTATTGGACAAGCAAGGCCCACGACAGTCATGCTGCAGCTGGCAGACCACTCTTACGTACAACCAGAAGGGAAGATCGAAGATATTCTGGTAAGAGTGGATAAATTCTTTTCCTGTTGACTTTCTTGTTTTAGACTGTGAAGCAGATGAAAACGCACCGATCATCCTGGGGCGACCCTTCCTAGCCACAGACAGAACTGTGATCGATGTTGAGAAAGGAGAACTGACCATGAGAGTGAATGATCAGCAAATCAAACTCAATGTTCTCCACACAATAAAACAGAATGATGCAGAAGAAGAGTGCAAGGCAATCTCTGAAGTAGTCCTTGACCAACCCGTCATCAGGTCGAGCTGCCACGACAGACAGTTTGGTCACTGCCACCGCAGTCACCCAGAAGACTGTCACGGCAGCAACGACGACAGTGACTCCTCAGACACAGAAACATCCGACACTGAATGTCCTAAGGAGGTAAATTGTATAGGCACGCGTCTAGGTAAGTTCTTCAAGCCTTTAAATTATAGCTCAAATGAACATGTAATCCATAAGCCTTCCATTGAAAAGCCACCTGTTATAGACCTTAAATCCCTGCCAGGGCAGCTTAAATATGTCTTTCTTGGTTTAAATGACACGTTGCCAGTAATCATCTCTTCCAAGTTAATGCAGGAACATGAGCATCGGCTAATCAAAATGCTACAACAACATAAGAAGGCCATTGGATGGACTATAGTCGATATCCAAGGCATTAGTCCGGCATTATGCATACACAAGATACTCTTGGAGGATGATCATAAGCCAACCATTGATGCTCAGAGATGACTAAACGAGGCTATGAGAGAGGTGGTGAGGAAAGAAATTATTAAGTGGCTCAACTTTGGAATCATATACGCCATCTCAGATAGCAAGTGGGTGAGCTCGGTACAATGTGTGCCCAAAAAGGGAGGCATAACTGTGGTAACCAACGAAGAAAACAAACTAATCCCAACCAGGACTGTGACCGATTGGAGGGTTTGTATGGACTACCGGAAGCTTAACAAAGCTACCCGGAAGGACCACTTCCCCTCACCTTTTATTGATCAAATGCTTGATAGATTAGCGGGGAAACCTTACTATTGTTTTCTTGATGGTTACTGAGGTTATAACCAAATAGCTATCGCACAGGAGGACCAAGAGAAAACCACCTTCACATGCTCGTACGACACTTATGCCTTTCGAAGAATTCCATTCGGGCTCTGCAATACACCAACAACCTTCCAACGGTGCATGATGGCAATATTCTTCGACATGGTGGAGGATTTCCTAGAGATTTTCATGGATGACTTTTCTGTCTTTGGAGACAGCTTTGATGGTTGTTTAGGCAACTTACAGAAGGTTCTTGAGAGATGCGAAGAGGCGAACTTGGTTTTGAACTGGGAAAATTGCCACTTTATGGTGGATGAAGGTATAGTACTGGGCCACAAGGTGAGCTGCCGCGGCATAGAGGTGGACAGAGCCAAGATTGAGGTCATCGAAAAGCTGCCGCCACCCACCAAAATCAAAGGGATTCGAAGTTTCTTAGGGCATGTAGTGTTTTATCGACGATTTATAGCCAATTTTTCAAAGAATACCAAGCCCCTTTGCCACTTGTTGGAACAAAATCGCCCCTTTGATTTTAATACTGAATGTACCGAGGCATTCAGAATATTGAATGAGAAGCTGGTAACAGCCCCGATCGTACAGCCACCAGGCTGGAGTTTTCCATTTGAAATAATGTGTGATGCTAGTGATTACGATGTTGGGGCAGCTTTAGGGCAGAGGGAGGATAAGCTCTTCCATGTGATCTATTATGCCAGCAAAACACTGAATGATGCCCAAATCAACTACACCACGACAGAGAAGGAGCTATTAGCAGTGGTGTTCTCAATCGACAAGTTCCGTCCGTATATACTTGGAACGAAGGTGGTGGTCTATACTGACCATTCAGCACTGAAGTATCTGTTCACGAAAAAGGATGCAAAACCTAGATTGATACATTGGATTCTGCTGCTGCAACAATTTGACATTGACATCAAGGATAAAAAGGGAACAAATAACCAAGTAGCAGACCACTTGTCAAGGCTGGAGATGGGAAGGAGTCAATAAACAGACAAGACATATTGGAGACCTTCCCAGATGAGAAGTTGTTTGCTGCCACCATCACTGCCGCTACAACCATGGCGGCAGGTAAGCTTTCTGAAACCCCTTGGTATGTTGACATTGTTAATTACATTGTAAGTGGGTTATTACCTCCTGAGCTTAACTACCAAGCAAGGAAGAGGTTCCAAAACGATGAAAGACATTATTATTGGGACGAACCTCTTCTTTTCAAACATTGTGCAGATCAGATTATCAGGAGATGCGTACCACAGAACGAACAAAAAGCTGTGCTTCACCACTGTCATGCTTCCCCTTATGGAGGACACCTAGGGGAAACAAAACCGCTGCCAAGGTTCTACAATCCGGTCTCTATTGGACCACAATTTTCAAGGATGCACAAGCTTTTTACAAGAGCTGTGACAAGTGCCAAAGGACTGGGAACATATCAAGAAGGCATGAGATGCCACTGCAGAACATACTGGAGGTCAAAATCTTTGATGTATGGGGAATCGACTTCAAGGGACCATTCCCAGCATCTTGTGGGAACTTGTACATCCTACTGGCAGTGGACTATGTGTCAAAGTGGGTAGAAGCAATCGCCACTCAGAAGAACGATGCCAAGACTGTGCAAAGATTTCTTCAGAAGAACATCTTCTCTATATTTGTCATTCCAAGGGCGATAATTAGTGATGAGGGGGGACACTTCGATAACAGGGTGATTGCTGCTGTATTAAGAAATACGGAGTAAAGCACCGAATTGCAGCAACGTATCACCCTCAAACCAATGGGCAGGCCGAGATATCCAACAAATAAGTAAAGAACATACTAGAGAAGATGGTTAAACCCACTCGAAAGGATTGGTCTCTACATCTCAATGATGCACTTTGGGCCTACAGAACATCGTTCAAGACACCATAGAGAATGTCACCCTATCGACTCATCTATGGGAAAACCTGTCATTTACATGTTGAGATAGAACACATAGCTTACTAGGCTATCAAGGCTGTAAACATGAACTTGGATAAGGCAGGACAGAAAAGTCTACTAGACTTGAATGAGATTGAGGAAATTTGAGCAATGGCCTACGACAATGCCAAGATCTATAAGGACAAAACCAAGAAGTGGCACGATAGGAAGTTGCTGCCACGATAGTTCTGCCCAGGGCAACAAGTGTTGTTGTTTAACTCTAGGTTAAAGATTTTCTCAGGAAAGCTTAAATCTAGGTGGTCTGGTCCTTTCCATGTTGTCCAAGTTTTCCCCCATGGTGCCATTACAATCAAATCACTAAAACACGGGCACCAGATCAAAGTCTATGGACAGAGGCTTAAGCATTATCAGGGGACTGAAGCCCCAAGGATGCATGAAGTAGTTACTTTAGGAGATGCCCCTCAAGGCATCCCTAATTTAACTTAGTTTTATTTTATTTAATTATTTATTAGGAATTAAGAGTTTTATTTATTATTTATTTTAGGAAATAAGATTTTAATTCAGTTCATTTATTTAATTATTTTTAGGAACTAAAGGAAGCAAAGCAAAGAGGAGGAATGAACCAGCCCACCACATTAATAACAGCCCAAAAAGCCCAACAAACAAGCATGTCGTCACAGCCTGTCACCAGCTGTCGCGACAGACGCGGATAAGACAGCCTGTCACGGAGCTGTCGCGACAAACACGCAAACGCGTAACAAACGTGCAGTAGACACGGAAACGCGTGACAGACGCATCAAAAATTGCGTAACAGCTAGCCTCGTTATTCGCGCCTGCCATTACAGTCCCAACGGGCAGAAAAACCATGTTCTATATAAACCCCCACTCCCTTTTCATTTTTCATCTTATTTTCATTCTCTCAACTTGCTTCCCCTATTTAAGATCTCAGAAAATTTCTTTTTCATTTTGCTACAGTTCCATGCAATGGCCAGCAGAAACACCCGACGCAGCGCTGCCTCCACCTCTGCCACGGTAGTGTCAACACCAAGCCACAATAGCATACCCAACCGATTCGCATCCACAGACTCAGTAAGGAGGTACTACGATTCTTTCTAGAAGAGGGAAATGTGGGAAGAACGAGGGTTCATTTATACCCAAGAGACGGGAGAGCTATGGCTAAAAGGCTTCATCGCTAAGAAGATACAAGCACTCAAATGGCAGAAGTTTGCTGCCCAGCCCGAAGAAATGAACGTAACCCTCGTTCGTGAATTCTACGCTGCTGTCACCGATAAGGATGCCACGACAGTGACAGTCTGAGGCAAAGAAATCTCTCTTGAGCCGACGTACATCAATACGCTCTATGGGTTGTACGTGAGCAAGAGGGAGGACACCCACCGAAGGTTCGTGAACAGTCTGTCACCGGCAGACTATGACGCTATCATGGCAGAAGTAACAGAGGATGGCACGGAGTGGAACGAAGACCCGAATCGTGGGTGGACCGTGAGAAGGACCCAGCTGACCCCACAAGCCAAGTTGTGGAACCATTTTGTTAAAAAGCGCCTCATGCCTACCTTCCACAACACCATTGTCAATCGGAAGAGGTTAGCCCTCGTCCACTCCATTTTAAACAAGAGGCAAATCAATGTCGGCCTCTAAATCTGAGACAGAATCCTCGAGTGTGCTCTCCGACCGTCAGGCCCCCTAGTCTTCCCCTATCTCATCACCACAATCTACCGGGGCAACAATGTGCTAGAAATCAACGAGGATGTCAAGGTCCAGGGAAAGGGCGGACGCAACAGAATATCTACAGTCTTATGGAATTGAAAGCTACCACCCCTATGTCGTACATAAACCCCTCTACCGCGACAGAACCGATGGTAGACCCTAGCTCCCCTGAACCTGTCGCAACAGACCCAGAGCAGAGGGCAACAGCACACCGACAGACACCTCCAACCAGATTCTGACGATGCTGAAAAAGATGGAGGAACAACAGCTCTGCCTAATGGGTTTTATGAGTCATTTCATATTCATAGGATTCTAAGCTTTGCTATAGCAAAATTAGATAATCTATTCAAGTTTAGGCCTTGGTATGTAGTCAAGTCTAGGTAATCGAGTCATCAACGAAACTGTCGTAAAATCAAGATGTACCATAGTGCTGGTCATATCCCTCCTACTGTCGCCAAAGACCATAAAACACATCCCTCATACTGTCGCTAATTAAAGGCCTTAGCCCTATAACGCCTCGGTTTTGGGCCTAGGTGTTTTGTGAGTCGCTAATTAAGGGCTTTAGCCCTATAACGCCTCGATTTTGGGCCTAGGTGTTTTGTGAGTCGGGTTGGAATGGTGGAACCAGTATCGGTTGTTCAAACTGTTAAAAAGTGGTTTAGGGAAATCAAGGTTCGGGGTGGGATAAAAATATGATAAAATTCCTAAAATCCTCTAAAATTATATTTAAGAGGATGGTTAAATCAATTTTACAAATGGATATAATAACAATTTTCAGGCAAGTATACAAATGGTTCCGTATGAGACTTTGTATGGGAGAAAGTGTAGAACGCCTCTTTGTTGGGATGAGGTGGGGCAGAAGTTTCTTTCCTTGCCAGATATACTTAAGGGTACAACTGAAAAAGTGAAGCTCATATGTGAGCGGTTGAAGGCTGCATCAGATCGTTAGAAATCTTAAGCGGATTTAAAGCGTAGGGAGATTAAGTTTGTGGTTGGAGATCGCGTGTTCCATAAGGTATCACCTTGGAAGAAGGTGATGAGATTTGGACGTAAGGGAAAGCTCAGTCCGAGGTTTATTGGACCAAATGAGGTTGTGGAGCGAGTTGGTCATGTGGCTTATCGGTTTAGGTTGCCTCTCGAGTTGGAAAAGATCAATGATGTGTTCCATGTTTCTATGTTGCGGAGGTATAGATTTGATCCTGAGGAAATTGAGTTAAATCTGGATTTATCCTATGATGAGGAACTGATAAGAATTCTAGATTCGAGTAGCAAAGTTCTTCGTGATAGGACGATTGAGCTTGTGAAGGTGTTGTGGCGACATCGAGGAATTGCGGAGGCCACGTGGGAAAGCAAGGTGGACATGCTGAGGCAATTTCCGCATCTTTTTCCTTCAGGTGAAAATTTCAAGGATGAAATTTCCTAAGTTGGAGAGAGTTGTAACGCCCCGGTTTTGAGCCTAGGTGTTTTGCTAGTCGGGTTAGATCGGTGGAACCGGTATCGGTTTTTCGAACCATTAAAAGGTGGTTTAGGGAAATCAAGGTTCGGGATGGGATAAAAATTCCTAAAATTCTCTAAAATTATATTTAAGAGGATGGTTAAATCAATTTTACAAAATGGGTATTCGAAAGTATACATTTTGGGTAGTGACCAAAATTGTTTAGTAAATAATTAAAATAGCTTTGTTTAGTAAATCATATTTGGTTGTGTAAATGGCCTTTATGTTTTGAATTTTGCTTGGAATTGCATTTTGGCCTTTGGTACTTATTTCGCTTATGGAGCATGCCTTTAGTTTCTTCGCTATTGATATTGATGCTATGATGATGCCTATGCTTCATATAACTTGTTTTCGATGTATATTTGAGTTGCCAACATGTTTGGGCATATGTCTCGATGGTTTCGGAAGGTTTAAATCGAGTTAAAACAACATTTAAAAACATTGCATGCCTAGGCATTTCGAAACAGTCTTGCATGTTTCGAAACGGTGGCTTGAAATGGTCTTGGTGTTTCGAAACATTGAGGCCTATTTCGAAACATTTTGCCTCTATGAAACCTCATTTCGAAACGAATCTTAAAGGGGTTTCGAAATGAACCCGCGTATTGAAACGGTCAGCTGTGTTTCGAAACGACCGTTCTGATATAGGGCTCACTATTCCGAAACGTTCGAACGTTAAAGAAGTTTTTGAATTATTCTGAGTTCTGTTTTCTTCTATTTTGGTCCTTGTTGTTCATGTTGCAATTAAAGGAGTTCTAGTGGTCGTTTTGAGCGGAGATTTCAAAGTGACATTTGTAATGAACTTAATTAAAGGATGGTAACTCGAATTAGGTAATAACCCTTACAATTTGTCAAATTTACAAAATGGTCCATAAACCTGAAATTGTTTGTAATCAGTGATCGTTTGTGAGGTCGTCTTATCTGCTGCTTGTTTATACACATAGAGAACCGATGAGAGTGGCAATCGATCGAACAAAACCAAGAGAGGGTGAATTGGATTTTTGAAAGAACGATGGACACTAATTGCAAAGGTAGAAATTGCAAGGAGATTTAGAGTGGTTCAACTCCCTTAATTGGAGTCTACATCCACTACCTTAGTGCCACACTAAGGATTTTCCACAAATCCACTAATTTGTCTTTCCTTTAAAGATAAGGAGTAACCTTACACAATTCAATAGACTTAAACCTAAAAGTCTATTGAATCCTTTCCCTAAAACAAATACAAATAAGCAAACTAGGAAATCCTCACTAGGAATGTGTTTGCAAAGTTTAAGCTCTCTCACACACCCAAAGAAACACTAGGAAAAGAATTACAATGAAGAACACTCTAGTGTTTTACAAGAAAGATCGAAAATTAAGCAAGAAATGAACTCTTGAATGTTTGTATGGACTTTGTTATTACTTCAATATTGTTTTTAGACCTCTTTTATGTGCTCTTGATGTTTTCTGGCCGTTGGGGGGACTTTGGAGCCGTTGGAAGCCATTAAAATCAAGTATTAAATGCTCACCTGCATAGGGGTTTCGAAACCATTGACGAGGTTTCGAAACCTGGGAGAAAATTTAAACTGAAAACTAGCCGTTATAAGCACTAGTTTCGAAACCACTAAGGAGGTTACAAAACCTGTAGTTAAAAACATGTTTTCAGGACTTACTACCAAAAAGGTTTCGAAACCATCTAAAAATGCACTGTTTTGACTTTTGTTGACTTTTTCAAAGAGAAAAACACATAGGTATTAAGTTAAACCTTTTGGAAAAAAATTGTTGAACTTAAAAATATTATATTTGACAAATCTGAATTGAATATGGAGTTTACAAATTTTTGCAAGTTAATCCTTTTAGTTATATCAAAATCAAAATAAGTCTAATAGGAACTAAGTTGCATCTAGACAAGATAAAAAGGGGAAAAAATGTCGTTTATTGAGGTAAACTTTCACGATTTACTTCAATATTCCCTGTGTGACCCGTTCGATTCGGTCTATCAGTTAGGCCAGGTCGAGGGGGTTACATTTGGTGGTATCAGAGTCATGTTTCGAAAGGTTGGGATGATGGTAGGTTGTTGGTAAGCACTTTTGAAGTGAATATGTGTTTTTGGTGAAGTATGTTTTGATTAGTGAATATTAAAGCATGTTAATGTTAAGTATGTGATGGTGATGTGGTGTATATGATGGCTGAATATTAATGTGAGTTGTTATATGATGTTTAATTGGGTTGAATCTTGATGCTTGAGTCGCATGATGGTTGTGATATGCATGTACTATGCTTTATGCTATGTTGGGGGGGGGGGAATTGGGATGCCCATTGCCTTATTACCTAGTGAAATGTTTTAAATTGATTTTTTAAGTCTTGGACTCCTTGTTAAGAGCTGGCTTGATCTTTTGTTTGTTCTATGTTCATGCTTTAATGTTAAGTAGCACAATGGGACCGAGACGAGAGTTACGTTCGAGAGCAGTTGCTCCTGCTGATGGGCAACGTGACTAGGAGAACGAGGTTTTGCCTGGTGGAAATTTACCTCCTCCGCCGCCGCCACCACCTAGGGGTGGGGAGCAAGAACAATAAGGACAAGCTGGTCCGGTGTTGGGAGATCTGACGCCTTTAATGCAGGCAATGACGAGAGCATTCCAGGCAACTGTTGCTGGGGTGCATGTACAAGCGCCTGCTGTTGGGCAATCGGGATTGCCATTAGAGCGCTTGAGGAGTTTAGGAGGAGTAGAATTTCATGGCTTATCTCCTGAGGCTTCTAAGGCTTGGATGGATAGCACGATCTGGATATTGGATCAAATAGGGTGCAATGATGCACGAAAGCTGGGTTGTACAGTGTCGTTATTGCATGGTGATGCATACACATGGTGGAAGATTGCGACCGCCATTGGAGCCGGAAGAGGTGGATTGGACGTTCTTCCAGTCTGGTTTTAAGAAGAAGTATCTCAGAGTTAGATACTTGGACGATAAGAAGAGGGAGTTCGTGTCTTTGGTTCAAGGGAACATGTCCGTGGCTGAGTACGAGGTCCAATTCGTACGATTGAGCCAATATGCTCTGAAGTTGGTGCCGAGTGATAGGCATCGTTGTGACCATTTCCGGTATGGCTTCGTGCATGACGTAAAGATGTTCATGCTAGCGACGGATTATACAGATTTTGATATTCTCCTGACTCGAGCCAAAGATATAGAGCAGAGCTTAGATTTGACCTCGCATGGGGGTGGTTCCAGTTTAGGTTAGAGAGCTGCTGATGCTAGCCATAGTGGTGGGCAGAGTAAGAGGAATCGGGACCGTAGATATCAGCTTGCAGTTAGGCGAGATGCACCAGCTCAGGGAAACATAGTGAGGGTTGAAAAGAATACATGGTTGATGTGTGGTTCGCGGGAGCACCTAAGGAGGGATTACCCTTGCGCGGCTCGTGAGGTGCAGGCTAATGTGGTTGGGGCTAATTCTTGATGGAACTGTGGGTATACTGATCACATGCACATTTTCTTGATATTCTTGTTGAGATGCTAGATGTAGGAATGCAAGTAACAAGTTCTTTTGGTGAGACTATGGTTACAAGGAGATTATATAGGAGATGTCCATTATCTGTTTAGGGTCATGAGTTTTCAGTTGATTTGATGGAACTGCCTTTTTATGGTTTTGATGTGATTCTTGGAAGGAACTTGTTGGTTGAGCACCGAGTTGTGGTAGATTTTGATGTTAAGCGAGTTACCCTGAACCTTGTAGATGATTACAAGGTAGCAATCGTAGGCGAGAACGTGAAGTTCTTGTCTAATGCAATTTCGGCTCTTGAAGCGAGTCGGATGATGGAGTTGGGATGCAAAGCCTTTTTGGCATACGTGATGAATCCTAAACCAAAGGAAGTGCGTGTGCAAGACATATGAACTGCATTTGAGTTTCCGGATGTTTTTCCAGAAGAGTTGTCTGGGTTGCCACCAAACCGAGAGGTTAAGTTTGGTATAGAGTTGTACGAGAAAATGACTCATGTGTCCATTTCTCCTTACTGCATGGCACCCAAGGAGTTGAAGGAATTGAAGACACAACTTCAAGAGTTTCTTGACCGAGGTTTTATATGGCCAAGTATTTCACCTTGGGGTGCGCCAGTCTCGTTTGTGAAAAAGAATGATGGTACAATGTGTATGTGCATAAATTATCGGCAGTTGAACAAGTTAACAATTAAGAACAAGTACCCTCTACCGAGGATCGATGATTTGTTTGACCAGTTTTGTGGTGCCTCGGTGTTTTCAAAGATAGATTTGAGGTCTAGGTTCTATCACCTAAAGGTTAAGGATGTGGATGTGCCTAAGATAGCTTTTTTGAACTAGGTACAGCCATTATGAGTTCTTAGTGATGCTGTTTGGGTTGACAAATGCACCGGCTGCATTCATGGATATGATGAATACGATATTCCATGAGTTTCTGGATCAGTTTGTGTAGTGTTTATCGATGATATTCTCGTGTACTCGCGTACCGAGGAGGATCATGATAAGCATTTGAGATTTGTATTACAAGTGTTGTTGGAGAATCAGCTTTATGCTAAGTTGAGCAAGTGTGAG
The DNA here is from genome assembly GCA_958450335.1 of Hibiscus tridactylites. NCBI lineage: Eukaryota > Viridiplantae > Streptophyta > Magnoliopsida > Malvales > Malvaceae > Hibiscus > Hibiscus tridactylites. Next base: position 26,626,033 of record OY288287.1, read on the forward strand.
TTTTGGCTCAAAAAAGTGTTTTTTCTTGGACATGTGATGTCAGTCGAAGGTATTCGTGTTGATCCACACAAGGTTGAGGCGGTGATGAGTTGGAAGACGCCTCAATCAGTGACAGAAGTGTGTAGTTTCCTTGGGTTGGCTAGTTACTAGCGAAGGTTTGTCGAGGGTTTTTCTATGATTGCTGCACCTTTGACCAAGTTGTTGCAAAAGAATGTTCGCTTTGAGTGGACAGATGTTAGGCAACAAGCTTTCAAGAAGTGATGCATCATATGTTGGTTTGGGTGTCGTATTGATGCAAGGTGGAAAGGTTATGGCTTATGCCTCTAGACAATTGAAGGTGCATGAGCGCAACTATCCTAGGCATGATCTTGAGCTCGCTGCAATGGTGTTTGCTTTGAAGATTTGAAGACACTACCTTTATTGTGAAAGGTGTGTGGTTTACACCGACCATAAGAGTTTGAAGAATCTTATGTCGTAGAGGGAGTTGAATCTTAGGCAGCGAAAATGGTTGGAGTTGCTTAAGGATTATGATCTGACCATTGAATACCATACAGGATAGGCCAATGTTGTGGCCAATGCTTTAAGTAGGAAGGTAGCTGTTGAGCTGAGAGCTATGTTTGCTCGATTGAGTATATCGCGTGATGGTGGCTTGATAGCCGAGTTGCAAGTGAAACCTTCCTTGATTTAGTTGATTAAGGAGAAGTAGTTGTTGGATGATTTGTTGGTACCTCATGTCCAGGACATAGCTTATGGTAAGGCAACGAACTTCTATTTTAATGATGATGGAGTTCTATGTTTCAAAAGTCGAATAGTTGTGTCAGAAGATGTTGAGTTGAGGTGCACTATTTTGACTAAGGCTCATAGCAGTCCTTTTGCTATGCACCCTGGTAGACTAAGATGTATCGTGGCTTGAAGAATGAGTACTATTGGGTAGGGTTGAAAAAGGATGTTGATGATTTTGTAAGCAAGTGTATGGTTTGCCAGCGTGTAAAGGCTGAGCATCAGTTCCCTTCCAGTTTGTTACAGCCTTTCAGGATACCGGAGTGTAAGTGGGAAAGAATTACGATGGATTTTGTATCCAGTTTGCCTTTGACACCATCTAAGAAGAATTTCGTGTGGGTGATTGTGGATAAGTTAGCGGAGTTGTATATTGCTAAGATAAGTTAGCGGAGTTGTATATTGCTAAGATTGTACATTTGCACGGGGTGCCCAAGTCCATAGTGTCAGATAGAGATCTGAGGTTCACAGTAAGGTTTTGGGAATGTTTGCATCAAGCGTTGGGTACGCCGTTGAATTTCAGCACTTCATATCATCCTCAGACTGATGGACAGTCAGAACGAGTTATCCAGGTGCTGGAGGATATGTTGTAACGATGTGTGATTGATTTCCAAGGTTCTTGGGAAAAGCATCTGCCTCTGGTTGAGTTCGCCAATAATAACAGTTTTTTGGCAAGTATACAAATGGCTCCGTATAAGGCTCTGTATGGGAGAAAGTGTAGAACACCTCTTTGTTTGGCTGAGGCGGGGCATAAGTTTCTTTTCTTTTCGGATATGCTTAAGGGGACAACTGAAAAAGTGAAGCTCATATGTGAGCGGTTGAAGGCTGCATCGAATCGTCAGAAATCTTACGTAGATTTAAAGCTTGGGGAGATTGAGTTTGCAGTTGGAGATTGCGTGTTCCTTAAGGTATCACCTTGGAAGAAGGTGATGAGATTCGGACATAAGTGGGGGAGAGTTGTAACGCCCCGGTTTTAGGCCTAGGTGTTTTGCGAGTCGGGTTGGATCAGTAGAACCTGTATCGGTTGTTCCAACAGTTAAAAGGTGGTTTAGGGAAATCAAGGTTTGAGATGGGATAAAAATTGCTAAAATCCTCTTAAATTATATTTAAGAGGATGGTTAAATCAATTTTACAAAAACAGGCTTTTGAAAGTATACATTTTGGGTAGTGACCAAAATGTAAAGATTTAAAAGTTGGGAAAATATGTTTTTCAAGAAGAGTCAAAATCTTAGAATCTCTAAGGAGCTATTTGGCAATTAAGCCTTTTCCCTAATTTGGCATGTGTTTTAAATGGTTTATTAAATAATTAAAATAGCTTTGATTAATTAAATTGGAAAGTTAGTTAATCGGTTAAAAGATTTTTCACGATCATTTTCATTTCTCTTCTTCACCTCAGCCGAACACTCCATTTTCTCTCAAATTTCCAGATTTTCTTCGCTCTCAAATTCTCTTTTGATTTCCAACTTTTCTTTGGTGATTTCTCTCATTTTCCTTCAAGTTCTTTCAAGCTAATCTTGCCAAATTAGAGGAGAAGCAAGGATTGGAGGTAAATTTCGTGCTAACCCTCTAATCTAGGTTCTTTAATGAAATTCCAAAGATATTTGACTCTTTATCTATGTTTTTAATTGAGGTTTTATTATAGCTTTGATAAAATGTTGAAAATATTATAGAAAAAGATGTTTTAAAGTGATATTCGGAGTTGTGATGATTTGGCTTGTTTGAGATGATTTTTAAATGAGTTTTGAAAGGTTTTTGGTGTTGGAATAGAGTCTTAATCATAGAGATCCCGAAATCCTTGAGATTATTTTGGTTTTGATGTGTTTTTGGTTGGGTTTTGGGGTGTTCTTGATGAATCCGAGTTGTTGGAGGTATAAAGATGGTTTTAGGTTGTTTTGGATGTTGATTCATGCCTAAAATGTGTTGGATGTGTTGGGTAATGGCTGGGCTGCGGTTAGAGATCAATCGATTGAGTTTTCATTTGTTTTGTATGGGTGATTTGGTGCTTTAGAGCAGGGCTGCTGGAATTCTTTTGAGTGCTGGTGTTTTGGACGCATTTTAATGCATTGAACCTCTATTTTAATGTGTTGGAAACAGGGGATAGTAATCCAAAATCAAACGAAGTGATTTTGGACGCTTCGGACGATCGATAGTTGCGTCGGCAAGTTTGGTTTCGCAAGTCTGTGAGTGGAACTTGGTTTTCCAGCATGGAAATATTTTAGAAAAGGTTTTGAGAACTTAGTAAGAGCTTGAAATGCTTTACTAAGTTCGGAAGTAAGTAAAGCAAATTTCTCTCTCGGATTGTGCTAGTTTGAGCCTTTGGTTGCACTTGATTTTAATTGCATTTACCTGATGTTTTAAATCATGTTTTGAGTATATAAAATGTGTATGATGATGCCATGTGGTTTAAGGATGCACTAGGTAAGTGATCCTTTGTATGCATATGTTGATGCATGAGTTGTGAAGCATGGTTTAATTCTTGAGTTATGGCTTATCATGAATGCATTGTAAAACCAATGTAGTATGCATGAATTGTGGATTATATTGTCAAGTGATGTTGAATAAAGTGTTTTATAAATGAAATTAGATAGCCGGCTATAAGATTGAGTGCACTATAAATATGTCGTCTTGGATGTTGAGGGGTTGTGATTGTACCGAAAACTCCATCCAAGTACCCCAACGATTTAGGATTGTTTAAGGTTGCAATGGTTGAGGGTAGCTCCCGGGTGCGAACCTTGTGTGTGTCTCGTCTATGGTTAGTGGGTTATACATCTACCGATTAGTGGTGTTGAAGGGTTGTTATTGTACCGAATACTCCACCATGGGTGTCACAACGATGGAGAGTTTGCTCTCGTGTGTGAGCCTTGAGATGCTGGTAGAGCGTTTGAAGGGTGGAGGAGAACCCTTGGTAATCCGTGTATCCGATGTGTTTTGAGATTGTTGTTTATCACTTGTGAGCTAATATAATGAAATGAAATATTGTGGAAAATGTTTTTAATGCATAATTTGAAAGATGCATGTTTTGGTTTAAAGCTTATCATAAAAGGGTTTATGCTTGGAAGGCTTGGAATATGAGTAGCAATGGTTTAGTTGTTGGGTTTATATGTATCATGTTGCATGATGGTTAAAACAATGGTTTTGATGATAAAGTGCATGGTTTGTTAAAGAATGCATGATGGTTTTGGAAAAAGTGCAAAATGGTTTTGTGCATTGATGATGTTTTTGGTTTTGAGCAATCCTCACTAAGCTTGTATGCTTATGCTCTCTTTGTTCATCAATGCAGATAATTAGGCATTTGGAGGCAGCATCTACAAGGGATCCTTCCAAGAAACTCTTAAAAAGTATGTTGAGTTTTTGAACTAGAGTAATAAAGGCAATGAGGGTATCTGATGCTATAATGATGTTGGTTTAGTATTTTCTGTTTTGGTTCCAGTTTATTAAGCATATTTGGTTGCGTAAATTGCCTTTATGTTTTGAATTTTGCTTGGAATTGCATTTTGGCCTTTTGGTACTTATTTCGCTTAGAGAGCATGCCTTTAGTTTCTTTGTTATTGATATTGATGCTATGATGATGCCTATGCTTCGTATAACTTGTTGTTGATATATATTTGAGTTGCCAAAATGTTTGGGCATATGTCGGGATGGTTTCAGATGGTTTAAATAGAGTTAAAACAGCACTTAAAAACATTGCAAGCCCATGCATTTTGAAACACCCTTCCATGTTTTGAAACGGTGGCTTGAAATGGCCTTGGTGTTTCGAAACGGTGAGGCCTATTTCGAAACATTTTGCCTCTGTGAAACCTTGTTCCGAAACGAATCTTAAAGGGGTTTCAAAACGAACCCGCGTATCGAAAGGGTTAGCGGTGTTTCAAAACGATTGTTTCGATACATGGCTCACTATTCTGAAACGTTCGACCGTTAAAGCAGTTTTTGAATTATTCTGAGTAATGTTTTCTTCCATTTTGGTCCTTGTTGTTCATGTTGCAATTAAAGGAGTTCTAGTGGTCGTTTTGAGCAGAGATTTCACAGTGACATTTGTAATTAACTTGATTAAAGGATGGTAACTCGAATTAGGTAATAACCCTTACAATTTGTTGAATTTACAAAATGGTCCTAAACCCGAAATTGTTTATAATCAGTGATCTTTTGTGAGGTCGTCTTATATATTGCTTGTGTATACACATAGGGAACTAAGTTGCATCTAGACAAGATAAAAAGGAAAAAGAGGTCGTTTATTGAGGTAAACTTTCTCGGTTTACTTCAATATTCCTCATGTGACTAATTCGGTTTGGTCTATCGGCTAGGTCGGTCGAGAGGTTACATTTGGTGGTATCAGAGCCAGGTTTCAAAAGGTTGGGATGATGTTAGGTTGTTGGTAAGCACATGTGAAGTGAATATGTGTTTTTGGTGAAGTATGTTTTGACTGGTGAATATTAAAGCATGTTAATGTTAAGTATGTGATGGTGATGTGGTGTATATGATGGTTGAATATGTATTTTTGGTGAAGTATGTTTTGACTGTCGCCAATTAAGTGCCTTAGCCCAGTCCGTAGACCGACCAACACAAATGAGCTCAAGACTCTATGGCATGCCATCCTACCTATGACTCACTAGCTACCAAGGCATTATTCATTTTGGTGTTCATTTATTAAGATACATGTGATCAAATAAGGCAAGATTCAAGGCATGTTCAAGGCACATTTCAAGCTTATCCAAGATGTCATTAGACATATAATAAGATCAAGAAGCCCTTAGGCTAGTGAACCTTAGTTCATTATCACAATGTATCATTCTTTAAGCATGATTCATAAGGTAGCCAATCTAGGCTTTCAAGGCATTAAACATGTCACGGCATTCAAGGCATTAAACATGTCACGGCATTTAAGGCATTAAACATGTTATGGCATACAAGGCATTAAACACGTCATAGCATCATGTAATCATACAATGTCTAATACATATCATACATTTATCAAGCTTAGTGTGTATCGTTCTTCCCTTACTTAATTACCAAATATATTTTAAGTCCATTTTCATAGCAACATCTAAATAAAATATAATCATAATCAAGCTTGGTTAGGACCTAAGTCCTAACCCTATTGATAGCTACACTCACAAGAACTCCAAGCTAGTCTTCGATGATAATCCCCTTGTTTCTTTCCTTTGTTTGCCCAACCTTGATGCCCTCACAAGCCTCTTCTATCTCTTGATCTATCATTACATGTATTAATAACATAAAGGCATCATTAGAATTGATCCACATATCACATACAAGCAAGCATTTTCACATCATATCCTAATTTGCCCAGTTTCAGGCAGTTTGGACACCTTGTAGTATTATGTCTATAACTTTTAGTATACATATTGGATTTTCAATTAATTTACATCCCTAGAAAGCTTATTAAACCAACTTTCTAACCATGTATAGCACATATTTGTATCATTTCTACATCAATAGAGTTTAATGTTCGAAGTTAGGTGATTTTCTAGAATCAAATCTGCCAATCTTGAGTTTTAACCCACTTTAGTGATGTTTTCAACCTAGGTCCCTTATGAGTTTACTTCAAGCTTTTTACTACGGATTACCCTGTTTTTTCCTTTATATTCAAGTATCATTTCTAGCCCTTATTTAGTTCATTTTAGTACTAGAATTTTACAATTTGCTCAAAACAATCCATATACATTGAATTAGCACCTAACTGTGACCAGATTGATTTTCCAGCAACATATTAGCATTTTTATCAATCTAACACTTCTAACCTCTAGTAAATTAAATTTTAAACAACTGTTTTCTACATAATTTTTTCTAGATCAAATTGTATCATACACAAATTTCCAAATTTTATGAACAACTTCACAAAGTTGAATCTGGGTATTTCTATAGAATTCGGTTACCACTTTTTCAATCTGATTTTTAATCTAGTTTCTCCTAAGCTTTAACCCAATATCAAGATAAGATTAAGCACCAACTAAATTCATAAATTCTCAGAATTCTAAGCTTCCAATAACAACTAATTTATACTAACACAATCAGGTAACACAAAAATGTACTTACATGAATTTCTTTCTTAAAAATGCGTAAGTTTCTTTATTCCAGTTTCTAAATTCTCTCAAGCTCTCAAGATTTTCTTTCTTGTTTGAATTCAATTTTCCAGATTGCTCTTTCTCTTTCTTTCTTGTTTCTCCATTCGGTGGAGAATAATGTGATAATGTATGTGGAAAATGACAACAAATTTGTTGTCTAGTTTACCTCCTAGCCAAGTGTCCCACTTTATAATTAAGGTGGTGACACTTGGTTAGTTTTATAACCAAGGGAATTAATCTTATTAATTATAATCAACACTATATTTATACTAATTATTATTATTATTATTATTATTATTATTATTTAATTATATTTTCGATTCTTGCATTTTAGTTTTTGGTTCAAATGTTTGTACTTTTCTTTCTAATTAAATTAGTAATTCTACTAGGCTAGGACTTGGGGTATTACATGCACTTTAGAGCAAGTATACTTGTCGTATCAAGTAATAAAGTGATAAGTAGAGTGTCGAACCCACGAGGATTGGAACAATAACTCCGAGGCTTTTCAACTTAGGAATGTGTTTGCAAGTGATGGTGTTTGATTAAAACTAAAACAATTAAACTAAATATAGCTATGATTAAGATGAACAGCTGCAACAACTAACAGATAATTATAGAGGTTTAGATTATTGCTAAGGATATATGTATGATTGCTTATTATAATGTTATAACGACTGGTAATACATGTCTGCATAAACCATTAGAATCTTTATCTACTCGACATGATTTTCAAATGAACTTTTGACTCTCTCAATGCCTAGAAGTTAATAATATTGAGGTTAAGGTAATACATGTTTGTGTGAACCCTAACAACCTTATTATTTGTTTAAGAAATCCTTTTTAGTTGTTGAAACCCTAAACTTATGTCTATATCATATTAGAACTAAGTTAACAGCTTAGCCCCACTATTAACGTTTGTATAACCTAACTCACACGATATTAAGCCATTGATTAATAGTTAAAAGGCCTCTCTCCATAGCTCTTATAATAACTATGCATGAAGTACGATGAACATAATAGATAAAGGGAAAACAACTATAGCGTTATAAAAGAAATCAAAAAATAAAATCATGGGATGCAATAATCCCAACTAAAGTACTTATCTCATATTTCAGCATAAAACATCCATAACAAAATTATTAAAGTACAACAATTTACTAAGCAAGGTAAATAAAAGAGTCAAGCGTCCTTGACAAACTTCCTCCAAGTAGTCCAACCGTGCTGCAAATCTCCCACTTTGTAGCCTCTTTCGATGACTCGGTCGTGAGGAGAATTCTCTAGCTTCCACTTTGGTGGTTCTCCGCAAACTTTAGACTAGGACTGTTGCTTATAATCATGCTCTCTTTTGAAGTAGAATCTAAGTCTTTCTTATATAAGCGGTGAAACTAGGGCTTCAGTACCCTAAAGTGCGCGGCATCATTAAAGAAAGACATTGGTTTCCTGATTCATTTAATGTTGCGTATATGGGAGAAAGTCCACGTGGGCAGAAAGTAGATTAATCTCCAACTCTTTATGCCTCGTCAGCTCCAGCCATGAGTTTAATCCTCTTCCTCTCCAACACTCCTCCAACATCCTACACATGCACCACAAAACACCACCTTTCCCGTAAAAAGCACAAATGTATATGACATTTAAAGCACAACCAGTCTAACTCCCTATCTACATGCAAATATGTACAATCTAACATAAATGCAAACTATATGAGCTCGAAAACATGAGAAAGTCAAGGAAATAGTGAACATAAAATAGATCATTTATACACTCACCAGTCGTAATCCTTTTATCTAACGATATCTTGATAGAATATAAGGCATGGAAAATATCAACCTTATATTGTTCCATCTTCAGATTCTCGATGCCCAATTGAACATTAAACAAATGACATTTATCTCTATCAACTCATTTGAGCACGACCATGCATTTCGCAGTCTCAATCATTGAGGTTCCCAGAGATATCTCTCTTATGTTAAGAGGGATAAATTTCATCTTAATCACTCACATCTCATTGCATGATTATTTATCATGTTCAAGCATAACCTTAATAATCTTTTGATTAAAGACAACGTTTGACTATGTCAAAACATAATAATCATCGTGTTGATAACCGTAGTAATGTCTAAGGATTTAATGTCATAATTGTTGAAGATTAATGTATAACTTCAATCCATGTATTAATCTCAAAACGAGTCGATCCTAATATTTGTTCTCAACATATATATATATATTGAGAATAATATTTATCAAACTTCATACAATCTTATCTTATTATTGTTCCTATAATAATTATTGATTAGGGATATTAAAAATAATTGTCAATAATATTCAAGGATACAAAAGCATGAAAATTATTATAATAATAAATCCAATAATCAAAATATCATGTCCATACAATAGGCCTAGGGGACTATTGCTGACATACAACTCCCTTCATACATCCTTAGCTGCTGAAATTAGTGATGGTGATGTAAATGACCTACTCACTTAGGTTTGATTGTAAGAAAAAGATGGATATTGATATCTACACGTAATACACTCTCGATGAATCAATAGGATTGCTTAATCTTTTTTGGTGTGATACAACGTCGAGGTTAGACAACTCATGCTCCAATGATATTATAGCATTCAACATGATGTACAAGGATAATGCATATAGTCGACCTTTTATGCCTATAGTTGGTATAAATCACCACCATCAAACAATTGTCTTTGTTGTTGCAATTCTAGAAGATGAGACTGCATATACATTTGAATGGGTGCTAATCACATTTTTAGAAGCTATGTTTAACAAGTCTCCAATATTAGTGGTCACAGATGGTGATAGGGCAATGTAGAGGGTAATAGAAATTGTTTTCCCTTTTGCAAGACATCACATTTGTTCATGGCATCTGTCTCAAAATGCACAAGCAAACATAGTTGAATTTTACTAGTGCATTTTCCAAATACATATCTTCTTGGTGGACTGTTGAAGAATTCGATCGAGAGTGGAGGCCAGTTGTTAAATATTTTAACGTCGAACACCATCTATGGGTAGTAGAGAAGGATTAGACTCTTCATTTGTGGGCATAAGCATATCTTATGGGTCATGTCTTCGACAATGTTCAGTTAAAACAAAGGTGTGAGTTAATGAATGATTCACTCGTTATTGTTCTTAAGTGTAAGAAGACATGTATAGATTTTGTTCGTTCCATTGAAAATGGCATTAGTCAAATGCGCATAAAAGACTTGAAAGCAAATTTCTTCAGTACACAAACTAAGACTTTCCGAGTTACGAAACTGAAAGAGCTTGAAGAGAATGCAACTGAACTTTATACAAGGGATTCGTTCACACAATTTCAAGTCGAACATAAATTGGAGAATGGTATCGTCTGATACATCTAATTTTTGAATCAAGAGAAACTCAAACTTTTAGTTTAACCAAGTAAAAGGAACCAAACAAAATGTATGAAATTATTCTTGATGTGGAAACACACAGCCTCACATGTTCTTGTCAAAAATTTGAGACAATGGGCCTTCCTTCCATGTCGGCATCAACTGCACTTTCTTAAGCTACAAGATTTTGCACAACTCCCAGAATCTTTGGTTCTACCTCGGTGGATAAAAAGTGCTAAACTTTATGCCCCATCATTTATAGACTTCAATGCTCTCCCTGAAATGAAGCATATGGCTCGATTCGCTCCTCTCCGATCAACTTCTTCTCAATTGAGCTACATTGCATCTGAAACTAATGCGAATTTACGAAAATCTAAAGATGAGATCCTTAGCTTAACTGAAGAAATGGAGGAATCATGTATGTTGACTAACTCATCTTCTATGCACTAAATAAAAAAACGTTTGTGGCCCTTCACGAAAAAAGGGAAACGAAAACAATTCATGGACTCAAATACACATCATTTTTCATTTTGTAAAATTGAAGGACATAATTGTAATTCCCCAAAAATAGGTTTAAAAGTTTAAGGGTTTGGTCGGGTCAAGTTTGACTCAATCGAACTAGATTAACCTGTAAAATGAATTTCGGGGAAATTAAAATTTTAAAAATAGAAGTTGTTTGGATAAAAATTAGTTTGACATACTAAAAATGTTTAATTATACTATCAAGTATTTTGGTAATTAATTAAAAGGTTAATTAAATTGATTAAGGTGACATTTCAGTTTTTAGTGACTAAATTGTAAAAATTGCAAAACTATTTTTAGTGACTAAAATATAATTGGGCCAATACTAAGAAACCTTATAGGGCTATTTTTCCAAATGTTTTAATTAAAGGTTTTCCACCTTAATTGAGTAAGACTTTAACGGATAATTGGTTTTCCAAATCATTTTGTTATTCTATCAAATTTTCTTGGATTTTCTCTTCTCGTTTTCTCTCATTTTCCATCTCATCTTCCAAACAAGATTTCTGGAGATCATTTTGTTGTTGATTGGATTAGTTTTCGGATGGTTTCTAGATGCAATTTTGTGGAGATTGTGGCAAATGATTGTAAGGTGATGTTAGAATGCATTTTTCCTCTATTTGGTGTTGCCAAAACAGGGGAGGATCAAGCCTAGCTCGTTTCGTAGAAATCGATTCATTTCGGAAGCATGGAACGCAACGACAAGCAATGTGTTGTGTATTAGTGAAAGCAAATGTATTTTGGTACTATAAAGAGGTTTGAATTATGGCTTTGGGAGTTTAGTTAAAGCCTAGCAAGCTTAACTAAGCTTGGAAGTAAGTTTTCCTTATTTCACCTTTGAATATCGGTTCAATATGAGTTTTGATTTACATGTTTTGGTTTAAAAGCATGGATTGATTTACTTATTATTTTATGCATCGTTTAAATGATAAGCAATGATTTATCAAGTATATGGATGCCTAAGAGCATTGAGAAATGGTTCCTAAATGGAATGTGGTTGTTGCCTTGGGCAATGTGATTTTTGCATATGAAAATGTTTTGTTAAATGCATATGGAAAACGGTGAGTAAATGTGTTTAAAAGTGTATATTTGCTAAGTGACAAATGGAAAGAAAGTATAGGATATAGTTGACATGCCATAAGGTTTAAAGTGTAGTATAATATGTCAAGTCGATCGTACACAGTCATGAGGATGTTGTTTAACTAGGCTACTCAGGTTGTTGGGTTATCACTTGTGGTATGCGATTTAACTAGGCTACTCGGGTTGTTGGGTTATCACTTGTGGTATGTGGTTTAACTAGGCTACCCAAGTTGATGGTATACCTTTAGGTAGGATAGAGGTGAGCCTATCTGGGTCAAGGTATGGTTTGGTATAGGTGAGTCTACCGGGAAATCTGTATATCCGATGTTGTTTCTTAAAGAAAATATGGTTTATCTAATGGTCACTATAATTGCCAATATATGAGAAGTAAGTGGAAAACTATATTTTTCATATGGATTTTATGCTTGACATATTTTGAAAAAGGGATTCAAATGTATTGACTTTTTACACTCATTTTTTTATTGTATTGTTGATTGTGGAAGAGTGGCACCACTAAGCATGTGGCATAAAAAGAGGTACCAAAAGAAGTAGATGATTTTTGTTCCCCCACAGTTTTTTGTTCTTAAATATTTGTAATCTACACATGTTTTATCGTACTTTTATTTTGTGTAAATGGATATCTTAAAAAGGTTGTAAGCAAATGATTCATTAATCGAACGTAGATGAGTGTGATATGAGGATCCATTCGGATTCTCGAAAGGAATTTTGGTGTTACATTTCTATTATAATTTAGGTTTATATCACAAATAAGTATCTAAAGTATTATAACTTTTTCATTTAGGTACCTAATGTTGGAAAAATAGACTGTTGCAAAACGAGGCGTTAACACTGACTGAGAAATTATAAATAATTAAACCAAACCAAATCGTGTTGTGGTATTAACCACTGCCCTAGAAGCAAATTCACCCTGATGTGTGCAATCGCTACAATGGACGAATGGCCCCCTGAGGTTAGCATGGCTCTCCAAATTTCATACACCCAAAAGATGAAGTGGACTTTGATGGTACTGCTCTTCTCTCAACTCAAAAACACTACTCATGGTAGGTTTATGAAAACCAATGAGAGTGTTTCTAAAGCAAACACTTGATTTTGGATAAAACAAATGAGAAGATATGCCCACTATTTATAGGCTAAATAGTGAGGGAAAAATCGTCATTTCCATGTATTAAATAGCCATAATTTTAAATGTTATAATGAGCATTAACAACATTCCCCCACTAATGTGAAAGAATATCCTTTGTAGTTATAAGAGCATTGAAGTTAAAACATGAGAAGATTAATAGTGAGATTAGTTGCTTAAGCACTAGTGAACGTATCTGGAACTAGAACATAGTAATGATGAGTAATTCTTCTCTAAGATAAGTGAACGAATCTTGAACTTTCTATGATTAGGGTGAACTCATAACACACAACTAACCCCATCATCCACCAAAGTCCTCGATGTGTCAACAAAAGTATATATATGAAAGTATATATGCTCTCTTTCCTCAGGATTCTAGTAAGTGTGCTAGAAAAACGGCCCAACATTTTTTATAGAAGGTGGCTAGTCCTTCTCACTTACGTAGGTTTTCATCAGGTTTATCTCAACATAAACCATCCGAATATGGGCTATGAAATAATTAAGAGCTTTTACAATAGCTCATCCTCACAATAAATAAGGTTAATTTCTTCAAGTTCAAAATGAACCATCCAAACTCTGGATAAGAAATCATTAAGAATAAATACTCAACCCCTTTAGTTAGTGAATTCAATAAGTCCTTCTCAAATAGGATCACTCAAACTCTTGGGATTGAATTCATTAAGAGTTTAAGAAAACTCTTGGCAAGTTCATTTAGTCCTTTGCAATAGAACCACCCACTCAACACTAGGTTATGAACTCATAAAGAGTAGATATTCATCCAAAATCGGTAAATTCATCAAGTCTTTCTCACTAAGACCACTCAAAGCCTGGGCTATGAATTTATTAAGAGCAATAAAGCTTATCATGTGCATGTACATTATTCGTCATAGGGATAGGTAGTAAAAATGTACACTATGAGTACTATCCATGGTTTCGTTTGACCACATTGAACTTAGATAACTAAGTTGGGTATCCACCATAAATTCCTCAAACAATGGGCTTTAGACCCATCCCCCTCGACGAATCTAGAACCAACTTCCGACTTTAACCTTTGGTAAGCGGATCAACTAGGTTCCTCTCTGACTTTAATCATCACTTTAAGACACCCCCACATTTCTAACATTTTAAGATAGAAATAAATTCATAAGTGTCTTGGACAATGTGTAAACAAATACTCAATCATACTAGAGTAAAGTTTGTTATGAGTTTTAAATATAAAATTATGTTTTAACAAACTCAAATTTTGTTTACACGTGATTATATTTTCAAAGTTTTGAGAATTTACTAATCATTAAGATTAGTATGCATAATCTCAAATGATTATGAAATTCATTTTATCTCATTTAAAAAGAATTTCAACTTTGTCCTAATTTGGAATATTAGGAATATTATGCAAATATTTATGAGGAGTTTTCAACTTTTCTTAACAACAGGAAAATTATCTCAAGTTTATTACAAGAGATTTCAACACAACTTCTAAGATAGATCATCTCTTTTTTTACTTCTACTTAGGAAAATAACTCAGAGATTTAATAGCTACACACAATCTTTTAGTAGCACTAATGTCTATCATATTCTCATTCATATTATTCAACATTTTGGCCCTAAAGAGACCATCGCATATTTTATATTTTATTTACTATGACCAAATTTGGTATTTTACTCAACCAAATTAATCTTAACTCTTTTAACTTCTGCACTAAGTTTAAACAGATCTTATTTATCATAGTATTTTTTTTTATAAAAGTGAGCATATTAAAGAACAATGCACCAAGTAGGTTACTATGAAAGAGAGGTGGTACCCTAGGCACGCTTAAAATCCAAGTTTTTCATAGATCCTAGATATGTATTTTCATAATGTTTTCCGATAAGCCATTTCTGAATTTTCTATTTCTTTAATTAAGGTCTCTTAAAGAATTATGCTAATAGTATCTTATTAAGCATACATACTTTGGGCTCACTACTACCTTAGTCTTAGTCTTTATACTAGTGGTAGTTTTAAAGGCTAGCTTAAAAAGGCTTATTTGAAACTAATTCATGTATCATTCTAAGCATGAATTATAAGTAACAAGTCTAAAAAGTATGATCTCGTGGTCGTGGGTAGAACCGTAATATCATAGCAAAAATGCTTATTCTCACCATGCAGATAATCTTCACTCTTCTCATCATCATCTTTTAATCAAAATGATCTCGGAATCTACCAAGATGATTACGTCATCAACAACCTCCTTTGAATCTTCTAAACTCAAATGAAGATTATGCATGATTAATCTCAAAAATAATTTACTAGCGGTAAGATTTAAGATAATTAACTCATAGTAATAGAGTTCTTATCTTTAATAGCTTTCTGTAATTAAAATAATCATTGGATAAGAACATTTGATTTAGAGAATTTTCCATTTCACCTCCATCATGTTTGTCCAAAATTATACTCTTGTTGTCTTTACAAATTTCTCAAAAGAAATTGTTAGTATGACAAAAATGTAATCAACATTATTACCACCTTGATCTAGAAGCTTAATCAGTGTTTCATAGTGATAATAAATAACTATATTATCACATGTTTCATCCACCACTGGTTTCTTAACCAACACACCAATGTTAAAATTCCAAGATTTGAGTAAATACCAATTATCAATACATATGGTTAACTCTGCAGATTCAAATCAACAATTTTTTTCAATCTTTTTATTAAAACATTTTTCATAATTTGATTCTTATGCGGTTAACACCACCTTAATTCACAGCACCAAAAAAGGTAAATTCTAAACGTCTGATCCAAAATTGAAAGATGCAGACAATATTTATTAACAAATCGTTTAAAATGGTTTTAAGCTTTAAAAACCACTTAATAAAACTCTCATTGTTAAGGGCTGCTTTAAACATTAAGATTTAGTACTTAAAAGATTAAAATGTTTTAAGGCATTATTACAAAAAACCATCTAACAAACGGTCAAATTTGAATTAAGGACAAAATAATAACCCAAATCAAAAGGTATGTTATCACGCATCAAACAACCATGCCTTTATTTATTAATATTTCTTCAAAGACATGAATGTTTTATAACGTTTAATCAGCTTGGAATAGAAAAACATTAAACCAACATAATTAAAAAAAACCATTAGACGTTGGCAGCCACTCACCACTAATATCATAATTATAGTAACCAATATTATAAGCCATTAAACTCTGGTTTAAACGTTTGTATAATAAAACGATATTCATCAATATGTATTTTAAACTCCAACCGTTTCTATACTTTAAATTCATCAAAAAAGAAGAATTAAAAACTGGCCATTGTAACGCCCCAGTTTAGGGGTCGGGTGAAAAATAATAATTTAATATTATTTCCGGGTCCGGTTTTGTAATTAAAAATAATTTTGGGCCTCGGGTTTTAAGACAACAAAATTTAGTTGGATCATATTCTTTTTAAACAAGCCCACATGGCCATGGGTGGCACTTATTGTGGTTTTCCTTTTTCATTAAGGGTACTTAGGTCTTTGGACCTTTAATTTTAAATCAACCTAAATAATGTTTCATGTAGTCATCTTCTTCCCTCTACTCCCCATTTTCTTTTCCATCGACAAAAAAAGAGCCATCCCCTTGGAGCACTATTTCATTCCATAACTCCTCCAATCTTGAAGGTTTTTCAAAGGTAAGGCCATTTTTGACTTGCTCTCATCATCCTCTACGAGCACATATCTTTATTTTCTATAAAACTCATGATTTTTGTGATTTGGGTGTTTTGAGGTTTTGATTAAAAATGTCATTTTTGACGCCTTTAACTTAGGTTTTTGATCTCTAAATGGTATATGAGTTGTTTTCAATCTAAAGGGTCCAATGGGTATAATTTTTATGTAGTTTTGGGGTGTTTCCCGGAATGGGGTTTTGGGGAGGTTTTTAGGAGGCTTTAAGTTGAGTTTTGGGGGTGTTTTATGTGAATATGAGAGGGCTGATGGATAGGCTACATGTAAGGGAAGTTTTGGAGACTTTAGGGAGTAGTTTGAAGGATGAAATCAATGGTTTTAAGGGTTGCTTAAGGGCTGCTCGGAAATTGGTATTTTGGGCTTGTTTTCAATGTGAAAATTGAAGTCTTGTGTTTGATATGAAATCCGGGTTGATTATTTTGGAATGTGGACTGATTTGGGGTTGTTTATATTGTGTTGGAATGTTTAGAAACGAGAAATTTGGTTGGTGGAGCTTCGGGGACAAATCCGGAAATTTTGGAGTCTTGAGCTTGGTCTTCGATCTCCTCTTAGGTAGCAACGGTGAGTAGAATTGTTGATTTTTGCATTGAGCTCGATATGGATTCCTTTGGGGTTTGGGTGAGACCTTGAGGGGTCATCTAAACCCGTGTGTAAGCCTCTCTACTCCCATGTTGTTGTGATATGTTGAATGCTTATATGTCATGTTCATTAAGTGCATTTTGAGTTGTTAATTGTGTAGTCGAGTTGAGTTCGTGCCTCACGTGATGGTGGTCTAAACTACGGTGATGTGTAGTCCCACCGGTAGTGACTAGTAGGATAGTACTTTGATGTGTAGTCCCATTGTACGTCCACTAGTCGAAACGGTGATGTGTAGTCCCACCGTATGTGTATGATGGTTGTGCTTGTGCAAACCATGTGTTGTTATGCGATTAACCCTTGTGCATCCATTGCTTTCTTGCATATAAATCGTGTTTTGGAGAACTACATGTTGTGAATTATAGAGCCTCTCTCACTAAGCTAGTTGCTTATGCTCTTTGTTTCCAACGTGCAGATCGTTAGAGTTCGGGAGGCGAGCGGGCGAAGGAGGAGCTTTTGGGAGTTCTCAAGCAAGTTTAAGTATGGTTTACTTTTGTAATAATGCCTAGACAATGGGGTATAGAGTGTAGGAGTTGGGGTCAAACTCCTTAGGAATTTATATTGAGTATGTTAAACTCAAGATTATGTTATGCTTTGCTTCTTGGTTTGCTATTTATGCTTGGTGCGATGCTTATGTGAACGTGCCTTATTATGTGTGTTGCTGGCCTTGTATGCCTTATAATTGACCATCCTTTGTGAGGAGTTCATGTTTGTTAAGAATGCACTTTTGGGTGAAATTGCATGAAGCTTGTTTCGTATGAATTTCATTAGATTAAATGCCTCACATGTTAAATTGTGACTGTGGTTTGGTGTATGTATGTTGCTTGTTCTTAGGGAAGTCCAACAATGCATTTAGAGTTGGGTTAAGGGTCACTTGTGCAAAAATCGTGGAGTTGCAGTGCAGGGGGTATCGATACCCTAGCTAGGGTATCGATACTGTCTTGCCCAATGGCCTCAGATGTTGCCTGGGGTATCGATACCCTAAGGGTATCGATACCCTCCAAACTCTCTGTAATTTGGATTTGGGGGATTAGAATAGAGCGTATCGATACGAGGTCCCGAGTATCGATACGGATATATCTTGTTGACCAAGGAGGTTGACCGAGGAAGAGGGTATCGATACCCCTGGTAAGGGTATCGATACGGTCATCTGGGGTTGATTTTCTGGGTTGATCTAGAAGGGGGTATCGATACCCCTTGAATGGGTATCGATACTGCCTGCCTGTAAACTTAAAAATGACTGTTCATGCATGGCCGGAGTTCGAATGTGTCTTCCTTGTATGTTTCCGCTGTTGTGAATCACTTAGGGTTTAATCATCCTCTAGACAAGATAAATAAAAAAAAAGTAGGGTTGCTAACCGAGGGGGAACCCCTTGGGTTTCGCTTCGGTTTTCCCCGTGTGGCTCACTCGTACCGGTCATCCGACCAGACCGGGACGAGGGGGTTACATTTATTGGTATCAGAGCCTGAGGTTTCCGAGACCTCGGGCAGGTAAGTGAGGTAAGTTAAGGTATTATGAGTGTTTTGCCATGCCTATCTAAGTTTTGTTTTAGCACGGTGTATGTATGCATGCTATGGTGACCTCTATGTTGTTTGAAAGTTGGTTGAGTCCCCATTGTTAGGCATTGTTGTCAAAATAAAAAGGGAAAATTGTTTTGGTTTAAAGAGCTTGAGAACCGGAGTCCTTTGCCCCTTGCTAACCTAACGTTTCCGTGTTGTTGTGTGTTTGTTGTTTTAGATTACATTAATTGCTATGGTGAGACCGAGGGGACGGCCTAGAGCGGGTGACCAGGCACCCGAGAACGCGCCTCCTACTCTTAATGCTCCGGGTGGTAATGGAGGGAACGTTGGAGGCGATGGTAATGGGGCTCAAGCGGGCCAAGGTCAGGCGGGTCCAGATGTGGCACATTTGATCCAGACTATAGCCGGAGCTTTTCAGACAGCCTTGGCCGGAATGCAAGCTGCAGCACCACCTCCGGGTGCGGGGTCAGGATTACCCCTAGAGAGGCTTCGCAATTTGGGGGCAGTTGTGTTTCGTGGGTTGTCTCCGGAAGGTTCGGAAGGGTGGCTTGAGAGCACTACTCGCATCTTGGGCCAGATGAAGTGTTCGGATGCTCGTAAGTTGGGATGCATTGTCTCATTGCTTCAGGGAGACGCTTATACTTGGTGGACCACTGCTACTTCTGGTATGGCAGAGGTGGATGTCACATGGGAGTTTTTCAGGAATGCTTTCAAGAGGAAGTACCTCGGAGTTTGGTACTTGGATGAAAAGAAAAGGGAGTTCATGGCTTTGGTTCAAGGCAGTAGGACCGTGTCCGAGTATGAGATCCAGTTTGTGAGGTTGAGTCAGTACGCGCCAGAGTTGATTCCGGATGAGAAGGAGCGTTGTGAGCGCTTCAGATATGGGTTGACTACTGATGTGAAGACTTACATGTTGGCCGCCGACTACACTGAGTTCGATGTCTTGGTTTCTAGAGCCAAGGATGTAGAGCAAAACCTAAGCTCTAGAGCACATGCTGGTGGGTCTGACTCCGGGAAGAGACATGTGAACTGGGATAGAGATCATGCCAAGAGGCATAGGGATAGGAGGTATCAGCCGGATACGAGGCCTAGGGGTGGTAACCATGGTCAGGGCCGCTAGGGCCAAGGGACTGTTGGGCACATTCCGGAGTGCACTAAGTGCGGGAGACGCCACCCAGGTGAGTGCATGGGTATGTTTGGGGCGTGTTGGAACTGTAGCTCCCAAGATCATTTGAGACGTGATTGTCCACACCCAGTCAGAGGAGGACCGGCTCCAGCGAGGGGATTTGAGCATCAGAGAGGTCGTGGGCGCGGCCGTGGGAACTTCCAGCCAAGGAATGAGGGTCAGAGGAACTTGGCTCATGTGGTAGCAGTCCAGCCCGAGGGAGGAGGACCGGCTAGGGTGTACGCTCAGCGGGAGGCTGGGAATGACACTGATGTCATTGCAGGTAATTTCACATTGCAATCTTTGAGTTTGCTTTCTCTGATAGATTCGGGGTCAACGCATTCTTATATTTTGGGTGAGCATGCAAAGTCATTAGGGCTACCTTGTGATTGGTTAGAAGTAGGTGTAAATGTCACTAGCTCCTTTGGTGATACAGTGGTAGTCAGGAAAGTGTATAGGAGGTGTCCCTTGACGATTCAGGGCCATGTGTTTCCAGTCGACATGATGGAGCTACCCTTTTACGGCTTTGATGTGATTTTGGGCATGGATTGGCTTGTAGAGCATAGAGCTAAGGTTGACTTTGAGACTAAGAGAGTCTCTTTGAAGCTTACTGATGACTTAGAGGTTGTAGTAGTTGGGGAGAATGTTAAGTTTTTGTCCAATGTGGTTTCGGCTTTGGAAGCTCAGACATTGTTAAGTTCAGGGTGTCAGGCTTACTTGGCTTACGTAATGAACCCGGATATGAGTGAGGTGAGACCCCAAGACATCAGGACTGTGTGTGACTTTCCGAGTGTTTTTCCGGAAGAACTACCAGGCTTGCCTCCAGACAGAGCAGTTGAGTTTGCTATTGAGACATATTCTGATTCTGCACCGGTGTCGATTGCTCAGTATAGGATGGCACCGAAAGAGTTGAAAGAGTTAAAGACACAGCTTCAGGAGTTGACTGACAGAGGCTTCATTAGGCCTAGTGTTTCCCCGTGGGGTGCTCCGGTCTTGTTTGTGAAAAAGAAGGATGGTAGCATGAGGATGTGCATAGACTATAGACAGTTGAATAAGGTGACAGTGAAAAACAAATATCCCTTGCCAAGGATAGATGACTTGCTAGATCAGTTGAGGGGTGATTCCGTGTTTTCAAAGATTAATTTGAGGTCGGGGTATTATCAGTTAAAAGTAAAGGATGTGGACATACCGAAGACAGCTTTTCGTACACGCTACGGACATTATGAGTTTTTGGTGATGCCTTTTGGGTTGACCAATGCTCCAGCGGCCTTCATGGATATGATGAACCGGGTGTTTCATAAGTTCTTGGACAGGTTTGTGGTAGTGTTTATCGATGACATCCTAGTGTACTCTAGAACCGAAGAAGAGCACGATGAACACTTAAGGTTAGTGCTTCAGACCCTACTTGAGAACCAATTGTATGCCAAGCTAAGTAAGTGTGAGTTTTGGATTAGAGAGGTGGTCTTCCTTGGCCACGTGATCTCCGCTAGTGGGATTAGTGTAGATCCCAAGAAGATTGAAGCCATTGTAAATTGGAAGCAACCAAAATCGGTGACAGAAATCCGCAGTTTCCTAGGCTTGGCGGGATACTACAGGAGGTTTGTTGAAGGGTTCTCAAGGATAGCGGCTCCGTTGACCAAGTTGCTACAAAAGAATGTTCCGTACGAATGGTCAGATGCAAGACAAGAAGCGTTCGAGAAGTTGAAGAAAGCTTTGACCGAAGCTCCCATTTTGATTCAGCCCGAGCCGGGGAGAGAGTTTGTAATTTACAGTGATGCATCTTACGTGGGGCTAGGTTGTGTACTTATGCAAGGAGGTAAGGTAGTGGCATATGCTTCCCGACAGTTGAAGGTTCATGAGAAGAATTACCCTACACATGACATAGAGTTGGCCGCAGTGGTGTTCGCGTTGAAAATTTGGAGACACCATCTTTATGGTGAGAAGTGCACTGTGTACACCGACCACAAGAGCTTGAAATATTTGATGTCCCAAAAGGAGTTGAATCTTAGGCAACGAAGGTGGTTAGAGCTCCTTAAAGATTATGACCTTACCATAGAATATCATCCGGGCAAGGCGAATGTGGTGGCCGATGCCTTGAGTAGGAAGATGGCCGTTGAGTTGCGAGCAATGTTTGCAAGGTTGAGTGTGTCTACGGATGGTGGGCTAGTGGCCGAGCTTCAGGTTAAGCCATTGTTGGTTCAGTTGATTCGTGAGAAGCAGTTGCGAGATGAGTCCTTGGCACCTCACGTGCAAGACATAGCGGAAGATAGGCCTACCGAGTATTGTTTCGGAGAGAATGGAATCCTATGTTTCAAGGATAGGATAGTGGTTCCGGAGGATGCCGAGTTGAGGCGTACGATCATGAGTGAGGCTCACAATAGCCCTTTTGCTATGCATCCGGGTAGCACGAAGATGTATCGAGGATTAAAGGAAGAGTATCATTGGGTTGGTTTGAAAAAGGATGTAGCCGAGTTTGTAGGTAAATGCATGGTTTGTCAGAGGGTCAAGGCTGAGCACCAGTTTCCCTCAGGGTTCTTGCAACCGTTGAAGATTCCAGAGTGGAAGTGGGAGCGTATCACTATGGACTTTGTATCGGGACTTCCGTTGACTCCTTCGAAGAAAAATTCTGTGTGGGTGATTGTAGACAGATTCACCAAGTGTGCACACTTCATACCGGTTCATACCACATATACGTTGGACAAGTTGGCCGAATTGTATATTCGGGAGATTGTGAGACTACATGGGGTACCGAAGTCAATTGTGTCAGATCGAGATCCGAGATTCACCTCTAGATTTTGGGAGTGTTTGCATCGAGCCTTAGGCACTTGGTTGAACTTCAGCACTTCGTATCATCCACAGTCAGATGGACAGTCAGAGAGGGTGATTCAGATTTTGGAGGATATGTTGAGGTGTTGTATCATTGACTTTCAGGGGTTGTGGGAGAAACACCTACCATTAGTGGAATTTGCGTACAACAACAGCTTCCAGTCAAGCATTCAGATGGCTCCTTATGAGGCCTTGTATGGTAGGAAGTGTAGGACCCCGGTTTGTTGGGCTGAGGCCGGACAGAAACTAGTGCCGATGCCCGAATTACTCAAGGGAACCACCGAGAAGGTGAAATTGATTTGTGATCGCTTGAAAGCGGCTTCAGACCGGCAAAAGTCCTATGCCGATTTAAAAAGAAAGGAGGTGGAGTACTCCGTGGGGGATAAAGTGTTTTTGAAAGTTTCACCATGGAAGAAGGTGATGAGGTTTGGGAGGAAGGGCAAGTTGAGCCCGAGATACATAGGACCTTATGAGATAGTTGAGAGGATTGGTCCGGTTGCATATAGATTGAGACTCCCTGTTGAGCTAGAGAAGATTCATGATGTATTTCATGTGTCGATGCTTAGGAGGTATAGATCGGATCCGTCCCATGTTATGCTAGTGGAAGAAATAGAGTTAAATCCAGACTTGTCTTACAATGAGGAACCAGTTGAGATACTTGCTTCTGATAGCAAGGTGTTGCGTGGCAAGACTATAGAGTTAGTCAAAGTCTTATGGAGGCATAGAGGAGTGGAGGAAGCCACGTGGGAGAGGAAAGCGGACATGCTTGAGCAGTTTCCGTACTTGTTTCCGTCAGGTAATTTCGAGGACGAAATTTCCTTAAGTAGGGGAGAGTTGTAACGCCCCGGTTTAGGGGTCGGGTGAAAAATAATAATTTAATATTATTTCCGGGTCCGGTTTTGTAATTAAAAATAATCTTGGGCCTCGGGTTTTAAGACAACAAAATTTAGTTGGATCATATTCTTTTTAAACAAGCCCACATGGCCATGGGTGGCACTTATTGTGGTTTTCCTTTTTCATTAAGGGTACTTAGGTCTTTGGACCTTTAATTTTAAATCAACCTAAATAATGTTTCATGTAGTCATCTTCTTCCCTCTACTCCCCATTTTCTTTTCCATCGACAAAAAAAGAGCCATCCCCTTGGAGCACTATTTCATTCCATAACTCCTCCAATCTTGAAGGTTTTTCAAAGGTAAGGCCATTTTTGACTTGCTCTCATCATCCTCTACGAGCACATATCTTTATTTTCTATAAAACTCATGATTTTTGTGATTTGGGTGTTTTGAGGTTTTGATTAAAAATGTCATTTTTGACGCCTTTAACTTAGGTTTTTGATCTCTAAATGGTATATGAGTTGTTTTCAATCTAAAGGGTCCAATGGGTATAATTTTTATGTAGTTTTGGGGTGTTTCCCGGAATGGGGTTTTGGGGAGGTTTTTAGGAGGCTTTAAGTTGAGTTTTGGGGGTGTTTTATGTGAATATGAGAGGGCTGATGGATAGGCTACATGTAAGGGAAGTTTTGGAGACTTTAGGGAGTAGTTTGAAGGATGAAATCAATGGTTTTAAGGGTTGCTTAAGGGCTGCTCGGAAATTGGTATTTTGGGCTTGTTTTCAATGTGAAAATTGAAGTCTTGTGTTTGATATGAAATCCGGGTTGATTATTTTGGAATGTGGACTGATTTGGGGTTGTTTATATTGTGTTGGAATGTTTAGAAACGAGAAATTTGGTTGGTGGAGCTTCGGGGACAAATCCGGAAATTTTGGAGTATTGAGCTTGGTCTTCGATCTCCTCTTGGGTAGCAACGGTGAGTAGAATTGTTGATTTTTGCATTGAGCTCGATATGGATTCCTTTGGGGTTTGGGTGAGACCTTGAGGGGTCATCTAAACCCGTGTGTAAGCCTCTCTACTCCCATGTTGTTGTGATATGTTGAATGCTTATATGTCATGTTCATTAAGTGCATTTTGAGTTGTTAATTGTGTAGTCGAGTTGAGTTCGTGCCTCACGTGATGGTGGTCTAAACTACGGTGATGTGTAGTCCCACCGGTAGTGACTAGTAGGATAGTACTTTGATGTGTAGTCCCATTGTACGTCCACTAGTCGAAATGGTGATGTGTAGTCCCACCGTATGTGTATAATGGTTGTGCTTGTGCAAACCATGTGTTGTTATGCGATTAACCCTTGTGCATCTATTGCTTTCTTGCATATAAATCGTGTTTTGGAAAACTACATGTTGTGAATTATAGAGCCTCTCTCACTAAGCTAGTTGCTTATGCTCTTTGTTTCCAACGTGCAGATCGTTAGAGTTCGGGAGGCGAGCGGGCGAAGGAGGAGCTTTTGGGAGTTCTCAAGCAAGTTTAAGTATGGTTTACTTTTGTAATAATGCCTAGACAATGGGGTATAGAGTGTAGGAGTTGGGGTCAAACTCCTTAGGAATTTATATTGAGTATGTTAAACTCAAGATTATGTTATGCTTTGCTTCTTGGTTTGCTATTTATGCTTGGTGCGATGCTTATGTGAACGTGCCTTATTATGTGTGTTGCTGGCCTTGTATGCCTTATAATTGACCATCCTTTGTGAGGAGTTCATGTTTGTTAAGAATGCACTTTTGGGTGAAATTGCATGAAGCTTGTTTCGTATGAATTTCATTAGATTAAATGCCTCACATGTTAAATTGTGACTGTGGTTTGGTGTATGTATGTTGCTTGTTCTTAGGGAAGTCCAACAATGCATTTAGAGTTGGGTTAAGGGTCACTTGTGCAAAAATCGTGGAGTTGCAGTGCAGGGGGTATCGATACCCTAGCTAGGGTATCGATACTGTCTTGCCCAATGGCCTCAGATGTTGCCTGGGGTATCGATACCCTAAGGGTATCGATACCCTCCAAACTCTCTGTAATTTGGATTTGGGGGGTTAGAATAGAGCGTATCGATACGAGGTCCCGAGTATCGATACGGATATATCTTGTTGACCAAGGAGGTTGACCGAGGAAGAGGGTATCGATACCCCTGGTAAGGGTATCGATACGGTCATCTGGGGTTGATTTTCTGGGTTGATCTAGAAGGGGGTATCGATACCCCTTGAATGGGTATCGATACTGCCTGCCTGTAAACTTAAAAATGGACTGTTCATGCATGGCCGGAGTTCGAATGTGTCTTCCTTGTATGTTTCCGCTGTTGTGAATCACTTAGGGTTTAATCATCCTCTAGACAAGATAAATAAATAAAAAGTAGGGTTGCTAACCGAGGGGGAACCCCTTGGGTTTCGCTTCGGTTTTCCCCGTGTGGCTCACTCGTACCGGTCATCCGACCAGACCGGGACGAGGGGGTTACAGCCATACACTCATGTATTGCCATTTTTTCAAAATAAATGGTTATGTTTTCTACGCATTAAATTAGATTAAGCATTCATATTTGTGAAAACAATTCAATTTTCCATAGCATCATGTACGGTCATAAGAATGATAATCTATATCAAACCATTACGTACCATTTTGATGCAAGATTAGACCAACAATGCTTCATACTATCGAACTTGAACTTTGTACAGTAATATTCAAATTCGCTTCTAAATTGTTGGAAAAATAGACTACTGCAAAATGAGGCGTTAGCACTGACTGAAAAATTATAGAATAATTAAACCAAACCAAATTGTGTCATGGTATTAACCACCGCCTTAGAAGCGAATTCGTCCCGATGTGTGTAATCGCTACAATAGACGAACGCCCCCCCCCCCCCCCCCCCGAGGTTAGCACGACTCTCCAAATTTCGTACAGTCGAAAGATGGAGTGGACTCTGATGGTATTGCTCTTCTCTCAACTGAAAAACAACACTCATGGTAGGTTTATGAAAACTAATGAGAATGTTTCTAAAGCAAACACTTGATTTTGGATAAAACAAAATGAGAAGATATGCCCACTATTTATAGGCTAAATAGCAAAGGAAAAATCGTCATTTCCAAGCATAATTTAATTCTATTTTAAATAGAATTAAATAGCCATAATTTTAAACGTTATAATGAGCATTAACAACACTTAAAATATTTTTTGGCCAAAATAAGTACTTAAAGTATTTTTTTAGTCAAAATAGGTACCTAAAGTATATATTATTTTCATCTATTTTCCTAAGAATTGACATGTGGCATTGATTAAAAAATGTCATCAAGCCAAAAGTAACCCCCAATGTTTGACCTTTTGGTCATTTTAGCCCTCATTATTTTTTTTGGTTCAAACAAACATTTAACGTTTCAATACCTTTCGATGATGTGGCATGTCTGCATGGCAGAACTTTCTGATGTGGCGATGCCACATGTATAGAGATGTTGACGTGGCACTTTACTACCATGTCATCACTAATTTTTTTAAAAAAATATTTATTTTTAATATTTATTTTATATTAATTTTTAACCAATCAGATCTAATTGATTTAGAGGCTTGAGAAAGAAATTAAATTTGAGAATTAATGAAACCGGAATTTGAACATAGGTTTGCTAGGCAGAAGGCATATAATGCTGGATAATTCTACAGTAAATAACATGTACGGCAATGTACTATTATTCATATGTACCACAATTTACCATTAACTGTTTTAATTAGTTTTAAAACTCTAAGGACCGAAAGTGTTATTATTCCCTTTTAGAATAAAATCTTAAAAAAATTATATTATTTTTTCAGATTTCCTTTTATATTTTAATTAAAATTTTATTACCATAATAATTCTTACCTTTTGTAACCCCCTCGTCCCGGTCTGGCCGGATGACCAGTCCGAATGGGCTACACGGGGAAAACCGAAGTGAAACCCGTTAAGGCTCCCCTTCGGTTAGCAACCCCTTTTTTTCTTTCATTTTAGTCTTGTTTAGAGGAGTATTAAAGTCCTAAGTGATCAAACAGCGGAACAACATCCACGAGACAGTCAAACGAACCCAAAACAACATTTAACAGCCCAATTTTTAACTTATCTGCAGGCGGTATCGATACACCTAAGGGGTGTATTGATACGCCTTGACTAGGTCAAAAGGTCAGAGTCAACCCGTGGAGACTGTATCGATACACCCAAAGAGAGTATTGATACTCTCCCCAATGGTCAACTTCCCACGGTCAACGCTAAGAAGACCGTATCGGTACGCCAGAGGCCGGTATCGATACCAAGTTGGACAGTAACTTCAGTGACCAAAAAGGTATCGATACGCCTCCCCGCCTATCGAAACGCGTGGCCTGGAACAAGAAGACCGTATCGATAGGGGTTTAACCGTATCGATACCCTTGCTCTGCAATTCCTCAATTCAAACTTGGTAACTTCACATACGATTCTAGATGCACTTTTGGACACTCCTAAGCACACACAATCATACATACAACAAACCACAATTGAGATTTAGCTTACAAGGCATTGAATCTAAGAAGGATCGTACATATCAAGACTTCATGCAATTTCACAAAGAAGCATACTTAGCAAGCATAAGGCATCATGCACAAGGAAATCAAGCATAAAGCATTCATAGGCCAACAATCCAAAAAGCAAAAGCATAACACAACATGAGTTTAACATGCTCAAACATAATCTCCTAAGGAGTTTGACCCCAACTCCTAAAACTCTATACCCCATTGTCTAGGCATTATTACAAAGGCAAACCATACTTAAACTTGCTTGAGAACTTCAAAAGATCCTCCCTCGCCCGCTCGCCTCCCGAACTCTAACGATCTGCACGTTAGAAAAAAAAAAGAGCATAAGCCAACTAGCTTAGTGAGAGAGGCTCTACAATTCACAACATGCAGTTTTCCAAAACACGATTTATATGCAAGAAAGCAATGGAATGCACAAAGGTCTATCTCAACCACAACACTTGGTTTGCACAAGCACAACCAACATACACTTACGGTGGGACTACACATCACCGTTTCGACTAGTGGATTTTCAATGGGACTACACATCACCGTAGTTTAGACCACCATCACGTGAGGCACGAACTCAACTCGACTACACAATTAACAACTCAAAATGCACTTAATGATCATGACATATAAGCATCCAACACATCACAAAACATGGGAGTAGAGAGGCTTACACACGGGTTTAGGCGACCCCTCAAGGTCCCACCCAAACCCCAAAAGATTCCATATCGAGCACAATGTAAAAACCAATAATTCTACTCACCGTTGCCACCCAAAAGAAGATCGAAGACCAAGCTCAAGACTCCGAAATCCCCGGATTCGTCCCCGAAGCTTCTCCAACCAAAATTCTCGTTTCTAGTCATTCCAACACCAAGCAAATAATCCCAAATCAGTCCATGTTCTAAAATAATCAACCCGGATTACATACCAAGCACAAGACATCAATTTTTCCATTGAAAACAAGCTCAAAATTCCAAAATCCGAGCAGCCCTTAAGCACCCCTCAAAACCATTGATTTCAACCCTCAAAATACTCCCTAAAGCCTTCAAAACAATACTTACATATACCCTAACCATCAGCCCTCAAGATTCCACCTAAAACACCCCCAAAACTCAACTTAAAACCTCCCAAAAACCTCCCCAAAACCTCATTCCGGGAAAACACCCAAAACCTTGTAAAAAATCAATTTTGTTGGACCTCTTAGGTTGTAGACTACTCATAGAACTTCATCAAATCAAAAACTTAAGTCAAGGACTTCAAAGACAACATTTTTAATCCAAAATCCCCCAATCTCCAAATCTCAAAACATGTGTAAAAATGAAAACAAAAGGTATCAACTTGTAGAGATTAACGAGGGTAAGTCAAAAATGAAATTACCTTTGCAAAACCTTCAGAAATGAGCAAGCTATTGAATCGAATAGTAACAAGGGGAGAGGGTTTCTTTTTGGACGTTGAAGTGAATAGTGGAGAGGGGAAGAAGATGACTCAAAAAACATTATTTTAGGTTTGTTTGAAATTATAAAGGCTAAAGACTTAAATGCCCTTAATGAATCAAGGGAATTACAATGGATGACACCCATGGCCAATTGGGCTTGTTTTGGGAAATGGTCTAACTAAATTTTATTTGTCTTAAAACCCGAGGCCCAAACCATTATTTTATTATTTAAAAAATTAGGGACCAAAACCCGAACCATTAATAAATTACTATTTTCACCCGACCCCCGAACCCGGGTGTTACACCTTCACTTTAATTTAAGGGTAAAGTTCACAAATGGTCACTAAACTTTGATCAATTATTCAATTTGGTAATCAAACTTCCAATTGCTTTAATGTTACCATTGAACTTTTAGTTTTGTTTCAATTTGGCCACTTACCCGTTAACAACTGTTAAAAGGGTGATGTGGCGGTTAAAATATTTTATATAATAACACATTTAGTCTTCCATGTTTACGTTTTTCAAACAATTTACTCATAATTCGAAAGAAGTAATAAATTTAACCCTCATTATTTCAATTTGACCCTATTTTTAATTAAAGATAATTTAATATTTTATTTTGATCCCTCAATTATAACTAATGTTATCTTGTCCCTCCTAATCTTAACCATACCTAATCTATCCTTTAAAAATTGAAATAATTCAATTTATTACTAAATTAAAAAATAAAAATTAAATTACTTGATGTTAATGGATGCTATATAATTTAATTTACCATGCCCAGCAGCATCACGCCACCCATAGTCGAGGGGGAAAAAAGAGTCGTAGCTCAATGCCAAGTTTCACTCTCGTCTCTGGTAAGATGCATGGGTGATGAGTGAAAGCATTTAATCTAGGCCATGATAAAGCAGGTGCAATCTACCAACCACGTAGACGGTAGACCCACGGAGCTGTAGAATTGGGACGACATGTCCTTGTAAACTCAAAATTCAAGTATCAATTTTAAAAACTATATGTATTTTTCTTTTTTATTATGAATAATTGAATACGCATAATAACAAATATATGTGTTTTGGTGAGCTAATAATAATTTTAAAAATTCAAGTATCAATTTTAAAAAATATACTTTTTCCTTTTTATAAAATTTATGAAAATTTAAAGGATGGATTGCGTATGGTTGGGATTGGGAGGGACAAGAAAACATCAGTTATAATTGAGGGATCAAAATAAAATATTAAATTATCTCTTATTAAAAATATGGTCAAATTGAAATAATGAGGGTTTAATTTATTATTTCTTTCGAATTATGACTAAATTGTTTGAATATGTAAACGTGGAGGACTAAATGTGTTATTATATAAAATATTTTAACTGACACATCACCCTTTTAACAGTTGTTAACGGGTCAATGGCCAAATTGAAACAAAACTAAAAGTTTAATGGTAACATTAAAGCAATTGTAAGTTTGATTATCAAATTAAATAATTGATCAAAGTTTGTTGACCGTTTGTGAACTTTACCCTTAAATTAAAGTGAAT
The DNA here is from genome assembly GCA_958450335.1 of Hibiscus tridactylites. Lineage (NCBI taxonomy): Eukaryota > Viridiplantae > Streptophyta > Magnoliopsida > Malvales > Malvaceae > Hibiscus > Hibiscus tridactylites. The sequence goes on from OY288287.1 coordinate 26,657,214, forward strand.
GTAAGAATTATTATGGTAATAAAAGATTTATTATTTTTAAATAAAAAAATAAAAGAAAATCTGAAAAAATAATATAAAAATTGGTTTTAAAATTTTATTTTAAAAGGGGATAATAACACTTTTGGTCTTTAAAATTTTAAAATAAAATAAAATAATTACTGATACGTTACGGTATATATAAATAGTGGTACATTGTAATATATGTAATTTACTTTAGAATTATTGCCTAACCACCAAGTTAACTCAGTATCGTATTAGCTATTTACTACAAATTTTATTTATTACACACATTATTATCTACCCCTATTGCTTGCCCTTTCACTGTCGATTCCCACCCAACCTCGTCATCCTTTTCGATTTCTCCATTCAAACTTCATTCTATCCCAAAACATCTCAGCTTTTCATATTCAAGAATCTGAAAGAATATTACACTCGACTGTTGAAACAAACCAGAATCTGAAAGAATATTACACTCGACTGTTGAAACAAACCTAGAAAAACTTTATACAATAATCAAAATCCCAGCAACCACAACTTTGTTACTCTCTTTCTACCTATTTGTACCTACTGGTTAGAAAGCTAGAAGCAGCAATCCAACTGACGTGAACCCAAAAACTCTGCTCAACGATTACCTCCAACGGGCATTGGAGTAGCTTCTCCTTCCCCAACCGGCGTTGCCACCTAGACCACAATAGAGGAATTGGAAAGAATGATGGTGGTTGATGAGGAATCGGTTAAGGGCAAACAATAGAGGTAGATAATAATGAATGTGATAAATAAATATGTGGTAAATGGTTAACAAGATACTGGGTTAGTTTGGTTGTTAGGAATTATGCGTTCTACCTACCTAACTTGGGTTCAAATTCCAATTTCGTCAGTTTTCAACTATGAACTAATCGGGTGATGATTAAAAATTAATATAAAATAAATATTAAAAAAATAAGTATTTTAAAAAATGGCGGTGCCATGTTAACATCTCCATACATATAGCATTGCCTGACGCTTTCCATCCATCGATGGTGAAATTTTGAACGAAAATAAAACGTTAAGGGGGCGTTTGGTTCACGAAATGTAAGACTACCTTTGGGAATAAGATTACCGGAATGTAACATTATCTAACACATTTCTGGGAATGTTACATTATCTTGTTTGGCTCGTTTGGTAGGAATATAGGATTGTAGTATTTGGTTGGAGAAATATAAGATTAATTGGAAGTAAAATTTACTAACTTGTCCCTATGATATATTTTCTTTTTAACAAGTTTAACTTTTAATTATTAAATTAAAAATATTTACATAAAAATTATATAACTATTTTCGTTACATTACCTAAAATTTGTAAAAAAAATGTTTATAATATAATTAATATTATTAAATTATTTTTAAAAAATATTTTAAATGTATATACATTTATTCCTTTTTAATTTTTTTTGAACATCAAAATATTAAACTTTTAATATGCTTAGATTTTTAATTTTTTATTACTTTCAACCATTTATCAACAAATTAAAGTAAACAATAAAACAAATCTAAAAGTAGTAAAAATGATAAAAATAAATTAACCTACTAATTTTTTAAGATAAAAAATATCTTATAAATTAAATAATAAAATTAATAACATCAAGTCTTAACGCATTCAGTCTCAAGCAACATACAATCTCATCCTATAACACTAGAAACATCGTAAATACAATATTAATAAAATGTACTATTAAATATTACAACATTATCTAAATATATACAACACCATTTATATATTCAACTGATATTAAATATAAATAGTTAATAAATTTACACCATAAATAATTAGTTACCTAATTAAAAATGCAATGAAGGATCAACATGAACATAATTCATAATCACAAGGGTAATATTGTCCAAAGTGGAAGAAATTGTGTAATACCTAAGAAAATGAAGGGAATAGCATTCCCACCATTTAGGGGGGAAAGAGTCACTCTTGAAAAAAGAATAATATCTCTTAGTGGGAATCCTCCTAAACCATACATGGGAATGCAAGTCTGGAAAAGATTATTATCTATGGTAATCATCTTTTTTGCGAATCAAACACACCCTAAGGGTTTGTTTGAAAAAAAAAAGAATAAGGGCTAAAGTGACCAAAAGGTCAAACGTTGGGGTTATTTTTGACTTTATGCCTTTAAAATATATATTAAGTACATGTTGTGAGAAAAAAATACTTTAGGTGATACTTTATGCACTTATTTAGAAACCATGCCCTCTTGCACCAAAAAAAAACTTAGCCATTAAGCTTAAAAGGAATTTTAATTTTTTTTAACTAAAACAATATATACTTTAAACAGAGTTTAAATTTGAAAATCATAGTTGTTGGGAATAAAAAACTAATTAATTAAATAACTAATTATATTTAAATTTATATTCTACTATAAGTATATATTATAAATTCAATTTTAGAATAATTTAATATTAATTTTATGAATATAAATAACTAAATAATTAGTTAGTTAGTTTTTTTATTCCTAACCAAAGTTAGAAGCTAATTTTAGTTTGATTTTCAAAGTTAATTCCAATTTAAGTTATATATTGGTATGGTTTAAAATATCTAAAATTTTGTTTTAGCTTAATGTTAAAGTATTTGTGTTTATGTGCAAGAGGACATGGGTTGAAATCCCTTTCCCAGCAAATATTCATTTTATTTTGTGTTAATTTAGTAAAGTGGTGACACGTATTACCACTTCACCGTTAAAAAATTAATTGCTGGTGACCAAAACGGGGAAAACGTAACTTTAATAACGATTTTGTTAAAAAATTTAGTTCGGTGACCAAAACATGAAAATTTCAATAGTTCAGTGACCACTAGTGTAGTTTACGCAAATAATTAATATGGGTAAATTTAACTTTTTCATTTAAATTTCAACTAATTAATTAGGATTGTAAACGAAGTGAACGTTTAGCGAACCATTCAACGGGAAGTTCGTTTATGTCTGTTTATTTATTAAACGAACGAACATGAACAAGATTTTTTGTTCATTTAATTAAATGAACAAATACGAATAAAAATTTAGAGGGGAGAGAAAATGAAATATTTTCACATCATCATCACCGTTAAAAAAAATAACTGTTGGTGATTAAAATAGGAAAAACGTAACTTTAGTGACAATTTTGCCAAAAAATAAATTAAGTTAGTGACCAAAACATGAAAACTTCAATAGTTCGGTGACCATTGCACCGTGTAGTTTACCTAAATAATTAATAAGGGTAAATTTGACTTTTTTATTAAATTTCAACTAATTAATTAGGGTTATAAACAAAATCAACGTTTAGCGAAACGTTCGTGAACCCTTCGACGGGAAGTTCGTTATGTTTGTTTATTTATCAAACAAGCGAACATGAACAAGGTTTTTTTGTTCATTTCATTAAATGAAAATACTCAAACAAATGGATCTTTCGTTCATTTATGTTCGAGAACGTTCGGTAATATGTTCGTTTAAATTTATTCACATATGTATTTCCCACCCAGTAGCTCACTATCCCTTTCATTTCACGATAGATTCAAAAAAAAAGGTAAACTAACCCAATGACCACCATACTGTGATAAATGTATTAAAATGACAACATTAAAAAAATCGGCTCAATTGACCACCCAAACTATTAAAATTGGATCAATGTGACCATTAGCCGTTAATGGGCTAACGGAAGGTGACGTGGCAGTTAAAAAATTAAAGGTATAATCACACATTTAGTCCTTATTATTTACACATTCTTTCAATTTAGTCCTAATTTTAAACTAATAAAATAAATAATTAAATTCCTCCAATAAGGTGTTGACACGTGTCACCACCTATTTAGAGGAGAAAAACAAAATCTCCAAAACTACTTTTGATGGGAATCAAACTTGGGTTCATTAAGTACCAAAGCATCATCTTAACCACTGCACCAAACACATGTTTACCACCTAAATCTCCACATCACTTTTTACCACCTAAATTTTTAAAAATTTACCACCTAATCTTATACCCTAAATTATATCCCTAAACTTTAAATTTTAACAAAAAAAAAATGGCATTGAGTTATACTTTGGATACTATTTCTTACTATCAATTGTCGAGCATTATATGTCTTGTATTTGAATGATTGGCGAAATATGTGTTATGATTGTAGTGAAAAAAAGAATTGAAAATGGAAGAAGCTCCGAATGATGGTTCAAGAATTAAGGTTTCTGTATTTGATGATTCGATCGAGAATCATTTTAGGGCAATGGATACAATTTCTAAGCGTTGTGAAGAGCCCAAGAATGATGATCTTGATGAAAATGATATCCAGAGATTCTCTTCTTCAATTACTTTCTTAAGGTAAATTTATGTTTATGTTTGAGCATTTAGAACTTCCATGTGTTTAAACCAACTTTTAAACAGCGTTGACTGGTTGTCTTTTCTGGTGTAAGTCTGATTGTTTCTTTTGATGTTAGCTTTGTCAGTGTAATATAGAAATTTACAACTACATGTTCATGATGTACTATTGAACATGATTTTAGGGAATGGAGGCATTTTAATTATGAACCGAGGGTCATTAGGTTTGCTAACGAGCTAGAAGACTCACAGCATAAAGATGTCTCTGGTGGCATAGAGTTGCCCCAGTTTTCATCATCAACTGTTTCCAAGGTGAAAGCAAATCTTTTATTTTTTGTGCTAAAATTCATCAATTATATTATATGTCTTATTGTTTATTACCATTCAAATTCGTCTTCTTCCTTTAAAAGAGTCAAATTTGACTCTAAACTTTTTCAAATCTATCAAAACACTTTTTAACAAGGATATTTACTTAAATTTTTTAATGAGTTAACATGACATCATGCTGATATCTTTTTGAAATTAAAAATACTTTAATTTTATGAAAATTATTGTGTAAAACTAATAAATTGATTTTGATATAACAAAGGATTTGAGGACTAAATTGAAAAGGAGAAAATAAATTTTTAAGTCCTCAAAATCTCTCTGTGTTTAAAGAAAAATGTACAAGTCAAAACCTTAACTTATCAAATATTTTCTAAGTGTTTACCGAGTCAAAACAGTGATTTTCGAGTCACCGTTTCGGAACAGCCTTTGGGCGTTTCGGAACGTTTTGAAACTGTTATCCTCTATTTCGGAACTAGCTTTCCCGTTTCGATATGGGTGTATCGAAACAGCTAGTTGTGTTTCGAAACAGATGAAGAACAACAAAACGGTTTGAACCATTTCGATACGGTTGTATCGAAACGACCTCAAAGGTTTCGAAACGAATTTCAAACTTGGTTTCAAAATATGATCGTTGAAGTTTTATAACTGAATTTAAAAATATTGTTAAGGCGTATCGAAACGCTTCTAAGCCATTTCGATATAGGTTTTGACAGTGGTAAATTGTTTCGAAACAAGTTTCGGAACAAGATCTTATCGTATCGAAACGATCGTGCCTGTTTCGGTACGGCCCATTTATTACACCCCAACGACTCTTTCTATTTTGGTCTGTTTCGAAACAGCGTCGGACGTTTCGAAACGAGTAGTTGTAGACTGCATTTATGGAGGGAAGATAACATCCCAACGGCTGTAATAATGAAGGCAACAACCTCAATGGCTAGAAATAAATGAGAAGGTATAAAAGAGACCTCTAAGAGCACCAGCAACAACTATTGATCCCAAAAGAATTATCCAAACATCAAATCCAAGCAATTGTGCTAAAATCCCATATTTTCTTGTAAACCCCATTGTAGAACTTTGTATTTCCAATCTCATTTGTTCAATTGGGTTGAGTGCTTGTAAAAAGGGTTACATTTGTATTGAGAGATACTAGTCTTTAGCCTTGACAAAGATGAAGGAGGTAAGTGTGTTGACTCTAAGCTTTATCGCTCTATGATTGGATCATTGTTTTACCTTACCGCAAGTAGACTGGATATATTGTTTAGTGTTTGCTTGTGTGCTAGGTTTCAAGCTAGTCCCAGAGAGTCTCACCTTATAGCTGTAAAAATTATCTTTAGGTGCCTTAAAGATACTCCTTGTCTAGGTCTTTGGTACCCTAGAGAGTCAACCTTTAACTTTCATGCTTATTCGGATGCGGATTACGGGGGTTGTAAAATTGATAGGAAAAGTACTTCCGACACTTGCCAATTCTTAGGTAGTATGATCATATCTTGGTTCTCTAAGAAACAAAATAGTGTAGCTCTTTCTACCACCGAAGTTGAGTACATATCCTTAGGGAGTTGTTGTGCTCAAGTCCTTTGGATGAAGCAACAACTCTTAGATTATGGTGTTAAAGTTGAAATCATACCCCTTAAGTGTGACAACACTAGTGCTATATGCCTAACTAAAATTCACATCCAACACTCTAGAACCAAACATATAGAAATAAGGCATCGTTTCATTAGAGATCATGTCCTTAAGGAAGATGTTGTTTTAGAGTTCGTAGATACCTTAAATCAACTAGCGAACATCTTTACAAAACCTCTAGATAAGGAGCATTTGTGGTCCCTTAGGAGAGAGTTAGGTCTAACTAGCCTATCTTGACCTTTTAGGACCTTTTTGTGTTTAAATTGCTTGATTTCTTGAAAAATGCCATGCTTATGTGTTTTTACTCCTAATTTCATCTATGCTTATAGTTAGGGGGAGTATGTTTGTGTTTTAACATGTTATTCCTGCTCATTCATATCATTTATGCATCTAGGACTTCATAAAATTCAATTTTTCTGCAATGTTAGAGCCTCATCTCCACCTCCAGACCTGGGCGTATCGAAACAGGTCAATTTGTTTTGATATAGGTGCCTTAATAGAATGGTCTGTGACCAGAGTGTTTCGAAATGCCTAAAAGGGTTTCAAAACGTTTTGCCTCTACCAAGAATTGTATCGAAACGACCCAAAAGCGTTTCGATACGGGTTACCACGTGAGATTCAATACGGTCAAAGCCGTATCGAAATGGTCAATAGGTTTTGAAACGTCAATCAACGTTTCGGTACGCACGTTTCGAAACGATCGTGCCTGTTCCGAAACACCTCTGTGGATAGCTTTTTAAAGGGTTTTAATTGCAAAGTTTGCTTTTCAATAAAACTCCTAAAAACCCCGATTTTTCCCTATAAAACCCTCTAAACCTCATTTTTTTCATCAAATCTTGAGAGATTTTACTCACAAACTTAAGTCTAAGCAAGCTTCAACAAATTGGTGCAATTTCTTCCACTCATTCATCCAAAATCCCTATTTGAGGTATTTTTCATCTTTTTCTTTTTCATTTGATTTTATTCGAATCTTAGGTTAGAAAATATTAATTTTGTATAGTTTATATGTTTTACAACTTGGGTTTTTCAAAATTTGTAAAAAAGTTTCAAAATCTCAAAGTTTTTTATTCGAATATATTTGTTTTTTCTCGTATTTTTTTACTATTTTTCAAAAGTTATTTATTTTTCAAAAAAAAAATTTAAGTGTTTTTATTTAAAACGTAAATGGGATTTGTAATTGGATTAAATTAAGGACTAATATGCATACATTTAAATTTTTATTTACTTGCTTTATGTTTTTAGGAATCTAATGGAAAACATTAACAAGAAACGCAAGACGACTCAAACGGGTGAAGCTTCAACCCAAGCAAATATCCGTCCTAACCTCACCCTTCTTTTTCAAAAGAGTCTTCGGAATCAAGAGACTAAGGACCGTTTTAAAATCCTCAAAGATATAGCCGTTCGTCGAGAGCGTATTGTGGATATCACGTTCCTTGACTCCGAGCGTTTTGAATTCCGCTATCTAGCTCGTTTGTAAGAATGGAGTTTCTTGGCCTTTTTAAGCATTCTAGATATTATCTACAAGCATGTTGGGTTTTAAGGTGCTCGATTCCTTCAATCGTTCTTGCTCGCCAAGTGGTGGAGAAGTGGAATTTGGGTGAATGTGGTGTGGAAGCTAAAAAGATAAGTGAAATAATGATTTATAGTGGTTCAACCTTCTAACCAAGGTCTACATCCACTACCTTAGCTTTCCACTAAGGATTTCCAATCAATCCACTATTGATTCGTCCTCTTTTCTAGGCTTAGGAGGAAACCCTTATAAACCGATCAAGATTTCTACCCAAAGCCTTGATCAAACCCTATTTACAAGAGAAAAGATTAGCAAACACAAATCCCTCTAATAGGTGTTTGTTTGCACAATTAAGCTCTCACCGAAAATCTAAAACACTTGAGCAAATTTAACAATTTTGGCTCACTTGTATTTGTCTATACAAAGAAATGACAATTTAAGTACAAAGACAATTCTTGATCATTTGTTGATTGACAATTGAAGCATTAACCCTTACTTGATGCTTGAAGGTCCCTTTTATACTCCTCTTTGAGTTTGTAGCCGTTGGGGATGAATTGGAGCCGTTGAGGACTTTATTTCCCACCATTAATGTTGTTATGCAGCCTTCCGTATCGATACGCGTGGACCCGTATCAGTATGGCCTTTATCAGAAACTAGTCGTTGGGCTCTTACCAACCTAGGCGTATCGATACGCTTGAGGGTGTATCGGTACGGTATGACATTTAAAAGACCGTTGGGAAATATGACTGTTGGGGTTGTTAAAATGGGATCGGTACGCTTACTAGGCGTATCGAAACGATCCCCTACCGTATCGAAACGGCCAAGCCTGTTTCGATACGGGTTTTTGGCAGTGGCCAAACTGGGCAAAAAAGGTATCGATACGGGTTGGACCTTATCGGTACGGGCAGCTTGAAAAGTCAAGTATGGCTATTTAAAATCAATAAAAATATTGCCAAAAACCCTTTTTAAATACCTCAAACATATATTCAAGTTGTTTGGACTTAAAAACAAGTTTAAAATTCTTTTCAAATTAGTCCAAAACATTTTTCAATTATTATATCAAAATATTATTTCTACAATCTCCCCCTTTTTAATATAATAAAACCAACTTGAAAAATTGTTTGGAATTCTCCCCCTTCAAGTTTAAAATTGTGAATAAGAGATGTTTGAAATCAATTAAATTAAAGCTCCTCCATTATTCTATTGAAAATTCAAATTTTCAAACTATTTATCCCCCTTTTTGTTTTATCAAAAAGAATTTAAATACTTCTAAGCTCAAAATAACAATAGAGGTTTAGACTTTGAAAGTTTTAAAATGTTTGGTTTAAAAATGGCTCCCCTTACTCAAAGCATCATTAAAATGTTAGTCCAACATATATGATCATAATTTAGTTGAAATAAAAAATAAATTAAATTAAACAAATAAAGCAACTAGATTTTTACCAACACTTGAACCCAAGGGAGGATGTGAAGCCTTCCTTCTTCAAGTGTTATTCCTTTGTGTGCATGGAGTTCCCCCTCAATGTTTGACTTGTTGATCACTCTCCATCACACCTAGCAAAAGACAATCAAGTACTTTTTGTTATCCAAATTGCTTTGGATCCATAGACGTTAGTAGCACAAAATTTAGTCCCCTTAGGAATCCATTTTTCAATTTCATCCTTTTTAGTTGAAGTGGTTAGTCCTTTTGGGACCCAAACACTTCTAACACATTTACCGTTTACAAATCTAGGGGCACTAGATTGTCCTACATAAAAATTTGATTTTCCAAAATTATTTTCCTTTTCAAGCTCTTTGGAAATCAAATCTTTTTTTCTTGAACTTTTTGAAGCAAATTTTGTAAATCAAAACATTTTTGTTCAAACTCTTCGAGTTTTGCTTCAAATTCAAGTTTGGTTTTAGAAATCAAATCATTTTGAATTTTCAACTTTGAAATCATTTTATTATTTTTCAAAATGTGATTTTTAAACTCTAAAACCAAATCATCATATGCATCTTGTAATTCATCAAAAGAGTAAGAAAATGAAGTAGATGAATTAGAAGTTACCCTTGAATCTTCTTCGATGGTCATAAGGCAAAGGTTGGCTTGTTCATCGTCGGTGGATTCCTCATCACTCCAAGTAGCCATATATGTCTTCTTCTTATGGCTTGAAGTGCTTGCCATCTTCTTCTTCATGGATTCTCGTTTAAGCTCTCTCAAAGCTTTCTTCATGAACGGGGCACACTTCTGTAAGAGATGAACTATCTCTTCTTCTTCATCCTCCTCTTCTTGAATCAACATGATGGCATGTGGAGAATTTTAGAGCAATGGCATTAGTGTTGATGCCAAGACCCTTGAGCTTCTTCTCCCCCATAGCTCTAATTTCTTCCTTTTTATTTTCCTCTTCTATGTTCTTCTTCATGATTTTATGAGTGAGAAGTGACCCCATGAGTTCATCAAGCTTCAAGGTCTTCAAATTCTTAGCTTCGATGATGGCGATCCTCTTTGAGTCCCATGACTCGGGAAGTGAGTAGATGAGCTTTCGGACAAGCTTTTCTTCCGGGACAGCTTCTCCATAGCCTTTGAGACCATTGGTGATAGTGGAGAACCTATCAAACATCTTCTCGATGATCTCTTCCGGATCCATTTTGAAGTTCTCACACTCTAAGGTGAGGATCCCAATCTTGGTCTCCTTAACTTCGTTGGTTCCCTCGTATGTGACTTCAAGCTTGTCTCATACCTCCTTGGCACTATCACAAGAAGACATCTTCTCATAGATGGTTAGGCCAAATGCACAAAAGAGGATGTGCAAGGCTTTGCAATTAAGCTCTATCTTCTTGCGATCTTCGGCACTCCATTCCGCTTTGCTTCGTTGAGGCACGAATAGACCATCTTTAACTATGTCTCATAGCTTGTAGTCTCTTGGCTTAATGAAAAACTTTATCTTTGTCTTCCAATGGGCATAGAGAGTTCCATCAAAGAAGGGTGGTTTGTCGATGGATTGTGCCATTGAACTGGTTGTGTGAAATGATGATCGAGCTTGCCGGATCTTCTAAGTAGGATGTTAATACTCTTCTATTGAGCCAAGCTCTAATACCAATTGTTGGGTTTTAAGGTGCTTGATTCCTTCAATCGTTCTTGCTTGCCAAGTGGTGGAGAAGTGGAATTTGGGTGAATGTGGTGTGGAGGCTAAAAAGATAAGTGAAACAATGATTTATAGTGGTTCAACCTTCTAACCAAGGTCTACATCCACTACCTTAGCTTCCCACTAAGGATTTCTAATCAATCCACTATTGATTCGTCCAATTTTCTAGGCTTAGGAGGAAACCCTTATACACTGATCAAGCTTTCTACCCAAAGCCTTGATCAAACCCTATTTACAAGAGAAAAGATTAGCAAACACAAATCCCTCCAATAGGTGTTTGTTTGCACAATTAAGCTCTCACCCAAAACCTAAAACACTTGAGCAAATTTAATAATTTTAGCTCACTAGTGTTTGTCTATACAAAGAAATGACAATTTAAGTACAAAGACAATTCTTGATCATTTGTTGATTGACAATTGAAGCATTAATCATTACTTGATGCTTGGAGGTCCCTTTTATACTCCTCTTTGAGTTTGTAGCCGTTGGGGATGAATTGGAGCCGTTGAGGACTTTATTTCTGTAACCCCCTCATCCCGGTCTAGCCGGATGACCGGTCCGAGTGGGCCACACGGGGAAAACCGAAGCGAAACCCAAAGGATTCCCCCTCGGTTAGCAACCCTATTTTTATTTTTTTTTATATATTAATCTTGCCTAGATGAAAATTAGGTACTATATGATTCACAACAGCGGAAAACGTTCGAAGGAAAACACATTCAAAACACAGCCATACAAAAATATGCAGTTTTAAGCTTATAAGGCAGGCAGTATCGATACCCTTGACAGGGGTATCGATACCCTCCTTCTAGGTCAACCCAGGAAGTCAACACGAGAAGACCGTATCGATACCCTTACCAGGGGTATCGATACCCTCTTCCTCGGTCAACCATCCTTGGTCAACAGATTAGACCTGTATCGATACTCGGGCCCCCGTATCGATACGCTCCCATCTAACTCCCAAATCCATATTACAGAAACATTGGACGGTATCGATACCCTAAGGGTATCGATACCCTAGGCAAAATCTGAGGCATTTGGGCAAGAGAGTATCGATACCCTAACCAGGGGTATTGATACCCCCTGCACTGCAATTCCTCAAATTCGACTAAAACCACTCCAAATCGACTCTAAATGCATTCCTCGACTCACCTAAGCGTATACCAACATGCAAGCACACATAATTAAGCCATGGGTGTCAATCAAACATGGATTCAAGCTTTCATACATAGCATTCAATTCAAGGAGCAAAATAGGAAATATTAAGCATACACAAAGGCTCTAAAGGATCATAAGCCACAAGTCATTTCAAAGAAGTTTGCACCCAGCATAAGACAACCTAAAGCATCCTAGAGCATACCATTATACAAACCAACATTCATCAAAGTATTTCATGCTTACAAACCATAATCAAACTCAACAACATTATCATTCAAATGAGTCATACAAGCTCATACAAAGACCCTTGCCACATTGCTAACTATTACAAAATCGATAACCATACTTGAGCTACAAGCTTGGAAGCCCTTCTTGCCTTGCCTCGAGCTAACACCACGCTAATGATCTGCATTGTTGAACCTTGAGAGCGTAAGCTATAAGCTTAGTGAGGGTGCTCTAAAACGAAAAACAACAACAATGCAGGGCTCAAGCATGTAATCCTAAACTCACACATATCAAGCATTGCATAAAAACAAGTAGACTTAGCTAGTCTTTCTAGTGGCATATATGGTCTCTCAATCCTAGCAAGATTACACATCAATATCAATTATCATGAACAAAACCATATATCAAAACCACATATCACCATCATATATCACATTACATAAACAAGTTTAATTGGCCACTTTAATTACCCCGATTGTGCGGATATAAACCTTGACAACACTTTACCTCGGTGGGATTCCACTCATCACCGGACCTTGCATGTGCGGGATTCCACTCATCGCCACATGCCCTACGGATGGGATTCCACTCATCATCCCGTAGAAATATAATAAGCTTCCGGTGGAATACTACATCACCGTACTCCTCCTTGATGACTTAACGCCATCAAGGCCACGTACGTTTTGACTCAATTTGTGTGCACACTATCCTAATGATCGATCATTTACAATCGGTAATTTTTAGTGCCAATTTTCATAACTACATCATATATCACCAACCACATATCACCAACACATTCATGCTCAACACATATATCCACATCATAATATACATATACATGCACCATCTAATCACAACCATTTGAGCATAGTCATCAAGCACATAGCATTCAAGGAAACTAGACTAAGTTAACTACTTGGATAGAAAGGAAGTGGCCTACCAAGCACACTTGCACACACACACACTATTCATGCTCGAACCAACTTTAAAACAAGTTTAGACCACTCACCACCCTTCCTTAGCAAATCGAACAATCCTCCTACGCACCCGGATTCGGTCCCAAAGCCTCTTCCGCGTTTCCTCTTGCTTCTAGTCAAACAAAAACACATATATTACTTCCCAATTCAATGCTAATTCAACCTTCAACCCACTTTGCAATCACAACCCAAATTCTTCCATTTCTCAAATCACACAATCTCCTAAAAACCCAATTTTCGTGCTCCCCTAAGAACTTGCTGAAAAATCAATTTCCCAACATCCAAAGGACCTCCAAATCATCCCAAAACACCCCCATACCATAGGTAGACCAACAGCCCCTTACTTTCAACTTAAATTCCACCAAAAACTCAAGTTTTACAACCTTAAATCTAGCCCTAAGACCTTACTACGAATTTCTATCAAAGTTCAACCAAATTAAAGTATATGGTGTATTTTATCATGCTTAGACAAACCCCCAACATAATTTAACAAAACAAATTAAAAAGCCCCATCAAAATCCCCAAATTTCATAAGAACCCTAATTTTCAAAACCCAAAGTTTTTGAAATCCAAGACCATGGTTAGATAGAGATTGAAGAGGAGAGTTAGAAAACATAATTACCTTTGAAAAATGTCTTGGATTGAGGAAGAAGATGAATGGAATAGTAACTAAGGTTGGAAAGGGTTTCAAAGGGGTGGGGAGAGCTTCCAACGTGAAAGAGAGATGGGGAAAAGGGGGAAGACAATTTTTTATGTAAAGTGGTCTAGCTTTTTAAAAAATCTTGGGTAAAATTACAACATGGGTCCTTCCCCTTTATTCCAAAGTTCTATTAGATCCAATCTATGTTGAAATGATTTTTAATTAAATTTTATTGACTCGAATTAAAACCCGGTTAACTCCTAGGCCCAAAACACGGGTGTTACAACTCTCTCCCACTTAAGGAATTTCGTCCCCGAAATTACCTGACTGAAAGAGATACGGAAACTGCTTTTCCATATCCTCCTTCCTCTCCCAAGTGGCCTCGTCCACACCTCTACGTTGCCACCTCACCTTCACTAACTCAATTGATCTACCCCGTAACACTTTACTGTCAGAAGCCAAGATCTCAACGGGTTCTTCCTCATAAGTCAAATCCGGATTCAATTCAATTTCTTCTACGGGCATAACATGTGATGGATCAGACCTATACTTACGAAGCATGGATACATGGAACACATCGTGTATCTTCTCAAGCTCGGATGGCAAACGCAACTGATAAGCAACGGGACCAACCCTCTTCACAATCTCATACGGTCCTATGTACCTTGGACTCAATTTCCCTTTTCGGCCAAATCTCATCACTTTCTTCCACGGAGACACCTTCAAGAACACCTTCTCACCCATTGAGAACTCAACTTCCTTCCTCTTCAAATCGGCATAGGACTTCTGCCTATCCGAAGCAGCCTTCAAGCGATCACAAATCAATTTTACCTTGTCGGTTGTCCCTTTTAGCAAATCCGGCATGGGTAACAGTTTCTGTCCTACCTCGGCCCAACACACTGGAGTTCTACACTTCCGGCCATACAAGGCCTCATACGGAGCCATCTGAATGCTCGACTGAAAACTGTTGTTGTACGCAAACTCTACTAGAGGCAAATGCTTCTCCCAAGTACCCTGAAAGTCAATGATACAACATCGCAACATATCCTCTAAGATCTGAATAACCCTCTCTGACTGACCATCTGACTGAGGATGATAAGAAGTGCTGAAGTTCAAATGGGTACCCAAAGCTGTATGCAGACACTCCCAAAATCTAGAAGTAAACCGCGGATCCCTATCTGACACAATGGACTTCGGCACACCATGTAACCTCACGATCTCACCAATGTACAAATCGGCCAATCTATCTAAGGTGTAAGTAGTGTTGACTGCCAAGAAGTGAGCACACTTCGTAAAACGATCTACTATCACCCAAACTGAGTTCTTCTTCGTAGGAGTCAAAGGCAAACCCAAAACAAAATCCATAGTGATGTTCTCCCATTTCCATTCCGGAATTCTCAACGGCTGTAACAAACCTGAGGGAACCTGATGTTCCGCCTTCACTCTCTGACACACTAGGCACTTACTCACAAAGTCGGCTACATCTCTCTTCAAGCCAACCCAAAAGTACTCATTCTTCAAATCACGGTACATCTTCGTACTTCCTGGATGCATAGCAAACGGGCTACTGTGGGCTTCAGTCAAGATCGTACGTCTCAAGTCGCTGTCTTCTGGCACAACTATTCTATCTTTGAAACACAGAACCCCATCAGTGCTAAAGCTGTAATCTGAAGATCTACCCTCGGCTATATCTTGCACGTGAGGTGCCAAAGATCTATCTAGAAGCTGTTTCTCTCGAATCAACTGACCTAGAGTAGGTCTAACCTGAAGCTCGGCTACTAAGCCACCATCCCCGGACAAACTCAATCTAGCAAACATGGCTCTCAAGTCCACGGCCACCTTCCTACTCAATGCATCGGCCACTACATTGGCCTTACCCGGATGGTACTCAATAGTAAGATCATAGTCCTTTAGCAACTCTAACCATCTACCCTGTCTGAGATTCAAATCTCCCTGAGTCATAATGTACTTCAAACTCTTGTGGTCGGTGTATACTGTGCATTTCTCACCGTACAAATAGTGCCTCCAAATCTTCAGAGCAAACACAACTGCAGCTAACTCTATGTCATGGGTCGGATAGTTGCGCTCATGAGTCTTCAACTGTCTTGAGGCATAAGCCACTACTCTTCGGTCTTGCATCAGAACACATCCTAACCCTACATACGAGGCATCACTATAAATCACATAGTCCTTCCCGGACTCAGGCTGAATCAAGATCGGAGCTTGGGTCAAAGCTTCCTTCAATTTCTCAAAGGCTCTCTGTCTTGCATCTGTCCACTCAAACTGAACACTCTTCTGAAGTAACTGTGTGCGGCTAACTTAGAGAAACCCTCTACAAACCTCCTATAGTATCCGGCTAAGCCTAGGAAGCTACGTACTTCTGTCACTGACTTCGGTTGCTTCCACTCAACAATGGCTTCAATCTTCTTCGGATCAACTCTAATCCCATCGGCTGACACTACATGTCCTAAGAAGACTACCTCGCGAATCCAGAATTCACACTTGCTGAGCTTCGCATACAACTGATGATCTAGCAAAGTCTTCAAAACAAGTCTCAAATGTCGATCATGATCTTCTTCGGTTCGAGAGAACACTAATATATCATCAATAAACACAACTACAAACTGATCTAGATACTGATGAAAAATCCTATTCATCATGTCCATGAAAGCTGCCGGTGCATTAGTCAACCCAAATGGCATGACTAAAAACTCATAGTGTCCATACCTAGTCCTAAAGGCCGTCTTCGGTACATCAACCTCTCTAACCTTTAGCTGGTAGTAACCTGATCTCAAATCAATCTTCGAAAAGACCGATGCTCCCCTCAACTGATCAAACAAGTCATCAATTCTAGGCAACGGATATTTGTTCTTCACTGTCAACTGATTCAACTGTCTGTAATCTATGCACATTCTTATACTTCCATCTTTCTTCTTCACAAACAACATTGGTGCACCCCAAGGTGAAGAACTAGGCCTAATAAAACCTCTATCTGTCAATTCTTGCAACTGAGTCTTCAACTCTTTCAATTCTTTCGGTGCCATACGATACGGAGCAATCGAAACAGGAGCTGAATCGGAATAAGTCTCAATGCTGAACTCTACCTCTCTGTCCGGTGGTAACCCTGGCAATTCTTCCGGAAACACACTAGGAAAATCACATACTGTCCGGATGTCCTGAGGTCTAACCTCACTCATGTTAGGGTTCATCACATACGCTAAGTATGCTTCACACCCTAACTCAACTAATTTCTTGGCCTCTAACACTGAAATCACATTGGATAAGAACTTCACATTCTCACCCACCACAACAATCTCATAATCATCTGTGAGCTTCAAAGAAATCCGTTAAGTTTCAAAATCTATCCTAGCTCTATGTTCCGTGAGCCAATCCATACCCAGAATCACATCAAAGCCATAGAAGGGAAGCTCCATCATATCCACTGGAAACACATGTCCCTGAACCATCAACGGACACCTTCGGTACATCTTCCTAACCACTACCGTGTCCCCAAAGGAACTAGTAACACTAACTCCTACCTCTAACAACTCACAAGGCAAATTCAAAGACTGTGCATGCTCACTCAATATGTAGGAATGTGTAGACCCAGAGTCAATCAAAGAAAGCAAACCCAAAGACTGTATCGAGAAGTTACCTGCGATCACATTGGTGTCATGCTGCTCCCCGCGCTGAGCGTAAACCCTAGCCTGTCCTCCGCCCTCCGGCTGGACTGCAACAACATGAGCTAAATTCCTCTGACCATCGTTCCTTGGCTGGAAGTTTCCTCTACCGCGCCCGCGGCCTCTCTGAAAGTCATTGGCTCTAGCAGGAGCCTGAGCTGGTGCCTGTCCCACCTGATGTGGACAGTCACGCCTAATGTGGTCTCTAGCACCACAACTCCAACAGGAATGGTAATTTCCCCAACACTCACCGGTGTGGTTCCTCCCGCAAGTAGCACATGTGGGCAACTTCCCACCAGCTCTCTGACCCTGATGGCCCCTACCGTGGTTACCGCCACCACGCCTATGATCAAACTGATGCCGGTTGTCCCGATGCCTCTTGGCATCACCCCTATCAAAGTTGCTGGACCTCTTACCCAAACTAGATCCACCTGACCGCCTGGTCAAACTCAAACTGTGCTCTAAGTCCTTGGCCCTCGAGACTAAGACATCAAAATCATAGTAATCCGTAGCTAGAGTATAAGTCTTGATCTCCTCATTCAGCCCATATCGGAAGCGGTTACAACGCTCCACCTCAGTAGGTACAAGTTCAGGTGCATACTGACTCAGCCTGACAAATCGGATCTCATAATCAGTCACAGACATACTCCCCTGAAGCAATGCCATAAACTCTCTCTTCCTCTCATCGAGGTATCGCGGACCCAAATACTTCTTCCGGAAAGCTGTCTCAAAGAACCCCCAAGTGATCTCGGTCTCATCCATCCCCGAAGTAACGGTGACCCACCAGGTGTAGGCATCACCCTGTAGCAAGGACTCAACACAACCCAACTTACGATCACCAGCGCACCCCATCTGAGCAAGGATACGGACGGTCTTCTCAAACCACATCTCTGACCTCTCCGGAGTAGCACCTCTAAACTCTTCGGCCCCAAGGCCCCGAAGTCTCTCTAATGGTAATCCGGTGCCCTCACCCTGATGATGAGCTGCCTGACCTCCAGCTACTGCAGCCTGGAACGCTCCGGCTATTGCCTGAACTAACGGAGCTAAGTCAATCCCGGCCGGTCCTTGGCCACCTTGGCCTCCTTGTGGTCCCATTCCTCCGGGCCCGGCCTCGCCTCCCACTCCCGGTGGAGGAGGTGGTGGTGGTGGAGGTGGTGGAGGAGCTCCAACTCCAACCACTGGCTCTCCCACTTGAGCCTCAACTCTCACAACTGGCTCAACTCTCGGAGCCTCTGCCCGTGGTTCAGGTCGAACCATCCTAGGCCTCCCACGTGGTCTCATGGTTCAACTAGCAAGGTAAACTACAACAAGAAACAGATAAGGATTACGTTAGTCAAAGCAAGGGTCCAATAGTGCTCAAGTATTCCTCTTTTCAAAAATCTCTTTTAAATTAAGTAATAGTAGCAATGGGCACTCACTCTATACCAGACACAACAGTTCAGGCATTCAAAACATCATACAATTAATCAAGCATCAAGGATTCATGGCAATCATGCATTGAACAACACAAGCATTTAACACATTAACCTTTCCTCACTTACCTGCCCGAGGTCTCGGTAACCTCAGGCTCTGATACCAACAAATGTAACCCCCTCATCCCGGTCTGGCCGGATGACCGGTCCGAGTGGGCCACACGGGGAAAACCGAAGCGAAACCCAAAGGATTCCCCCTCGGTTAGCAACCCTATTTTTATTTTTTTATATATATTAATCTTGCCTAGATGAAAATTAGGTACTATATGATTCACAACAGCGGAAAACGTTCGAAGGAAAACACATTCAAAACACAGCCATACAAAAATATGCAGTTTTAAGCTTATAAGGCAGGCAATATCGATACCCTTGACAGGGGTATCGATACCCTCCTTCTAGGTCAACCCAGGAAGTCAACACGAGAAGACCGTATCGATACCCTTACCAGGGGTATCGATACCCTCTTCCTCGGTCAACCATCCTTGGTCAACAGATTAGACTCGTATCGATACTCGGGCCCCCGTATCGATACGCTCCCATCTAACTCCCAAATCCAGATTACAGAAACATTGGACGGTATCGATACCCTAAGGGTATCGATACCCTAGGAAAAATCTGAGGCATTTGGGCAAGAGAGTATCGATACCCTAACTAGGGGTATCGATACCCCCTGCACTGCAATTCCTCAAATTCGACTAAAACCACTCCAAATCGACTCTAAATGCATTCCTCGACTCACCTAAGCGTATACCAACATGCAAGCACACATAATTAAGCCATGGGTGTCAATCAAACATGGATTCAAGCTTTCATACATAGCATTCAATTCAAGGAGCAAAATAGGCAATATTAAGCATACACAAAGGCTCTAAAGGATCATAAGCCACAAGTCATTTCAAAGAAGTTTGCACCCAGCATAAGACAACCTAAAGCATCCTAGAGCATACCATTATACAAACCAACATTCATCAAAGTATTTCATGCTTACAAACCATAATCAAACTCAACAACATTATCATTCAAATGAGTCATACAAGCTCATACAAAGACCCTTGCCACATTGCTAACTATTACAAAATCGATAACCATACTTGAGCTACAAGCTTGGAAGCCCTTCTTGCCTTGCCTCGAGCTAACACCACGCTAATGATCTGCATTGTTGAACCTTGAGAGCGTAAGCTATAAGCTTAGTGAGGGTGCTCTAAAACGAAAAACAACAACAATGCAGGGCTCAAGCATGTAATCCTAAACTCACACATATCAAGCATTGCATAAAAACAAGTAGACTTAGCTAGTCTTTCTAGTGGCATATATGGTCTCTCAATCCTAGCAAGATTACACATCAATATCAATTATCATGAACAAAACCATATATCAAAACCACATATCACCATCATATATCACATTACATAAACAAGTTTAATTGGCCACTTTAATTACCCCGATTGTGCGGATATAAACCTTGACAACACTTTACCTCGGTGGGATTCCACTCATCACCGGACCTTGCATGTGCGGGATTCCACTCATCGCCACATGCCCTACGGATGGGATTCCACTCATCATCCCGTAGAAATATAATAAGCTTCCGGTGGAATACTACATCACCGTACTCCTCCTTGATGACTTAACGCCATCAAGGCCACGTACGTTTTGACTCAATTTGTGTGCACACTATCCTAATGATCGATCATTTACAATCGGTAATTTTTAGTGCCAATTTTCATAACTACATCATATATCACCAACCACATATCACCAACACATTCATGCTCAACACATATATCCACATCATAATATACATATACATGCACCATCTAATCACAACCATTTGAGCATAGTCATCAAGCACATAGCATTCAAGGAAACTAGACTAAGTTAACTACTTGGATAGAAAGGAAGTGGCCTACCAAGCACACTTGCACACACACACACTATTCATGCTCAAACCAACTTTAAAACAAGTTTAGACCACTCACCACCCTTCCTTAGCAAATCGAACAATCCTCCTACGCACCCGGATTCGGTCCCAAAGCCTCTTCCGCGTTTCCTCTTGCTTCTAGTCAAACAAAAACACATATATTACTTCCCAATTCAATGCTAATTCAACCTTCAACCCACTTTGCAATCACAACCCAAATTCTTCCATTTCTCAAATCACACAATCTCCTAAAAACCCAATTTTCGTGCTCCCCTAAGAACTTGCTGAAAAATCAATTTCCCAACATCCAAAGGACCTCCAAATCATCCCAAAACACCCCCATACCATAGGTAGACCAACAGCCCCTTACTTTCAACATAAATTCCACCAAAAACTCAAGTTTTACAACCTTAAATCTAGCCCTAAGACCTTACTACGAATTTCTATCAAAGTTCAACCAAATTAAAGTATATGGTGTATTTTATCATGCTTAGACAAACCCCCAACATAATTTAACAAAACAAATTAAAAAGCCCCATCAAAATCCCCAAATTTCATAAGAACCCTAATTTTCAAAACCCAAAGTTTTTGAAATCCAAGACCATGGTTAGATAGAGATTGAAGAGGAGAGTTAGAAAACATAATTACCTTTGAAAAATGTCTTGGATTGAGGAAGAAGATGAATGGAATAGTAACTAAGGTTGGAAATGGTTTCAAAGGGGTGGGGAGAGCTTCCAACGTGAAAGAGAGATGGGGAAAAGGGGGAAGACAACTTTTTATGTAAAGTGGTCTAGCTTTTTAAAAAATCTTGGGTAAAATTACAACATGGGTCCTTCCCCTTTATTCCAAAGTTCTATTAGATCCAATCTATGTTGAAATGATTTTTAATTAAATTTTATTGACTCGAATTAAAACCCGGTTAACTCCTAGGCCCAAAACACGGGTGTTACAACTCTCTCCCACTTAAGGAATTTCGTCCCCGAAATTACCTGACTGAAAGAGATACGGAAACTGCTTTTCCATATCCTCCTTCCTCTCCCAAGTGGCCTCGTCCACACCTCTACGTTGCCACCTCACCTTCACTAACTCAATTGATCTACCCCGTAACACTTTACTGTCAGAAGCCAAGATCTCAACGGGTTCTTCCTCATAAGTCAAATCCGGATTCAATTCAATTTCTTCTACGGGCATAACATGTGATGGATCAGACCTATACTTACGAAGCATGGATACATGGAACACATCGTGTATCTTCTCAAGCTCGGATGGCAAACGCAACTGATAAGCAACGGGACCAACCCTCTTCACAATCTCATACGGTCCTATGTACCTTGGACTCAATTTCCCTTTTCGGCCAAATCTCATCACTTTCTTCCACGGAGACACCTTCAAGAACACCTTCTCACCCATTGAGAACTCAACTTCCTTCCTCTTCAAATCGGCATAGGACTTCTGCCTATCCGAAGCAGCCTTCAAGCGATCACAAATCAATTTTACCTTGTCGGTTGTCCCTTTTAGCAAATCCGGCATGGGTAACAGTTTCTGTCCTACCTCGGCCCAACACACTGGAGTTCTACACTTCCGGCCATACAAGGCCTCATACGGAGCCATCTGAATGCTCGACTGAAAACTGTTGTTGTACGCAAACTCTACTAGAGGCAAATGCTTCTCCCAAGTACCCTGAAAGTCAATGATACAACATCGCAACATATCCTCTAAGATCTGAATAACCCTCTCTGACTGACCATCTGACTGAGGATGATAAGAAGTGCTGAAGTTCAAATGGGTACCCAAAGCTGTATGCAGACACTCCCAAAATCTAGAAGTAAACCGCGGATCCCTATCTGACACAATGGACTTCGGCACACCATGTAACCTCACGATCTCACCAATGTACAAATCGGCCAATCTATCTAAGGTGTAAGTAGTGTTGACTGCCAAGAAGTGAGCACACTTCGTAAAACGATCTACTATCACCCAAACTGAGTTCTTCTTCGTAGGAGTCAAAGGCAAACCCAAAACAAAATCCATAGTGATGTTCTCCCATTTCCATTCCGGAATTCTCAACGGCTGTAACAAACCTGAGGGAACCTGATGTTCCGCCTTCACTCTCTGACACACTAGGCACTTACTCACAAAGTCGGCTACATCTCTCTTCAAGCCAACCCAAAAGTACTCATTCTTCAAATCACGGTACATCTTCGTACTTCCTGGATGCATAGCAAACGGGCTACTGTGGGCTTCAGTCAAGATCGTACGTCTCAAGTCGCTGTCTTCTGGCACAACTATTCTATCTTTGAAACACAGAACCCCATCAGTGCTAAAGCTGTAATCTGAAGATCTACCCTCGGCTATATCTTGCACGTGAGGTGCCAAAGATCTATCTAGAAGCTGTTTCTCTCGAATCAACTGACCTAGAGTAGGTCTAACCTGAAGCTCGGCTACTAAGCCACCATCCCCGGACAAACTCAATCTAGCAAACATGGCTCTCAAGTCCACGGCCACCTTCCTACTCAATGCATCGGCCACTACATTGGCCTTACCCGGATGGTACTCAATAGTAAGATCATAGTCCTTTAGCAACTCTAACCATCTACCCTGTCTGAGATTCAAATCTCCCTGAGTCATAATGTACTTCAAACTCTTGTGGTCGGTGTATACTGTGCATTTCTCACCGTACAAATAGTGCCTCCAAATCTTCAGAGCAAACACAACTGCAGCTAACTCTATGTCATGGGTCGGATAGTTGCGCTCATGAGTCTTCAACTGTCTTGAGGCATAAGCCACTACTCTTCGGTCTTGCATCAGAACACATCCTAACCCTACATACGAGGCATCACTATAAATCACATAGTCCTTCCCGGACTCAGGCTGAATCAAGATCGGAGCTTGGGTCAAAGCTTCCTTCAATTTCTCAAAGGCTCTCTGTCTTGCATCTGTCCACTCAAACTGAACACTCTTCTGAAGTAACTGTGTGCGGCTAACTTAGAGAAACCCTCTACAAACCTCCTATAGTATCCGGCTAAGCCTAGGAAGCTACGTACTTCTGTCACTGACTTCGGTTGCTTCCACTCAACAATGGCTTCAATCTTCTTCGGATCAACTCTAATCCCATCGGCTGACACTACATGTCCTAAGAAGACTACCTCGCGAATCCAGAATTCACACTTGCTGAGCTTCGCATACAACTGATGATCTAGCAAAGTCTTCAAAACAAGTCTCAAATGTCGATCATGATCTTCTTCGGTTCGAGAGAACACTAATATATCATCAATAAACACAACTACAAACTGATCTAGATACTGATGAAAAATCCTATTCATCATGTCCATGAAAGCTGCCGGTGCATTAGTCAACCCAAATGGCATGACTAAAAACTCATAGTGTCCATACCTAGTCCTAAAGGCCGTCTTCGGTACATCAACCTCTCTAACCTTTAGCTGGTAGTAACCTGATCTCAAATCAATCTTCGAAAAGACCGATGCTCCCCTCAACTGATCAAACAAGTCATCAATTCTAGGCAACGGATATTTGTTCTTCACTGTCAACTGATTCAACTGTCTGTAATCTATGCACATTCTTATACTTCCATCTTTCTTCTTCACAAACAACATTGGTGCACCCCAAGGTGAAGAACTAGGCCTAATAAAACCTCTATCTGTCAATTCTTGCAACTGAGTCTTCAACTCTTTCAATTCTTTCGGTGCCATACGATACGGAGCAATCGAAACAGGAGCTGAATCGGAATAAGTCTCAATGCTGAACTCTACCTCTCTGTCCGGTGGTAACCCTGGCAATTCTTCCGGAAACACACTAGGAAAATCACATACTGTCCGGATGTCCTGAGGTCTAACCTCACTCATGTTAGGGTTCATCACATACGCTAAGTATGCTTCACACCCTAACTCAACTAATTTCTTGGCCTCTAACACTGAAATCACATTGGATAAGAACTTCACATTCTCACCCACCACAACAATCTCATAATCATCTGTGAGCTTCAAAGAAATCCGTTAAGTTTCAAAATCTATCCTAGCTCTATGTTCCGTGAGCCAATCCATACCCAGAATCACATCAAAGCCATAGAAGGGAAGCTCCATCATATCCACTGGAAACACATGTCCCTGAACCATCAACGGACACCTTCGGTACATCTTCCTAACCACTACCGTGTCCCCAAAGGAACTAGTAACACTAACTCCTACCTCTAACAACTCACAAGGCAAATTCAAAGACTGTGCATGCTCACTCAATATGTAGGAATGTGTAGACCCAGAGTCAATCAAAGAAAGCAAACCCAAAGACTGTATCGAGAAGTTACCTGCGATCACATTGGTGTCATGCTGCTCCCCGCGCTGAGCGTAAACCCTAGCCTGTCCTCCGCCCTCCGGCTGGACTGCAACAACATGAGCTAAATTCCTCTGACCATCGTTCCTTGGCTGGAAGTTTCCTCTACCGCGCCCGCGGCCTCTCTGAAAGTCATTGGCTCTAGCAGGAGCCTGAGCTGGTGCCTGTCCCACCTGATGTGGACAGTCACGCCTAATGTGGTCTCTAGCACCACAACTCCAACAGGAATGGTAATTTCCCCAACACTCACCGGTGTGGTTCCTCCCGCAAGTAGCACATGTGGGCAACTTCCCACCAGCTCTCTGACCCTGATGGCCCCTACCGTGGTTACCGCCACCACGCCTATGATCAAACTGATGCCGGTTGTCCCGATGCCTCTTGGCATCACCCCTATCAAAGTTGCTGGACCTCTTACCCAAACTAGATCCACCTGACCGCCTGGTCAAACTCAAACTGTGCTCTAAGTCCTTGGCCCTCGAGACTAAGACATCAAAATCATAGTAATCCGTAGCTAGAGTATAAGTCTTGATCTCCTCATTCAGCCCATATCGGAAGCGGTTACAACGCTCCACCTCAGTAGGTACAAGTTCAGGTGCATACTGACTCAGCCTGACAAATCGGATCTCATAATCAGTCACAGACATACTCCCCTGAAGCAATGCCATAAACTCTCTCTTCCTCTCATCGAGGTATCGCGGACCCAAATACTTCTTCCGGAAAGCTGTCTCAAAGAACCCCCAAGTGATCTCGGTCTCATCCATCCCCGAAGTAACGGTGACCCACCAGGTGTAGGCATCACCCTGTAGCAAGGACTCAACACAACCCAACTTACGATCACCAGCGCACCCCATCTGAGCAAGGATACGGACGGTCTTCTCAAACCACATCTCTGACCTCTCCGGAGTAGCACCTCTAAACTCTTCGGCCCCAAGGCCCCGAAGTCTCTCTAATGGTAATCCGGTGCCCTCACCCTGATGATGAGCTGCCTGACCTCCAGCTACTGCAGCCTGGAACGCTCCGGCTATTGCCTGAACTAACGGAGCTAAGTCAATCCCGGCCGGTCCTTGGCCACCTTGGCCTCCTTGTGGTCCCATTCCTCCGGGCCCGGCCTCGCCTCCCACTCCCGGTGGAGGAGGTGGTGGTGGTGGAGGTGGTGGAGGAGCTCCAACTCCAACCACTGGCTCTCCTACTTGAGCCTCAACTCTCACAACTGGCTCAACTCTCGGAGCCTCTGCCCGTGGTTCAGGTCGAACCATCCTAGGCCTCCCACGTGGTCTCATGGTTCAACTAGCAAGGTAAACTACAACAAGAAACAGATAAGGATTACGTTAGTCAAAGCAAGGGTCCAATAGTGCTCAAGTATTCCTCTTTTCAAAAATCTCTTTTAAATTAAGTAATAGTAGCAATGGGCACTCACTCTATACCAGACACAACAGTTCAGGCATTCAAAACATCATACAATTAATCAAGCATCAAGGATTCATGGCAATCATGCATTGAACAACACAAGCATTTAACACATTAACCTTTCCTCACTTACCTGCCCGAGGTCTCGGTAACCTCAGGCTCTGATACCAACAAATGTAACCCCCTCATCCCGGTCTGGCCGGATGACCGGTCCGAGTGGGCCACACGGGGAAAACCGAAGCGAAACCCAAAGGATTCCCCCTCGGTTAGCAACCCTATTTTTATTTTTTTATATATATTAATCTTGCCTAGATGAAAATTAGGTACTATATGATTCACAACAGCGGAAAACGTTCGAAGGAAAACACATTCAAAACACAGCCATACAAAAATATGCAGTTTTAAGCTTATAAGGCAGGCAATATCGATACCCTTGACAGGGGTATCGATACCCTCCTTCTAGGTCAACCCAGGAAGTCAACACGAGAAGACCGTATCGATACCCTTACCAGGGGTATCGATACCCTCTTCCTCGGTCAACCATCCTTGGTCAACAGATTAGACTCGTATCGATACTCGGGCCCCCGTATCGATACGCTCCCATCTAACTCCCAAATCCAGATTACAGAAACATTGGACGGTATCGATACCCTAAGGGTATCGATACCCTAGGAAAAATCTGAGGCATTTGGGCAAGAGAGTATCGATACCCTAACCAGGGGTATCGATACCCCCTGCACTGCAATTCCTCAAATTCGACTAAAACCACTCCAAATCGACTCTAAATGCATTCCTCGACTCACCTAAGCGTATACCAACATGCAAGCACACATAATTAAGCCATGGGTGTCAATCAAACATGGATTCAAGCTTTCATACATAGCATTCAATTCAAGGAGCAAAATAGGCAATATTAAGCATACACAAAGGCTCTAAAGGATCATAAGCCACAAGTCATTTCAAAGAAGTTTGCACCCAGCATAAGACAACCTAAAGCATCCTAGAGCATACCATTATACAAACCAACATTCATCAAAGTATTTCATGCTTACAAACCATAATCAAACTCAACAACATTATCATTCAAATGAGTCATACAAGCTCATACAAAGACCCTTGCCACATTGCTAACTATTACAAAATCGATAACCATACTTGAGCTACAAGCTTGGAAGCCCTTCTTGCCTTGCCTCGAGCTAACACCACGCTAATGATCTGCATTGTTGAACCTTGAGAGCGTAAGCTATAAGCTTAGTGAGGGTGCTCTAAAACGAAAAACAACAACAATGCAGGGCTCAAGCATGTAATCCTAAACTCACACATATCAAGCATTGCATAAAAACAAGTAGACTTAGCTAGTCTTTCTAGTGGCATATATGGTCTCTCAATCCTAGCAAGATTACACATCAATATCAATTATCATGAACAAAACCATATATCAAAACCACATATCACCATCATATATCACATTACATAAACAAGTTTAATTGGCCACTTTAATTACCCCGATTGTGCGGATATAAACCTTGACAACACTTTACCTCGGTGGGATTCCACTCATCACCGGACCTTGCATGTGCGGGATTCCACTCATCGCCACATGCCCTACGGATGGGATTCCACTCATCATCCCGTAGAAATATAATAAGCTTCCGGTGGAATACTACATCACCGTACTCCTCCTTGATGACTTAACGCCATCAAGGCCACGTACGTTTTGACTCAATTTGTGTGCACACTATCCTAATGATCGATCATTTACAATCGGTAATTTTTAGTGCCAATTTTCATAACTACATCATATATCACCAACCACATATCACCAACACATTCATGCTCAACACATATATCCACATCATAATATACATATACATGCACCATCTAATCACAACCATTTGAGCATAGTCATCAAGCACATAGCATTCAAGGAAACTAGACTAAGTTAACTACTTGGATAGAAAGGAAGTGGCCTACCAAGCACACTTGCACACACACACACTATTCATGCTCAAACCAACTTTAAAACAAGTTTAGACCACTCACCACCCTTCCTTAGCAAATCGAACAATCCTCCTACGCACCCGGATTCGGTCCCAAAGCCTCTTCCGCGTTTCCTCTTGCTTCTAGTCAAACAAAAACACATATATTACTTCCCAATTCAATGCTAATTCAACCTTCAACCCACTTTGCAATCACAACCCAAATTCTTCCATTTCTCAAATCACACAATCTCCTAAAAACCCAATTTTCGTGCTCCCCTAAGAACTTGCTGAAAAATCAATTTCCCAACATCCAAAGGACCTCCAAATCATCCCAAAACACCCCCATACCATAGGTAGACCAACAGCCCCTTACTTTCAACATAAATTCCACCAAAAACTCAAGTTTTACAACCTTAAATCTAGCCCTAAGACCTTACTACGAATTTCTATCAAAGTTCAACCAAATTAAAGTATATGGTGTATTTTATCATGCTTAGACAAACCCCCAACATAATTTAACAAAACAAATTAAAAAGCCCCATCAAAATCCCCAAATTTCATAAGAACCCTAATTTTCAAAACCCAAAGTTTTTGAAATCCAAGACCATGGTTAGATAGAGATTGAAGAGGAGAGTTAGAAAACATAATTACCTTTGAAAAATGTCTTGGATTGAGGAAGAAGATGAATGGAATAGTAACTAAGGTTGGAAATGGTTTCAAAGGGGTGGGGAGAGCTTCCAACGTGAAAGAGAGATGGGGAAAAGGGGGAAGACAACTTTTTATGTAAAGTGGTCTAGCTTTTTAAAAAATCTTGGGTAAAATTACAACATGGGTCCTTCCCCTTTATTCCAAAGTTCTATTAGATCCAATCTAGGTTGAAATGATTTTTAATTAAATTTTATTGACTCGAATTAAAACTCGGTTAACTCCTAGGCCCAAAACACGGGTGTTACAATTTCCCACCATTAATGTTGTTCTGCAGCCTTCCGTATCGATACGCGTGGACCCGTATCGGTACGGCTTTTATCAGAAACTATTCGTTGGGCTCTTTCCAGCCTAGGCGTATCGATATGCTTGAGGGCGTATCGATACGGTATGGTATTTAAAATACTGTTGGGAAATATGACCGTTGAGGTTGTTAAAATGGGATCGGTACACTTACTAGGTGTATCGAAACGATCCCTTACCGTATCGAAATGGCCAAGCATGTTTCGATACAGGTTTTGACAGTGACCAAACTGGGCAAAAAAGGTATCAATACAGGTTGGACCGTATCGGTACGAGCAGCTTGAAAAGTCAAGTTTGGCTATTTAAAATCAATAAAAACATTTCCAAAAACCTTTTTAAATACCTCAAACATATATTCAAGTTGTTTGTACTTAAAAACAAGTTTTAAATTCTTTTCAAATTAGTCTAAAACATTTTTCAATTATTATATCAAAACATTATTTCTACAAAGCATATGATCCTCCTTTTGTACTCCAATGTCGTTCTTATTGATAATGAAGATCATACCGAGGTGATTGGCATTGAGTCATACCTTTTGGGTAAGAAGTTCATCACTAGTATATCCGTTTTAGAGAATGCTCTTGGGCTTAAAGATGAAGGCATTGAGGATGAGAACCACTTTGGTGCTCACACCGGATCCGTTCTCTCATTGGATGCTCATGACCGGTTCCTCCATTTGATGATTTCTTGGTTCATCTGCCCTTCCGGAGGTAAATTCTCCCATGTCCGTCAAGTTGACTATTTTTGGTTAGAGTGCTTTCACCGAGGAGAACAACCAAATCTTGTCAAAATCATGTTCGCCGAGGTGGTCCATAATGTGAAGATTCGTGAAACCGATGCTCTTACATCTTTCACTTTTGGGGCTGTTTTAAGCTATGTCTTTGGTACCCTCAACATTGATTGCTCCTATGATTCTCCGGAACCCCGCAAGCGCAAGATTGGTAAATCCTCTCTCATTAAGTCCGAGTTTCTCTACACTCTTGGCCAATGGGTTCATGTTGATAGGCAAGCTCCGTCACCTCAAGATTCAGCTCCTAACAATGAAGCTCTTATGACTTTCCTTATCGAGCGGTTCAACTCGATGGATATGAACATGGCTTCGGGTTTTGGTGCTATCAACACTCGTTTGCAATCCTTGGAGGACAGTGTTCATTGAAAGGAGAATCGTCTCACCGCTCTTGAGAATCAACAATCATCAATGGACTTGTCTTTCTCTACTTTCTATGGTGATTGGAGGAACTTTCGTCGTGCTCAAGCTAAAGACGATGGTTCTTTTGATGATGATGGTGGTGACGATGATGATGAGGCTTAGGATTTCCATTGCATCTCATATTAGTCTATCATATTAGGAATGAGTTTGCACCTTTCAATTTTTTATGCTTTAAGAACCTATGCTTTGTTTATTTTGTGTTTGGGATTGAGCTTAAACTCTATTGCTTTAAGTATTTGTGTTTGGTTATTTGAACTTAATTCTATCTATATTATGTTGTTTGGTTTTTTCTTATAACCTTGTTTCTTCTCATGATTAGCCTTGATTATTATTCTTTTTGATCTAACAAAAAGGGGGAGAAGTAATATAAGAGCCAAATGTTTGTGGTTTTGAGTTTCAAACACTTGAATTTTAAATCTCTTTAAAACCCATCTTACATTACATTTTCAAGATTTCAAAATTCTTAAAAATTCAAACTTGGTTTTGTTATATCAAAAAAGAGGAGATTGTAAAACTAATAAATTGATTTTGATATAACAAAGGATTTATGGACTAAAGTGAAAAAGAGAAAATGAATTTTTAAGTCCTCAAAACCTCTCTATGTGTTAAAAGAAAAATGTACAAGTCAAAACCTTAACTTATCAAATATTTTCTAAGTGTTTACCAAGTCAAAACAGTGATTTTCGAGTCAATGTTTCAGAACGGCCTTTGGGCATTTTGGAACGTTTTGAAACTACTAACCTCTGTTTCGGAACTAGCTTTCTTGTTTCGATATGTGTGTATCAAAACAGCTAGTTGTGTTTCGAAACGGATGAAGAACAACGGAACGGTTTGGACCATTTTGATACGGCTGTATCGAAATGACCTTAAACGTTTCGAAACGAATTTCAAACTTGGTTTCAACATATGACAGTTGAAGTTTTATAACTGAATTTAAAAATATTGTTAAGGCGTATCCAAGTGTGTTTGGCTATCAATTCCATAATCAGCAACATTCAAGTGTGTTTGACCAACAATGTCATATTTAACTTCGTTATTTTCGTGAACAAAATTTGTTTCTATTTTATTTTCTTTTTCTTTTAATGATTGTTGATAGATCCACAAGATGCTTCGGCGTACGATAAGTACGAAACCAATGGTTTGTACCACCACATCGATAACACAGATTCTGCTTTCTTAATCTTATCTTTATCACTCTTGTTATTCTTATAATTTCACTTCTGGTGGATATAAGTGTTCTTAAAATGACCACTTTATCAATGTCCTCGAACGTGATAATGACATCAACCACGATCACGACCATGGTTATTGGCGAGACCTTTATTTTTTTCACTATAAGATGTTGTATTCAGTTTAGGGAATGGAGTGGAACCAGTAGGACGAGAGTCGTGATTTTTTAGTAACAGTTCATTGTTTTGCTCAGTCACAAGAAGACAAGATATTAACTCAGAATATATCTTAAAACCCTTTTTCATGATATTGTGTCTGCAAGACAACATTATTCGCGTGAAAAGTGGAGTATGTTTTTCCTAACATATCCTCATCAGTGATACTCTGACCACATAATTTCAATTGTGAAGTAATTCGAAACATAGTTGAGTTATATTCGCTAACCGATTTAAAATCTTATAATCTTAAATGCATCGAATCATATCGAGCTTTGGGGGTATAACTGTTTCCTGATGGTCATATCTTTCCTTTAGATTATTTCAAAGAACAAGAGGATCTTTAATAGTCAAATATTCAGATTCTAGTCCCTCATGGAGGTGACGGCGAAGAATATCATGGCCTTAGCCTTATTTTGAGCAGATTCTTCATTTCCTTCTTTTATAGTTTCACATAGACCCTCTGCATCTAGGTGCATTTTGGCATCTAAAATCCATGACAAATAGTTCTTTCTGAAAATGTCAAGAGCTACAAATTCAAGTTTTGCAAGATTTGACATTGATATACTATCATAAAACAAATAAATAAATATAAAATTATATCCATAATAGTATATGTGAAACCGATATTTTAATTTTGATATAACTAAAAACCTAAGGACTAAATTGAAAATGTCAAAACGAATTTTTAAGTCCTCAAACATCCCATATATTTTTAAGATTATGCCAAAGTTAAAAATAAAGTTTTTCAAATATTTTTCGAAGTGTTTAAAGCCAAAACAATGATTTTCAAGTCCCTGTTTTGAAACGGCCTAAGGCGTTTCGAAACGGTTTCATCGCTGTCAACCCTTGTTTCGATACGCGTATCGAAACGGCTTTAGAACATATGAACTCGTATCGAAACGGCTTCAAGCGTTTCGAAACGGTTCTTCATTTCGATTTGAAAATTATGACCGTTGTAATATTTTTAACTAAATTTTCAAAGATCGTTAGGGTGTTTCGAAACGGGCTCAAGCTGTTTCGAAACGACCCTTGACAGTGGCAAAAGTGTTTCGAAACGGCTTCAACACGTTTCAAAACGGGCTCTTAAATGCACCCCAATGGCTCTTTCTATTTTGGTCCATTTCGAAACAGGTACCCCACGTTCCGAAACGGGTTGTTGCAGACTGCATTTATTGAGGTGAGATAACATCCCCAACGGCTCTATTGATGAATGCAACAACCACAACGGGTAGAAATCAATGAGAAGGTATAAAAGGGACCTCTAAAAGCTCCAGCAACAACTATTGATCCAAAAGCAAATATCCATACATCAAATCCAAGCATTTGTGCTAAAATCCCATATTGTCTAGAAACCCCAATTGTAATTTTCATTCCTATCTTTTTCAATTGGGTTGAGTGCTTGTAATTGGGCTACAATTTGTATTGAGAGATATTATACTAGCCATCAAATTCTTTGTTACCTTTGTGTGAGGATTGAGTTAAATTTTGGGTAGAAAATATAACCGAAAATTGTAAGGGTTGCCTCCTTAGCCTAGAAAAGGGGAAGAGCAATTAGTGGAATTGTTGCAAATCCTTAGTGAAGCTAAGGTAGTGGATGTAGAGTTCATTTGGAACTTGAACCACTCTAAAATTCCTTGTTAATCTTTTTAATTTGCAATTTCCACCACACAAACCTTAAAAATCCAATTCACCCCCCCTCTTGGTTCATATCGATCTTTCGATCCACTCAACAATTAGTATCAGAGCCTACCTCTTTAAGGATTAACAACCACAAGAGGAGTTCCTTGGAAGAGTGTGATCATCAAATATCAAGAGATGGATTCAACCTCCAGTTCGGGCATGTATGAGTCTCAATCCACTACAAAGCCTCCCTTCTTCAATGGTGATAACTATTCTTTTTGGAAGAATAGAATGCGTCTCTTCATCAAGTCAAATGACTACTTAGTGTGGGATGTCATTGAAGATGGCCCTTAAATTCCATTGAAGCAAGATGGTGAAGGCAAGATGGTCTTGAAGAAAAAGGTGGAGATGAGTGAAGAAGAAAGGAAAAAGATTCAAGTAAATGACAAAGCTCTCCACATGCTCTTTTGTTCATTTGGTCCAGACATCTATTTTAAAGTGTTATCCATTGAGAGTGCCAAAGAAGTGTGGGACACTCTTGAGACTATCTATGAGGGAACCAATGATGTTAAAGAAACTAAGATTGGAATTCTCAATCTTAGTTATGAGAATTTCAAGATGGAACCCGATGAGATGGTGTCCAAGATGTTTGATCGGTTCTCCACTATAGTCAATGGGCTCAAAGGTTTTGGAGAGATCATACCGGAAGACAAGCTTGTCCGGAAGCTACTCTATTCACTTCTCGAATCTTGGGATGGGAAGAGAACCGCCATCATTGAAGCTAAAAATTTGAAGACTTTAAAGCTTGATGAGCTTGTGGGTTCTCTCCTTACTCATGAGATTATGAAGCAAAGAAGGGAAGAAGATAAGAAGAAAGAAGAGAAAAGAGTATAAAAGCTAGAGGTTGAGAAGGAGAAGATGATGGGAATAGCTCTCAAAGCTTCACTACATGAAGAGAGCTCTTCTAGTGAGGAGAATGAGCTAGAAGAATTGGCTATGATAGCCAAACGATTCTCACGCTTTATGAGGTCCAACCGGGGAAGAAAAATCCAAAGAAAAATGGACTTCAAAAGCAAGAACAAAGAAGAAGCAAAGGATCAAATCATTTGCTTTGAGTGCAAACAACCCGGCCACATACGTTCGGAGTGCCCTCAACTCAAGAAGAAGGGTTTTGAGAAGAAGAAGAAGCTCAAAGCCAAGCTTGCTACTTGGAGTGATGAGGAGTCATCGGAGGATGACGAACAAGAAGTGGCTAACCTTTGCCTCATGGCACTTGAGGAAGATTCCTCCATGGTAACCTCTAACTCATCAACTTTAGATTTTACATATGATGAATTGAATGATGCATATGATGAGTTACAAGAGGTCTGTGATGAATTAGTTGAGAAATATAAAGAGTCGGTCATTAGAAACAAGAAAATTATTTTGGAACTAAATGAGAAAAATGACTCACACTCTCAAGCTAATTCAAAATTTGAGAAAAAGATATTAGGGTTGAAAGATGAACAAAAAATTTTTCAAGATGAAAATATTTATCTTAATAGTCTTTTGTCTCAATGTAATAGTGAACACCAAAAGGTGTTGGATGAGCTAAATGAGCTCAAAAAATCTTTTAAAAATGTTGGTAGTGTCAAGCATGAAATAGGTGAATCCTCAAGAACAAACCAACCTAAGAAAAAGACTAACTACTACAAACAAGGTAGCTATCCTAGACATAGTAGAGCTAAAAGAATTAGAAGTGTATGGGTTCCTAAGGAACTTATAAAATCTAATAACATTATTGCTATGTCATCTTGAATTCCTAAGGGAACCAAGGTTTGGGGAGCTAACACTTATGGACCCAAAATGATTTGGGTACCAAAAACAAAAGCTTAATATCTTTGTTTGTAGGGGGAGCATTGCTACAAGGCCAAAGCACAAAGTCAAAACTCATGGTACCTTGATAGTGGATGCTCAAGGCATATGACCGGAGACAAGGGTAGATTCATGGATCTAAAGCCAAAAAGTGGAGGAGTAGTGACATTTGGTGACAACTCCAAAGGCCACATTAAAGGTATTAGCTCCATAGGTAATCACTCTACTATTCTTATTGAAAATGTCTTGTATGTCGGTGGTCTTAAACACAACTTATTGAGCATAAGTCAATTGTGTGATAAAGGATTTAATGTTTTATTTGATAAAAATGGATGCAAAATTGTAGACATTAAATCTAATAATATTATGCTCATAGGTCATCACATAGGGAACATATACATGGTGCATCTAGATGACATTCATACATCTCATGCATGCTTAGTAGCACAAAATGAAAATGATGCATGGTTATGGCATAGGAAACTAGGACATGCTAGCATAAGTGTTTTAGAAAAACTAGTCTCCTTTAATCTAGTTAGAGGTTTACCCAAGATAAAATTTTCAAATTATAAAATTTGTGATGCATGCTCTAAGGGTAAACAACATAAGTCTTCCTTTAAATCCATTAATGATGTTTCTACTAGTAGATATTTACAACTTATCCATAAGGATTTATTTGGGCCAATTAGGACTATGAGCTTGGGTGGTAAGTCTTATGCTTTTGTACTTGTTGATGATTTTTCTAGATTTACTTGGGTTCTATTTTTAAGTACTAAAGACGAGGCTTTGGAAAAATTCATCACATTTTCAAAACTAACCCAAAATGATCTTGAACTTAAAATTTCACATATTAGAAGTGATCATGGAACCGAGTTTCAAATTTTAGGGTTTGAAGATTTTTTAAATGAAAATGGTATTAGCCACAATTTTTCGGCTCCTCGAACTCCTCAACAAAATGGGGTAGTTGAGAGGAAAAATAGAACTTTGCAAGAAATGGCTAGAACTATGCTTTGTGAAAACAATTTACCTAAATATTTTTGGGCGGTAGCCACAAACACCGCTTGCTATATTGTAAATCGAGTAATGATTAGGCCAATTTTAAAGAAAACACCTTATGAGATTTTAAAATCTAAAAAGCCTAATATTAGCTATTTTCACCCTTTTGGTTGCAAGTGTTTTGTTTTAAATAATGGAAAGACAACTTAGGTAAATTTGATGCAAAAAGTGATGAAGCTATTTTCATAGGTTACTCTTTAACCTCTAAAGCCTATCGAGTATTTAACAAAAGAACTTTAGTAGTAGAAGAATCTATTCATGTTGTATTCGATGATAACCTCCTTCTAAGGAAGGATTCTTGTGATGATGATGATGTAGGAATCATAAATACCTTTGATGAAGGACAAACTTCAAAGGAGGATGAGATTCCAACAAAAGAAGAGGACACACAAGATCCACCTCTTGAAGCCTTGAAGGACTTGGCTCTTGAGGAAAAGGAAGTGAGCTACCCAAGGGAGTTCAACTATGTCAAAGATGCTGAAATCTTGGGTGATCCATCCAAAGGGGTAACCACTCGATCTTCTCTTAGATTAATTAATCATGTTGCATATATCTCATGCATAGAGCCTAAGAATATTAAAGAAGCATTGAAAG
Organism: Hibiscus tridactylites; assembly: GCA_958450335.1. NCBI lineage: Eukaryota > Viridiplantae > Streptophyta > Magnoliopsida > Malvales > Malvaceae > Hibiscus > Hibiscus tridactylites. Next base: position 26,694,656 of record OY288287.1, read on the forward strand.
ATGACTTTTGGATTTAGGCTATGCAAGAAGAATTAAATCAATTTGAGAGAAGTAACGTTTGGACATTAGTTGACAGGCCTAGTAATCAATCTACCATAGGAACTAAATGGGTCTTTAGGAACAAGCTAGATGAGAGTGGTAACATTGTAAGAAATAAAGCTAGACTAGTAGCACAAGGTTACACTCAATAAGAGGGAATAGATTTTGATGAAACCTATGCACCCGTAGCTAGAATGGAAGCCATTAGGATGTTACTTGCATATGCATGTTATCATAATTTCAAGCTTTTTCAAATGGATGTTAAAAGCGCGTTTTTAAATGGTTTTATAAATGAAGAAGTGTATGTGGAACAACTACCGGGTTTTCAAGACTCAAAATTTCCAAATCATGTTTTCAAACTCACCAAAGCTCTTTATGGTTTAAAACAAGCTCCTAGAGCTTGTTATGAAAGACTTTCAAACTTTTTAATTGAAAAGGGATTTGAAAAAGGTAAGGTGGACACTACACTTTTTATAAAAATGTATAAAAATGACATCTTAGTAGTTCAAATTTATGTTGATGATATTATTTTTGGTTCTACTAATGAATGTCATTGTCAAGAGTTTGCTAAGTTAATGCAAGGTGAATTCGAGATGAGCATGATGGGGGGGCTCTCATTCTTTTTGGGACTCCAAATCAAGCAAAAGAAGGATGGCACCTTCATCAATCAAGCAAAGTACATAAAGGATATGCTCAAGAAGTTTGGCTTGGAGGATGCAAAGCCTCAAGCCACACCTATGAGCTCATCTACAAAGCTTCACAAAGATGAAGGAGGTAAGTGTGTTGACTCTAAGCTTTACCGTTCTATGATTGGATCATTGCTTTACCTTACCGCAAGTAGACCGGATATCTTGTTTAGTGTTTGCTTGTGTGCTAGGTTTCAAGCTAGTCCTAGAGAGTCTCACCTTATAGCCGTTAAGAGAATCTTTAGGTACCTTAGAGATACTCCTTGTTTAGGTCTTTGGTTCCCTAGAGACTCTACCTTCAACCTTCATGCTTATTCGGATGCGGAATATGGGGGTTGCAAAATCGATAGGAAAAGTACTTCGGGAACTTGTCAATTCCTAGGTAGTATGCTCATATCTTGGTTCTCTAAGAAACAAAATAGTGTAGCCTTATCTACCACCGAAGCTGAGTACATATCCTTAGGGAGTTGTTGTGCTCAAGTCCTTTGGATGAAGCAACAACTCTTAGATTATGAAATTAAAGTTGAAACCATACCCCTAAAATGTGACAACACTAGTGCAATATGTCTAACAAAAAATCCCATCCAACACTCTAGAACCAAACACATAGAAATAAGGCATCATTTTATTAGAGATCATGTCCTTAAAGAAGATGTGGTTATAGAGTATGTAGACACCTTAAATCAATTAGCGGACATATTTACAAAACCTTTAGACAAAGAGCGTTTTTGGTCCCTTAGGAGAGAGTTAGGTCTAGCTAGCCTATCTTGACCTTTTAGGACCTCTTTTGTGCTTAAAATTGCTTGATCTTGTGAAATGCCATGTTTATGTGTTTAGACTCCTAATTTCATCCATGCTTATAGCTAGGGGGAGTATGTTTATGTTTGCATATGTTTTGCCTACTCATTCATGTCATTTATGCATGTTAGGCCTTAGAAAAACTCATTTTTCTGCACTTTTAGAGCCTATTCTGCACTTCCAAGCCCATGTGTATCGAAACGGGTGAACCAGTTTCGATACGGATGCCTTAAAAACATGTCTAAGAGAAGGGCGTTTTGAAACGCCTCAAAAGGGTTTCGAAACATTTTTGCTACTGCCAAGGGGTGTATCGAAACGAGTTTCGATACGGGTCAACGGGGCTTCGATACGGTCAACACCGTATTGAAACAGTCAGCTGAAAGTCTCAAAACGGTCAAACCCTCGTGCTCGCGTTTCGAAACGGTACAGACCGTTCCGAAACGGTTTCGCGAATAGCTTTATTTAGGGCTTTTAATGTTAAAATTCACTTTAACATCAAACTCTTCAAAACCCTAAAAACCCTAAACTGACTTTCTCCCTATAAAAACCCTCTAAACCTCTTTGTTTTTCACCAAATCTTGAGGGGTTTTTCTCTAAAACTCTAGTCTAAGCAAGTTTCATCAACATTGTGCAAGGATTTTCATCCACTCATCCAAAATCCCAAACTAAGGTATTTTTCCTCTTTTTCTTTCAATTTATGTTCGAATCTTAGGTTAGAAAATTTTATTTTTGTATAAATTATATGTTTTCATGTTTAGGTTTTCCATATCTTGTAAAAAAAATTCAAAATCTTAATTTTTTTTATTCGAATATAAAAAAATTTCAGTCGTATTTTCTTTTACTATTTTTTTTAATTTTTCTTTGTTTTAATTTTTTTTAAAACCTAAGTGGGATTTATTATTGGATTGAATTTAAAAATCTATGCATACACTTAATTTTTAAAACATGCTTGCTTAATGTTTTTAGGATGTCGAAACAAGCTAACAAAAAGCGTAAGTCCGTTCAAACCGGTGAGTCGAGCATGCGTCCGAATCTCGCTCTGCTCTTTCAGAAATCTCTTAGAACTACCGAGATGCGAGCTCGTTTCACATATGTCAAGGATTTCAAAGTTCGTCGTGAATGTGTCATTGATCTCGATTTCCTCAACTCCGAGCGATTCCTATTTCGTTACCTCGAGCGTTTGAGTGAATGGGATCTTCTTCCTTTTTTGAGCATCCCGGATATTCGCTACAAACATATGGTACTCATCTTTTACTCTAATGATCATCTTATTAATGATGAAACCAATACTGAGGTTGTAGGGATTGAATCTTTCATGTTAGGGAAAAAGTTTACTGTTAATGTTGCTCTCTTGGAGTCCACCTTTTCCCTTAAGAATATAGGAATTGAGGATGAACGTCACTTTGGTACTAACACCGGTCTGGCGCTTACTTTGGATGCGTACGATCGTTTTCTTCACTTGATGGTATCATGGTTCCTTCGCCCCTCCAGAGGTAAATACTCTCATATCCGTCAAGTTGATCACTTTTGGCTTGAATGTTTCCGTCGTGGTGAGCGCCCTAATGTTGCTAAGATCATTTTTTCCGAGATGGTCAATAATGTTAAGCTTATTGACACCAATGAGTTAAAATCCTTTACTTATGGCACGATCTTAAGCCACATCTTTAGCACCATTGGTCTCGATTGCACCTATGACTCCCCGGAACCTCGCAAGTCCAAGATTGGTGAGTCCTCTCTTCGCAAGTCCAGGTTTTGCTATGTGAATGATGTTTGGGAACGTGTTGATAGAGAAGCTCATCTTCCTCCCGTTGCACCTCCACCGGAAGCTCAAGTTGGAAACAATGAAGCTCTTACGGCTCTCATTACCGAGCGGTTCAATGCCTTGGATACTCGCATAGCTTCAGGTTTTGGTGCCATCGACACTCGCTTGCAAAATGTCGAGGATCGCCTCCTATCTCTTGAGACTTCCCACTCGAACTTGGATTTGTCATTCTCTACTCTTTATGGCCAATGGACGAAGTTTCACCGTTCTCAAGTCAAGAGCGATGATGAGACTTCGGATGATGATGATGGTGGTGACGAGGCTTAGGACTTTCATATCATATCATATTATTTATGTATTTTAGGTTTAAGAATGCATCTTTATGTTTCATTATGTTTTAGGAACCTATGCTTTTGATCTTTTATTTGGGATTATATTTTGAACTTAATGTTGATTTATGCTTTGGATATTTTAATTTTATAAATTGATATTAGTGTTGCTTATTACTTAATGCTTATTGGTACTAATCCTTTGTCTTCTCTATGAGCCTTATCTATTATTTTTGATCTAACAAAAAGGGGAAGAAGAAATTTAAGAGCCAAAAACAAAAATTCGTTTTAAATGTTTAAAGTGTTTTTAAGTTTTAAAACTTGAATTTCAAAGTTAAACATTTTTAAAACTTTAAAAACCTATCTTAAATTAAGGGGGAGTTAGAATATGTTCAAAATTTTCAAAACTCTTAAAAAATTCTAACTTTAGTTTTGTTATATCAAAAAGGGGGAGATTGTGAAACCGATATTTTAATTTTGATATAACTAAAAACCTAAGGACTAAATTGAAAATGTCAAAACAATTTTTTAAGTCCTCAAACATCCCCATATAATTTTAAGATTATGCCGAAGTTAAAAAAAAAGTTTTTCAAATATTTTTCTAAGTGTTTAAAGCCGAAACAATGATTTTCAAGTCCTTGTTTCGAAACGGCCTAAGGCGTTTCGAAACGGTTTCATCACTGCCAACCCCTGTTCCAATACGCGTATCGAAACGGCTTTAGAACATATGAACCCGTATCGAAATGGCTTCAAGCGTTTCGAAACGGTTCTTCATTTTGATTTGAAAATTATGACCGTTGTAATATTTTTAACTGAATTTGCAAAGATCGTTAGGGTGTTTCGAAACGGGCTCAAGCTGTTTCGAAACGGGCTCAAGCTGTTTCGAAACGACCCTTGATAGTGGCAAAAGTGTTTCAAAACGGCTTCAACACGTTTCGAAACGGGCTCTTAAATGCACCCCAACAGCTCTTTCTATTTTGGTCCGTTTCGAAACAGGTACCCCGCGTTCCGAAACGGGTTGTTGCAGACTGCATTTATAGAGGTGAGATAACATCCCAACGGCTCTATTGATGAATGCAACAACCACAACGGCTAGAAATCAATGAGAAAGTATAAAAGGGACCTCTAAAAGCTCCAGCAACAACTATTGATCCAAAAGCAAATATCCATATATTAAATCCAAGCATTTGTGCTAAAATCTCATATTGTCTAGAAACCCCAATTGTAATTTTCATTCTTATCTTTTTCAATTGGGTTGAGTGCTTCTAATTGGGCTACAATTTGTATTGAGAGATACTATCCTAGCCATCAAATTCTTTGTTGCCTTTGTGTGAGGATTGGGTTAAATTTTGGGTAGAAAATTTAACCGAAAATTGTAAGGGTTGCCTCCTTAGCCTAGAAAAGGGGAAGAGCAATTAGTGGAATTGTTGCAAATCCTTAGTGAAGCTAAGGTAGTGGATGTAGAGTTCATTTGGAACTTGAACCACTCTAAAATTCCTTGTCAATCTTTTTAATTTGCAATTTCCACCACACAAACCTTAAAAATCCAATTCACCTCCTCTTGGTTCATATCGATCTTTCAATCCACTCAACAGTATATTATGATGTTATACGTGGAAGTATGATCATAAAAGTGTGAAACGGAAAAAATGAATATATATATATATATATATATATATATATTATAATATTAAGTTCACTTGATGTTTATGCTTTTGTTCTTATTATATAGACATATTTCATTTTATATTTCTTTTAGACATCGACCATATTAATTTATTAACGTTTAGATATGCACAAACATACGATAATATCATGATAAAACTTATTACATACCTCGTTCCAATGGTATCGAAAATGTAGTGTCTTTGAACTGATTTGATTGATTCAGACCAATTAAAAATAAAAAAAAATTGATCTTCTAATTAAAGTGCTTCTAATTAGAGCGCTCGTGCTAATAACGTATTATGAAAATTATTGACTTTGCAGTAAGAACAATAGAAGTATAAAACACAACGTGATAGTGAAGTGTAATATCTTATTGTTCATATCATGTAAGCTTGTACATGATTCTTATTTATAGGGTTGTAATTACATAGGTAGAATTAAATTGTAAGGGTCACCTTGCATTAACTATGAGTGAAGAACATTAAAGGATGAATTGGACATCCAATAAATGTTATCTATGACATTTTCAATTTATATGTCATAGTGTCATGTTAACATACAATACACTCAGGGCTGGTTCTGAGTTATTGGAGGCCCGGGATGAACTTAAAAAATGGGCCTTAAATTGAGTATTTAAATTGTAATTATAGTTACAGTCGTATTTTCGGTTGTGTTGTGTTTATCATGATTGTGGATATGATAGATGTTATTTTGTTTATTGCGAGTATCGCGGTTATAAATTTTTTTTATAACATATGCTATTGTGGACATAATGGTTCCATATATCGCGGTTTTAGATGATGCCACTACCGTCATATTAAGAGTAGACCCATACTAATAAATATTGAAAAATACTCAGCCTCTAATAACAAATATAAAAAATAGGCCCCTAATAACAAGTATTAGAAAAAAATATTAAGAGTAGATCTTTAATAATAAATGTTTGAAAAATCTTAACCCATATTAATAAATATTAAAAAATAGGTCATAATAACAAATATTAAAACAAACTAAATTTTTAATTATAATTAAAAAATATAAAATATTTAATTTTTCTGAGCAATGGGCCATGGGCGAGCGCTCTTGCTATCCCTGCCCGCCCATGGCCGACCCTGAATACACTTTGGATGTCACGTCAAAATCGTTAATGCTTTAATCAACACTTTTGTTAAAAGACGATCTTGATTTTTTAAAAGATTGAAGGCTAAATTTATAAAAGAAATAAACTTTGAGGGCCAATTTACTCCAAATAAAAAAATATGGGCCAAATAAATAAATGTATAAAAGTTAAGTTTATTCTTTTGACTTATATGTAAGGTACCAAAATTCAACAAGTAGTCTTGGTAAAAAAACGGATGTTGATCTTCTTAAAAGACCTGAGTTTAATTATTTTATCTGTTGGGTATGTACATTTCAAAGGCTTAAAAATATATATAAACATATATTAAAAATACACGCATAATATGAACTAGTGTATTACGTTGGTGGAAGGTACGTCAAGTCTACAACGCCTTCTTAAAATGTGTCTGATTAGACATGTCTTCCTATTCAGAATATGTTCTCTCTCATTAAATAAATTTTTAAGTATATTTTGTTAAATAAATTATATATATAAGGGTAAATTTTCCGGTAAAATAGAATGAAGATGGTTTTATTGATAAAAATAATAATGTACAAAAAGTTTACCACATTCTGGTAGGACAACATGGAGGCTTTTCCTATTCGGCTTATGGCAGGACAAAAGAAGGAATCAAACAAGTGTACAACTTTGACTCGTACGATAAAGAGAAAGAAATAAAGAAAGTGCAATAAAAGAGCAAAACTTTTATATAATACCTTAAACTATAACCGTGATGAGTCCGTGATTATCCAAGTATGAATAAGTTTTACTTTTAATCGTTTAAGTATGCGTAAGTTTTCTTTTGACCATCCAATTATGAATAGTTACAAATTAGTCACTACTATTTTTGAATATATTCATTTCACTCTCTGTTAAATGATTATCGAAATAATGATGTGGCTACTTTAAAAATCGGTATAATTATAAATAGAGTCAACTTTTAAACATTGACCAATTTTTTATAATGATTTTAAAAATTCTAACCCTCGAAATTTACTCATTCATCTATTTCATCCTAATTCTAAAGAGTCTTAATTTAATCCGTTCATCTCCCTAAAAATGCTTCTTGTCTCTGAAACCATAACCAGAACATCTAAGTTGACGTTTATTGTTACCGTCGTTAATCACGTTGTCTGATTGGTGTTCTCCAACAGTTGTAGGCACCAACATGCTTCTGTCTCTCCTCTCTTTGCTTTCCTTATGTTGGTTTGATTTCTCCCAATGAGGCCCCAAATGTCATGAATAACAAGCCAATGTTTCAAGATTTCTTCCTTTGATTTTTATCGTTAACCATCATATCATTACTCGAGTGAAAACACGAGCTTCTCCATTGTTTGGATTGAGCCTCTTTCGTCAGAAAGTCTTTTTTTTTGTTTAACCATTGGTATTCAACCCATTGGCTGATTAATCTGCATTAGGTACTGCAGAGGCCTATTATGTGGCGACCCTCCCAACCTAATTTGCTCCATTCACAACGCCAGAATTTAGAATTTTAACCTTACTTAAAGAATCTAGTACCTCCTCTTACTAGACTAATTGATTGTTGGTTTAGTCCCTGGTGCCAGGCTTGAACTTTCTTGGTTCCTCTTACCACCGAAGCTAGACTGATGCAGAGGCACATAACGGTGGGGTTAATGTCCCCGGTCTTTCTGATGACACCACCATGTGTGCAAATTGATATGAAAACAACGGTAGTCTTGATGACTCTTTCTCGGCTACCTTGAGTATATCTACCTCCATTTTGAGCACCTTCAACAAATTTCAGTAAATAAATGAAGAAATGAACTATAAACATGAAAAGTGAAAAAGAAAATGACAATCAAGTATAAAAAGTGAAAGCGTACCTGATTTTGTCCGTAAGTATTATAAAGGTTTTATTTATTTTTATTTTTAATCCAAGAATAATCCACTTGGAATTGGGGCTTATTTTATTATTTTTCAAGTATAGTCAGCATTTCGTTAAAGGCCAGCGACACTAAATGTCCAATTGACCACCAGTTTAAAGAATGAAAACGTAAGTTATCACAATATTAATTTCTTGATTTTGGTGAGTAAAAGTAAATATTTACTAAACTTAAGTGATCATCTCGTTAGTTTTCCTTAAAAAATTATATTATTTGAAAAGAAAAAAATATAAATATGAATCGCGTACCTATGACTTAGTTAGCGGGTACCCAAATTTCATAGGTGGGAACACGAGTCATTTTTCTACCACCTAAAGAACTGGATATTCAAAAACGTAACTACCCGATTATGAACACCTCTAGTCATAAATTGATGATGACTTTGTGTAGATTGTGTGGTTGAAAGTGTAAGGTTTAAGTGCTGAGGGCTTTGATTCAAGCTAGTGAAGAACTGAATTTGATGTGGATGATTTAATTTGTGCTTTGCTGAGTTAGATCAATTAAGGATGAACTTGTTGTTGTTTTTTCTCTATAAATACTAGTAAAAACGAGAGATGCAACTTGAGTAACCAATCCATGACTAGAGGTGCTTATCGACTGAGTCAATCATGATTTGAATGGTACTCGACTCGATACTTAGTAAGTTTGATAAAATTTTATTTGACTCGTACTTGTTAAAAAAACTCATTGCTCAAGTTGATTGGTTGCTCGTTAAGCTCGCCATACTTTTTATCTTACTTTTTTAAATATATGTAAAGTCTAGTAATACTATATAGAGAGCTTAATAAAAATAAAATTTAACAAAAGTGATTAAAATAGTGTTCAAAGTAATTCCAAAATCTAAACTCTAAAGTAACAATCCACAAATATATAACTAACATATTATATATAAAATTTAATGAGCTGCTCGCAAACTTATCGAGTAGAGTTGGACCTTGCTCGACTTGACTCATAAAGGTTTCGAGTCGAGTTTAAATCATGTCCACTCAAATAAATTTTAAGCGAGTCGAGTTCAAGCTGCTAACTAGATATCATTTAGCACCCTTGTCCATGATATAGCTCATCTAATTTACCAGGGGAGTATGCAAAAGCATCCAGCAATGCAAGCCCATCAACCAGAATTATGCTCCAACACCAACAAACATAATAAAGTATACAAGATGCAGAAGAAGCAGAGTTTACAACAAAAGAATCGTCAAATATATATATTTAAGTTACCTTTGAATCATGATATTGTTAATAGAGCTACGACTTCCACAATGAATCAAATGCATTTAAAGGAAATTTATTGCATTTATTTGGATTTTTAGAATTATGATCAAATTGAATAATATGTATACATTGAGGGTTAGAATTTTTAAAATCTAGACTATATTGATCAACATGTAAAAATTGATGACTATTTTTGTTATTATAGCAATTTTCAAGCCGGCAGGTTATCTTCCATTAGTTATTTAACAAAGGTGACTAAAAACAAATTTGAAAACATTAGTGACCAGTTTGTAACGTTTAATAATTAGGTGACTATACATATGTAGTTTACCTTGTTTAACACAATAATATTAATCCACGTCATAGTCGGTTAAGGTATAATAGAAGTAATTGTATCTAAAAATTTATTTTAGGCTTAGTTCAACAACAACTCTTGAACGCTCGTTAAGGGTCAAACGCCCGATTTGTAGAGAAGTTGAATTTTTTTAATTATAACAGACACCTTTTAGGGGCTAAATTCGATATAAATAGTGAGGAAACGCTCGTTCAACGTGCATGAGATACCTGTTCAGCATTGTTTATTTATTTGGCGCTCCAACGAGCGTTGGAGAAGCATTGGTGAATGGGCCTATAGTCTCTCTACTATTAAACACCATTTTACTCCTTTTACTATAATAAAAGTTAATTTTAGTCTCTCTACTACAAAAAAAAAACATTTTAATTCATGTACATTTAAAAAGTAAATATTTTGATCCTTATAAATTTTAAAGCCTTAAAGTTATTGTTAGTTGACTTAAATATTTGTTTAAACACTCTTTAAGTCTCTCAATTTTGAACTCAAACAAATTAATCTTTTGTAAATAAAAATCTTTAAACACTTAAAAAATCTAAAAATTAATTCACATTCTAACTACAAACTCTTCTGTCTCCCCTTCTAATAATATTATAATTACAAGCTAAAATATAAAAAAATTAAAATATTTAATTGAAAAAATGCACATAAAATTTTATATTTGTAATGAGAGTAAGGGTTCAATTGAAAATGACGATACAAAAATCATAAAAAAATTTAAATGTTCAGTAAAATGTTCAAGAACATTTAAAATTGTGAAAAATATTATAAAAGTGTGTATATATACATATGTATATGGTTTATTTTATTAAAATAATTCAACCACAATTTGACACATGAGGAAAAATTTCAACACCATCACATATTATTTTTATTTAACTTATTTTAAAATTTTCAACACCATCATATATATATATGTCTTATTTTAAAAATGTTCATCGATAAATTACACTTCTTTCTTAAGAGATCAATTTATTTAATTTCAAAATAGACAGAGGCTTAAAGAGTATTTAAGTTAACTATTTATAATTTAAAAAGTTTAGATCGAAATATTTACTTTTTAAATGTACAAAAACTAACATTTCTATATTTACGGTGAATAGACTAAAATAAACTTTTGGATAAAATACATAGACTAAACCTTTTTAAATTAGAAGGACTAAAATAACTTTTTAGTACAATACAAGGACTTTAACCCGTCATAATCATAATTTTGTTTATTTTTATTATATTATTTTCTTAGTGGCCCTTCCTTACCCTCGTTTGTCTGTGCACACTAGACCCGACAAACTTGACCCGAGACCCGAACCGAATTACACGAACCGAGACCTGATTTTGACTCGAACATGATGGTCTAAAGTTGACCCGAAACCCGAAATAAATCAAACCGAACCGAAATCGACTCAAAATTTTTTGTTGAACCGAAATGGACCCGAACTCATTTGATCCGAATCGAAGGCTACCCGAACCGAAAGCTGGACCGAATATCGACCCGATTTTAACCCGAAAATTAAGGTAAAATAAATGAATAATTTATTTTTAATATTATCTATTTTTAACAATATAATAAATAATGAAATGAAGTATGTTTTATCTTTTTGTACTATATCATGGAAGATGACGTTGCTCTTGTCAAAGTTGTGGTATAATAACATTTTATGTCATTTTACGTTTAAATATTAATTAAATAAAACTTTTGTCTCTACTAATGTTTAAATTTAGAATTTTAATATACTATTTTCTCTCCCAATATTTAATCTTAACTTCATCCTTGTTAGTATAATTTTTTGGTTGCTACATTTACAAAGAAAAAATGTCAAAAGATTGCATTAAAAGGAATGGATACATAATAGACCAATTCATAGGGGACCTTTAATTGCATCACTAGTCCATGCATTGAAAAAATCAGTTCCACACACACAAAACAAACATGACTCAAATGGTTTGATCAACATGATCCTAGTAGATTACAACCATTCTTACATGTATATGTTCGGTAAAATGATAAAGAGTTTGAAAAACACAACTAACATGTTGAGTGGATCAATGCAACAATATAAGGCAAGAAGGGGGTGAATTGGATTTTTAGAACTTTAGTGGTGGAATGAAAAATTAAAAATGATAGACAAGAGGATTTATAGTGGTTCAAGTTCCAATCAAACTCTACATCCACTACCTTAGCTTCACTAAGGATTTTCCAACAATCCACTAATTGTTCTTCCCCTTTTCTAGGCTAAGGAGGTAACCTTTATAATACCGGTCAAATTTTCTACCCAAAATTTGACCAAACTCTTACAAGAGTACAAAGAAGAATTAAAGGCAATAAAGATATCTCTCAATACAAGATTGCCCCTTTAAGAACAAACACTCAGCCCAAATTTCATAACAAGATCAGAATTGAACACTACACAATTTGGGGTTTTACAAGAGATTGGAAAATAAGCACTTTGAGCTTGAATTTTTGTAGGATGTTTTTCTTTGATGCAATAGTTGTTGATGGTCTTCAATTAGGTTCAATTTATATCTTCTCTATCAATTCTAGTCGTTTGGGTGGTTAGGGTATTGATTATTGCCGTTGGGACCCTCTTTTCCACCATAAATGCACTTCTGCAGCTTACCGTATCGGTACACGAGGACTCGTATCGATACCTGTCTCAAAATAGAAAGAGCCATTGCACAATAACAAGAGGGCGTATTGATATGCGTGTAAGCATTTCGATGCGGGACAAGGATTGTTTCGATACGGGGAACATCCGTATTGATGCAATTTTTTCAACTGAGCTCACTGGAAGTTTCCGTATCGATACGGAACAACCATCACTTTAAATTTCAGTTATCTAATAACTGACACCAACGGTCGAAAACATTAAAGGCTTTCGATTTTAAAATTCCATAAAATCCGTATCGATACGGGTGGAACCGTATCAGTACACCATTCAAACTCCTTCAGTTTTACAGAGAGAGTGTATCGATACAAATGCAATATGTTTCGATACGTTGTTTCGATACAGTGAGAAACGTATTGAAACACGTTTCTCCAGTAGCCAACTTTGCAAAAAAAGGTATCGATACGGTTGGAAATGTATCGATACGTTTGGACGTTTTTCAATAGTTTGGCCTTGGAACACTTAGAAAATATTTGGAGTTTGAGTTTTTCAAATCAGATTGAAGCCTTGATGATTTAAAAATCATTTTAAGGGACTTAAAAATTTATTTCAAGTTTTCAATTTAATCCTTAACATACATTGTTATATCAAAATTAAACATAGGTTTTACAATCTCCCCCTTTTTGATATAACGAAACTAAAATTTGAAATTTTTGACACTTTGAAAAACTTTGCAAAATAACTTCCCCTTAATATTAGCTAGATAAACTTTAAGTTGAAAATCAAAATTTTAAGTGTGAGCTTGTTCCCTCTCCCCCTTTTTGTTAGATAAAAAATAGAGACATTGATAAACATAGGCAAAAGGCTTAAATAATAACCAAGAAACATAATATAAATAACCATTAAGTTTAAAATAAAGATAACATCAACATAAAATCCAAAAAACAGAAAATCAAAGCATATGTTTTAGAATGGAAACTTAGTCCTAAAAACATAAACGTAAGTGCATAAATATCCTAAATGACATGAATGATATGCAAAGATGAACTACTACGCATCTCCATCGCCATCTTCATGATCTTCATCGTCCTCATCATGTGCTTCATCATTCCTCCGAGATTGACGCCACTCGTCATGAAAAGCGGTAAGGGATATGTTCATCGAGTTGTGACCCCCTTCAAGGGAAGTGAGACGTGTATTCACATTCTTCACACGATCTTCAAGACTTGTAAAATGTGTGTCTATAGCAGCAAATCCTGAACTCATCGCTTGATCCATGGAAGCAATTTCCATGCGCAAGCCCGTGAATTGCTCATTGAGAAAGGTCATGAGGGCATCCATAGAAGGTAGAGGAGGAGGTTGAGGAGCTTGAGCGGCTTGAGGATTAGCAATTTCTTCTGAAATAGCATCACTAGGGAGTTCGGATAGACGAAGCCAATTTCCATTGAAGTACATTAACTTACCCCTTGAAAGAGATATTTCATCGATAGGATCGGTGAGGGGAGATGGGTAGTCATGTGAACAATCTATCTCATTTTGTGTGAAGAAATAACTCAAGGTCGTTCCATAAGTGAATGAAGTGACAAGAGTAGTATAGCGGTGTTGCACGAGATAGACTATCTTCGCAAACATAATCCGAGCAAGGTTTGGTCGCTGTCTTTGACGGAAGCACCGAATTCAAAAATCGTCAACTTGGCGGATAGTGGAATACTTCCCTCTCGAGGGCCTAAACCACCAAGAAACCATCAAATGTAGGATATGATCTTAAGCATTAAGAGCGGTGACGGAACCTCCCAAGACATGGCCAAGAGCATTCTCATCATCAAGACCTTCATCCTCTAACTTGAACACATCACAAATAGATTGAACATTGATGATGACCTTTTTACCCATTAGATAGGAATTAACAGCCGTAACAACACCCGATGTATTGGCGACACACTTTGCATTAGCATAGAAAATCAATACCAAATTGCGATAGAAAAAGCTGGGAATTTGAATAAAATCCATAAATTTCCATTCTTGGAGCAATGGTAAGTAAACAAATTTGAAGCACTCCGAGTTGAGAAAAGGAATGGAAATTACCCTCTTCGGACGGATTTTGTAGTTTCAAAATTGTCAGAAATATGTTAGATCTTCGGAAGTCTTGAAGCATTGTTGATAGATAAGAGTGAGGTTCGGGCGAGTACCATCTCCGGCATTAGAACTTTCACCGGCTTCACTAGTACGTGCTCTCTTTTTAGGTGTCATTGACTAGAGAAAAGATAAAAAATAGTGTATGCATTAACTTTCTCATTCAACCTATTGAAAATCAATAATCAAGGTTTTTGTTAAAAAAAATTTGAAACAAAACAAAAAGGTAAAAAAAGATTGTTGTTGAGAAAAATAAAATAAAAACAAAAGAAAATTTAAAACAAAAATCAAAAGAGAATAAAAGAGAATTATACCTTGATATTGATAGAGAGGAATGAGAGAAGAACTTTGCACCAAATTGATGAAAAGCTTGAAAAGCTTTGCTTGATGTTAAAAACCCTCAAGAGATTTTGAGTTGTGGTGTGAAAATATGAGGGATTGAGAGGCTTTTTATAGAGAGAAAATGGCTAGGGTTTTAAAATTGCAATTTTAGTAAAAGTGAAACTCTTTAGGGTGTATCGATACACCTTAGGGTGTATCGATACAGGGGTAAGACCGTAATTCCCTTGAAACGCTCGTTGAAGGTCCGTATCGAAACGGATGCAATTCGTATCGAAACGCTTTTAACTCGTATCGAAACGAGTTTAACCGTATCGATACCCGTTTTAGGCAAAATGCAGTCTAGAAAGCTAATACAGTACTCGTATTGATACGCGTAAGGTCGTATCGATACCCTATGCCCAAAAATGCATTTTAGGCTTTAAGAACAACTAAAGGCTTGATTTTAGCACCTCTTAAATGAATGCAATTGATGAATTAGCAGTTCTAAGCATATTCTAACAGAAGCATACTCCCCCTAGCTATAAGCATGGATATTTTCAAGAGCAACAACACATAAACATGCAATTTCACAAATTCAAGCAATTTTAACCACAAAAAGAGTCCTAAAGGGTCAAGGAATGCTAGTTAGACCTAACTCTCTCCTAAGGGATCAAAAACGCTATTTGTCTAGAGGTTTAGTAAAAATGTCCGCTAGTTGGTTCAAGGTGTCAACGTACTCTATAACAACATCTTCCTTAAGGACATGATCTCTAATGAAATGATGCCTTATCTCTATATGTTTGGTTCTAGAGTGTTGGATGGGATTTTTAGTTAAGCATATGGCACTAGTGTTATCACACTTAAGGGGTATGGTTTCAACTTTAATAACATAATCTAAGAGTTGTTGCTTCATCCAAAGGACTTGAGCACAACAACTCCCTAAGGATATGTACTCAGCTTCGGTGGTAGATAGAGCTACATTATTTTGTTTCTTAGAGAACCAATATATGATCATACTACCTAAGAATTGACATGTTCCCGAAGTACTCTACCTATCGATTTTACACCCCTCATAATCTGCATCCGAATAAGCATGAAGGTTGAAGGTTGAGTCTCTAGGGTACGAAAGACCTAGACAAGGAGTATCTCTAAGGTACCTAAAGATTCTTTTAACGTCTATAAGGTGAGACTCTCTAGGACTAGCTTGAAACCTAGCACACAAGCAAACACTAAACAATATATCCGGTCTACTTGCGGTAAGGTAAAGCAAAGATCCAATCATAGAGCGATAAAGCTTAGAGTCAACACACTTACCTCATTCATCTTTGTGAAGCTTTGTAGATGAGCTCATTGGTGTGGCTTGAGGCTTTGCATTCTCCAAGCCAAATTTCTTGAGCATATCCTTGGTGTACTTTGCTTGATTGATGAAGGTGTCATCCTTCCTTTGCTTGATTTGGAGTCCCAAAAAGAATGAGAGCTCCCACATCATGCTCATCTCGAATTCACCTTGCATTAACTTAGCAAACTATTTGCAATGACACTCATTATTAGATCCAAAAATAATATCACCAACATAAATTTGTACTACTAAGATGTCATTTTTATACCTTTTTATGAAAAGTGTAGTGTCCACCTTACCTTTTTCAAAACCTTTTTCAATAAAAAAGTTTGAAAGTCTTTCATACCAAGCTCTAGGAGCTTGTTTTAAACCATAAAGTGCTTTGGTTAGTTTGATATCATGATTTGGAAATTTTGAATCTTCAAAACCTGGTAGTTGTTCCACATACACTTCTTCTTTTATAAAACCATTTAAAAATGCGCTTTTAACATCCATTTGAAAAAGCTTGAAATCATGATAACATGCATATGCAAGCAACATCCTAATGGCCTCCATTCTAGCTACGGGTGCATAGGTTTCATCAAAATCTATTCCATCTTCTTGAGTGTAACCTTGAGCAACTAATCTAACTTTATTTCTCACAATGTTACCACTCACGTCTAGCTTGTTCCTAAATACCCATTTAGTTCCTATAGTAGATTGATTACTAGGCCTTTCAACTAATGTCCAAACATTACTTCTCTCAAATTGATTTAACTCTTCTTGCATAGCCATAATCCAAAAGTCATCTTTTAATGCTTCTTTAATGTTCTTAGGCTCTATGCATGAGATAAAAACATGATTCATGAGTTTAAGAGAAGATCTAGTAGTTACCCCCTTGGATGGATCACCCAAGATTTGACTACCTTTGACATAGTTGTACTCTCTTGGGTAGCTCACTTCCTTTTCCTCAAGAGCCAAGTCCTTCAAGGCTTCAAGAGGTGGATCTTGTGTATCCTCTTCTTTCGTTGGAATCTTATTCTCCTTTGAAGTTTGTCCTCCATCAAAGGCATCAAGGATTCCTACATCATCATCATCACAAGAATCCTTCCTCGGAAGGAGGTTATCATCGAATACAACATGAATATGCTCTTTTACTACTAAAGTTCTCTTATTAAATACACGATAGGCTTTAGAGTTTAAGGAATAACCTAAGAAAATAGCTTCATCACTTTTAGCATCAAATTTACCTATGTTATCTTTTACATTGTTTAAAACAAAGCATTTGCAACCAAGTGGATGAAAATAGCTAATGTTAGGCTTTTTAGATTTTAAAATCTTATATGGTGTTTTCTTTAAAAGTGGCCTAATCATTACTCGCTTTACAATGTAGCAAGCCGTGTTTGTGGCTTCCGCCTAAAAATATTTAGGTAAATTGTTTTCACAAAGCATGGTTCTAGCCATTTCTTGTAAAGTTCTATTTTTCCTCTCAACTACCTCATTTTGTTGAAGAGTTCGAGGAGCCAAAAAATTGGGGCTAATACCATTTTAATTTAAAAACTCTTCAAAACCTAGATTTTGAAATTCGGTTCCATTATCACTTCTAATATGAGAAATTTTAAGTTCAAGATCATTTTAAGTTAATTTTGAAAATGTGATGAATTTTTCTAAAGCCTAATCTTTAGTACTTAAGAATAGAACCCAAGTAAATCTAGAATAGTCATCAACAAGTACAAATGAATACGATTTAGCACCCAAGCTCATAGTTCTAATAGGCCCAAATAAATCCATCTGATTAAGTTGTAAACACCTACTTGTAGAAACATCATTAATGGATTTAAAGGATGATTTATGTTGTTTACCCTTAGAGCATGCATCACAAATTTTGTCATTTGAGAACTTAATTTTGGGCAAACCTCTAACTAGATTTAGGGAAACTAATTTCTCTAAAACACTAATGCTAGCATGTCCTAGTTTCTTATGCCATGGTCATGCATCATTTTCATTTTGTGCAACAAAGCATGCATGGGATGTATGAATGTCATCTAAATGCACCATGTATATATTACCTATGCGATGACCAATGAGCATTATATTATTTGATTTAATGTCAACAATTTTGCATCCATTTTTATCAAATAAGACATTAAACCCTTTGTCACACAATTAACTAATGCTCAATAAATTATGTTTTAGACCATCGACATATAAAACATTTTCAATGAGAATAGTAGAGTGATTACCTATGGATCTAATACCTTTGATGTGGCCTTTGGAGTTGTCACCAAATGTCACTACTCCTCCACTTTTTGGTTTTAAGTCCATGAATCGACTCTTGTCTCCGGTCATGTGCCTCGAGCATCCACTATCAAGGTACCATGAGTTTTGACTTTGTGATTTGGCCTTGTAGCAATGCCCCTACAAACAAAGATATTAAGCTTTGATTTTTAGTACCCAAATCATTTTGGGTCCACGAGTGTTAGCTCTCAAAAGCTTGGTTCCCTTAGGAATCCAAGGTGACATAGCAACAATATTATTAGACTTGACGAGTTCCTTAGGAACCCATACACTTCTAACCCTTTTTGTCTTATTATGCCTATGGAAGCCACTTTGTTTGTAGTTATATGTCTTTCTCTTAGGTTGATTAGTTTTAGAGGATTCACCTATCTCATTTTTCACACTACCAACATTTTTGAAAGACTCCTTGAGCTTGTTAAGCTCATCGAACACCCTTTGGTGTTCACTATTGCATTGAGAAATAAGATTGTTTAGGTCTACATTTTCATCTTTAAAGAATTTAAGTTCATCTTGTAAACCTAAGATCTTTTTCTCAAATTTTAAGTTA
The DNA here is from genome assembly GCA_958450335.1 of Hibiscus tridactylites. Taxonomy (NCBI): domain Eukaryota; kingdom Viridiplantae; phylum Streptophyta; class Magnoliopsida; order Malvales; family Malvaceae; genus Hibiscus; species Hibiscus tridactylites. The sequence goes on from OY288287.1 coordinate 26,713,749, forward strand.
GCTTGAGAAAGTGAGTCATTTTTAGCATTTAATTCCGAAATAATCTTTTTATTTCTAATGACCGACTCTTTATACTTCTCAACTAACTCATCATATACCTCTTGTAACTCATCATAAGCATCATGCAATTCATCAAATGAAAAATCAAAAGATGATGAGTTAGAGGTTACCATGGAGAAATCCTCCTCAAGAGCCATGAGACAAAGGTTGGCCACTTTGTGTTCCTCATCCTCGGATGACTCCTCGTCACTCCAAGTAGCAAGCTTGGCTTTAAGCTTCTTCTTCTTCTTCTCAAAGCCCTTCTTATTGAGTTGAGGGCACTCCGAACAAATGTGGCCCGGTTTTTGCACTCAAACCAAATGACTTGATCCCTCTATTCTTATTTGTTTTTGGTTTTGATGTCCATTTTTCGTTGAATCTTTCTTCCTTGGTTTGACCTCATAAACCGTGAGAACCTTTTGGCTATTGTTGAGTGGATCGAAAGATCGATATTTACCAAGAGGGGGGTGAATTGGAAATTTAAAGGTTTGTGGTGGAAATTGGCAAATTTAAAAAAATGATGGACAAGAGATTTAGAGTGGTTCAAGTTCCAAATGAACTCTACATCCACTACCTTAGCCTCACTAAGGATTTGCAACAATTTCACTAAATTGATCTTCCCCTTTTCTAGGACAAGGAGGCAACCCTTTACAATTTCGGTTGATTTTTCTACCCAAAAATCAACCCAACCCTCACACAAGTGAACAAAGAAATTTGTAGGCTAATAAGGTATCTCTCAATACAAATTATAGCCCCAATACAAGCACTAAACCCAATTTGATAAAATATGAATGAAGATTACAAATTGGGATTTCTACACAAAGTGGGATTTTTGCACAATTGCTTGATTTTGATGTTTGGATGTTTGCTTTAGGATCAATAGTTGTTGCTGATGCTTTTGGATGTCTCTTTTATACCTTCTCATTGATTTCTAGCCGTTTGGGTGGTTGGGAACATAAATGGAGCCGTTGGAACCCTCTCTTGCCACCATAAATGCAGTCTGCACCAACCCGTTTCGAAACGCGGGGTACCTGTTTCGAAACGGACCAAAATAGAAAGAGCCGTTGGGGTGCATTTAAGAGCCCGTTTCGAAACGCCTTAGGGCCGTTTCGGAACGATTTTGCCACTGTCAAGGGTCGTTTCGGAACGGTCTTAGCCCGTTTCGAAACGCCTTAACTACTTTCAGAAAATCAGTTAAAAACACATAACGGTCATATTTTTTAAATTCAACTTAAGACCTTTTTCGAAACGACATGAATCCGTTTCGAAACGAAATTGCTACTGTCAAGGGTCGTTTCGGAACGGCCGTGATCTGTTTCGAAACACCCCTTTTATATTTAAAAAATCAGCATATATTTGAACCGTTGTAGTCTTTTTAAATCACTCGTTTCGAAACGAGGTAAAGTTTTTCGATACACGTTTCGGAACGGTGGTCGTCAGTGATGAAAACGTTTCGAAACGTCTCAGGGCCGTTTCGAAACAGGTGCTTGAAAATCACTGTTTTGGCTTGAAACACTTAGAAAAATATTTGAAAGACTTGTTTTTAACTTGGGCATAATCTTAAAATTATATGGGGATATTTTAAGGACTTAAAATTCGTTTTGACATTTTCAATTTAGTCCTTAGGTTTTTAGTTATATCAAAATTAAAATACTTGTTTCACAATCTCCCCCTTTTTGATATAACAAAACCAAAGTTACAATTTTTGAGAATTTTGAAAGTTTTGAAAATATTCTAACTCCCCCTTAATTTAAGATAGGTTTTTAAAGTTAAAAGAAATTTTTGATTTGAAATCCAAGTTGTAAACCTTTAAAAACCTTTTAAAATTTAAAACGAATTTTAGTGGCTCTTAAATTTCTTCTCCCCCTTTTTGTTAGATCAAAAAGAACAATAAAAGCTCATAGAGAAGATAAAGGATTAGTACCAATAAGCAATAATAAGCAACCATAATATTAATTCATAATAAAAATATCCAAAACATAAATCAAACATTAAGTTCAACAGAAAATCCCAAAATAAAAAAGCCATAAGCATAGGTCCTAAAACATGAGAAAACATAAAGATGCAATCTTAATCCTAAAATGCATAGATAATATGATATGATATGGTGTGAAGATCCTAGGCCTCGTCATCATCATCCGAAGTATCATCATCGCTCTTGGCTTGAGAACGGTGAAACTTCATCCATTGCCCATAGAGCGTAGAGAAGGATAGGTCCAAGTTGGAATGAGAAGTCTCAAGAGTAAGAAGGCGATCCTCGACATTCTTCAAACGATTGCCCATAGTTTCAAAGCCCGAAGCAATGCTAGTGTCCAAAGCATTCATTCGAGTGTCCAAAGCATTGAACCGCTCGGTAAGGAAATCCGTGAGGGCTTCATTGTTTGCAGCTTGAACTTGCGGTGGAGGAGCAACGGGAGGAGGAACCGCTTCTCTATCAACTCTTTCCCAAACACCATTCACATATGCGAACCCGGACTTGCGAAGGGATGACTCACCAATCTTGGTCTTGCGAGGGTCCGGAGAGTCGTAGGTACAATCAATGCCAAGATCATGAAATAAGGCGCTCAAGACTATGCCATATGTAAAAGACTTCAACTCATTTGTGTCAATAAGCTTGATATTATTGACTATCTCTGCAAAAATTATCTTAGGCACATTTGGGCGCTCACCCTTACGGAAACACTCTAGCCAAAAATGATCAGTGTGACGGATATGAGAGTATTTACCTCCGGAAGGTCGAATGAACCAAGAAACCATCAAGTGAAGGACACGATCGTGCACATCCAAATGAAGTGCCTTACCGGTGAAAGAGCCAAAGTGGCGTTCATCCTCAAGACCCTCATCCTTAAGTTTAAGAGCAAACTCCAAAAGAGCAACATTAACGACAAACTTTTTGCCCAATAAGGATGACTCAATTCCTATAATCTCGGTTTTGGTCTCATCATAAAGAAAACGAGCATTAGAGTAAAAGAGGAGTATCATGTTTTTGTAGCGAACATCCGGAATGCTCAAGAAAAAGAGAAGATTCCATTCATCCAAAAGATGGAGATAACGGAAAAGGAATCGCTCGGAATTGAGGAACTCAAGATCAATGACACGTTCTTTACGAACCGCGAAATCCTTGACATAAGAGAAGCGAGCACGTGCTTCCGGAGTTTTAAGAGATTTCTGAAAAAGCATAGTGAGATTCGGACGAATGCTCGAATCACCGGATTGAACGGCTTTGCGCTTCTTGTTAGCTTGATCCGCCATCTAAAAACATTAAGCAAGTGTTTTAAAATTAAGTGTATGCATTGATATGTAAAATCAATCCAATAATAAATCCCACTTAGGTTTTTGAAAACAAAATTAAAATTAAAAAAATTAAAAAAAATACGACTGAAAAAATTTTATATTCGAATCAAAAATTTTGAGATTTGGGAAAATTTTTACAAGATATTGAAAACCCACAACTAAAAACATATAATTTATACAAAAATAAAATTTTCTAAGCTAAGATTCGAACATAAATTGAAAGAAAAAAAATAGAAAAATTACCTTAGTTTGGGATTTTGGATGATTTGATTAAAATCCTTGCACAAGATTGATGAAACTTGCTTAGACTTGAGTTGTAGAGTAAAACCCCTCACAATTTTGTGAAAAATCAAAGAGTTTAAGAGGGTATTTATAGGGAGAGAGGCGGTTTAGGGTTTTAAGAGATTGATATAAAGTTAACTTTATCATTAAAAGCCCTAATTTAAAGCAGTCCGCGATGCCGTTTCGGAACGGTCAATACCGTTTCGGAACGGGCGGCTAGGGTTTTGACCATTTTAAGACCATAAGCTGACCGTTTTGATACGGTGTTGACTGTATCGAAACCCCTTTGACCCGTATCGGAACTCGTTTCGATACACACCTTGGCAGTAGCAAAAACGTTTCGGAACGCTTGTGAGGCGTTTCGAAACGCCCTTCTCTCAGAACAGGATTTAAGGTATCCGTATCGAAAAATGGTCACCCGTTTCGATACACGTGGGCCTGGAAGTGCAGATGAGGCTCTAAAAGTGCAGAAAAATGAAGTTTTAAGAGGCCTAACACGCATAAATGTCATGAATGAGCAGGCAAAACATATTTAAGCATAAACATACTCCCCCTAACTATAAGCATGGATAAAATTAGGAGTTTAAACACATAAACATGACATTTCACAAAATCAAGCATATTTAAGCACAAAAGAGGTCCTAAAAGGTCAAGATAGGCTAGCTAGACCTAACTCTCTCCTAAGGGACCAAAAACGCTCTTTGTCTAAGGGTTTTGTAAAAATGTCCGCTAATTGGTTCAAGGTGTCTACATACTCTATAACCACATCTTTCTTAAGGACATGATCTCTAATGAAATGATGCCTTATTTCTATATGTTTGGTTCTAGAGTGTTGGATGGGATTTTTTGTTAAACAAATAGCACTAGTGTTGTCACATTTTAGGGGTATGGTTTCAACTTTAATTCCATAATCTAAGAGTTGTTGCTTCATCCAAAGGACTTGAGCACAACAACTCCCTAAGGATATGTACTCGGCTTCGGTGGTAGATAAGGCTACACTATTTTGTTTCTTAGAGAACCAAGATATGAGCATACTACCTAAGAATTGGCAAGTTCCCGAAGTACTTTTCCTATCAATTTTGCAACCCCCATAATCCGCATCCGAGTAAGCATGAAGGTTGAAGGTAGAGTCTCTAGGATACCAAAGGCCTAAACAAGGAGTGTCTCTAAGGTATCTAAAGATTCTCTTAACGGCTATAAGGTGAGACTCTCTAGGACTAGCTTGAAACCTAGCACACAAGCAAACACTAAACAAGATATCCGATCTACTTGCGGTAAGGTAAAGCAAAGATCCAATCATAGAACGATAAAGCTTAGAGTCAACACACTTACCTCCTTCATCTTTGTCAAGCTTTGTAGATGAGCTCATAGGAGTGGCTTGAGGCTTTGCATTCTCCAAGCCAAACTTCTTGAGCATATCCTTTATGTATTTTGCTTGGTTGATGAAGGTGTCATCCTTCTTTTCTTGATTTGGAGTCCCAAAAAGAATGAGAGCTCCCCCATCATGCTCATCTCAAATTCACCTTGCATTAACTTAGCAAACTCTTGACAATGACATTCATTAGTAGAACCAAAAATAATATCATCAACATAAATTTGAACTACTAAGATGTCATATTTATACATTTTTATGAAAAGTGTAGTGTCCACCTTACCTTTTTCAAATCCTTTTTCAATCAAAAAATTTGAAAGCCTTTCATACCAAGCTCTAGGAGCTTGTTTTAAACCATAAAGAGCTTTGGTAAGTTTGAAAACATGATTTGGAAATTTTGAATCTTCAAAACCCGGTGGTTGTTCCACATACACTTCTTCATTTATAAAACCATTTAAAAATGCGCTTTTAACATCCATTTGAAAAAGCTTGAAATTATGATAACATGCATATGCAAGCAACATCCTAATGGCTTCTATTCTAGCTACGGGTGCATAGGTTTCATCAAAATCTATTCCCTCTTCTTGAGTGTAACCTTGTGCTACAAGTCTAGCTTTATTTCTCACAATGTTACCACTCTCATCTAGTTTGTTCCTAAAGACCCATTTAGTTCCTATTGTAGATTGATTACTAGGCCTATCAACTAATGTCCATACATTACTTCTCTCAAATTGATTTAACTCTTCTTGCATAGCCATAATCTAAAAGTCATCTTTCAATGCTTCTTTTATGTTTTTAGGCTCTATGCATGAGATAAATGCAACATGGTTCATTAATCTAAGAGAAGAACGAGTGGTTACCCCCTTGGATGGATCACCCAAGATTTCACCATCTTTGACATAGTTCAACTCCCTTGGGTAGCTCACTTCCTTTTCCTCAATGGCCAAGTCCTTCAAGGCTTCAAGAGGTGGATCTTGTGAGTCCTCTTCCTTTGTTGGAATCTCATCCTCCTTTGAAGTTTGACCTCCATCAAAGGCATTTATGATCCCTACATCATCATCATCACAAGAATCCTTCCTAGGAAGGAGGTTATCATCGAATACAACATGAATAGATTCTTCTACTACTAAAGGTCTTTTGTTAAATACTCGATAGGCTTTAGAGGTTAAAGAGTAACCTATAAAAATGGCTTCATCACTTTTTGCATCAAATTTACCTAAGTTATCTTTTCCATTATTTAAAACAAAACACTTACACCCAAAAGGGTGAAAATAGCTAATGTTAGGCTTTTTAGATTTTAAAATCTCATAAGGTGTTTTCTTTAAAATTGGCCTAATCATTACTCGATTTACAATATAACAAGCGGTGTTTGTGGCTTCCGCCCAAAAATATTTAGGTAAATTATTTTCACAAAGCATAGTTCTAGCCATTTCTTGTAAAGTTCTATTTTTCCTCTCAACTACCCCATTTTGTTGAGGAGTTCGAGGAGCCGAAAAATTATGGCTAATACCATTTTCATTCAAAAATTCTTCAAACCCTAAATTTTGAAACTCGGTTCCATGATCACTTCTAATGTGTGAAATTCTAAGTTCAAGATCATTTTGGGTTAATTTTGAAAATGTGATGAATTTTTCCAAAGCCTCATCTTTAGTACTTAAAAAGAGAACCCAAGTAAATCTAGAAAAATCATCAACTAGCACAAATGCATAAGATTTACCACCCAAGCTCATAGTCCTAATTGGCCCAAATAAATCCATGTGAATTAATTGTAAGCATCTACTAGTAGAAACATCATTAATGGATTTAAAGGAAGACTTATGTTGTTTACCCTTTGAGCATGCATCACAAATTTTATCATTTGAAAATTTTATTTTGGGCAAACCTCTAACAAGATTTAGAGAGACTAGTTTTTCTAAAACACTTATGCTAGCATGTCCTAGCTTCCTATGCCACAACCATGCATCATTTTCATTTTGAGCAACCAAGCATGCATGAGATGTATGTATGTCATCTAAATGCACCATGTATATGTTTCCTATGCGATGACCTATGAGCATGATATTATTAGATTTAATGTCTACAATTTTGCAACCATTTTTACCAAATAAAACATTAAATCCTTTATCACATAATTGACTTATGCTCAATAAATTATGTTTAAGACCATCGACATATAAGGCATTTTCAATAAGAATGGTAGAGTGATTACCTATGGAGCCAATACCTTTAATGTGGCCTTTGGAGTTGTCACCAAATGTTACTACTCCTCCACTTTTTGGCTTTAAATCCATGAATCGACTCTTGTCTCCGGTCATGTGCCTCGAGCATCCACTATCAAGGTACCATGAGTTTTGACTTTGTGCTTTTGCCTTGTAGCAATGCTCCCCCTACAAACAAAGATATTAAACCTTGGTTTTTGGTACCCAAATCATTTTGGGTCCATGAGTGTTAGCTCCCAAAACCTTGGTTCCCTTAGGAATCCAAGATGACATAGCAATAATATTATTAGATTTTACAAGTTCCTTAGGAACCCATACACTTTTAATTCTTTTAGCTATACTATGTCTAGGGTAGCTACCTTGTTTGTAGTAATTAGTCTTTTTCTTAGGTTGGTGTGTTCTAGAGGATTCTCCTACTTCATGCTTGACACTACCAACATTTTTTAAAGACTTTTTGAGCTCATTTAGCTCACCCAACACCTTTTGGTGTTCACTATTACATTGAGATAAAAGATTATTAAGATCAACATTTTCATCTTGAAAGAATTTTAAGTTCATCTTTTAATCCTAAAATCTTTTTCTCAAATTTAGAATTAGCTTGAGTGAGTGAGTCATTTTTCTCATTTAGTTCTAAAATGATTTTCTTGTTTTTAATGACCGACTCTTTAAACTTCTCAACTAATTCATCATATACCTCTTGTAACTCATCATATGCATCATTTAACTCTTCATATGAAAAATCTAAAGTAGATGAGTTAGAGGTTACCAAGGAGGAATCTTCCTTAAGTGCCATGAGACAAAGATTAGCCACTTCTTGTTCGTCATCCTCCGATGACTCCTCATCACTCCAAGTAGCAAGCTTGGCTTTGAGTCTTTTCTTCTTCTCAAAGCCCTTCTTCTTGAGTTGAGGGCACTCCGAACGGATGTGGCCGGGTTGTTTGCACTCATAGCAAATGATGGGATCCTTTCCTTCTTCTTTGTTCTTCCCTTTGAAGTCCATCTTTCTTTGGATTTTTCTACCCCGGTTGGACCTCATGAAGCGTGAGAACCGTTTGGCTATCATAGCCAATTCTTCAAGTTCATCCTCATCACTAGATGAGCTCTCATCAAGTTGTGAAGCTTTAGCCTTGAGAGCTATACCCATCTTCTTCTTCTTCTCAACCTCAAGCTTCTCTACTCTTTTCTCTTCTTTCTTTTTCTCATCTTCCCTTCCTTGCTTCATGATCTCATGAGTAAGTAGAGAACCCACAAGCTCATCAAGCTTCAAGGTCTTCAAATTCTTTGCTTCGATGATAGCGGTTCTCTTCCCATCCCAAGATTCGGGAAGTGAATAGAGTAGCTTCCGGACAAGCTTGTCTTCCGGTATGATCTCTCCATATCCCTTTAGACCATTGACAATCGTAGAGAATCGATCAAACATCTTTGACACCGTCTCATCGGGGTCCATCTTGAAATTTTCATAACTAAGATTGAGAATGTCAATCTTAGTTTCTTTGACATCATTGGTGCCTTCATAGGTGGTCTCAAGAGTGTCCCACACTTCCTTGGCACTTTCAATTGATGAGACCTTTGAGTAGATGTCCGGACCGAAAGCACAAAATAGCATGTGGAGAGCTTTATCATTGACTTGAATCTTTTTCCTCTCCTCTTCACTCATTTTGGCTTTCTTCTTCAACACCATCTTGCCTTCACCGTCTTGCTTCCATGGAATGTATGGCCCATCTTCAATGACATCTCATACAAGATAGTCACTAGACTTGATGAATAGACGCATTTTATTCTTCCAAAAAGAATAATTGTCACCATTGAAGAAATGAGGCTTTGTGGTCGATTGTGACTCGTACATGCCGGAACCAGAGGTTGAAGCCATCTCTTGATATTTTGATGATCACACTCTTCCAAGGATCTCCTCTTGTGGTTGTTAATCCTCAAAGAGTTAAGCTCTGATACCAATTGTTGAGTGGATCGAAAGATCGATATTTACCAAGAGGGGGGGTGAACTGGAAATTTAAAGGTTTGTGGTGGAAATTGGCAAATTTAAAAAATGATGGACAAGAGATTTAGAGTGGTTCAACTTCCAAATGAACTCTACATCCACTACCTTAGCCTCACTAAGGATTTGTAACAATTTCACTAAATTGATCTTCCCCTTTTCTTGGACAAGGAGGCAACCCTTTACAATTTCGGTTGATTTTTCTACCCAAAAATCAACCCAACCCTCACACAAGTGAACAAAGAAATTTGTAGGCTAATAAGGTATCTCTCAATACAAATTATAGCCCCAATACAAGCACTCAACCCAATTTGATAAAATATGAATGAAGATTACAAATTGGGATTTCTACACAAAGTGGGATTTTTGCACAATTGCTTGATTTTGATGTTTGGATGTTTGCTTTAGGATCAATAGTTGTTGCTGATGCTTTTGGATGTCTCTTTTATACCTTCTCATTGATTTCTAGCCGTTTGGGTGGTTGGGAACATAAATGGAGCCGTTGGAACCCTCTCTTGCCACCATAAATGCAGTCTGCACCAACCCGTTTCGAAACGCGGGGTACCTGTTTCGAAACGGACCAAAATAGAAAGAGCTGTTGGGGTGCATTTAAGAGCCCGTTTCGAAACGCCTTAGGGCCGTTTCGGAACGATTTTGCCACTGTCAAGGGTCGTTTCGAAACGGTCTTAGCCCGTTTCGAAACGCCTTAACTACTTTCAGAAAATCAGTTAAAAACACATAACGGTCATATTTTTTAAATTCAACTTAAGACATGTTTCGAAACGACATGAATCCGTTTCGAAACGAAATTGCTACTGTCAAGGGTCGTTTCGGAACGGCAGTGATCCGTTTCGAAACACCTCTTTTATATTTAAAAAATCAGCATATATTTGAACCGTTGTAGTCTTTTTAAATCACTCGTTTCGAAACGAGGTAAAGTGTTTCGATACACGTTTCAAAACGGTGGTCGTCAGTGATGAAAACGTTTCGAAACGCCTCAGGGCCGTTTCGAAATAGGTGCTTGAAAATCACTGTTTTGGCTTGAAACATTTAGAAAAATATTTGAAAGACTTGTTTTTAACTTGGGCATAATCTTAAAATTATATGGGGATATTTTGAGGACTTAAAATTCGTTTTGACATTTTCAATTTAGTCCTTAGGTTTTTAGTTATATCAAAATTAAAATACTTGTTTCACAGCTATCATAGCCAATTCTTCTAGGCCTTCCTTCTCACTAGAAGTGCTCTCCTCATGTAGAGAAGCTTTGAGAGCCACTCTTATCTTCTTCTTCTTATCTACCTCAAGCTTCTCCACTCTTTTCTCTTCCTTCTTCCTTTCATCTTCCCTTCCTTGCTTCATTATCTCATGAGTTAGGAGAGAACCCACTAGCTCATCAAGCTTGGGTGTCTTCAAATTTTTGGCCTTAATGATGGTGGTTCTCTTCCCATCCCAAGACTCGGGAAGTGAGTAGAGTAGCTTTCGGAATAGTTTGTCTTTCGGGATTATCTCTCCAAAACCCTTTAGCCCGTTGATGATTGTTGAGAAAATATCGAACATCTTTGACACGGTTTCGTCGGGCTCCATTTTGAAATTATCATAGCTAAGATTGAGAATTCCAATCTTTGTCTCCTTCACATCACTTGTTCCTTTATAAGTAGTCTCACGTGTATCCCACACTTCCTTAGCACTTTCGATGGAGGAAACTTTGGAGTAGATGTCGGGACCGAAAGAGCAAAACAACATGTGAAGAGCTTTATCATTGATTTGAATCTTCTTTCTCTCTTCTTCACTCAACTCATTTTTCTTCTTTAACATCAATCTTCCTTCGTCGGCTCTCTTCATTGGAATATAGGGACCATCTTCAATGACATCCCAAACTAGATAATCGTTGGATTTAATGAAGTGGCGCATCTGATCTTCCAAAAGGGGTAGTTATCACCGTTGAAGAAAGGAGGTTTGGTGGTTGATTGAGACTCATACATGTTTGACCCGGAGATAGAAGCCATGACTTGATTTGTGGTTGATCACACTCTTCTAAGGAACTTCTCTTGTGGTTGTTAATCCTTCAAAGAGGTAGGCTCTGATATCAATTGTTGAGTGCATCAATGTAACAATATAAGCCAAGAGGGGGTGAATTGGATTTTTAGAACTTTGGTGGTGGAATGGAAAATTAAAAATGATAGACAAGAGGATTTAAAGTGGTTCAAGTTCCAATCGAACTCTACATCTACTACCTTAGCTTCACTAAGGATTTTCCAACAATCCACTAATTGTTCTTCCCTTTTTCTAGGCTAAGGACCACATTTACAATACCAGTCAAATTTTCTACCCAAAATTTGACCAAACCCTCACAAGAGTACAAAGAAGAATTAAAAGCAAGAAAGATATCTCTCAATACAAGATTGCCCCTTTAAGTACAAACACTCAATCCAAATTTGATAACAAGATCAGAATTGAACACTACACAATTTGGGGTTTTACAAGAGATTGTAAAATAAGCACTTTGAGCTTGGATTTTTGCTAGGATGTTTTTCTTTGATGCAATAGTTGTTGTTGGTCTTCAATTAGCTTTAATTTATACCTTCTCTATCAATTCTATCCATTTGGGTGGTTAGGGTATTGATTATAGCCGTTGGGACCCTCTCTTTCCACTATAAATGCACTTTTGCAGCTTACCGTATCGGTACACGAGGACCCGTATCGATACCTGTCTCAAAATAGAAAGAGTTGTTGCACAATAACAAGAGCGTGTATCGATACGCGTGTAAGCGTTTCGATGCGGGACAAGGACCGTTTCGATATGGGGAACATCCGTATTGATGCAATTTTTCAATTGAGCTCACTGGAAGTTTTCGTATCGATACGACAAGGAGCGTATCGGTACGAGACAACCACCACTTTAAATTTAAGTTACCTAACAACTGATACCAACGGTCGAAAACATTAAAGGCTTTCGACTTTAAAATTCCATAAAATCTGTATCGATACGGGTGGAACCGTATCGGTGCGCAATTCAAACTCCTTCAATTTTACAGAGAGAGCGAATCGATACAGAAGCAATCTGTTTTGATACGATGTTTCGATACGGTGAGGAGCGTATCGAAACATGTTTTTCCAGTAGCCAACTTTGCAAAAAAGTTATCAATACGGCTGGAAGCGTATCGATACGCCTGGACGTTTTTCAATAGTTTGGCCTTGGAACACTTAGAAAATATTTAGAGTTTGAGTTTTTCAAATCAGATTGAAGCCTTGATGATTTAAAAATAATTTGAGGGACTTACAAAATTTATTTCAAGTTCTCAATTTAATCCTTAACATACATTGTTATATCAAAAACAAACATAGGTTTTACATAACATGAAGCACAAGTCTTAAATAAAAAGTTCTCATTCAAAAGTGACATTTAGCTGCAAATAAAGTTAAATATCTAAACTCAACTATTCCTACATATGAAACTCAATTACATTGAGTAAACACAAATAACACATGCATCAACGATTAGACTTCTTTTCATTCAAATCAACAAAAGAGCCGACAAACTCTTCATCTTCTGTAGCTACATAAACAATAACAAGAAGTTAATTTGTTTACTAGTGAAACAAAAAATTAAACAATATAATATTTAAGTTAAAAATAAACAAATACAGTATACTAATAGTTCAAGAAGTTGGCGTAGTAAACAAGTTTTACTATAGAGAATTAAAAATTAAATTAAGAAATAAAAAACTTACTTCCATAACCGAACAACCAACTCCGAGTTGTTATCGAAGCCTCCACATTTTCAGGAATATAAAAACTTCTCCACTTATTCAAAATTCGGCCTCCTATGCTAAAAGTCGATTATGATGCAACAGTTGTGAGGGGAACAATCAAAATATCCAATTGTGACTTTGCATAGGAAGATATAGCTTCTCTCTTGTCATAGTCTGAAAAATATATAAAACAAATAACATGAAACAAAATAGAAATAAATAAATAAAAATGAATGAGAATGGAAAAAATGCAGATTACAAAAAATATATGATATAAACAAAATACATGAAATGAAATATAAAATACACAAAAACAATATGTAAACAACATATAATTAAAAACAAGAAACTTACTGCAAAAAGTTGAATTTGCGTTTGTGATCGCTAGATGAAGTGCTCATGAAATTGGAGTTTGAGCCCGATGTTAGTGATGTTCCATGTAGGACACGCGTTTTTGGAGCATATTCTTTAAATAGCATACCCAACTTAAAACGTACATCACTAATCTTCAAACTAGCTTCTATCTCATCTTCAAACACGCTTTCATAACAATACTTGAGAAAAGACAACTTGTAACGAGAAACAAGAATCACCGCAAAGGCAAATAACATGTTATAATCAAAGATGGTAGAGTTGCTTAAAGATTATGACCTGATGATCGAGTACCACCCAGGCAAGGCTAATGTTATGGTCGATGCTTTGAGCCAGAAAGTGGTTGTGGAGTTTAGGGTAATGTTTGCTCGCTTGAGCATTTCGCATGATGGTGGTCTTATTGGGGAATTGCAAGTGAAACCATCTTTGATTCAGTTGATCAAAGATAAGCAGTTGCTTGATGATTCTCTTGTTTCGCATGTTCATGACATTGTGGATGGTAGACCTTCGAATTTCGGCTTTAGTGATGACGGTGTTCTGTGCTTTGGGAGTCGAATAGTAGTGCCGGAGGATGTTGAGTTGAGGCGCACTATTTTGACTGAAGCCATTGTAGTTCCTTTGCTATGCATCCTGGTAGTACAAAGATGTATCGTGATTTGAAGGATGAGTACTACTGGGTGGGGTTGAAAAAGGATGTGGTTGAGTTCGTTAGTAAGTGCATGATGTGCCAGTGAGTTAAGGTTGGACATCAGGTTCCTTATGGGTTGTTGCAGCCTTTGAAAATCCCAGAATGGAAGTGGGAGAGAATCACCATGGATTTTGTGTCTGGATTGCCTTTGTCACAGTCAAAGAAAATTTCAGTTTGGATGATTGTGGATCGGCTTACGAAGTGTGCACATTTTCTGCCTGTGCATACTACGTATACCTTGGATAAGTTGGCTGAGCTGTACATAGCCGAGATTGTGTGGTTGCACGGTGTTCCAAAGTCTATAGTGTCGGATAGGGATCTGAGGTTTACAACGCGATTTTGGGAATGTTTGCATCAAGCCTTGGGTACACGGTTGAATTTCAATACTTCTTATCATCCTCAGATGAATGGACAGTCGGAACGTGTGATCCAAGTGCTTGAGGACATGTTGAGATGCTGCGTGATAGATTTTCAGGGTTCTTGGGAGAATCACTTGTTGTTGGTTGAGTTAGCGTATAATAACAGTTACCAGGCAAGTATTCAAATGGCTCAATACGAGGCTTTGTATGAGAGAAGGTGTAGAACCCCTATCTATTGGGCAGAAGCTAAGCAAAAGTTGATCTCGATGCCAGCTATGCTAAAGGGAACCACCAAGAATGTGAAGCTCATTTGTGAGCGTTTGAAAGCAGCATCGGATAGGCAAAAGTCTTACGCGGACCTGAAGCCTAAAGAGATTGAATTCGCGGTTGGCGAACGTGTGTTCTTGAAAGTATCGCCTTGGAAGAAGGTGGTGAGATTTGGGCGTAAGGGTAAGCTTAGCCCAAGGTTCATTGAACCTTATGAGATTTTGGAGCGTATTGGTCCTGTGGCATATCGGTTGAGATTGCTTGCGAAGTTGGAGAAGATACATGATGTGTTTCATGTCTCTATGTTACGAAGGTACAGATCGGATCCTTCGCATGTGATGCCTGTTTATGAGATAAAGTTGAATTCGGATCTGTCGTATGATGAGAAACCAGTGAAGGTTATGGATGTGAGTAGCAAAGTTCTTCGTGGCAAGACGATAGAGCTTTTGAAGGTGTTGTGGCGACACCGAGGAGTTGAGGAGGCCATGTGGGAAAGCAAGGCGGACATGCTGAGGCTGTTTCCGCACCTCTTTCCATTAGGTAAGAATTTCGAGGACGAAATTTCCTAAGTGGGGGAGAGTTGTAACGCCCTGGTTTTGGGCCTAGACGTTTTAGACACCGGATCGGACCGGTCGAGAATGGTTCGAATAGCGTAAAGTGATTTAAGGAAATCAATGATCAATATACGATAAAAATGTGGTAAAAATTGCTAAAGAGGTTGGTCAAGTCAATTTTACAAAATGGATTTCGAAAATGGGACATTTTGAGTAGTGACCAAATTGTAAAGTTTCAAAACTGCGGAAAATGTGATTTTTAAGGAAGAAGCCAAATTCTTAGAATCTTTAGGGGGGCTTTATGGAAATTTAGCCTTTCCTTAATATGACACGTGCTTTAAATATTATTAATTAAACGGTTTTATTTGGTTTTACTTTAATTAATTAAATTAGGTAGTTATTTAGAGATTTCCAATCACGTAACTACCAACTTCTTTTCATTTTCAGCCAAACACTACTTCCATTCATCTTTTTCTAGAAATCTTTTCTCCCAATCACTCTCCTAACATTTCTTAATCAATTTTCAAGAAATCCTTTCAAGCTTTTCAAGATTTGGCTAAAGAAAACTTGTCATTCATTGAGGAAAGTAAGTATTGGAGGTAAATCCCTTTCTCAACCTCTAATCAAAGTTCTTTATTGAAATTCCCAAGATATTTGGCTTCTAAATACTATTTTTGGTTGAGTTTTCATTATAGTTTTGATTGGAGATCGAAATCTTGTGAAAATTGTGGTTGAAATCTTAATTTCGGACTTGATGTGTTATGCTCTATTTTGTACTGATTTTAATTGTGTTCTAAGTTGATTGATATGTTGAAATGAAGTATTGATAACATAGATCTCGAAATCTTTGAGATCCTTGAGTTTCTTGGTCGTTTTAAGTGAGTTTTTGAGGTGAAATGGTGGAATCTTGCTTGCTGGAGGTATAAGGTTGGGTTAGATTGTTTGTTAGATGTGTTTTGATGTTTATAATGGTTTGAAAGTGATGTATGTTAGCTGGGCTTGGTTTAGGAAGCAATCGATTGGGTTGTTGGTTGTTTTGGATGGGTAATTTTGTGTAGTTTGGGTGAGCAACGAGTTTGTGAATTGTTGCTGGTGTTGAAATGCATTTTAATGCATTTAGATCTTTGTTTTGATGATGTAAAAACATGGGATCTTGATCTGGAAGCAAACGAGGTGTTGTTAGAGGCTCTGAAAGAGTAATTTTCGCGTCGGTGAGCAAGGCTTCGCATATCGATGAGTGGAAATGCAATTTCATGCTTTGTAACGCTTTGATCGTGGTCTTGGGAGCTTAGTTTAAGTTTGATACACTTAGCTAAGCTCAAGAGTAAGTGATTCGGAAATCCCTCTCTTGGAAATTTGCTATGTTTGATGAAAATGCACTTGAGTTAAGTGTGGATTTGTTTATTGTTTTAAAGCATGTTTTAAGCATGAATGTTGCTTGATTTTAATGACATTATGTTAAGGATGCACTAGGTAAGTGATCCTTGGTTTTCATGTGTTAAATGCATGTGATGTTAAGCATGATATGCTTGTAGAAATGGCATTGTGTTTATGCTTGTAAAATAGTGGATTAGTGAGGTTAAATGATTATATTAGCAAGTGATAAAAATGGTTTTTGGTTGTGTTAATCGGATATAGTTAGCCGGTTATAGGATTGGGTGCACCGTGAATAAAGTCGCCTTGGATGTCGAGGGGTTGTGATTGTACCGTATACTCCATTCAAGTACCCTAACGATTGAGGTTAAGATCACAATGGTGGACGTTAATATCGTGTATGGATCTTGTGTTATGTGTCCCGTGCTCTCGTTAGTGGAATTATACAACTACCGAGGAGTGGTGTTGAGGGGTTGTGATTGTACCGTTATACTCCACGACGAGTGTCACAACGATGGAGGGTTACTCTCGTGTGTGAGCCTTGTGTAGTCTGGTAGTGTGTATAAAGCGTGGGGTACAACGCTTGTAATCCGCGTATCTGATTGTGTCTTTTGTGGTATGGTTTATGGATTACCACTTGTAAGACAATATAATGTTAATGATTAATGTGAAGCATGAAATGCTTGTAAATGTTGCAAGAATGCATGAAATGCTTGGTAAAGCATGAGCAAAAGTTTATTTGTTGTTTTAAAATGTTGCATATGAGCATGTGTTTATAAGGTGCATTGATGTCTTGAGAAGACATGTTTTATGAAAAGGCATGTGTTGAAAAGTGGTGGTTTTACAAGTCATGTGGCATGCATTGATGAATGTTGTTTAGCGATCCTCACTAAGCTTTGTGCTTACACTCATTTGTTTCATCAATGCAAAGAATTAAAGGATTGAGGCAGCACACAAGTAAGGGAATCCAAGCATTTTATTTTAGCAAAGTATGTGGCTTTACTTTGGTGTAATAAGAGGCAATTAGTGGGACTTTATACTCTTAGATGGTTGTGGGTGTTCCTTTTTACTTTGAGCATGTTTGGTTGATGATCCTTGAGTTGTAAATGGCCTTTATGGATTGATTAATGTTTAAATGTTGATTTTAGCTTTGTATGGCTTTGGTGGACTAGGGAGCATGCCTATAGTTTCATTATTTACACGATCGATGTTATGCTTTAGCTTTGGCTTTATAATGATGATCATTGATGCATAAATATGTTGTATGTTTGTTCTGGCACATGTTGGGATGTAATCAAACATGAAAAGATGTGATTAACCAGCAAAATCTGCTGTTGCAGGGCAAGGCGTATTGGAACGCCCTTGCCTGTTTTGGAACAGAGGCCTGAAATGGCCATGAGGTTTCGGAAAGGGTAGAGACGTACCGAAACGGTTTTGCTACTGGAAAAAGGTGTTTCGATACGAGTCTCAGAACGCACCCGAGTATCGAAACGGTCAACCTGATTTCAAAACAATCGTTCCGATCCAGGTCTCTGCGTTTCGGAACACCCTATCGTTGAAGTTTGAATTTGAATTATTGCATGTTTCTGTTTCTTGCATTTTGGTCTATGAACCTTACGTGTTTAATTAAATGAGTTTGGTTGATTTTTTAATTGAAATTTACTATGCTGGTTTATTATAAGTCTAATTTTGGATTGGTAATCTTTCATCTTGTTAAGTCCTCTAAATTCTGGAAATTTACGTTTTAGTCCCTAAAAGATGTTTCTATGTAATTGAACCCCTGTTTGAACTTCGTTCGCTGTGTCGCTTCCGCTGAAATGCTTTGCTAATCACGTAGGTTAATAAGGTACATCTAGATAAGATAAAAAGAAAAAAAGGGTCATTAATACCGGTTGACTTCCGGGTTCACTTTGGTTTTCCCCGTGTAATCTTCGTAGTTCGGGTCGAGCGTCTAGGCCGGACTAATGGGGTTACAACTAAGGTCTAAACCATAAACCATAAACTGAAATTAGAGACAATTTTTACAATCTTACCATAAAATATAGCTAAAACCATAATTAGAGACCAACTTGACAATTTGAAAGTAGAGAAATTTGAGAGCTTGGTGACCAATTTTATAATTTCACCATAAAATATAGCATAAAACCGAAATTGTAGACTAAATTGACAATTTGGAAGTGGAGAAATTTGAGAGTCCAATGACCAATTTTCATAATTATACCATATAAATAAATAGTGGTCAATTTTGGCTAAAAATTAAATCTTAGAAATTAAAATGAACAAAAATATCATTATACTAAATTAATTGACTAAATTACAAAGATTAGTACATTTTGATTAAAAGTAAAATTTTAGAGACTAAATATCACTACGGGGAGAGGATTTCTATATCTGAAGTCTAAACCGTGATGATACTTGTGACTGAATTAAATTAAACTAAAACTTAAAGTTGAATATTAGTACTAAAATGTAACATTTTAAATGCAACATGACCTAAAAAGTAATTAATCTCTAGATTAAAAAAAATGGTGGCTTATTTCCCTCCAAAATTTTGTCTTTTCCCTCTCTATTTTTACCAATTGTCTTTTTCTTTTCTTTTTTCAATTTAGCTTAAAAAATTGGTGGCTTATTTTTCTCCAAATTTTGTCTTTTCCCTCTCTATTTTTACCAATTGTCTTTCTCTTTTCTTTTTTCAATTTAGCTTAAAAAATTGGTGGCTTATTTTTCTCCAAAATTTTGTCTTTTCCCTCTCTATTTTTACCAAATGTCTTTCTCTTTTTCTTAATTTAATTGAGTTTCAATTTAGATTAATTTAATTGAAATTTCACATTTTATTTTAGAATTATTTTAATTATGCCCGTAATTTATGCTTCTAGATTTTAATTAGCTCAATTAGATCATAAATTTAATAAATTAATTCATTTCATACATCATCATCATCATCATCATCATCATCATCATCATCATCATCATCATCATCATCATTACATATAATAAACTTTGATTTAATATAATTATTATACTCAAGATTTTGATATGGATACATGAAGCTTTGATTTAAATATTTAATCAAATTCAAATGCATAGATTAACAAGTTAAATCAGAATTAATCTCATACACCAATAACTCTAAACTAAACCATAAATACTAAACCTCAATCCCTAAACCCAACTCAAACCAAATTGACTTGAAAATTCAAATGTTGACTCGACCCGAAATCGACCTGATTTTGAATCGAATCAAAAGCGACCTGAATGACCCGATATTAACCTGAACCGAAAGCGATCGGTCTGATATTGACCCGACTTAATACTCGAACCGGACCCGACTCATTACAAACCTGAATTAGACTCGAACTAAATCTAAAACCGATTCAAATAGACCCAAACTGAACCCGAACCGAACTACCTGATTGCCACCTACCTCTAGTGCACAATAATAAAATTCATTACCATTAGGGTTAAAATCGTGAATCCACAAAATACTCTAATTTTTTAACTGAAAATTAATAATAATTTATTAAACGAAGTTCTAAAAAGGTAAAGGAAAAAGAGAGCGCGAGAGAGAAAGCGTACGGCAATGGCGAGGCTACAATTAGATTTCTCATTTTCTCCTCAGCTCTCATTTTTTTTTTCTCTTTTTGAATTGTATTTTTTTAGCTTCTTATTCGTGTAATACATTGGAAAGATTTTATTTTCGTTTAACTTTTTCAGATCTGTTGGAATTGTATGCTTTTCTGTTCGTTTTGATATTTTAAAGAGAAGCAGGAAAATTTTAGTTATTTTATTGGTAAAAAATGGAAGGAAAAGAAGGGTTAAAGACACTGGAGGCAGCGGTTCATCGATCTCTTCCTGGGAATTTTGTTGTGAGCATAACACAAATACATGAACCGATCGATAAACCTCTGCATCCAGCGCCTTTACTTTTTTTTTTTCTCAAAAAGTTTTATGTTATTAATAATTTCTCTGTGTTTTTTGGGTGTTGAGATTTGATTTTTAATTTTTGAAAGAAGGCCAGAGATCTTGATATAAGTACTAACATTTTTCATTTTATTTTCCATTAATTTCTATTACCTTGTAGGGTTTTTTTTTTTTTTGGTATTTTTCTTATGGTTCTACTAATAACTAATGGTTGGTGGCTGCAGTGAAGCGGAAGGGGCTACGTTATCGTTTCCCAGTTGTCGACCCTACCTGGTTACTGATTATTTTTCAAATAAAACTTACAAATACCCTTTTTAACATTCTTCTTATTTAATTTTCACAGGTGTTTTTAATATATTTTTTTTATCTATGTTTTAGTAGGAAGTAATTGAATAGTGGGTAAATAAATAGGCAAACTGGTGTGAGATTTGAAACCCATTGTCTGCCTTTTGATTTCCTTGTTAACCGGTGACTTTGTTCTTGATCTCCTCTTGAAATTCTAATGCCTTTTTTTTTTGTCTACAGTTGAACAAGGTTCAACATTTGAAACTGAGTTTGCCTATCATTGTTTTATTTCTTGTTGAATTTGTGCCACTATCATGTTATTTATTGTTTCAAGGTTGTTAAATGAGATAGAGAGATGAATGGTGATGTTTTTCCATTTACAGGATAGGGAATTGAATATGAATGAAAAACATGCTGCAGAAATTGCAACATTGTTTTCTGGGATTAGTAATGCGGCTGTTTTGGAAGTTCATAATGTTGTAAAGAATCTTGTGTTTCTATGACATGGGTCAACATTTGACACTCTCCCCTAGGTTGTGGGTTCGAACAAATTCCCCCGATGTAAAAAAGAAAAAAAAAAGTTTCTATGACATGAGATTCTCCAGGTGGTTCCCCTTCTAGGTTACAAATAGTTGTAGACTCACCTCTATTTTCATATCTCTGAATTCTTGGGAACCCATCATTTAAACCCCTTTCTGTAAATGTGTTTTGTAGTGGTGCAACTTTACTGGAAGTAACAGGGAACTAATTTGCAGCCATATGTGTCATTTTCTGTCAAAACTCAAAAAAGACCTTCGTCATTGCTGCATGAAAACTACAGGTACAGCTTGCAAGTTGTGGAAGAATCTGGTATCAAAATCCTATCTATCCAACCTATAATGGAATCTGGTATCAAAATCCTATCTATGGAAATAAAATCAAGTTAAATTCTTTCCTTACTCACTACTTACTAGTGTTACCAAGTACCGTTCGAAAAGGTCGGATATTGGTATATGTCCATTATAAATATTTGCGATTTATCCATAGTTTTTTCATACCTTTACACTCATGTCCCCAAATATGTGTCTAAATTATTTTAAGAAAATTATGAGTTATGAGGGCTTAAATGTGAGCTCTAAACCAAAAGGAAAGAATCCAGGGGGGAACATAAGCAAGGTGAGTGTATTTTATTCTTGTTTGTTTGTATCTCTAAAATTAAAATTATATAATCCTGATCTAAATTATCAAACCCAAACAACTTTAGTTAAAAGTTGGAACAAATTTTCAAAACACATGCCCTTTTCAGTTTTCACTTCACTTCCAGCAGCATGATATCAAAGTTTGCACTCCATTTTCTATAGTACGATACCCAAAACATGTGAAGCGTTGTAACTTGCAAATATCAACTTATACGGCAAATTTGAAACTTGTACAACATTTAAATTTGGTTATAATTGGCATTATTAAAGATGTTAATATTGTATGTGGCTGGCAGTGTTATTAATAAACAAACTTTACGTGTGAGTAAGGCAGTGCCAGGAAATCAAGGGCCTTTTCCATCATTAATATATTCTCTCAAAAACAACTCATACTTGATACACCTTATTCTATACTCATTAGCAACTACTTATTTTAAAATCCCCACAACTGTTGTGTTGTAAGAGTTTTGCGAGAGAATCGGAGAAATGGCGAACAATGAGCGACCGCGATGGAGCTTTTGTCAACTGAATATAGGGATTTCAAAATTGAAAGAAATGGGGAAACAAAATTGCTCTATATCTTGGGGTATTTTTAATTAATTAATTATGAAACAAAATATATTAGAAACTAAACATATCCTCGTGTAGTCGGGTACCCAATTATAGGCATATTTGTGGCCTAAATCTCGGGATGGATACCCAATCTGGAAAAAAATAATTATAAAATTATTCAATTATTTTGTATCGGATCATCGAGTTGAATATTTTTCGAAAACCGCTATGCATCACTATATAAATCAATGAGTTCTACTTGGTAGTTCTATTCTCTCAATAATTAAGTGATATTATATTTTAATTAGGCTTTTAGCGTTGCTCCTCCAATTTTAAAAAATAAAAATCAATTAGTTTTTATTGAGTGCTATGAATGGGATAGCATTCGTATTATTTTATATTAATTTCAATTAGTTTTTGATTGAGTTCGGATTACCGGTTAATCGGATATTAATTGAATTGTGAAAATGACTTTTTAAAGGCTCAAGAAGTCTTTTTCCCCTATGTTTTATTCTAACTCTCAATCCGGTCAATGTACCATTTTTTAATTTGTTCATGTACTAACAATATGTCTTAACACTTATGGCCCTTGTGCCATTATCGTTAAAAGTTCATGTGATTGAATCAGAACATGTTATGTATGATTAAAATTAAAAAAAATCTTAAAATATAGAGAATTAAAAAAATAAAATAAATTTTATGCCCTAGATACATATTTTTTCTCGAAATGATAATCATTCTTATTAAAAATCAATAAAATAAAAATTTCTAAAAAGTGTTTTTAATAGAAATTTTCTAAAGTTTTTTTAAAATGGATTTTTTAAACTTTTAGGTGTTTATGATTTTATTCTTTTTTAAGAATTTAATATAATAAAAAATCCAAATAAAATCTTTAAAAATGAATATTTAAAACCATATGTTTTTTAAGATTCCCCCTTTTCTCAATTGTTATGATTAGTTTTACATTCTTAAAGGATTTATGCGCAATTTGTACCATAATGTTGACCACCTTTTTTATCTTGGTACTGAATTTATTTTTGGGCTCATGTACCTTAACATTTTTATCGTTATCCATTTTGTTCCATGTTGTTACCCCTAACCTTTTGAGCCAATGAATTATTTTGAACAAGTCAATCCGCCTAATTCTTTTAGAAGGGTAAATATCATGTCAAGTCTCTCAGACTTGTTTTTTTGTTCAATTTAGTCACTGAAAAATTTATTTTAACCTAAAATTGATCCTTATTTATTTCTAAATTTTATAATTTAGTCTAATATTTGTATAATAATATTTTATTTAAATATTAAATTAAATATTTTAATTTTAAATTAGTAATTTATCTAAAAAATTCGTATCTAAAAGATGGACCTCAAATTTAAGTTTAAATATACAAAATAGCATAAAATTTGATTTAATTTAGTAGGGGTGAATGAACATGTAACTGTCTGAATCATAAGAATTTAAAGATACCCAAATTAGCAATGACAAAAGTTCTTGTATCATTGAAATTCTCTAGGACTTGCTCTTGGAACAATGCAGTTTAGAAAACTGCATGCATCTAGAATACCATATGTAAACAATTATGTGTATGGATTGTTTTCTGTCGTCCCATTATCTAGAAATGCCGGAATCGATTCCAATTTGTTTTTTTTTTTTTTTTTTTTGTTGATTAAGGCCACTGTGAATTGCAATGAAAATGACTATTGGCAATTAGAGTCCAGCTTGATATTTCACTATCAAAATAATATCTAGATTAGACTGGAGTAGTATTTTTTTTATCCGAAATAGTATGATTTCAATAGATGGATGAGAATCATACAAAAATTATTTGAGTGTTTTATTAAAAATTTTTCTAACTAAAATTCGCATGATATAAATAACACCAACGTGTTAAACGAATCAAACACCAATGAAACTAAAGGCAGTACACGACCCATCAGCACCCTAAGCCCCTGAACAAAATCAGGATGGGCGGTCCACGTCACTCTTGGCCAATATATATGTCAAGTCATTTGCCCTGTGTGATAACGGAATAGCCACCGGTCTTTTTTTTATAGATAGACCATAAACTTAAAATAAACCATAGATTACGAAATCTCAGGATTCGGGAGCACCGTTACGTGTGGGGGAAGGATTAGCACCCAACAACGCTCGTAAAAACTACGCTTATTTGGTCGATCATATTTTCTAACATAATTTTGGTTTGCATGTGTTATATTCTAATTAAACCTAAAGTTTATTTTTTATAAGAATCTAACTAATTCGAGTGGCTTTTATTTACAAGTGATTATTCTAATTAAAAGTCCTAGTTTATTATTTACAAGATCCTAAGTCTGAGGCTCTATCTAAAATACTATAAAACTAACCTAAGAGGCTTGTAAGTAATCAAGGGAAACTATTAATCTAAAGTATTTAACATAATTGTCAATTTTGTCAAATAACCAAATTAA